>OZ024873.1:60981759-62181759 GCA_964017185.1 Rugalucina vietnamica
CATGCCTTCAAAATAAGGACTGTCAGTGTTCAAAAGGTCATCGAGGTACCTAGAAATCGAATTAAAAGCATCGATAACACCAGCTTGACGGTCATGGTTAAGAGAATCCATGACGTCTCTTTCGTAGCAATACAAAATAAATCAGCTACGAGTGGGGCGCATTTAGTATCCATCGGAATTCCGACAATTTGTCTGTATAACTTGTTGCCGAACCTAGTATAAATATTTTTCAAGAGGTATGATAAGGTATCGCATACATTCTGGTATGACCAAAGTGTATATCGACTTAGGTCAGAGGAAGTGAAACCAGAGGACCAATGGTCCTGTAAACGCTCACCTGAGACCTGAGATATATACATGAACTTGTTAGACTAGAATGGTACAATGCATGTATATAAACCTAGGGCAGGGTCAGAATAACTCCTGGAGTCAATGTCTTTTTCAAATCATAAAAAATTTAGTCCATTTGCCAATTAACTGCAAGTTTTGTCCTTCAAATGACATTTTAACAATTTTCTCCATTCAAATGCATAGGAGATCTAAGTTGATCTTGCCGTGAAATAGGTCAAGGTCATTCCAGTGTCTTGATTTATACAAATTTTGTAGACCTCCTTTCCTTAATGCTTCATGCCAAGTTTCAAAATCATAGGCCTTCTGGTTCTGAAGAAGAAGATTTTTATTTTTTTTTGCTATTTATAGCCATGGTGGCCATCTTGGTCATGTGACCATGACCATTTATATAAACTTTCATTTCCTCTTCCTAAGGATGCTCCATATAAAGTTTGGCTTTGATTGGCTAAGCAGTTTTTGAGAAAAAGCTGTTTGAATATTATGGTAATCTACATGTAGATAGCTCCGGGGCAGGGGAAGACAACTACTGTAGGCGAGACGCTAGATTCTGTATCTACCGTATTTAACGAAATCGCACAACACCCTCCACATACTTTGTTTGCAGTATGCAATTGGTCCATTGGTCACGTTGTCGCCCCGGCAAGTGGTGCACAATATTTCTGTAGCTCGTTACATAAGTTACATGTTCAAAATATATTTGTACCAACAAATTAGCGAAACCTACTATGCTCCACCCACTTTAATCATGCAACAACACTAATTATATCACGTACTAGAACAATTTAACGGACATGCTTTATGATCTTTAAAAGTTGAAATTAGACATTATACGCTGTTACAAAAGTTACTTCTACATCTGTGGCGTGAAAATAGGGGTTTGGGTTCAAAAACGTTTTTGTTTTTGACATTTCTTTCTTCATTTTCCAAAAACGATTGTTCCTTTCTTACTGACCAATAGTTCAACTTGGCTATTATACAAAATCATATATTTAAATTATATATTTAATTTATTTTATCTAAATAATTTAACAAATTTTAAGTGTACCGCCGTATGCTGTAACATTTGAAAAGTAGGCGTTTCAACAAAAATATCAAAATGAATAACTGTTATATGTTTGTGTAAATTATTTAGTTCTATTTTACACACCCTATGATAAATACATGTTTAGTGTGCTAAAATACACAGCCTGTGACTTGCAAGTATGCCCATGGTAACGTATGTAACACCTTAATGTTCAAACATGGGTAGATTTCATTTTGGTGATTATAAATGTATATATAAATATAGTGAGCCGCTTCATGCAAAAACCAGATTCTTCCTATATGAAAACAAAGATGCATTTACTGCACAGCTTATCAACACACTTGTTTACTTTACATAGATAATTCAAACTTCTTAAATCCGAAATTTCAAGCGTCTAAATTCTGTGACTGTGTAGAAGGAATATTGTCGGAAGATGGGTTTTCGCGCGCTGCGGCTCACGTGAAAGTGGTCTCACATAATTATCTGCAAAGTTGTTCGCATAGAACACAGTAAGGTGTTTGGAATATGTTGACCCACTGGTGACTTGTCAGTATGCTCATGGTAACGTATTTAACACCTTTTACATATAGGGCCCTGTAAGGTATAAATTATGAGATGGTGACCCATCGTTAACGCGTCCGCTCCTTATTGCGAGTTTGTGTTGTTCGACCTCTTCGGTGCCATGTTGTGTCCTTGAACAAGATCCACGATCCACGATGAATCTTTCACATGTGCGAACTTAATGACTTAGGAAGACAAAGACTTCGCAAATATCACACTGACAGTCGCATCCAGCTAGATGCGCTCAACCGTATCAGCCTAAGCAGAATCCCTCAGAAGGTTGGTCGGGTGGGCCCCGCTCATCGGTTCCTTAAGAAATAGATGGGCTACGCTACTTACTGACCATCTTATTACTGGTTAACCGCTCAGGTCTGAGCCTGACCAGGAAAAGTGTTTTAAAATGAAACCATCCATACGTATAAGCCGTAGTGGCTTACCTGGGTGGTTATATTTAAAGCATTGTTTGGATGTCATGGCATCCGATTTTCGGGCAAAAGTCCCATAAAATGGAGTCAACATCTCATTTTGACAATAGCTGTTGACTAGGCTGTTACACAGCAACTCAAAAGCAAATAAAACAACCGCATCAGGCAATGTCTGGAACATCAATGGTACTTATATTGAAGCAGTGCTCATGACCAAGGACTGATCAATTTTTGTTCCGTTTAACGTCCCTTTCAATATTATTTCATCTCATATGAGACGGGCCAACTGGTAGGTGAGTCGAAAACGGGAGAACCCCGAGAAAAAAATCACCTGGCACACGCGCAAGCAGAACTTGGCTTGTCTCACATGTGCCCCGAGCCCAGACAAAATGAACTAGCATGCGTAGAGTTGTGCTTTTGTATGGCTGCGAGTCATTTCATAATCCGGAAATCGGAAAACAATCTTAAGTTGACGATTATTATATCTTATTACTATTTGTTTTCCTTAAGTTTTAACACCTAAAGTTTTAAGTGAAAAATGTGTTACATACGTTACCATTTAATCGCCCGTCACCCGCATTGATAATTGCTTTTTATATTGGCAAGCATTGTGAAAGGTAACTTAAGAAAAAAGTGACCGACGGTGTTGATAATGTCATTTCATAACACTGGATACTAACAACTGTGTAAAACATGCTTTGGGATTTTGTGGTTTGGGTGTGCGCGCTTATATGATTTCTAAATTAATGCTAAATCATAATTACATATAACGATGAGCATTTTATCGGCATTAAAATCATTAAAACTGATTTTTGATATTTAATAATTATGTGTTACATACGTTTCCATATTTACCAATCAAAAATACACATTTCTGGCAAAGCAGTGAGCATTCAACTTAAAGAAGGCATATATGTTATTGATCTATAACAAGATGATTTTTTATTATTTTTTCTTCTTTTCTTCAAACTTGTCTGTTCATAGTTGACTTTGAACACTTTATTCTTTCATAATCTGAAGTGAGTTACTGTGGACTATATGCAATAACTTTCGACTAAGGAATGGCATGATGATTAGTTTTTTTTCAGGTTTTGTGAACCACTGCGGAAGCTGAGGGTGAGGTTAGGTACCTGTAAAACCGGTTTAAGCCCGCCAGTAACTTTGTGTTACTGATCGTTCCAAGTCGATACTTCTGTAGTGGTTCTTTTTGTTTTATGTCTTGGTGTTTAAAATTTTTTGTGCTGTTGGCGCCTTATGTATGTTTTCATATTTTTAGTTAAGTTAAGGTAACTGAGTGGCCACCTATTGGGAAAATAGCTGCTCATTCGGCTTGCGATATGTTTCATGGTATAAGTACCTGATTGTTAGTTTGGTTTTTTCCCACCTCGGTTTTTGGAGTGGGAATCTTTTTCTGATTGCGCCTTTTCCTGATCTTTGCCTACTTGTACCTTTGTAAAAGAAAAGGAATAAGTGTCTTTTAGACCAGTGTATCTAAAATATAAATGTGCACAGAAAAGTATATTAAAATAGCTGACTGTTCTGTAATTAAACTCTGAACAGTCTGTTTTGAAAATGTAACATACGTAACACCATCGATGCATATATGTGATTAAAAGTATCAACACATGTGCCAGTAACATTCTTTCATCAGATGACATTAATATAAATAGGTTTGGAATTTATTTTAGAGATCCATAGTGCATTTTTCAAACTTAATGTGTATTTCTGTTTTGAATGGGTAACATACGACGTGCGTAAAGGCTTCTGGAGGGCAAATGCACCATACCATTGGGCGACAACGTGCATAGAAAATCTTTATATTGATCAACGAAGCCACCCGTAGTGTATTAAAAGTGAAATTCGCAAAGAGAAGTATATTAAAATAGCTTATTGTTCTGTAATTAACATTTACACAGGCTGTTGTGAGAATGTAACATACGTAACACCATCGATGCATGAAAATGATAAAATATATCAATACATGTGCCCGTAACATTCTTCCATCAGATGATATTGATACATTTAGGTTTGGAATTTAGATTAGAGATTCATAGTGTATTTTACAAACTTAGAGCACATTTCTGGTTTAAATGGGTAACATACGTAACGGCTTCTGGAGGACAAATGCACCATATCACAGGGCGACAACGTGCCTAGAAGCTCTTTATATTGATCAAAGAAGCCACCCATAGTTTCAAACCTAGTATGTGGAGGGTGTTGTGCGAAACGAAAAATTTCCCTACCCACCGTCTCCTCTACTGGGCCTAAAATATTTTTATAAGCATAAATCTTCTGCCCATTTGCTCATTCCTAGCAAGTTTTCTGCCATTACATGACATTTTCTTATTGTTTCCCATTCAAATGCATGAGCGACCTAAGTTGACCTTGCTATAAAATAGGTCAAGGTCATCCCAGGGTCATGATTTATATAAACTTTGTAGAACTCCATACCCAGATGCTTCATACCCAAGTTTCAAAATCATAGGCCTTCTGGTTCTGAAGAAGAAGATTTTTAAACATTTTTGCTATTTATAGCCATGGCGGCCATCTTGGTCATGCGACCTTGACCATTTATACAAACTTCCATTCCCTCTTCCTAAGGATGCTCCGCAAAAAGTTTGGCTTTGATTGGCTTCGCGATTTCAGAGAAGAAGATGTTTCAATATTATAGTCATATACATGTATAAAGCCCCGGGGCAGGGGCGGACAACCCCCTGGACCCAAAATATTTTCTTAAAAATAAATCTTCTGCCCATTTGCTCATTTCTAGCAAGTTTTCTGCCATTTAATTACATTTTCCTATTTTTTCCCATTCCAATGCATGGGAGACCTAAGTTGACCTTGCCATAAAATAGGTCAAGGTCATCCCAGGGTCATGATTTATATAAACTTTGTAGAGCTCCATTCCCAGATGCTTCACACCAAATTTCAAAATCATAGGCCTTCTGGTTCTGAAGAAGAAGATTTTTAAACGTTTTTGCTATTTATAGCCCTGGCGGCCATCTTGGTCATGTGACCTTGACCATTTATATAAACTTTCATTCCCCCTTCCCAAGGATGCTCCACATTAAGTTTGGCTTTTATTGGCCCAGCGGTTTCAGAGAAGAAGATGTTTGAATATTATGGTCATATACATGTATAAAGTCCCGGGGCAGGGGCAGATAACCCCCAAGAGGCTAAAATTTTTCATTAACAATAATCTTCTGTCCATTTGCCTATTTCCAGTAAGTTTTACCCATTAAATAGCATTTTACCATTTTTCCCATTCAAATGCATTGGCGACTTAAGTTGACTTTGCCGTAAAATAGGTCAAGGTCACCCTAGGGTCATGATTTATATAAACTATGATGGGCCCGCGTCCCCGATGCTACATACCAAGTTTCGTGGAAATCGGCCCACTGGTTCTGGAGAAGAAGATTTTTTAAAGGTTTTTGCTATTTATAGCCATGGCGGCCATCTTGGTCATGTGACCTGGACCATTTATATAAACTTTCGTTCCCACTTCCTAAGGATGCTCCACATGAAGTTTGGCTTTGATTGGCCAAGCGGTTTCAGAGGAGAAGATCTTTGAAATTGTGAACGACGGACGGACGACGGACGGACGGACGCCGGAGCATGGGTATACTATAAGCTCACCTGTGAGCCTTCGGCTCAGGTGAGCTAAAAAGCTTTTCGGTCATTACAGGCCAAATAAAGTGAAAAAGGTACAAGTAGGCAAAGATCAGGAAAAGGCGCAATCAGAAAAGATTCCCACTCCAAAAACCGAGGTGGGAAAAAGCCAAACTAACAATCAGGTACTTTGTTACGTGCCAGGCGTAACTAGAAGATTAAGAAAACCAACAAGTTGGTTAGCCAGCAACAAGCTTTGTTTAAAATTTAACAAATCTATTTAGAAGTGATTTAACCAGTTATTACATGTGAAACAATCAAACGCATATATACAATCAAACAAAAATGAATGTACAATACCTTTCAAGATGTTAATTCCCTTAAATAATGTCTGAATGTCCCTCAGAATTTTTTAACACAAGTCTGTATCAGTTTCTGATCCCAAGAATTAAAGTTTGTTTCAAAATAGCACTATGTCCCAATCTAGAATAGAATATCACAAAGTAATCCAAGAATAAGTTTAAATTCCAGTAAGATAGATTTTGACTTCTTAATAGTAACAGTACCCAAAGATTGTCCTTATGAAAATTTGTAGCCCTTATATAACACTGAGGAACATTCAGCATTCTTCCAGCAAATTCTATGATATCATATACTAAAAATAACAAGTTGTTTACCAAAATTTAATGTTTTGGAATATTCTAGAGAGGCCATTATCCTTCCAGAAAATTCCACAATATTCTTTTGACATAAAAAAAAAAGATTTTCCTAGAAGATTCTACATCTTTGGTTGTTCCAGATTTTTCCGGACTTTTCCGTCAAAGAACAATTTGAAATTTCTAGAAAATTCTGAAGTAAACAACCTGTTTATGTCCAATATCTGGGACACTAAAAGTAAATAATTGCTAAGGACAACAAGTAAACATCATATGTATAACATCATACTTTCCTGGGCATACTCCCTTGGGAAGTTTACCAGTACTGAATGCACATCTTTCAACAAGTAACTGTCATACATAACACTTCCCCTCTTCAAAGAAAAGAAAGTTTTATAAAATAAAGCTTTCTTTTGCAATACTGGATAATTGTATACAATATGTTTAGCAAAATTTGTGCAAAACTAATCAAATACAACAGCACAAAGCTGGACATCAGCATTGTAGAGGCACTTAAGCTCTGCTTAGGATGTCTGGAATGATATTATCTCTTCCTCGGATATGTCTGATGTCAAGATTGTGCTCTTGCAACATGAGACTCCACCTGAGTAAACGCTGGTTCTTGTTTTTCATTTTATGTATGAAAGTCAGTGGATTGTGGTCACTGAAGACAACAATTGGTGCATGTGAAGAAGCTAAGTAAACTTCAAAGTGCTGAAGTGCAAGGATTAGAGATAGGCATTCTTTTTCTATGGTAGAGTAATTTCTCTGATGCTTGTTAAACTTTTTGGAAAAATAACAAACAGGATGGTCAACACCATTGTCATCTTCTTGCAACAATACACTGCCTGCACCAACATCACTGGCATCTACAGCCAACTTGAACTCTTTGTCAAAACTTGGTGCTAAGAGAACCGGAGCACTTCTAAGTATGGCCTTGAGCTTATCAAATGACTTCTGGCAGTCATCCGTCCAAACATACTTGGCAGAGGCTCAGCTATAGCCGAGAAGTTGTTGCAGAATTTCCTGTAATATCCAGCCATACCCAGAAAGCGCATCAGTTGTCTTTTGCTAGTAGGTACAGGAAAATCTGAGATAGCCTCAACTTTAGCTTCTACAGGTTTTACCTGACCTTGACCTACAATGTGTCCAAGAAATGTCAAGTTTGCATGGCAAAATTCACTTTTTGCCAAGTTCACAGTTAGTTTAGCATCACTTAGCCGGTCAAAGAATGTTCTGATTGTCTGCAAGTGTTGTTGCCACTCCTCACTGAAGATAATAGCGTCGTCGATATAGGCTTTACAGCCATCCAGATTGGAAATCAAACTGTTGACCAGCCGCTGAAAAGTCGCAGGCGAGTCTCCCCGTACATCATCCATAGTGCAGATTATATTTTCCTTTTGATCCTTTGAGATCAGCGAGGGTATACTGAGAAATTAGAAATTCATTACCGGTTTAGATTCATTTTCTAACCGACGTTTTATTCATTTGACTCTTTTTGGATAATGATAGTCCTTGTATTGACTATCTTGTTGAAAGTTGCAAAATTACAGTATTTCCCTTTGGCCCCATTTCGCCAAATCTAAAGGGTCACTGAAGAGGCTTAAGTAGCCGAAACCATGGTATGGCCCATCCCTTCTCTCATTTATATGCTTACTGCTCTGAGAGGATCTCAGTTCTATTTTTATATTCTTCATTCCAAATGGCATGACTTTATACTGGTACAGTCCATCTGGTGTAACAAATGCCGAGATCTCCTTTGCTCTGTCCGTGAGGGGTATCTGCCAAAATCCCTTTAGCAGATCGAACTTTGTAACATACTTGGCATGTCCAATATTATCAATGCAGTCATCGATTCGTGGGATGGGAAAAGTGTCTGTTTTAGTGACAGAATTGACTTTTCGATAGTCTGTGCACATTCTAAATGTCCCGTCTGGCCTTTGTACAAGAATACAAGGAGAACTCCATTCACTTTGGCTGGGTTCAATGAAATCATTGTCCAGCAAATATTGAACTTCTTCCCTGAGATATTACTGTTTTACAGGGTTCATTCTGTAAGGATGTTGCTTTACAGGTTTTGAACCTTCAATAATGTCAACATCATGATAGATTTTGTCAGTTCTGGATGGAATGTCTGGAAATAAGTGCTCATATTCGAGAACTAACTGTTTCAGTTCAAGTCTTTTGTCTGAATCAAGGTGAGACAGTTTCTGATCAAGATTCTGTAGTATGTCAGAATTCTGGAGTTTCGATGACGAGGGATCAGATTTCTCCAAGTTGAAGTCCTCAGAGTCCATTTGATTTTGTTCATGAGGGACAGAATTATCTATATTTACTGATGAAATAACAGAACTATCCCTATCAATATACTTCTTGAGCATATTAATGTGACATAGCTGTTTTTGCTTGCGCCTCTCAGGAGTGTTAACAATGTAATTCACGTCACTTAACTTTTTATCAACAGTATACGGGCCATAATATCTAGCTTGTAAAGGTCTGCCAGGAATGGGCAAGAGAGCAAGTACCTTGTCTCCAGGTTCAAAATTTCTGTCTTTAGCATTTTCATCATAACGAATCTTCATTTTGCTTTGAGCAGATTTGAGATTGGACCGAGCTGCATCACAGGCCTTTGATAGTCTGTTTTTGAAATCAGACACATACTGAAGTAAGTTCAAAGAACTGTCATCATCTGAGAGAAATTTCTCTTTTAGAAGTTTTAACGGTCCACGTACAGTGTGCCCAAAAACAAGCTCAAATGGGCTGAACCCCAGAGACTCTTGTACAGATTCTCTTACAGCAAATAGAAGCAAGTGTATGCCTTCATCCCAATCTTTTTCAGTGTCAAAGCAGTAAGATCTGATCATGTTTTTCAAAGTTTGATGGAATCTTTCTAAGGCACCTTGGCTTTCAGGGTGGTAAGCCGATGACTTGTATTGCTTAATTCCAAGTTCGTTCATAACTTGCTGAAAAATTCCTGACATAAAATTTGAGCCCTGATCTGACTGGATAGATTTTGGGAGGCCTACAAATGTGAAGAACTTCACAAGTGCATTAACTATTGTTTTAGCCTTGATATTTCTGAGTGGGATAGCTTCAGGAAAGCGAGTTGAAGCACACATTATGGTCAGAAGATATTCACAACCTTTCTTTGTTTTGGGTAAGGGACCTACACAATCAATAATCACTCTGCTGAAAGGTTCATCAAAGGCAGGAATGGGCTGTAACTGAGCTTTAGGAATAGTCTGATTGGGTTTTCCTACCATCTGACAAGTGTGGCAGGATTTGCAGTGTTGAGATACATCAGATTTTATTCCTGGCCAGTAGAAATGATTAAGGATCTTGTGATAGGTCTTATTTACACCTAAATGGCCTGACATGGGTGTTTTATGAGCCAAGTTTAAGATTTCAGGGCGATAAACCCTAGGAACCACAATTTGGTGGTTAACAGTCCACTCATCTTCTGCGGAGACATCCGGAGGACGCCATTTTCTCATCAAAATGCCATTTTTGACATAATAGCAAACAGGAACCTGGGATATTTCATTTTCATTAAAAGCCCTTTCAAATAAAGGCGAGATATCAGAATCACTGTGTTGTTCTTTACAAAGCTGTGACCTTGACATCTGGTCATGACCTTGATCATTTGACGTTGAGGGTGAAAGGTCATTTTCTGACCCCGACCTTGGATTGCTAGGGTCAGTCTGAATATCAGACTGACTAGGGGAAAGAGATGTTGAAATCTCTTTATTAAAGGACTGACCTATCAAAGTGTCAGTTAAATTTATGTCCTGCAGTCCATCATATAATTTGGCTTTCTTTGCCATTGCCCTAGTGACAGCACAAGAAGGGTAAAGGTCAGGAATTTCCTGCTCTATGGGATCAGGCGGTTGATCAACACATGGTGTGCTGGTCAAAAGTGGGTTTACCACAACCTTATCTCCTGCCAAATCATTGCCTAACAGCAAATGAATACCTTTAAAGGGTAAGGAAGGTCTAATACCTACAGCCACGGGACCTTTAACTAAGTCTGAGGACAAATAGATATTATGGAGCGGTACATTAACAAATCCACACTCTACGCCCTGGATAAGGACACTTGTCCCAAAAGAAGACTTCTCGGAAAATGGCAAGGTATCTGCCAAGATAAGGGATTGAGAAGCTCCGGTATCTCGTAAGATTTTGATAAGGGTAGACTGGGCAGAGTCACTGTTAAGTGACACAAAACCATCTGATAAGAATGGTTCATAAATCTCCATAATAGAATCCTCAGAGACTGACTCTTTACAAGTTCTGGTCAGTATAGGGTTTTCTTCCTGGATACAAGACTGTGGTTTAGCCTTTAAGGAGGTGAGACCTGTCGGTTTAGCACTATCTAGATTTTCTCTTTCTTTCGTTTCAGTGCCAAACATTCAGAAATAATGTGGCCAGTTTTCTTACAATAATTACAAATTGGCTGGGATAAGGGATATTGTCCTTTGTTTTCACTAGAAAATTTGGGTTTTGGACTGGAATTGTCAGTTGGATTACTGGGATTGGCTTTGGGACCGGACTGAGGGGAATATGGTTTTGACTGAGGGGTAATTTGCTTTGATTGAGGGTTATATGGTTTCCTAGGATATGGCTTGTTGACAAATGAAGCCTTATGAGTCAAAGCATAGTCATCAGCTAAACGTGCTGCTGTTTCCAAGTTTTCAACTTCTCTTTCGTTCAAGAAAGCCTTAACATCAGAATTTATGCACCGTTTGAATTCTTCAACAAGCATGAGCTGCCTAAGCTTTGCATGATCAGAACCTACTTTCTTTGAAGAACACCATCTATCAAATAGTTGCTCTTTTGTTCTAGCAAACTCAACATGAGTCTTGTCATGTTCTTTTCTACAGTCTCTAAATTTCTGCCTGTATGCCTCAGGGACCAACTCATAAGCCTTAAGAATAAATTCCTTTACTGTATCATAATCTGAGCTTTGCTCAAGAGAAAGCTGAGTGTAAATTTCTCGAGCTTTACCAATTACAACACTTTGCAAAAGCAAGGTCCAGTGCTCTCTTGGCCATTTCAAGTTTTCTACCACCTTCTCAAAATGTAAGAAATATTTGTCAGCCTCTTTTTCTTGAAATGGAGGAACGAGACGAATGTGTTTTGTGACATCAAATACTGTACTAGTAGCCAAAGGCAAAGATTTTGATTTTGATTTGTCATTAAGTTCAATTTCCTTCATTCGTAACTGAAATTGCCTTTCTCTTTCTTTTTCTTCAATTTCAAATTTAATTTTTTCTTTTTCAATTTCAAGCCTTTCTTCTCTTTCTAATTTTTCTTTTTCTAACTCAATTTTTTCTCGTTCTAATTCTCTTTGTTTTTCCTTCTCTCGTTCTTCCATTTCTAACTTTTGTTTATCCATTTCTAACTTTTGTTTATGCATTCTTTCTTCCCGTTCTAAAGTTTCCAATCTTATTCTTTCTTCCCTTTCCGCCTTTTCTGCCCTTATTCTTTCATCCCGTTCTAAAGTTTCCAACCTTCTTCTTTCTTCATACTCAAATTTTAGTTTTTCCATCTCAATTTGTCTTTTGATTTCTAGTTCCCTCAACTGCAAGTCAGTCTGAGTGACTAGAATCTGAGAAGTAGCTGAGGAATCAAAAATTTCCTCGTCAACAAAAAACTGAATCAAAATGTTCTTAATTTCATGTTTTAACATGGAAGTCTTGATATTTGACAACCCATAATGATCAGCTATGTCTAAGAGGTCACTCTTTTTGGCCTTATCTAACAGCTCCTGAGAAGGCGCAGCAATAAAGTCACTTAGTTTGAATGACGTGGTTGCTTTTTGCTGGCTTTAGCTATTTAAACAGCAAACAGTGAAGATACTTTAGAATTTTAAATAAATTTGGTGCACAAGAAATTTCAATCCCGGACGAGCCCACAATTCTGTTACGTGCCAGGCGTAACTAGAAGATTAAGGAAACCAACAAGTTGGTTAGCCAGCAACAAGCTTTGTTTAAAATTTAACAAATCTATTTAGAAGTGATTTAACCAGTTATTACATGTGAAACAATCAAAAGCATATATACAATCAAACAAAAATGAATGTACAATACCTTTCAAGATGTTAATTCCCTTAAAGAATGTCTGAATGTCCCTCAGAATTTTTTAACACAAGTCTGTATCAGTTTCTGATCCAAAGAATTAAAGTTTGTTTCAAAATAGCACTATGTCCCAATCCAGAATCGAATATCACAAAGTAATCCAAGAATAAGTTTAAATTCCAGTAAGATAGATTTTGACTTCTTAATAGTAACAGTACCCAAAGATTGTCCTTATGAAAATTTGTAGCCCTTATATAGCACTGAGGAACATTCAGGATTCTTCCAGCAAATTCTATGATATCATATACTAAAAATAACAAGTTGTTTACCAAATTTTAATGTTTTGGAATATTCTAGAGAGGCCATTATCCTTCCAGAAAATTCCACAATATTCTTTTGACATAAAAAAAAAGATTTTTCTAGAAGATTCTACATCTTTGGTTCTTCCAGATTTTTCCGGACTTTTCCGTCAAAGAACAATTTGAAATTTCTAGAAAATTCTGAAGTAAACAACCTGTTTATGTCCAATATCTGGGACACTAAAAGTAAATAATTGCTAAGGACAACAAGTAAACATCATATGTATAACATCATACTTTCCTGGGCATACTCCCTTGGGAAGTTTACCAGTACTGAATGTACATCTTTCAACAAGTAACTGTCATACATAACAACTTATACCATGAAACATATCGTAAGCCGAATGAGCAGGTATTTTCCCAATAGGTGGCCACTCAGTTACCTTAACTTAACTAAAACTATGAAAACACACATAAGGCGCCAGCAGCATAAAAACTTTTAAACACCAAGACATAAAACAAAAAGAACCACCACAGAAGTATCGCCTTTGAACGATCAGTAACACAAAGTTACTGGCGGGCTTAAACCGGTTTTACAGGCGCCTAACCTCACCCTCAGCTTCTGCAGTGGTTCATAACATTTAGTTAGTGCTTCGGTCCTCGTGGTGAATCTCTAACTAGTCAATGAATCATCAAGAACAAACAAATAAATCATGATAAACATCCTGATGAATAAAAAACCAGGACACACAGATTGAGTAAGCTGCCCGACGATGGAGTTAAAAACCTAAAAACCTAGTTTTTTAATGCTCTTTCGAAGGTCCACATCAAATCGAGAAGTTTTGTATTGACTAGATTTTACTAGTCTTTGTATTGACTATCCCGTTGAAAGTTGCTATATTACATTAATTCTCTTTGGTTCCATGTTGACATATCTAAAGGGTCACTGGCGAAGCTTGAAAGGTCGAAATCGCAGTTGACCCATACGCGTTCTCATTAATATATACACTGCTGTTAAAGGATCTCGTTTTACTTTTTATTTGCTATAACTGCGGCTGGTGTTGTGCCTATGGTGGCACTAAAACTATCTCCGTACATCATCCAGATTACTTATATTTTCCGTTTGGTCCTTTGATATCAGAAATTTATTATCTGTTAAGTTCCATTTTCTAACCAATGTGTAATATGTTTGGCTACATTTGGATAATACTGGTCTTTGTATTGTCTATCCTTTGAATGTTGCTAAATTTTAGTAACTCTCTTTGGCTACATGTTGCCAATCAAAAGGGTCACTGAAGAGGCTTAAGTAGGCGAAGCGTTCTCAGTAATATGTTCAAAGGTCTTTAAGGATCCCATTTATCTTTTTATTTACCTGAAACATGGATTTAGCTAAGACTTGCTGTACACAAAGCCTTAATTGCATATTTTGTCACGTTAGTTACGTTTTTTCTTTCATTTGAATAGCTTCGTTAAATACATGTACATAAGGGTGTTTCATATTTTGGAATTTTTCTCTGATCAACCGGATTATTATACTAACTCTTCTCTAGCTTGCAAAAAGTGTCCATTTCAAATTTCAGTAAAATCCGAAAATATTTACACCCACCCCTACCGACTTGAAAATTTCACCAATTTGGTCAATTTAAACAATTTTGCTAATTTGTAGGGTATATAATTAAAGCATTGAAAATCAAATCCTTTGCATATTATTGGTATTTTTGGCATAAATACACTTAAACTGATAGTAGAAAATGACAACATAATAGTTTTCAAGCAGCTTCTGGTACAAAGTGTCATTAAAAATTGTTTTCCATTTCGTTTTTACTGGAATTCAGGCGATTTAACTCTGTAAGAATTTGACACAAGAATGATACGTCCTCTTTAACCTTTATCAATGGCAGCATTCACATACTCTTATATGTCCTGAACACCACTTTTACCACTTTCAGACTAGAAACTATTTCTATCATGCTGCCATACTCGTTAGTGTCCCATAGACGAACTGGTATTTGCAGCCAACTACCCTACCTAGGATACCAGCCTATATTACACTCTTAATGTACTACCTTACCCTACAACTGAACTTTCATACCCTACCCTCCTAGGTACAAAGACCCCATTCTTTAGTGACCCTTCCTATCCGAGCAGGACCAGTTAATGTTATCTCGAGAGAGATAGGTACCTAAGTGTATGGTGGAGTAGAATAATCTAGGATATTGTGGCGTTTGAAAGGGTACTTAATCCGGCAGGGATAGATACCCTATGGTCGGTTATGTTACATACCCTTGCGCAGTACACCAGAAGGGTAGAGTCATGGTTGTACCTGATAGGGTAGGTAAGTACACCAGAAGGGTAGGGAGGTACGCAAGAGGTATAAGTACAATTCCACCTTATATGGGTAGGATGGGAAAGTACACTAGCAGGGTAAAAGAGGGTATAACCCTAGTAGGATATGGCTGTTCATTATTATACTAGGATATGGTGGTACCCAAGAAGTGTTGAGTAGTCCACTATTAGGGTTGAGTGTTCCTCTGGTAGAGTAGTACACTAGAAGTGTTCGTTAGGATAGTATAGTAGTATAGAAGAGTAGGACACGATACCCTAGTATAGGTTAGGAACTAGGGTAGGTACGGTGGTGCCCTAGAAGGGCAGGGTAGTGTAGTATCTTAGAAGGACACGGTTTGACACTAGTGCGTACGGATATGATACCACTGAAGGGTACGATGGGGTAGTATACTAGCAGGATAGGAGAGGGTAGTACAGTAATAGGGTAATGGTTGGTACCCCAGTAGGGCGGGTATTGAGGTCCCTTATTAAAGGAAGGAAGAATTGTATCTTATTACATTAGGGAAGGGTAGTGGATTAGTAGGGACTGGTAGTTCCTCAGTCTGAAAAGGTACGGTTGTACCCTAGAAAGGTATGTAGGGTGGTACCCGAGGATAGGATAGTACCCTAGTATGGTATGTAGGGCGGTAGGGCTTTTTGAAAGTAACTTCATTAGAATTATTATGTACATTGTACATAATAATTCTAATGAAGTTACTTTCAAAAGCAACAACAAAACCTACATGGGATTCGTAGCGATCTGGCTCCGTTTATGTACATGTTCTTTGTATAGGACAGAGTATGAAGGTGAAGATCGATATTGTTTTAGTCAATCTGAATATGCTCATGCACTTTGATCTGGAACGTGTTTACATTTATTTTGTTATCATGAGCCTTATGAGCTCAATCTAATTTGTAAGCATCTTGTATGTGATTTTAAAAATACACTGTATCAAATCAACTATGTACGAGCAGAACCAATTTCATATTTTTCATATTTTAGTTAAGTTTGGGTAACTGAGTGGCAACCTTTTGGGAAAATAGCTACTCACTCGGCTAACGATAATGTTTTCTTAGAGTAAGTACTTGATTGTCAATTTATTTTTTTCAACCTCGGTTTTTGGAGTGGGAATTGCTTTCTGATCGCTCCATTTCTTGCAAATTGCCAACTTTTACCTCAATTTATTTTGTTTTCATTCATCACAAAACGTATTACTACAGCTGTATGCCAGTCACGGAAACTCAGACACATGTTAAGTTGCATGTTACACACTTGCATATTCGTGAATACCATAGCATTAAGAAGCGATATGCCTCATTTAATCATAATTACATGAGACGAAGTATTATTGAAAATGCACATTGTCCCAACAATCTGGGTTTCTGACACAAATCGATCTTGACAGTCACAGAAGCAGCATAGATGCTTTATCATGTTTATCATGATTTATTTGTTTGTTCTTGATGATTCATTTACTAGTTAGAGATTCACCACGAGGACCGAAAAACTAACTAAATGTTATGAACCACTGCAGAAGCTGAGGGTGAGGCTACGGCCGTGTAAAATCGATTTAAACCCGCCAGTAACTTTGTGTTACTGATCGTTCCAAGTCGATACTTCTGTGGTGGTTCTTTTTGTTTTATGTCTTGGTGTTTAAAATATTTTTATGCTGTTGGCGCCTTATGTATGTTTGCATATTTTTAGTTAAGTTAAGGTAACTGAGTGGCCACCTATTGGGAAAATAGCTGCTCATTCGGCTTACGAAATGTTTTCATGGTATAAGTACCTGATTGTTAGTTTGGTTTTTTCCCACCTTGGTTTTTGGAGTGGGAGTCTTTTTCTGATTGCGCCTTTTCCTGATCTTTGCCTACTTGTACTTTTTTTTTTAAATTTCGGATATGAGAGGAATTATTGTACAGTATTTGTGTAGGGAAAGCAAAGGCGCTGATCAGTTATAAAAATTGCATACTCCATGATTCCCTTACAGTAAATGGACAACAATGGGAAATCTAAATGAAATAAAATGTTTACGAGCGTAAATTTCTCTACCTCATAGTACGCCAAAAACCCTCCTTTTCGTGTATATTGTCCCGCAGTTCCCGCCCCGCTTGCTGGCCCGCCAATCATTTGATTGCGGCCTGACAGCTTGAAGGATCTTCCATACAGTGGTACACCGAGATTAATCTTTGCACGGTCAGCTCCTCCCGATATCCAGTACTGTGCAGCCCAGTCCTAAAAAGAAGGGACATTTACTTCCATTCTATATATAAAATCTACAGGAATGGTTATATTGTAATTAAGGTGTTAAAATAAAAAGTAGTAAATGAGGTGTTAAAATAAAAATGTAGTAAAGGAGATCAAGATAAGACCCGTTCTCGCTGTCCTGGTTTTCATCCTGTTTTATCCCGGTGAAGACAAGTATACCGTGACAAACCGGAAAACTGTTCCTACAAAAACTGACCGTGTTCTCACAGTAACGGTGTTACCCCAAAGGTGTCCCGGTCTTGTTCCCGGTTTTACCATGGTGTCGTCACGGTGCAGGCCGGCGTGCCCCAGATTTACTACTTACAGCCCTTGATCAGCTTCCTAACCTACACAGCGATACACTTCGTGACCGCATTCCGTGACAAATAAGCATTAGTTGCCTTTAAGAGAACTTGGGAGGTATGATATTCCGATAGCTGCACTGAGTAAATCCAGCCTGCGAGGCAACAAAGCAAGAAAGCTCCCAGGAGACTGGATGCGTCTAAGCTGAATCAAGCCTCGGTACAAAAATGGTTATTAAAATATATATATATATTTTTTTATTCAGTTTTACATCCCTTTCAAGCTTTTTCACTCATATCGAGACGAATCAATCGGTAGGTGGGGCGAAAACCGGAGTACCCGGGGAAAAACCACCTGACACACCCGCAAGCAGAACATGGCTTGTCTCACATATGAATTCTTGCCCCGCGCGAGGCGCGAACCTACATCGGTGAGATGATCGAATGATCAAGAGCACTGAAGTCAGCGACCTTAACCACTCGGCCACGGGGGCCGCCAAAAAAATATATATATAATTACAAACCATTAACCATGGTTCCTTGTGGAATCTTTGAAACTTAAATGTTAAAAAAATAGGCTCCATATATTATGTAATCAATTTAGGCATATAACATCACAAGTTTTATATACAGTGTAAATATTTACCACATACTTAATAAATTATATTAAACAAAATCCTCTAGTTGTCCATTTTTTGCCAGTGACGATTGTTCAAAAAGAAGAAGGGTTGTCAATTTATTTATGAATATTGCAGGGGTATATTTATAACGGAACGCAGCTGTAAATCTCCGTACTTTTTACAACTAGAATATTTATCATTTAAGTCATATATGCCGGAAAAGATCTAACATAGCACGGTTTTCGTTTCATTGCATTTCGATGACTTTTTCATTTTCGACCAAGGGCTCAATAAATCCCAGGTATGGAGAGGTCTAACAGAGCACCGATGAAAATATTATATCTACGGTGATTGCCGTTCAAGCAACGGTTATGGATTGATGTTTCTCGGTATTGAAAATTATAGCAACCATGGGGAAACTGGACACCACCGGAGAAAACGGGGATAGACCGTGGCCAATTCTTGATATTCGTGGTCGGTTCACAGTGACGCCCCGGATTTTGCCCAAATAGCCTGGTGTCATCCGTGTTACCAACGGTTTGCTTGTTTGTCAGTATTGAGGGGTTTGTGTTGTTGGCGCCTTATGTATGTTATCATATTTTTAGTTAAGTTTAGGTAACTGAGTGGCCACCTGTTGGAAAAATACCTGCTCATTCGGCTTACGATATGTTTTCATGGTTTAATTACCTGATTGTTGGTTTAGTTTTTTCCCACCTCGGTTTTTATAGTGGGAATCTTTTTCTGATTGCGTCTTTTCCTTGCCTACTTGTACCCCAGAGAACATTTTCAGTCATGTCGGGACGTCTTGTGTCTTGCTCAAGATTAGAACACAGTGTCGCCTGTGGGCATCGAACCCAGGACCTCTCAATTCGGGGTCCGATGCTCTACCACTACGCCAACGCGCTCCCTCTACCACTACGCCACCGCGCTCCCACGGTTAACGCCGGATCATCTCGGTCTGTCACTGTCGAGCCTCGGTAGTATCACGGTTTGTCCCGGTGTTTCCCCAGTTTTATTTGTTTGTTTTGCACCTGTCCCGGTTCGCCCCCGGTTGTCTAAAGCATTTAAATACAACGGCAAGGGCTCCCCGGTTTGCCTCGGTTCTTTACGTTTAGAGCAGTCTTTTGAACAATGTTTAAATTATGGAAGAGTCTATTGCCAGACGTCTTGCAATAGCAAATAGTCGGTAAATGTGCTATTACCAAACGTCTGTCAATAGCAAATTTTCGGTGAATGTGCTATAACCAGATGTCTGTCAATAGCAAATTTTCGGTCAATGTGCTGTTACCAGACGTTTGGCAATAAAAAAATTTGGCGACATTTTGTTGCTGACAGATTGCTTTAGTTTTTTAATTGTATAAATCAGTCGGTCAAGGTTAAGCACTAATCGGAAATCTAATGCAAGACACTGTGAATGAGCTAAGTTGATAATACGGACTATTACGAAAACAGCTACTATTATGAGCTGCCCCATGGGAAAACCAACAATCTGCATAGGCGAAAACAAAGGCGCAGATCAGCTTCGCGGTAACCGCGAAGCTGATCAGCGCCTTTGTTTTCGCTACTCAGATAGTACAATTCCTCCTCTACTTAATGCCAAAATTTCAAGCTTCTAGCCTGCTTCTGTAGCTGTACAGCCCGGTTTGTGTCAGACCTGTTCGTAAACCACATTGTTGGTTTTTTCGCGAGGTGGCTCATTTAAAGTAAATTCTGCAAACTGTCAATGTGATTGGGAACGACTGTTGTACACGGGTTATAGGCCAATATTATTACAAATGTAATTATTTATTATCGTATAGCTCGATGTCGTGCCCGTTACCCACGGTTTTCGCCGGATCATCCTGGTTTATCACGGTATCTAGAGTCCTATTGACAGACGTCTGGTAACAGCACATTCACCGTATATTTGCTATTGACAGACGCCTGGTATGATTTGATCCCGTTTAAGCACGTGTTTTTGATTTAAACATCCTTTATGTAAAGATTTGAAATTGATGTATATTTACATGTATCTGGCTATCGTCCCCGGCTCATAAAAGGTCCCTGATGAGGGTTCAGTACCCGAAATTGCGCAATATGGCCAAAATCATATACCTTTGAACGTTTTTGCTGCTTCCAAAGGATCAAACTTTTATATTTTATCTTCCGGTTTTCCACGGTGGCAATACGGTTCTCTCCAGGTTCGTCACGGTTCAACCCGGTTTACGTTTGCCAGTAACTTTGTGTTACTGATCGTTCCAAGTCGATACTTCTGTGGTGGTTCCTTTTTGTTTTATGTTTTGGTGTTTAAATGTTTTTTGTGCTGTTGGCGCCTTATGTATGTTTTCATTTTTAGTTAAGTTAAGGTAACTGAGTGGCCACCTATTGGGAAAATAGCTGGTTATTCGGCTTACGATATGTTTCATGGTATAAGTACCTGATTGTTAATTTGTTTTTTCCCACCTCGGGTTTTGGAGTGGGAATCTTTTTCTGATTGCGCCTTTTCCTGATCCTTGCCTACTTGTACCTTTTACCCAGGTTTATCAAATCAGAGTGAGATGGGAAGCTAAACCGGAACAGTGAGGACAGTTTGATAT
The DNA here is from genome assembly GCA_964017185.1 of Rugalucina vietnamica. Classification (NCBI taxonomy): domain Eukaryota; kingdom Metazoa; phylum Mollusca; class Bivalvia; order Lucinida; family Lucinidae; genus Rugalucina; species Rugalucina vietnamica. The sequence goes on from OZ024873.1 coordinate 61,002,830, forward strand.
TATTACAGATAAACCTGGGATATCACATGATATAACCACTTCTGTGAGTCCTGGGCTTTGATTCATCAGGATGTTTATCTTGATTTATATGTTTGTTCTTGATGATTCATTGATTAGTTAGAGATTCACCACGAGGACCGAAGAACTAACTAAATATAATGAACCACTGCAGAAGCTTAGGGTGAGGTTAGGCGCCTGTAAAACCGGTTTATTGCCGTTTCACTTTAGTCTTGACCAGCTCAATTGTCAACATGATTGCTACTCAGATAAACTTACACTTCCTCTTCTACTTAAATTCAAAGTTTCAAGCTTCCTAGCTTTACATATTGTTTGATTTGCATTTGTTGATCATGTTGATTATTTTATTAACATGAACAGAGTCAAGCAATTTTGAACCAATACCTCAGGAGCTATGGAAATGTGACTTGCTCAAGGCCACATTGAACAGCACCCTGGTTTAGACCTCTCGGACCAGAGCCTAGAATTCTACCACTGCGCCATTCCCCTCCACCAATGAAACCAACATGTCTATAATACCTGCAATGTTTATATGATCCCTCCAAGTGGCCTGCATTGTCACCTTTTATACCAAATAAACATTGCAAAAAGTATAATTTCTGTGAGATAGTAGTAGACTTACGTCTCAGACTTAATTACGTTTATAAATGTCAATGAAATGAATGTATTTGACCAAAAGGAACGGGCGTGTCATTAGAAGTTATAACCGTAAATCTGTGAAAGCAAGAAGATGCTCCTCTGCTTATATTTATAAACGGACAGACGCTGGATCATGCCTATACTATAAACTCACTTTGAGCCTTCGGCTCAGGTGAGTTATAATGATTTTGGAGGGTTTTAAACGAATGAGAATCTAAAAATCGATTTTCTCTGGCCTTACAGATGATGATCGATTAGTCAATCTTACATCAGCAGTAAAGAGAAAGGGATATTTTTCCTTAGAGAAACACTTCTTGACATGAATTCTTTATTGTCAAATGAACCAATAAACCTTAAAACAAAGAATAACTTGCAACAGCATTGTAGCTTTTTAAGCATATATTACATGTAGATGTAGATATATATATGAAAGCAACACAATAACGTTTCTGCTTTCTTGAAACTCAAAATTACAAAAACTATTTGAGAAATACTGTTCTTTATTATTCCTAAGCTGATGTTATCTAATTTCTAATCTAACCTAATTCTACCCTGTATACATACTCTCAACAAATCCCTAATAACTATTAACTACTTTATACAGAATATAATTTCTAATCTAATCTAATCTAATCTAATCTAATCTAATCTAACCTAATCTAATCTAATCTAATCTAAATCTAAATCTAAATCTAAATCCAATCTAATCTAAATCTAATCTAATCTAATCTAATCTAATCTAATCTAATCTAATCTAATCTAATCTAATCTAATCTAATCTAAATCAAATCTAATGGTGCTAGCTCAGACTTTTCTGGAAATTGGAAATTATTTTTCATATTAAAACAAAATTCCTCTTCCTGAGAATGAACGTCAAGTAAGGTATCAAAGAATTGTTAAGTTCTACAATAATGTAATATGACTATAGCTATATAAAGCTAGGATCTCACTGGCATGTGAATTCCTCGAGACCGTTTCACGAATTAAGCCGCAGAACTTTTGCATCACATCGTGCGAGTGTCCCGAGAATGTTCATGTGTTGCGAACAAGTCACGAAGGTTTTGAACATGTTAAAACTTTTTATGCAAATTTATTTGCCAAAATATTGGTGAACCAGTCGCAAGACCATCGCGTGACTGTCGTGTGACGTTAGTGCGAGTGTCGCAAACATGTCACCACGAAATGTGGTGCACTTACAATGTGCAAATTTTGCGAGATTCATACAAATGCTGTACGACAGTCGCACAAGTCTTGAGAATACATGCGCCTATCTGGCGAGAAAATAAAACTAAGCAACATTCGAGACACTCTCACTAATGTCTTGTCACTGTCGTACAAGTGAAAATGAAACTAAGCTAAATCCATGAGAACATCGCGAGACATTCTCACGACTGTCCCACTACTGTTGTATGAGTGTCTTACGGCTATTGCATGATAGTCGTGAGATATATTTACAATATTAGGCCAAAATTCGCGAAATTGTTGCATAAATGTCCATTCAATGAGACTGCAATTTGAAAGTTGCCTTTATATTGTTAATCTTTGTCAGGAAATAGTTGCGAACATTGTCACATTCCAGTGAGATAGCTGCTTTAGACTGAGTCTATTCTTCAAAGAAAAACAAAATTCAATACATATGAGTGAAAATTTCTCGACTTCCATTGTCTTTGAAAAATTAAACTTAATAAATTTTTGTACAAAATCTCTCGCTGAGATTAAACTTCCAAGTCTGTTTTCAAATCCTCCAACAGAAAGTTCCAAAGTCTTCGGGAAGTAAATGTATCATGGTATTCTAATTCTGTTCATCATTACCCTTTGGTGGAGAACTTGGAGGAGGTGGTGGGGGTGGGGGTGGTGGTGAAGCAGATGGAGGAGGGGTGGGAGGCAGGGGCGGGTAGAACGAAGCCCCTGTATATCCTGGATATCCAAAATTAAATGAATTTGCTGGAAATGAATTTGCTGGATAATACCCTGGCACATAGCTGCTGTAGTGTCCTACATAAGGTATGCATATGGTTGATAAGTCATGTTAGGCATTTCCCAGTCATATGAAGCTGGCTTCTTTTTAGGAGGCTCTTCATCAGAATATGTTTCGGCAGTGACTGTTGACATTGATTTTTTCTGTTTCATGATGCCAAGAGCCTTTGGTAGCTCTACAAAGTCCTCTTCCTCTTTGTGTTTCGGTATCTTATTTCCGTAAAATGTCTTGAGTGTGCATAAGTCTTTTGTCAGTTTATTCACATCACGGTACTGAAGTGGGTCGATTCTTTTTAGTCTATACTTCATGACATACATGAAAGAAGCAGATACTTTCTCCTGAAAGTTTTTTTCAGTTTGTTTTTGTGTTTCCTTTTCCATTATTTTCTTATCTAGTTTTATAATCTGACCGTTTAAAAGAGAAAGTTCATGTCCATGCTCTTTATGTCTTTTTTGAGTCCACAGTTTATCCAAGACTGACAGGGTCCTTGTTTGCAATAAGAATTTCCCCGGTTTCCACATTCTCTGTGGCCTCTAATATGGCACAGAGAGCATGTAATGTTCTTGTATGGACCAACAGGTGGAGGTATGGGAACTTCCATATCCAGCTCTTTCTTTCTGACTTCTAGAGATTGTTTCTTAGCATACAGTTCCTTCAAGTCTGAGTTATGTCTTTTTTCAATGTTTTCAAATTTTAAGGCATTATCTGAGGTTTCTTCCTGCTGTTGTCCAGCTGTTCTAAGGTTACGAAGAGCTTCTTCTAACTTCCGACGATGTCCGAGTGGCAGTGCAACATTCTTTACACGGAACATTTCAGTAAGATCTCGTTCTATGTCCATTTTTTTTCAAAAAACTACAATCTGTAAATTCATTTGCCTTGAACACGTCTTCATATTCCAGAAAAGACGGTCCGAGTTGAATAAAAAATTCATGAATGCTAATGTCATCCATCTTCACAAAATTTAAGAGTACGCCAGCAGACTGAATAAAAAATAACGCATTTTTCATCTCAGGGTATTTGTGATAAATTCTCTATTATGTGAAACAGACACACGTCATCTACTATTGCACTGTTTTCAATACTTTGTTACACCGGTTATCCAGAGACAACCAGTGCTACCAAAACAACGCAGATGAAATAAATATTATCATGCATGATGCATATACCTGTGAGGGAACAATTTATAATAGTCATAGTGGGGCGTTGCGAAAGCATGAGTGACTATATCAAAAGCTCGGATAATTGTTTATGAAAATGCGGAGAGTTCGGTAGTGAAAAGCGCAGATTTTTTTATCACTAAAAAGAGCAGTTTTCATTTCATCGAATGAATAACTACTATTTCTGTGTAATGTTCAACAAATATTATCATAGTTTGCCTTCTGCATCCCCGTGACAGTTTAAAGCTTCATTCGTTCCATTTAACTGTTAAGTTCATGGAACAAAAAACAAATGTAATGTTTGACACGAAATGTTAACTACCGTAAATTGGCTTATGACATGGACCAGACTGATCCATGGCAAATTGTTCCCATACAGGTATTTACTCCTGTCAGTGATACTTGATTTCATCCGCGTTGGTTGTCTCTGGACAACCAGTGTATTTATTTTATAATAAAATGTAAATTATTGTGGATATCTCCCTTTGAATGTTTTACTGCTTCCAAAGGATCAAACCTTTATATTTTATTTGCTATTACTGCAGCTGGTGTTGTGCCGTGTGGCGGCCGTAAAAAGTCTCCCCGTACATCATCCATAGTGCAGATTATATTTTTATTTCTGTCCTTTGAGATCAGTAAAGATATTCAGAGTGTTCAAAACACTCACGTTTAGAAACATACTTCTAAGCATTTTTTTTAATTATTTGACCCAATTTAGGAATATGTCTTTGATATAGACTCCTCGTGTAAATTCTCGAAATTGCAGCACAATTATAGTCTGGCGTTCGTTGCCGGTTTAAAAAGAGCTACTGACGAGGGTTCATTACCCGAAATTGCGCAATATAGTCCATACTATCTCCCTTTGAATTTTTTTACCGCTTCCAAAGGATCAAACCTTTATATTTTATTTGCTATTAATGCAGCTGGTGTTGTGCCGTGTGGCGGCCGTGAAAAGTCTCCCCGTACATCATCCATAGTGAAGATGATATTTTTATTTCGGTCCTTTGAGATCAGTAAAGATATTCAGAGTGTTCAAAACACTCACGTTTAGAAACATACTTCTAAGCATTTTTTTTAATTATTTGACCCAATTTAGGAATATGTCTTTGATATAGACTCCTCGTGTAAATTCTCGAAATTGCAGCACAATTATAGTCTGGCGTTCGTTGCCGGTTTAAAAAGGGCTACTGACGAGGGTTCATTATCCATAATTGCGCAATATAGTCCATACTATCTCCCTTTGAATGTTTTTACTGCTTCCAAAGGATCAAACATTTATATTTTATTATCTTTACGTTTTGGTTCTCACAAAATAGAAATTTTTATCACAAGCACATAGAGATGAAACACTGAACTGCCAAACTTTTGAAATTATTCCCTTTTATTTCGTGAGTGAATTCACTCATGTTCAACAATGGAAATGAGTGGGGTCATGACAAAATTTTTCATCAGCATGACCGACAAGACCATGTTAAAGATCACAGAGGAAGACCTGAGAAGCGTTTAAATAATGGCATTAGGAAATAAAAAGTATTAAACTACATCTGAAGCAAAATTATAAGCATTGTACATCTGTAAAAGAATGTCTGCATCTTTGGGTTTGCATCAGCATAAAACAGACTTTACCGTCTCATGACTGGGATAATCTGGTAATTTCCTTGCTAACAAAATCTTTTGTCATGATTGGTAATGGCCCTGATGAGCTTTTCTTGCCAAACACCTATAGCACCAATCAATTCGAAACTTATAGAATTTCATAGAATGAACTGTTACATGAGAAAACCAACTATGTACAACTGAGCTGTACAAGTATAGAAGATGGCTAGAGACCGGAAATTTTTCATGAAGAAGAAGAGGAATTGTACCATTGGTATAGTGAAAACCAAGGTGCTGACCTGCGTCGTTACTGCGAAGCTGATCTGCACTTCTGTTTTCGCATATGCAAAATGTTGGTTTTCTCGTGACGTGGCTCAAATAAATATGTACAAAGAAACAATCATGTCACTGACTAATGGTCATCCTGTCTTATATAATACAGGCAAACCACCTATAGGGTGCTGGTATATGGTGTTAGCAGTATTTACTCATAATTAGCTATTTAAAAGGCTTTTGAAAAGGATTAGATATATATAATTTATAATAAATTGAATTTCTCTATTTAGACAAATTTGAATCAACAAAACAGGCATTTTTACTACTTACTCCCTATATTTAAGATTTCCATGATTCATTTTAAGATATCCATAAATCATTTTATGATATCCTTAGAGGTATTTTCAGATATCCATAAATGTGTTTAAGGATATCCTAAAATATATTTAAAATGTATTTTAGGATATCTTAAAATACATAATGTTTTGGGGATATCATTAAAATCGTTTTTGGATATCCTTAAAAATGGTGAATTTAGGATACATCCTAAAACACATTGTGGATTCTCCATGATGCTCACTGTAAACTCAAAATTATATTGTAATTCAAAATATTCATAACATCATTAAGGATATTCATAATTTGATTTTAGGATATCCCTAGTTCATTATAGGAGCTCACTTGAGGATATCCATAATTCTATCATGTGTAGGATTATAAGAAAAAAAAAATAAATAAAACCAACATATTTAGGATATCCTACAGATTAAAATGAATTATGGGTATCCTATAATAGGGAATAAATAGTTTCAAATGTCCACCCTAAAGATTTCACACAAAAGGCTCTCTGGACTTTTCTTGTGCTCAAATAAACAAGTAGAAGGTCAAGTAGAAACTTTCCAAGAAAATGATCACTATACCAGACTTAACCAGACATCAAGTGGTTCGTCTATATGAGCAGGGACAAAGTTATCGAGAAATTGCAGAAACTCTGTCAATAAGCCACCCATCTGTTTCAAACATTGTAGGATTCTACCTTCAAACTGGGACCTATAAAGCATTATCATCCATCAGAAAACCTAAGGAAAGCAAAAAGCTAAATTTGGACACACTGAAAGCAATTGAACTCTATAAACTGCAGAAGTCATCAATTTTCCTTAAAGAAATCAGACATAAATTACTTGAAGACAGTGTATGTGATCCTGAAACTGTGCCTTCAAGAACATACATACATAAAGGTTTGTCTGAACTTGGATATTCCCACAAAAAAATAACATCTGTACCCAAAGAATCGCAAACACCAACAAATCAAGCAAAGTATGATGCATATCTTGATCTTATATCCGACATAGATGACAATACTATGCATTTTTTCGATGAGTGTTCCGTCATAAAGTCCAGTGGAAAACGTAAATTTGGAGATTCTTATAAAGGGACTAGGGCAATAGAAGTCCAACGCTATGCATCAAATGCAACTTACACGGTAAATTTATTACATAGTGTTTCAGGAATAGATTATTTCAGTATCCTTGAAGGTCCTTCAAATGGTCAGGAATTGCTACGATTTTTACAGATGCTTTAGAAGTTACATTTCCTTGTGGTATATCAAAGCTCAATCATGGAGACGTGGTTATCATGGATAACTGTGGTTTTCATCATGGTCGACAAACTGAACAGCGTCTAACAACTATGCTCGTTGTAAGAAATATCAAACTAATATTCCAACCACCCTATCACCCACAACTGAACACTTATGAGTATTGTTTTGGACAACTAAAACAGTATCTATGTGAACATGAGAAGTATAGTGACGAAATGACAGAAATGGCCATTTGTAATGGACTTATGGAGAAAATTACCTCCTCTGTCTCCCGCAAAATTTTCAATCACTGTGGATATTTGTGAAACTGCAAAATAAAATGTTTGATTTGTTTCTGTTTTATGTAAAAAAGCAAGATCAGTGGGCTCTAGCAGTAAACTGTCCAGTGATAATTTACTATTTGAAGTCAGTTGTAAGCTAAATAAAATAAACTAAATAAAATCAAAGTCATATAGAAACATTGATTTTTTTTCCGCACAATCCAAAAAAGTGCATGATAATTCAAAAGTTCACTTACTATATAGAGCTGCTTTTTTTTATTTGAACAAAATGTAAGAAAATTCATTGTCATTAGCCCTACACAAAACAGAAATGTAGCAAGCAATGAAAATGCAATTGTGTCCTTGAGCAAGACACTCGCTGGAGTATTGGTTAAACCACAGGAAGTGGTGGGTCCATCCCGTTGACTGGGATGTTAAACCTCAGTGCAAACAAAACAAAATATAATGCCATTCTATAAACATGTCGTGGCAAAGGTCATATTGGTTTCGTGTTCCGTTAATTAAACAGTTATAACGTGATTCAGTCGTTCACTGGGAGGCGACAATAAACAATGCGCACACTGTAACACGTCAATACTTTTTTACATGGGCAAAGCGAATTGATACAGACAATGTTGCACAAAATTGCTCCTTGGATGCTGGATTTATTTATACTCAATAAGCTCATTTCTAATTTATTAGGCTTAGCTCAGGTGAGCTAACAAGGCTTTGCTCAGGTGAGCTGACAATGATAGAAAATTTCTGTTTCATTACATTACATTATGTGTATATAATAATCAGTGGGAACAATACTTGTTTGCCAATGAATTGGTCAACTGCTGAAAAAGACACCTGATGTATTTCATCAAGTGGACAATATCATTGGGTATTACATGTATATTGGCTATTCAAATGGTAAATTTGCCATAACACTGTCCAATCAGATGAAGCAAATTATACATGAGAATGATGACTTGCAATCTTATAATTTTTTCTGAAAACAAAAGGTTTCAACATGCAACTGGATTTAGCCATCTTCCATAAGCTCATGTTTGCCTCTTCAGCTCAGGTGAGCTGACAAGCATTTGCTCAGGTGAGCGAACATTGACAAAATTGCTGCTTTTCAATACATGGTGTATATTGTTATCATGGAAAGTATTACATGGTATAATATTTTTGATATTTGGCAATTTTCTCCCCTTTGACATGATCTCTTCACACCTCCTATTATAAACTGGTACACTAGGAATATATTATTCGGGAATTATCTCTTGACCAATTCAATTGATTTGCCAACTCCTCGGGTCAAGTTGTGAAAAGGACACCTGATGTATTTCATGAACTTGACAAGGTGATTGCCAATTATATTGGAAACCCTTATTGTGAAATAGCCATAAGCCCGCCAGTAACTTTGTGTTACTGATCGTTCCAAGGCGATACTTCTGTGGTGGTTCTTTTTGTTTTATGTCTTGGTGTTTAATTTTTTGTGCTGTTGGCGCTTTATGTGTGTTTTCATAGTTTTAGTTAAGTTAAGGTAACTGAGTGGCCACCTTTTGGGAAAATAGCTGCTCATTCGGCTTACGATATGTTTTATGGTATAAGTACCTGATTGTTAGTTTGGTTTTTTCCCACCTTTGTTTTTGGAGTGGGAATCTTTTTCTGATTGTGCCTTTTCCTGATCTTGGCCTACTTGTACCTTTCTATTCATTGTTAAATAAATGATCTTTTGTTTGTTTGTGCATTCCGATATTCTCTTTTAATATCTCTAATTGTCTCTCATTTTGGATTTAGTCTTATTTTAGATAGTCAACAAGTGAACAATGCAGAGAATCTAATACTTTAGTGAGTAGTTTACTGTATCTTATTACTTTACTCACAACATTGCGGTTCAGGTCGTCTCCTGTCTCTCCAGTACGGGAATACAAGGCGCTGTGGTGCCCGGTGTGGTTCTCCGTGGAACCATGGAGATCGTATGTCATAATGTGGATCATGTCCAATAACCTGAATAAGAAATAGGATGCAGTACGTAATCCACAATGCAGGTTATATTGCTTTTTGGTCCTTTGAGATCAGCGAGGATATTTTAAGAAATCAGAAATTTATTATCGGTTAAGAATCATTTTCTAACCAATGTTTAATATACTTGGTCCTATTTAGATAATACTAGTCTTTGTATTGACTACCCTGTCGAAAGTTGAAAATTTCAGTAATTTTCTTTGGCTTCATGTTGCCAAATCTAAAGGGTCACTGATGAGACTTTAATAATCGAAACCTCGAATGGCCCATCCCCTTTCTCATTAATGTGTACACTGCTCTTAAAGGATATCAATTTTAATTTTTATCTTCTTCATATAAACTACATGAAAGTATATCTTCTTATTGTCCAAGCCGTGTGGCGGCCCTAAAAAGTCACCATGTACACCATCCATAATGCAGATTGTATTTTCCTTTTTGTCCTTTGAAATCAGCGAATGAATTCTGAGACATCAGATAATTTTTATCGGTTTAGATACATTTTCTGACCAAGATTTAATGTATTTGGCTCCATTTGGATAATACGTACTAGTCTTTGTATCGACTGCCCTATTGAAAGTTGCAAAATTACAGTAATTCTCTTTGGCTCCATGTTGCCACTGACGGTGCTTAAGTAGCCGAAATTCTTATTTAGCCCATCCCTTTTCTCACTAATATGTGCACTGCTCATAAAGGATCAGTTTAATTTTATTCTTTTGCACCTACTTCCTGATTTACCCCTGTTATTTCTGTATTTGTAAAAACAAGTTGTTACAAGCAAAATACGTTTGGTTGGTGAAGACTTAAGCCTTCATCTGCTCAAGGTAATGTAATGCTAGGATTAACAATATACAATTCCTATTTTCATCCAACAGATCATTTATTCCTACCGTACATATCCGTAGGATACATGTTATTTCTTCCACAACATAGGCTTTTATTTCAAGCCTTTCTTTATTAGATAATTTGGCATGCGCGAAACCAGAGGAGGACAGGGACCCGGAGCCCCTTCCCACTCACTTACCTACTGGTCATTGTAGTAGTTTTTTGCATCTATAAAATCCTATTTGGAAAAAACATATTTGGTTGAATAATTTCTGAGTCCACATATGATGTGAGGTACTTAATAAATACTGAATACTTACCGGGACACTTCTGGAATGTTATATCCAGTATCGATGATGTCCTTTCCTGCGGCGACAGCACTGGCCAATAACAGTTTATTCTTGCCCGCGAGAACAGCTTCGGCTTCAAACTGATTACGACATTCCTATATAAATACAAGTACGACAACAAATTATTAGAACTATGATCATTTTATCTTTTGCCATACAACTGTTCTCCTTACTTAGAATGAAAACAATGAGGCAGATCACATATTTTGGTTTAAAAAGAAACTGATTTATATTCAAACCTTTGTGCATCACCCTAAGGAAAACTTCGCGATGCCCTCTTCATTTGACGACTCATATATATCAGCGATATTATAAATAAAACCCCATCTGTATTGCAACAATTCAACAAAGTATTGCTTGTCTTCTGTTGGACTCCTTTTAATAGCGGGATACTCCAAATCAATATGAGTCCGTCGAAACCATGAAAAAACAGATTTACAAAGACGCAAATCATCTGTACAGTACATGTAACTGCACTACTGATCAGCGTCTTTGCTTTCGCTTAATTAATAGAAGTACAATTCCTACTTTCACCTTAAATTTCAAGCTTCAAGCATGTTTCTGTAACACTAGAGGCTTGTTTGTGTATTGGAGTTGATCGTAAACCCCAAAGACGGTTAAACCCCCTCAATTAAACCCCCACCTGCAGCAATTCAACAAAGCGTTGTTTGTCCCTCGGCGGACTCCCTCTGTTAGCGGGATATTTCCAATCAATATCAAGTCCGTCGAAACCATGCTTTCTCAGGAACTGTACTGAGGTTCTACAGAATTCCTGTCGCCCGGAGGCAGTTTTGACCAATGCTGTAAAGGGGGCTGAAGCCATGTACCACCCACCCACGGACAGAAGGGTCTTAGCGGAAGGATTGGCAGATCTGATGGTGGTGTTAAATCGCTCGTACCTGTTTGAAAATAAAACCATCAAAAGAGAACGTTTAATGCTAAAGATAACAGGGTGAAGAAATATGATAATTGTGTCCTTGTATAGTTATGAAGGTACAAATAGGCAATACTCAGGAAAATGGCGCAATCAGAAAGACATTCCCACTCCATAAACCAAGGGGTGGGAAAAAACTAAAATTACACTAAGGTTCTTTTACCAAGAAAACATATCGTAATAAGTTGACCTTTGACCTCACTGTGACCTTAAAACGCAAATTCACGCTTGGCATCCGGCCCTATGTTGTTTCTAGTAACCTAAGGAATACTTCTAGCCTGGATGCCGAGCATTAACAAAAAATGCCATCACGAGTTATCCTAGGAATAAAGCATCGCCGACTATAAGCGGAGTGAGCAGTTATTTCCCAATAGGTGGCCACACAGTTACCCGAACTGAACTAAAAATATGAAAACGTACATGAGGCTCAAACAGCACAAAAATTCGACTCGAAATAACAAAACAATCAGAACCAAAACAGAAGTATTGCCTTGGAACGATCAGCAATATAAAATTACTGGGTGGCTTAAACCCGTTTTACAGGCACCTAACCTCATCCTCATTTTCTGCAGTGGTTCACAACATTTAGTAAGTTGCTCGATCCTCGTGGAGCATCTGTAACTAGTCAATGATTCATCAAGGACAAACGATATAGTTATGATAACCACCCCGAGGAATCAAAAACGAGGACTCAACAGATTCAGTAAGCTGCCCGACGATGCCGATCTCTGGGAGCCGAATAACTAACTGAAACCAGGATCAAACGCAAAACACAAGTTGAACCCCGGTGGGCCAAGCAACAGACATGAAACTCCGGCCCAAACCAAATAAAATGAATAGCTTTATGTCGGGGCCATCATAGAGTCTTACACCCGACCCACCGCCGTGCAATTAAAGAAGGCAGCATAGTTATCAACCATGATTGGGTTAAAAACTAAGCATGCAGACTGTCGCACAACATTCAAGTTATAACCTATACGTCTGTAACGTATATTGATTTTTTCTGAACTGAAACGAAAAATCATTCCTTCCTTTAAGTTTCTTAAATTTGTGAACCAAGTCACCATCAAATTCTGGTTCCAAAGGGTTTTCATTTAAAAACGTCTTTAGCCCAATATTAAATTCGGAAGTCTGTCATAGCCGATAGCCCTGCTGGAGAACTTTGGCTGTTAAACATTTATGCGTTGAAGTCCGCTTTAGCAAACTTAATAAATTGCAAAATGTATACACCATAGGAAGCACGGCGAGGAACATCACCATCCAAAAACGTAAAATTTACTGTATCAAAATCAAAGTCATCGCGTTTATCATAAATCTTAGAAGAAACAAATCCAATGGAAATAGAAAGATGTAAATCCCAAAAAAATGATTCCGGTATCTGTGGTGTTGGCTTATTCAACTGTAGTTTAGGTGGATAAATTTGATTGAACATGCCTTCAAAACAAGGATTGTCAATGTTAAAAAAGTCATCGAGGTTACCTAGAAGTCGAATTAAAGGCCTCGATAACTTCAGCTATATTGTCATGTTTTGGAGAATCCACGAATTTTTTTCGTAGCAGTATAAAAATAAATCAGCTCCGAGAGGGGTGCAATTTGTACCCATCGGAATTCCAACACTTTGTCTATATAACTTGGTTCCGCATCTAAAATAAATATATTCCAAGAGATGAGATAAGGCACCGCATATATTCTGACATGGCCAAAGTGAATATCGACTTTGGTCAGAGGAAGGGAAAAACAGCTTTTCTGTCATTACAGGCAAAATAAAGTGAACCATAGTTTTGAATGCTATTGTGAAGGTCCACTCTATCAAATCGAGAAGATTTTTTTATCAGATTATGTGGCAATGTGGTATTTTTATACAGAGTAGAAAACTCGTACGTGGACAAGCTCGTTGCACGGAACCCTCTACACTTTAATTTACTGAGCACCTCGCTACAATCTTTTTATTGACCAAAAACCAATTTTTATTTGAAGTTTCATACACCGTCTCACAGTATCGTTAGACATGAGATTTGATGGCAGTAAGACAGGAAGTTAATAATTAAGAAAGTTCAGTGGTAGAACAGGAACTAGTATGAGCAATAAATCAAGCACTGCAGAAGCTGAGGGTGAGGTTACGGCCGAGTAAAATCGATTTAAACCCGCTAGTAACTTTGTGTTACTGATCGTTCCAAGTCGATACTTCTGTGGTGGTTCTTTTTGTTTTATGTCTTGGTGTTTAAAATATTTTTGTGCTGTTGGCGCCTTATGTATGTTTGCATATTTTTAGTTAAGTTAAGGTAACTGAGTGGCCACCTACTGGGAAAATAGCTGCTCATTCGGCTTACGAAATGTTTTCATGGTATAAGTACCTGATTGTTAGTTTGGTTTTTTCCCACCTTGGTTTTTGGAGTGGGAGTCTTTTTCTGATTGCGCCTTTTCCTGATCTTTGCCTACTTGTACTTTTTTAATCCAATGATGGTTGATAACTTTGCTGCCTTCTTTAATTGCACGCTGGCGGGTCGGGCGTCAGACTCTATGATGACTCCCACCTAAAGCTATTCATTTTAGTTTGTTGGGGCCAGAGCTTCTTGTCTTTTGCTTTGCCCACCGGTGTACAACTGGTGTTTTTCTTTTGCTCCGGAGTAAGAAAGTTATTCGGCGCCCAGGGATCTCCATCGTAGGGCGGCTTACTCAATCTATGAGTCTGGTTTATGATTCATCTGGATGTTTATCATGACTTTTTTTTGTTTGTTCTTGATGATTCATTGACTAGTTAAAGATTCACCACGAGGACCGAAGAAATAACTAAATGTTATGAACTACTGCCAAAGCTGAGAGTGAGGTTATGGCCATGTAAAACCGGTTTAACCCTGCCAGTAATTTTGTGTTACTGATCGCTCCAAAGCGATACTCTGTTAGTGGTTCTTTTTGTTGTATGTCTTCATGTTTATTTTTGTGCTGTTAGCGCCTTATGTATGTTTTCATATTTTAAGTTAAGTTTAGGTAACTGAGTGGCCACCTATTGGGAAAATAGCTGCTCATTCGGCTAACGATATGTTTCATGGTATAAGTACCTGATTGTTAATTTAGTTTTTTCCTTCTAGGTTTTTGGAGTGGAAATCTTTTTTCTGAATGTGCCTCTTCCTGATCTTTGCCTACTTGTACCTTTGTGAAGTTTAGGTAACAAATACATCGTAGGAAGTTGTCTTAACCTTCAATAACACAAACAGAAACTACAGCATTTCATTACTATCAGTCCCCTTATAAGCCCTACCAACAACTACAATGTTTGAGGTCTTTTCTGCTGGAACCAAGACACACTTTCTATGAAATTCTTGGATACCCTGCTTCAAATGCCTAAAGGAAAATTTGGGTTTAGGGGTTAAAATATTAGTATTTTGTGAATAAAACATTACGTTTATCCGCAATAGTGAAGATACTTCTCTTCCGTGCTTTAAGAGCACCATCCTCAACACCCTTTCGCTTACACCATATATTCCCAAAATCATTCAATGCATTGACGAAATTAATGTAGGAAGGGAATCTATATTTCGGACCTTTAGAAACTATTTTGCGAATTCTAGAATCCGAAATTATTTTTAACTTTCCAGTTTTTATATTAGTCCAGCGGGTTGATAAAGATATTTTAAATCTTTACAATCTCAAGACTTATTGAAATAAAAATTGTATTGGTTTATTTTATTTGTAAAAATAATATGAGGTTCTGAATTTTGGAAATACGTATGTATAGACTGTATACGTATGTGATTTATCCTGGAATATGCTTGGTCAAGTCAATTCCTTTGGTAATGAAAGGAATTTTAATAAAATGCCTAATATGATTAGATCGGAATCGATAAATAGACGAAGAGCATGTTGAGTATAACATCTTGTAAGCAGAGCAGCGTCGTACATTTGATGATTTCTATCGTTAAATATATTAGCCTCTGTTTCCAAGGAACGTAATACAGCAACAGGTAGGGAACTAAGATAAGAAAGCATTGAATGCCGACCGTGAATCCTTAGTTTAACCGCTAAATCATCAAGAGAAGTGTTCAATTTTATTACAGCGCACCGTTTACGTTTGTCATTACCATTTTTCCGTATGCCATGAGATCTAGATTACATTTTCGAGACTCTGAAAGTGTAAGTACATCAAAATCGGGCATTTTGGAGAGAAACGTTTTGCCATTATTTAAATTCCCTTTATCAGTGGTTTATTCCATCAATGGATCATATCGGTTTCACAAGTCAATCATTAAGATTTAAGGTCACAAAGAAAGCCTTAAAGGTGGACAATAGGGGGTTACATCACTGACTGAGTGTGTCCTGTAACGGATGTTGCGATAAACAGGACGTCATTTTAACCAAATTAAGTCAGAGTTATAATTTCTTGACAGCAACAAAATCATCGAAGCAACGTCGTCTGAGGTTAATGTTAACATTTGTTTTGTGGGTTTGGCTACAATCAGCTTGTTGTTGTTTACTTTGTATAAGAAAATGCAAAACGTTCAATTGACTATTGTGATAATTGCCTACTTTAAAATGTCGAAAAACGATTAATCACGGGGATTTTAAAGTTGAAAAAAAAATATTGAAAATGCATTGTGACTGAAGATGCATTATCAATATAATTAATCTTGTGCATTTAAGCATTAAATGACTCTACTGAAAGGATGTATATACATTGGTATCACTAACGATGTTTCTTGATGCAATGATTTTATGAAACAAGTCATGTTTAATGTTCTTCTCTTTAAAGCAGTCCTGAAGAGGCAGAGGATGATTGCTAAGCAGAATACACTGCAGAACCAATGGAGGTAGACAGTGTTCCTGAATCAACATCTAAGGACGGAATAATTGCCAAGCTAAAAGCTGCATCGGAACAAGAGAAGAAAAGAAGTGCATGCATACAAAACAAATTTACTTTAGAAAGATTTGGTGTGACAAGATTCGCTAATTACGATAAGTTGACAAATTTCTACACTGGTTTTGCTAGCTATCAAATGTTTGACCATTTTGTGAGTGCATAGAGCCAACAGCAAAGAATATGCAAAGTACGAGTGGCGAGCAAAAAGTTCGAAGACTTTCTTAATAACTTTTATAATTGACGTCCGATCGTCTTCGTATTTTCACCAAGTGTAATAATGGTCTATTGTCGACAGTCATGTAAAACGTTATTTGTCGAATCTCATTTTTGATTGGTCAACACGTGGAGTTTGCTACCCCGGAGCACGCCGTAAAATCTCTGTTGACATGTTTATAAATATAAAAAATATTTGAAAAATGCCATTTCCAAATCTCCTAAAATTATCAAAATATTGATGATGATGTAATTCGGCTTGAAATGTGAAATCTCAGTTCTCGCATTCGAAAGACAACGCTAGAGCGACACTTTTTGAAAGACAAGTCAAAGCAAACATTCAGTAAAAATTACTTTACTGATAAATGGCGAAAACTTGCACATCGATAAAATTTGTGCGAGACTTCCGAATAAAACCTACGGACGCGTCTGATTCGTTGCAAACAGCTAGAGACACATCAGAACTGAAGCATACAACATAGTTCAATGTTGTGCAAAGTGTTAGTCACAACGAAATCGCTGTTAAAAGAACAAGTAAGCAGAAAAATTAAACGTCATGGCATGTCCCGAATAATTCTAGCGTCTGTCGCAGAAATTGTCATAAAAACTATTTTTTCTATCGATTTACCTTAAATTTTCTTCACGGATGGGGAATAAATGTATGAACATTTGCTTGAAGTCGAATGAGAAATAATGTTTTTATAGGAACTTTTGACTCGGTCAGCGTATACAGTAAACCCGTTGGCAAATGACGTTAAGAACTTGGCGTGCTCCGGGTAGCGCTAACACGCATCAAACAAATTGTCATAGCAACGACGTTTATCAAGCGATTTGTCTTAAACTTTCTATGCGTGTTTATATTAAATTGATCGCAAACATACGGTAATTTCAGAGAAATCGCATAAGTTCTTTTGATTTTATTGGCAAAGTCCACGAACGTTTTGCTCGCCCCTCGCATGTACTATCAAGCTCGTGAAACTATCAGCTTATCAAGGTGAAAGAGATATAGTTGCTCATTGATATGTTAATTTTTGTTTCTGTGCCGTCTCAGAGCAGGGCTACTAGGACAAGATTTGGCTGTCATGTTTAACTGCTCTGTACCGACAATAAATCGGAAGATAGTTACATGGGCAACTTTTCTATACTTTAGTGTAGGAATAATTCCTATTTGGTTGTCAAGAGACACTTTGACAGATACATGCCAGACTGCTTCAAAGAGCTGTACCCAACACAAGAGTCATCATCGATTGTACAGAAATGAGAACGAAGCAGCCATCTTCTTTGGTCTTAAATTCTCAACTATATTCCCACTATAAAGGTACTCATACTTTTGAATGTCTTATAGGGACTGAATCTCATGGCGCAGTTTCATTTGTGTCTTCCATGTATACAGGTTGTCAGATGTAGAGAGCACAAAGCTATACTAAAGTCTATGAAACAAATGTTGTCACCTCATCAGACATAAATACAAAGCCATTGCTGTTGACTGGGACGTAAAGCATCAATTCAAACGAACATAAATACAAAGCAATAAGACCCAAATCGTTTACCAATGTTTGTAACAGAGTTTGGAATTGCAAGCTCATGCTGTTAAACGTTAAACATCGATATCGGGATATTGCTACCCAACCTGCTTGTCTTTTATTCAATAAATGATCATTTATTGATTTGTGTCCTTTTTTGCAAAATCACAATACATAGAAAATATGAAACGTTTTGCGGAATTCTGGTATCATTACGCAAACTTGCCCATGCAATAAACAGAGATTTTTTTAGCTTTAAAAATTGAAAATTTTCAGCTGAAAAATTTTGATATTTTTCTTATTTTTGCTCAAAACATAGATTGTGGGTACACGTCTAACGAGTACGGTAACCCACAATCTATGTTTTGGAGCAAAAATAAGAAAAATAGGTATACCCCTGCATACCCCAGTTTTTCTACATAAAAATGGGTTTTAAGAGGGTAAACATTTTACGGGCATTTTTTCCTGATGATATCTCTTGCCAAAGTTTGTTTATTTGCATTGTGGGTGTGTGTTGGTTAGCCGGGAAGGGGTTAGTTGCGTGTTTGATGTTAGGGTGAATTGAAAGCTTTTTTCCTCACAATTAAATTTAAACTTACATTCCTTTCATCCAGGGTGTAGATTCGTCGTTCCACTCGTAGGCGGCTAGGTGGTTGCCACTCAGTTTGGCATAGGCGTAAATGAAGTGGGTACAAAGTGACGGATCCACATTCTCGGGGTAAAACTTGGCCGCACCGTTTCTATATTGAGCCCAGTTTGTGTAGTAGCACACTCGTCGTAATGCTGGAAAAGATCTATAGAGTGCATATACATTGTGCACTTATTTTATCTAATATCCAAAATATAATTTCCCCTAAACCAAGACATCTACACGTTTTATAATAATATACTACTCGAAAAAAGTTTTGCACCACTTTGTTTGAATTTGCATTGTCTGAAAGAGTTTGATGATGTATGTGATGAGACCGAAACCGTTACGGAAGCAATTTTAAGAAAAAAAATGAAAATTCCCATTTTCTGTGAATACTGAAAATATGAAAATCGAAAAAATTCCACCAAAAATGTCATAGTATTAAGGACGCATTCTTGTCTCAAAATCTACACACAAGAGCTCCAATTCAAATGATTGATAAAAAAAAAAAAAACAGTTTAAAAAATCTCAAAATTTGGGTAAAAATGCATTTTTTTTTTACAAAATTGCACTCTTTGAGAAAACATAATAAGTATTAGAGAAAATGAGTGAAATCAAAATTCATTTTAATTTTTGATCACTATGAGATGTTTTGACACCAAAACCTACCGCCTTTTATCTTTCTGTTAAAGGCGATCTCATGTCTAAAATACTGCATGTGTATGTATTTGATATGCATCGTTTTAAAAAGTCAGAATTCTGATGGGTTGGAAAGCAGTACGTCCTGTTAAACATTAAGGGGTGATCCATGCTGTGTTTGGTAGTAAAAAAAAACAAACTCCATTTGCTACTTAGCTTTATCTGAGAATTTAAACAAAATCTCAAAAATCGTTATTTTTGGTCAAAAACAGAGTTTTTGTCCAAAAAATATTTTTATTTATTATTTTTCTTTTGTTTTAAATGATTGCTTTCAGTATCTCGAGTGAGGATGTGAAACGAATTCAGGTCTGGAAGCCCAGAAATAAAGCTTTTTGCTGCATCCCAAATTTTGGTGTTTTCAAAAAAATGCATTTTTAACGTTTTTACTTAATCTTTTCAAAACAAATTACTGCTTTGTTATTTACAAAAGTCCAGCCCTTTAAGATGGTATTAAGTTTTAAAAGTTTATTTGAAAAAGATCTATACTAAACATTATTTTTAAATAAGAAAAATATTAACTGGTGCAAAACTTCTTTTGATGAGTATATATGACGTTGTGCTGTTTTACAAATAGAGGTGTTTAGTTATAGGCTTATTTTGTGTTTGGTCTGGTTTGAAGCCATTTAAATTATTTGTCATGGTGAAACACTATTGCCCTAGGACATTTCCAAAAAGGAAGGAAAACTTATGCGAAGTTGCTACATGTACATGTTGCACCTCGTTAGCGAAAGATTTTAGATTTTTATAACAGCAACGGCGTCCCATGATGCCTTTGAAACTTTATTTCGTATTTCTCAAATGTGCCAGATTAAGGAAACACTCAGTTGTCTCTTAAGTCGGATTTTACGTTCGTGTATCTTGATTTTATTAATTCTGGATTAAATGAATTTCATATTATGTTTTTGAATAGTTTGCTTAAAATCTTACCAAAGGCCGCTCCTACAAAGCCGACAATCAACAAACAGGCTAATGATCGTGTCATCTGAAATTACAATGTACAATGATGTTGAATACAGTCTTCGTCTTTCTTCTCTTCTTCTTCCCCTTCTTTAGAACAGGAAACATATTAGCAGACGTTTATAATACACTCCCGCCCGCGTAACTGTACTCATTGAATGCGCGTAACATACGCGAGTAATACATTACTCGCGTAATACGCACCTATTTTATACGCGTATGTGTCAATAGCCAGTCAAAATTCAATTTTTCTTACGCGTATGATACGCGTAATGCGCATACATTACGCGTATTGACTTTAACCAATGAGCGGTGAATTAGTAAAGCAAGTCATTACGCGTATTTGAAGTATATATGCTTATGTATACGTATTGTTCTAACCAATCGAGATTAAAACAGTCTTACGTAAAAAATACGCGTAATATACGCCAACAATCTTGAAATTTTATGGTTAAACCGAAATTCTGGAATTTGCTTTAGACCAAAACAATATCTTATCTTTTTCAAACTAAGACCTGCAGTATTAAGGGCTCAAACACTTCATGAGTACGAAATAACATCCGTGAGAAATATTTTTAAAGCTTCATCCCCAGATCGGTAGCTGAACGAACACCAAGTTTCTGTTATATTTGCTTGTGGTTTTTATTTTGAAGAAGAAAACATTTGAGTTCTGTTAAATAATAATTGAATATCAATAAATAAGAAAGAGACGTGGGAGGAAAACAAGCGAAAATCTAACATGCCGTATACCGTACGGTGGTGCCTCTAAAAATGGAGGGGGAACTAAACGACAATGAAAAAAATTGAACAGAACTGAAAAATGGTTACCTACAGGTGAAAGTCACTTAGTCACACATGAATTTTCACTCCAGTTGAAGGCTGAATGTTGACATGATGACGATTATTGGGTAAGTTTTATGCTTCTTGAATCTGTAAACTTTAAACCCCATGTATGTATAAAACAATTTGACAATAACTAGAATAAAGTCACGCCATTTTCACGATCACGATATATCAATAAAATCCATAAAACTTGCAAATTCTTTATTTTCGATTGAAAAATTAAAATCAACCGTTAGGTACTTTAGCTTTTATACTCCTTGTCATTACGCGTATGATACGTGTAAATACGCGTAAACGTATTGCCAGTCTGATTGGGCGATACTTCATACGCGTAATATTTACATTTTTCTTAAACCTCCTTAGATGAACCATTAGATGTTCATCTGTGTTCATACATCCATGAACAACATCGTGTCACGCGACGTCACACTTGACGTCAAAAAACAATGCTCTCGCAATCTGATTGGACGTTGTAAACGTCGACGCCGTTCCGCTGTTTGTATAAACACTGTGTATAAATTATCTATCTGCTTGAAAATATGATCGCCTTGATGATTTTTCAATAAACGATAGAGAGAAATGAATATAAATATAAGAGTTTAATTTTTCTGATGTTTATGGAGCTATGAACGGCAGTGGGTCGCTAGCAAAGCTTACATGAACCCCTTCGGGGTTCATTCACTTTGCACGCGACCCACTGCGGTTCATAGCTCCATGAACACCAGAAAAATGAAATTCATTTCTTAAATGACTGAGCCTTACACGCATCGACGCATTTATCTCTGCTTATGAATATTAATGAGATATGTTACGCGTAAATATGCACATGTTACGCGTAAATGCGCGTAATTGGCCTTACGCACGTAAAACTCACGTAATACTCGCGTAATACGCGTAAATGGAGTACAATTACGCGGGCGGGAGTGTACATTACCGGGATCATATTCCTCATTTATCATTTGAATGCGTTCTCTGTCATGTAAAATAAATATTTGATAATTGTTATTTCATTTTCATTACTTCCCATCTGCGGACATATTATCACATTACGAAAACTTTTCCATGCATTTATTCAGAGACGTTTTCACTTGTAAAAATTGAAAATTTCATCCGAAAAAATTTGATATCTCAAAATATACATTGTGGGTACACGTTAGAACCGCCTAGCCGAGGCGGTTCTAACGAGTACCCACAATGTATGTTTTGGATAAAAAATAAGAAAATTAGGTATACCCCTGCAAACCCCAGTTTTTTCTAAATAAAAGTGGGGTTTGAGGAGGTATACATTACACGGACATGTTTTCCTGATGATAATAAGATGACAAGGAGCGGACTGGAAACGGAATCTTAACTTAAACCTGCCCATGCAATATACAGAGAATTGTTTCAGCGTTAAAAAGTGTAAATTTTATATATCAATTATATTTGCTCAAAACAAAGATTGGCTCCGAGGCGGTTCTGGCGAGTACCCACAATCTATGTTTTGGACCAAAAACAAGAAAAAATAGGTACATGTTTACCCCTGTACACTGAAAAAAAGTTATAAGAGGCCGATTTTCAAACTCATTTTTGTTTTTTAAGCCATGTTCAAGATTGCACGATTTTTTGCCTAGAGACGTGTTTTTTAAGACGGTAAAGTTGCAAAGTGTTCAGAAATAATTTTCTTTCACTTAACGCGTTTTTTGAGTAAAAATGCATAAATCAATGTTTTTTTTTTTACTAAAAATTGGTTAAAGCACATTATTTATTGTAATGAGGAACGGTGTCATCAAGGGGGTGGTCCTTCTGGCTTGGGAAAACGGCTTATACTTCATACTCCCGGTCCCGAATATCTACACAATGGAAAGGTACAGTGTAACATCTCAACTCAGCTTAACTTACTCAGCTCATCATGCTCAGCACAAAAAGTATGCATATTTTGGCTGATAGTTCGGGTTTTTCTTGAGGCGAAAACGCAAGTAAGTTGGATGAGTTGGATATGTTGTAAACTGAGTTGGGTAAGTTGCATTAGTTGAACAGTAAGTTCGATGAGTTCGATAAGTTGAACAGTAAGTTGGAAGAGTTGGAAACGTTGTAAGCTGAGTTGGATGAGTTGGATAAGTTGCATGTCGAGTTGGATGAGTTGGATAAGTTGTAAGGTGAGTTGGGTAAGTTGTATAAGTTGAACAGTAAGTTCGATGAGTTCGATAAGTTGAACAGTAAGTTGGATGAGTTGGATAAGTTGTAAGCTGAGTTGGATGAGTTGGATAAGTTGCATGTTGAGTTGGATGAGTTGGATAAGTTATACGAAGAGTTCGATGAGTTGGATAAGTTGCATGCTGAGTTGGATGAGTTGCATAAGTTGAACTATAAGTTCGTTAAATTTGATAAGTTGAACAGTAAGTCGGATGAGTTTGATAAGTTGTAAGCTGAGTTGGGTAAGTTGCATAAGTTGAACAGTAAGTTCGATAAGTTCGATAAGTTGAACAGTAAGTTTGATGAGTTGGATAAGTTGTAAGCTGAGTTCGATGAGTTGGATAAGTTGCATGTTGAGTTGGTTGAGTTGGATAAGTTATACGAAGACTTCGATGAGTTGGATAAGTTGCATGCTGAGTTGGATGAGTTGCATAAGTTGTAAGCTGAGTTGAGTAAGTTGCATTAGTTGAACAGTAAGTTCGATGAGTTCGATAAGTTGAACAGTAAGTTGGATGAGTTGGATAAGTTGTAAGCTGAGTTGGATGAGTTGGATAAGTTGCATGTTGAGTTGGATGAGTTTGATAAGTTATACGAAGAGTTCGATGAGTTATTTAAGTTGCATGCTGAGTTGGGTGAGTTGCATAAGCTGAACTATAAGTTCGTTAAGTTCGCTATTTTCGATATTTTTGGAAAGTTCCATTATGTGCCTCTTAAACATGTCAATCCCTGTGAAATTCACTTGATGAGCATGCAAATGAGAGATATAACTCGAAACAGCTGTATTAGACGATTTTCGAGGACAAACAGGACACGGCTGCCGCAAACTTCCAGTTTCAATGCCAATTTTTAACGAACAAAATAAAAAAATTTGTGGACGATTTTTTAAATTTTCAAAGTTTATTATAGTTATGTATTAGACATAAATAATCGATGAAAAATTCAATGTCATGCTGCTGATAATAACGCAACCGGAGAAGAACAAAGTTTGTATTCAAGTTGCACGCAAAAAGCTGAATTCCTGTTATTCATGTTGTTGTTTTCTTGCATGTAAAAACAGAACGAAGATTCTTATTGCAGCAACACTTTTGAATTAATTTTATCTTGCATCATGGTAGTCAGTAGCACTTTCATATAAATTTTAATGTACAACACAACGTCATAATATGACATTTTATTTGATGTTAATAAAGTGTGGCTTTTTGAAATGAAGGAACCCTTTACTCATGCTTCGTCTATGTGAGATGTATTACGCATTTTGAATGAAGAAACTCACAGAGCCACTGTTAGACATTGGTTTATTCAAATGATCATGAATTTTAATTGGTCATATTTTACTTTCTGAACTAGAAGAAAAAAATATGAGGCGGCCTCTTATAACTTTTTTTCAGTGTATACTGATTCCAGTTTTATTATACATGTATAAAAGTGCTGTTGAAGGGGGTATTTATTGCTCGGTGGGATTAACGACGATGGCAACTCTCTATTCATCACGAAAACATGTCTGTGCAATGTATACCCTTTAAACCCCACTTTTATATAACAGAACCGGTGTATGCAGGGATTACCTATTTTTCTTATGTTCTGAGCAAAAAATAGAAAACTATCAAATTTTTTCAGGTGAAAATTTTCAATTTTTAAAGCTAAAAAATCTCTGTTTATTGCATGGAGAAGTTTTCGTAATGGAATCGGATTCTTGACAAGACAAATGATGCATTAGACGCATTAGATATATTCACTTTGATGAAGGACAATGTTTCCCTTGAACAGAAATAAATTCATTTGAGCCTACCCTAACCAACAATTTCGACCAGGCCCGACACAAACCGACCTGTACAGTCACAGAAGCAGGCTAGAAACTTGAAATGAATGTAAGTAGAATGAAGAGGAATTGTACTATACGTGTCGCGAAAACAAAGGCGCTGATCAGCTGTGCAGTTATCAGCTGTGCAGTTACTGCACAGCTGGTCTGCGCCTTTGTTTTCGCATATGCAGTCTGTTGGTTTCTGATGCGTCGGCTCATTTTCATTTTGCACAATACGCGTCAAACATCCGTATGTGACTTAACGAAGACGCAGACTGATCACAATTTTTGTGCGCGCATGTGAAAAAAACCCATAAAAACGTGAAGAAAAAAAAAATGATAATAATAATAAAACAGTAAAATCTTACAATAAACTTCCGTTTATATTGGTTTAAGATAAACAATATGATTTACGTACTACAAACGTGATTGCGTTATAGATGAACCAATGTCCTTTGTGATAAAGAAATGTAGTTGTTTGCTTGATATTTGGCACGGTCTTTCTTATATACTGATGCCTCGAGTTTAAGGTTGAGTTCAAATCGGTTATCTTGTCTGTACTAAACTTGGGTATGTCACAGTTTGGGGAAAAGGTGTTATCTGTTCTACGAGTAACAAATCCAACAAAGGCGCATGCCAACAGTGCACAGCGCTTTGCATTCATACCGCTAGTTTCTATATATATATATAACTGTACTGACATTCCAAGACCAACATATGATAGGATTTGCGTATAGTTTAGCAGGATGAGTTGAGTCTGGCTCGAGACCCTGAAGTCTGACAGGTTTCAAGACAGGTTTTCACATTCATGAGGAGCACAATAATTGCATCACGCAAACACGTCCATGTTTTATACAGATTTTTCTTAAGGTGTAAAAATAGAAAAAAATCAGAAGAAAATATTTGATATTTTTCTAAATTTTGCTCAAAACCAACCGCCTCGGCCCGGTGATTCTAACGAGTACCCACAATCTATGCTTTGGAGCAAAAATAAAAAAAATAGGTATACCCCTGCATACCCAACTTTTGCTATATAAAAGTGGGATTTCATATAGGATTATAAATTGCCTGGTGGCGTGAACATTAATAGTTTAGTACCCTGTGTAATAACTCTATGGTTATGAAACAAAAATGACCCAAAAGGATACAAGTAGGCAAAGATCAGGAAAAGGCGCAATCAGAAAAAGATTCCCACTCCAAAAACCGAGGTGGGAAAAAACCAAACTAACAATCAGGTACTCATACCATGAAACATATCGTAAGCCGAATGAGCAGCTATTTTCCCAATAGGTGGCCACTCAGTTACCTTAACTTAACTAAAAATATGAAAACATACATAAGGCGCCAACAGCACAAAAAAAAAAAAAAAAAAAAAAAAAAAAAAAAAAAAATTATACGCCAAGACATAAAACAAAAAGAACCGCCACAGAAGTATCGACTTGGAACGATCAGTAACACAAAGTTACTGGCGGGCTTAAACCGGTTTTACATGGCCATAACCTCACCCTCAGCTTCTGCAGTGGTTCATAACATTTAGTTAGTTATTCGGTCCTCGTGGTGAATCTCTAACTAGTCAATGAATCATCAAGAACAAACAGATAAATCGTGATAAACATCCTGATGAATCACAAACCAGGACTCACAGACTGAGTAAGCTGCCCGACGATGGAGATCCCTGGGCGCCGAATAACCTACAAACTCCGGAGCAAAAGAAAAACACCAGTTGGACCCCGGTGGGCCAAGCAACAGACAAGAAGCTCCGGTCCCAACCAACTAAAATGAATAGCTTTATGTCGGGGCCATCATAGAGTCTGACGCCCGACCCACCGGCGTGCAATTAAAGAAGGCAGCATAGTTATCAACCATGATTGGGTTAAAAACTAAACATGCAGACTGTCGCATAACTTTCAAGTTATAACCTATACGTCTGTAACGTGTTATGATTTTTCTGAACTGAAAAGAAAAATCATTAATTCCTTTAAGTTTCTTAAATTTGTAAACCAAGTCACCATAAAATTCAGGTTCCGAAAGTCTCTACGTCAACGCATTCAGTGTTTGCTAAAATGTTCATATGTTATTGTTTGATTAGCAACCACATGTACGTTGTATTCCACGCTGATCCTTTTTCTTTGCAAACGCATAGTCAATTTTGCCATACACTGTGGAGAGGGTCATATGGATAGAATTGTTTCGTTACTGAAAAATTCATATTTAAAGTACTTTGTATATCAGTTTTCTTACATCATTTAAACTGTTGGAGACCACTCATAGATTGGGTGTGTTATGTTGGCCAAAATTTTGTGACATGTTTAAGAGGAAATGGGTTAAAAAGCTTAGATATTATTATTTAGTATGGTACATGTATCTTGAGCAGAATGGAAAAAATGGTACTACAATACAAGGGTTCCAAACTAGATGTTGTGAAAGGTTTTTCATACATCGGTTTGTTGTTTACAGCTGTCCTTAGACAAAATAATTGTAAATGAACTTTGTGAAAAACCTTTTTATTTTTTTATTCTGATCAAGAATTCAAGAAAAACCTTTTTATTTTTTTTATTCTGATCAAGAATTCAAGAATTAAAAACAGAAACTCAAATTGTTGTTTGTTTGGGGTTTAGTGAAACGTAACTCAACTCAACTCAACTCAACTCAACTTTATTTGCAAATCATATAACATTTAACAATGAATACATGAAATGCGCCCATAAAAGGCAGAATTTATGATAAAAGAAAAAAATAAAATAAACAAATTCCCCTTTCCACCCAATAACTGCGGAAGTACTCGGTCATGTCCGGAAATCATCGGCCAACTTCGTACTTCGAAGAAACGCAATTCGTTGGTCCATAACTTTGTCAACTAGGGGCCTTGTCGACTAGGCCTCTTCTAGAATTATTGTTTCTAGAATTTGAATTATTGAAGTGATTCGTAGATTGAATTCGTTCAATATACAACCAATATACAACAAATATACAGATTGAATATACAAGTACATGTAAGTGCTTTACTAAAAATCTTTGAAAATGTGAAAATTTTAAAAACTTTAAAAATGTAAAACTAAATTAAATTAAAGTGCTTAACTCTGAAAACTCTGTCCTATCACTATCAAGTGATAGTGATAACTTGAACTTAGTACAAAATAAAACAAAATCAAATATCAAGATGAGTGACTACCAAGCTACATCTATTATGAAAGCTATGCCTTTCACCTTTGAGGAGGTATCTTTTGAACGAGATAATGTTCTAACGCTAGAAAGTAACGGATCTGTACAAGCAAATTAATTACTAGGATTATTCCAAGTTTTTGACTGTCATGATGATTAACTTAAATGTGCGGCTTAAGTTAATTTGGACCAGAACAGAGCCTTGTATGAAACAGTTTTTCCAAACATCAAGCAATAAAATCAAGAATTAAAGCAATGGTAGAACCTGAAGTGAAATGTGGAGAACATATGTGTAAAATAGTTGAAAGCAGAGACGTTAAAACAACAAAAAGTGCCTTTTACTACTGTAATAAGCTATGAAGCCCCTTATGAATTGGAGGACCATCATGTTTATAGAGTTATATTTACATTTTTCTAAAACCTCTTTAGATGAACCATTAGATGTTCATCTGTGTTCATACTTCCATGAACAACATTGTGTCACGCGACGTGACGTAATCCAAACTTGACGTCAAAAAACATGAATCTCGCCAATCCGATTGGACGTTGTAAACGTCGACGCCGTTCCGCTGTTTGAACACACACTGTGTGTAGATTCTCTGTTTGCTGGTAAATGTGACCGCCTTGGTGATTTTTCAACAAGCGATAGAGAGAAATGAACGTAAATATAAGCAATGAGTTTAATTTTTCTGTTGTTCATGGAGCTATGAACCGCAGTGGGTCGCTAGCAAAGCTTACATGAACCCCGAAGGGGGTTCATTCACCTTGCACGCGACCCACTGCGGTTCATAGCTCCATGAACACCAGAAAAATGAAATTCAATTCTTAAATGAAGAAATTTGGGGAAATCAAAGGAAGCATCTCAAGACATAAACATAGATGAACTAATATTGAAACGGTAATAGGTCATTGATATATACATCTGAACCAAGGAATATTCAGGGGACATTATGGATCCAAGGAAATAAGGTGAAAATTAGATACGACGGACAAAACAGAAAACCCTTCTGCTCGCACTGCAAAATCTTAGGACATTATTACAAGGACTACGAGGGGTATGCGAAAGCTATACAAGAGAGAGATGCGAGGATAGAACAGGCAGAATTAGAAGAATTGGTAGAAGCGAGAATAAGCAAAGAAGAACAAGAAAGACAAGAGGAAGAAAAAATAATGGAAAGAGAAAGGATGCTGAGGGAAGTAGCAGACGACAGAAATCAAAGAATAGCTGATAGAGCGTGGGACAAATGGATACAAAACAAGGCAAAAGAGAGAATGACACAGGAAAATATGGACATACAACAAACCACAGATAAATAGGATGAACAGATACAAACACAAACTCAAATTCAGGATAATGAAACACAGATTCAAATTCAGGATAGCGAAAATGAAAATGAAAACATGACAACACAAGAGGAAGATGATACACACAAAAACATAGTTTGCCAGCCAGCCTCCAGCCAACCAAATGGCGTATGCTGAAGCCATGAAGAAACAGATGACAAATAAAGAAAAGAAAACAAAGACTAATGAAACAAAAACAAATAAGTGAAACAAAGAAAAATGACAAATTACAACAGTTAGAAAAAGGTACAAGTAGGCAAAGATCAGTGGTGTTATGGCTAAAAACCCAGTTTTGCACAGTTCGCGCTGATCACTTGTGATTTTTCGCGGCAAAACCACCGCGAAATTTCACCGGCCAAGTGAACATTTAAACGGTTAATCGGTTAATTTGTTCGATTGCCCTACGCGCAACCACACGCAACGCGCAAATGCGCGTACGCTCAAAGCATCGCGACAACTGTACTGTATGAACTATAATACTTTAACACCAATTTTTCAGTCATGTCTGGACGAAGCTACCGGTTCATGGGTATTAAGTAGTACTGTGGGTAGTTAATGTGCCTTGCTCACGGATCGAACTCACGACCTCTCTGTTCGGAGTCTGATGCACTATAACTATACCGCCGCGATCCCAACCCACAGATTTATGTAAGTCTTTGTATTCAACATGATATGAGAACAACAAAAGGAAATTCAATTTAGTTCTAGACTTATAAAATCTGGAAACAAAAACATAACATTAAAATATATAAGCCAAGGGAAAGAACTTGTTATATAAGTAATGACTTTAATGAAAGTAGGACATATAGAATATAACAGATGTTTTACATTTATGAGAAGCCGAATGTGAATCAACATAATCGTGAAGGCAAGAAAGGCTTTAACAACGAACTGATAAAATAACCCTAACTGAGTGATATATTTTTGCATCAATATTCTAAGGACGGTGTGTTCAGAAACGTCATGATTTGAGCCCCGTCGCCGTGTAAAAAAACCCAGAAATTCGGAATAAATTGAGACGCCACATGGGAAAACCAACAATCTGCCTAGGCGAAAACAAAGGCGCAGATCAGCTTCGCGGTACAGTTCCTATTAAATCCGAAATTTTAAGCTTCTAACCATCTTCTGTGACTGTACAGGCCGGTTTGTGTCAGACCTGGTCGGAAACCACATTGTTGGTTTTCCCACGAGGTGGCTCAAATTGTGAATCCACGGCCTCTTAGGCTCAGGTTAGGCCGCGTCCCCACGGACACTTTATCTTTGTCAAAGTAGGTTTGTCACAGAAAAATATGCTCGTGTAAAATTCAGTTTTGTGGCGATGTTTCATTGTCAAATATCTGCGACAAAGATGAGCGAGCTAAGTAATATAAGCAATTTTGCTGTGTGTGAAAGCAAAGTTATTGCCAAAGTTTCTGTGACAAATAATCTTCGTCAAAGAAAATTATCCGTGGCATTACGAAAACATGCCCATATGATATACAGTAATTTTTTTCAGGTCAAAAATCGATAATTTTCAGAGGAAAATTTTTGATATTTTTCTTATTTTTGCTCAAAACATAGATTGTGGGTACACGTTAGAACCGCCTCGCCGAGGCGGTTCTAACGAGTACCCACAATCTATGTTTTGGAGCAAAAATAAGAAAAATAGGTGTAGCCCTGCATACCCCAGTTTTACTATATAAAAGTGGGGTTTAAGGGGGTATTCATTGCACGGACATGTTTTCCTGATGGAGATGCGGCCTGAGCACATAAGCTGCTGGCCTCGAGTATTAGTTTTATATTCTCATGGGTGACGGAACTGAAATGTACTTTTATGATTCAAGATGTGGATTGATGGATCAAGTTTTAGAGGAGGTCGGTCTGGGGTCTTCTAACTGAAGCGACCTGTGGCCTCGATGTAGGCTGTACGGCGGCATATGGGTGTAATCCACATAATGAGTTTGTATCTCGTTAATTTTAGTTTCTAAGTCGACTTATAACCACCGTGTATCATCGACTCCGGAACTTGTTACCAGATGAATCGATAACAACGGACAGACATGGCACATAGAGGGGTAAGATATCATTTTTTTCATTGGGTTATAACGAGTGCATTTCTTTGAAACTGAAAGAAATCATTTCAAGAGATGTTTAGCTTTCTGTCCATGGCCACAATTCACAAAATTCCTTGCTGCAATTTGCAAATCATAGTGAAATGTTGCTAACTGGTACCGTTCAAAACAACATGTCCAATTAAAACGGGTTGTTTTGGTATCGTTAAAAAGCCTTTTTGCCTTTAGTTTTGGAGTCAAAATATTCCTTAGATTAGTAACGAACCTCTATAAAAGTTTCCGTTGAAATGACCGAGATTTGGTTGAGTTATTGGTCAAAACGTGATTTTCCGGGAGTACGGCGACATATCAATGTGCTGTACGGAAACATGATAAAATACCAAATAAACAGTACGGCGACTTGTAACGACAAAATTAAGCAAAACTCGTTGCATTGGTGCATTCTAATTAAAAAAGCTTTCTTTTGCAGGTCTGCAGATTGCCCCCTTTCACTTGCGGTTATTGTACGGAAACTTCGACGGAATTCAAGCAGATAATTAATCACCTTATTACAGCGCATTGTGATAAAGAAATAAAAATCAGAAAACTAGACGGTTCAAAACAACGAACGTTAAATTTTAATGTCATACCCGAACTTTGTCGCGAACAGGGCAGAGAGATTACAATAAATGAAAACATAGGAACTGTCCATGTTTCAAAGCCTAATAAGATTCCAAAGGACAGTCCGTTTAAAAAACTCATTAAAACAGTTCAAAAAGATAGCAATAACGGAGTCAGCGAGAGAACATTGCACACCAGCAGAATATAATGAAAATGACCAAACATTCGTCACTCTGTCTGAAATGTTGCCAACCGTTATCCAGAGTTTGAAAGGGGCTGGAAAAATGAATGAATATATACAATTCAATCGCCTCCTTAGTGATGGTAAATTTCCAATGACAAATATTGCTTTTTTGCTGTTTCTGGATATTGTTAGGTGGTACAGTCTAGATGATTCGACAACTACAATGCGATATTGCGAAGAAGTTAAAGAGTTTTGGCGTACTGGACTAAGATTATTTCACGGGCGGTTCTTGCGTTTCATGGGTGGACCAAAGAATAAAGGTCAGATACGGCACAATGAAATTTCGGCGGGATCGCAGAGACCAGAAGCAGCGAAGGTAAATTTCGTTGTTCCAGATCGGAGGGTTCTTGTTGATGAAACGAAAATTGTTGAAAGCAGCAACCCTAGCATATTGTATGACGTTATAGAAACAGTTTCACAGTCTGATCCTGATCGATTTAAACCACTAGGCTATGAGATATTTGATTGTTCAGCGCATATTTTTTATACATGTTTTAATGCGCATTTTAGGGACCATGTGTTTGATTCAAAGATGAGAGCTAAAAGATCTGCACAGCGGAAATTGGCAACCATAGCAGACGTTGACGATGCTGCGAAGGGAGTCGGTCGTGTCCGGCAGCATCATCACTGTGATCAAAGCAAAATCATGGCAGAAAAAAGACTCCGGAAACCTAATCGTAGCCTACCTTTTTCAAGTGAATACATTCCGGATAGCAGCTGATCTGTAGAATCAATGTCCTATTTTGATGTTTGGTTGTTGCATTATTTGACATAGCGCACGATGTGGAGGATATAATCTGCCATCAATGGCTGATAAGAGCACCAGGAAATATTTTCTAAGATATGAGTGACCCACTGCAATTTGCATTTCACGGGCATCACCCATATTTCCGAAACTATATCCACGTGCTGTTAGCAGCAGACGTACATCATATCGTGCACTATGTCACTCATAGCATCAACAGAGCAACCAAATTGAATGCGAAGAAAAGAAAAAAGGAAATAAAATGTCCGCTTAAACCATCTAATACTGTATGCTGGCGTTCTAGTTTTATTTGAGCAATCACATGAGGAAACCAACAACTTGCATTGGCGAAAACAAAGCCGCAGATCAGCGCCTTTGTTTTCGCAGCACAGATAGTACAACCCTTCTTCTTCTTAAATCCTAAATTTCAAGCTTCTAGCCTGTTTTTGTGACAGTACAGGCTGGTTTGTGTCAGACCTGGTCGGAACCCAAATTGTTGGTTTTCTCATGCACAGGCTCAATTAATAGTGTGTCGTGAGTTCTGTTCTTGTTCTTTTCATATACTGCACATCTGCTACCGTGTCGTAGTGGTTAAGCAACTCGCCTTGTATACCAGGGGTCAAAGGTTCAATCACAGGATTCGTTAATTCATTCGAGAGAGCCAAGTCACTCCACAAACCAAAAGGTGATATCAATTTAACAATGACCTTCACTGTTGAGTGAGACGTAAAACACCATATCAATCAGTAAAATAAATTGATAAAAATATGCTGATGATTTTTTTTTCACATATGTACGGCTCTCAAATGGGTCAGCCAAAAAAGCTTTGCCGTTCCACACAAACTGGGCCTGTCCAAAACAAATGAGCCGCCTAGTGGGAAAACCAACAATGTCCTTTCCGAACTGGTGCGACAGAAACCGGGCTGTTGGTAGATAGCTAGAGAATGGAAATTTTTGATTAAGAAAGTAAAGGAATCGTTCTATCCGTGTAGCGAAAACACAGGCGCAGATCAGCTTCGCGGGCCTGTCCACACAAACTGGGCCTGTCAAAAAAAAAAAAAAAATTGGCCAATCCACACAAACTGGGCCTGTCCAAAACAAATGAGCCGCCTAGTGGGAAAACCAACAATTTCGTTTCCGAATAGGTGCGACAGAAACCGGGCTGTTCAAGCAAAGAAGCTAGCTAGAGAATGGAAATTTTTGATTAAGAAAGTAGAGTAATCGTTCTATCCGTGTAGTGAAAACAAAGGCGCTGATCAGCTTCGTGGTACCGTGAAGCTGATCTGTGTCTTTGTTTTCGCATATGCAGATTGTTGATTTTCTCATGAGGCGGCTCAAATCACCAGTCCGCACAAACAGGGCCTCCAAAATCTGGGCCAGTCCACACAAACCGGTGGGGGGGGGGGGTCCCCAAAATTGGGCAATCCCACAAGCACGTGTTCATTCAGAGCCAATTATCCAAGAACATCAGTTCGGTTGTGACCATTTGATTTCACCCAAATTTGCTTGTAGCTCCTTGGTCTAAATCATACTGGGCATTGGACTGCAAATTTCTTTTGCGCTGGTTTTCAGAATGGCAATATAGGGGAGCGCGTTGGCTCAGTGGTAGAGCGTCGGACTTCGGAGTGAGATCCCAACTTGCGCCGTCTAGCAAAAACACATTAAGCACCCCAAAGTACTTGTTAGGAAGCGATGGCTCCATCCCAACATGACTGAAAAATTGCTGACCGGGACGTAAAGCATAAATAAAAATCAAACCAAACAATAATGGCAATAACAGAGAAGAAGAAAATGCAAAGAAAAATGAAACTGATTTATTTCTGTTACACAAATAACGCAAAATAGAACTGTATTGGCAATTATTAAATAAGTACATGGGATGTTCCATAAATCCTGTCAGTGTTCTAATTTCTTAAAGAATCGGTATGAGCCGCGTACGTAAACGTTTTGCATATATACGAAAACAAAAAGGTACCGTTACCGTGAAACTGTCTAGCGCTATTGATTTTGCTACAGGAATAGTACTATTTTTCTTTTTCTCTAAATCCAAGATTTCCTGCCTCTAGCTATCCTCTGTTGCTGCACACACCGGCTTGTACTGTGCCTGGTCGGAAACCTCAACGTTGGTTTTCTCATGGCGCGGCTCATATAAGAATTTTAAAATTTAAAACATAAATGAAATAAAGTACTGTTTGCAGAAGATCTGAAAACCATCTAGAGTATGACAAATACATGTGCATGTATGCAAACAGTAAAACTCAAAGATAGAGTTTATCACAACAGAATTTCAGGTGTCCTTTGGCAAAAGAATGAGGACTCCGTCGGCCAGCTTCTAAATTGTGCTTTCACTTTCTAGACTTGTAGAACATATGAAACCCCTAAAAGATGCATAAGCTGTCATAAAATCAAAATAACTAAAATCATTGCAACTAACAAAAAACATCATCGGCCAATAATCTATATGGCCACTTCAAACAAAATCTCGTATATGTATATATATGATCAGATTATAAAACGAAAATCATCTGAAACCTAAAACCGGATTTCTAAAAAAACGACTAGACAAAAAACATTAACCATTTCAAAATTAGTGAATAAACAATGTTTCCTGTAATATGATCAATATGCTCATTGGAAAACCAGTATTCTGCATGTGCGAAAACAAAGGCGCAGATCAGCTTCGCAGTAACTGCGAGGCTGGTCAGCGCCTTTTATTTCGCTACACGGATAGTACAATTCTTCTACTCTTTAAATCCAAAATTTCCCGTCTCTAGCCATCTTCTGTGCTTGTACAGCCCGGTTTGTGTAGGACCTGTTCAAAAACGACATTGTTGGTTTTCCCACGAGAAGGCTCAATTATATTAAAACAAAAACTTAAACGAGGCGCATGTGAGACATTTCAGGATTTCTGATGCATCACGGAAACAACTTCGTACATTACTAAACATCAGCTTGCCATGTGTTTATGATATCTATTAGAGTTACCGCCATTAGCAAATTCTAAAAGGTATAATACATGTGATTTTTGAGAACTAATTGACATGCTTTAAAATGAAGACCATATCTGACCTATTCTGAAGGCTATGAAGGTACGAAGATGTGTTGCCAGCAAGTGACGTCATAACACGTAACATTGACGTTGATCTGACCTATAATGCGGGCAAAGTGAAACAAAAATACAAGAAACAGCACGAACGCCCCTTGCTGAAAGCATATTTTGGCTTGGTAAGAAAAGATATTAGAATACAAACTTCCTGAGCAAACACTAGCATGAGCAAGTTACATTATCACATAACGCTTCGCTCTTACTTATTACACACGGCCTTGTGTTCTTTCAGGCTGCTTCTCCAACCATACAATTTTCCGCAAACGGCGCAAGCATATCGTTTCGGCCCATGTTTACCCTTCTTATGGTAACTTAATCTGTATTTATACGGGAATGAGGCTGGACATTTATCGAATTTAAACTTCCTGCTCTCAGCTGTACCTTGGCACACCACTAAATGACGCGACAAAGAGCCTGGGGAATTGAACTCCTTGCTGCAATGGTGGCATTTGTCTACTGCAACTTGTAGGTGTTTTCCGCAATGATACCTGTATGGCCGTTTCTGGTTGAACTTTTGTCGCATAGGGTACACTCGTACAGAAACTCCCCGGTATGTTTGTTCTTTACGTGCAGCTGCATCCCAAATTTGCTTCGGAAACTTTTACCAAACTGGTCACAAACATAGGTTGATTGACATGAGGTA
Source organism: Rugalucina vietnamica (assembly GCA_964017185.1). NCBI lineage: Eukaryota > Metazoa > Mollusca > Bivalvia > Lucinida > Lucinidae > Rugalucina > Rugalucina vietnamica. Next base: position 61,040,068 of record OZ024873.1, read on the forward strand.
GATGGACCGGCCTGAGCCGGAGAGGAAGATGGACCGGCCTGAACCTGTGAGGTACATGGACCGGCCTGAGCCGGTGGTGTTGCTGTTGATTTGGATACTGCATGACGGCAACGCTTCTTATGCTTGTTAAAGTTACTTTTGTCGGTGGTTGAATACCCACAGTCACACGAATGACATACAGTTCGAATGCTTTCCTCGTATCCTGTGGCATCAAATGAGGTGTCATGGTCCATAGTCTAAAATAAGATAAAGAGTCTTTATTTTACATCTGTATGTTAGGAAAGTAAACTACACTGTAAGGAGAGTAGAGAAATTACTTGTTTTCAATAAGGAGAGTGTACGGGGTCATTCGGCATGCTCTTATTATTATGGAATAAACAGCCGCAACGGTGCCTTTGAGTTACTTCCATTGTATTGTCCTTGTTTAGTAATATCACACTGGTAGGGGACCATCTTGAACGAACAATTTTATACACCACCACTGTCATAAACGCTTTTGATTGCAAACACCTTTTTGGGTAATCACAAACATTTCATGTGCGTTCGACGATCGTCGTTTAACTGAGAACGATTTTTACTATATATATGAAAAAAATGTCCGCGATTGTAGTCTATTAGTCTATCCGGAGTGAATAAGTTGTCAAAGCAATGTGAAGGAAAACAATGTAATTCAAAACAATATTTTTCTCGGTTACTGCGCTGTACAGCCGATCGTTGTATTTGCATGCGCATGCGTGTAAATCCTGCACGCCTGTAAGTGTTACTCGATGGCATAAATAAAACCTTAACTTCTACGTAGACACACCAGTGTATTTTGGTGCATGTGAATTGGCCTACATACATGTAGTATAACAACACTCAAGTGCGGTAAATTGTTTCGATTTGTGGCCGAACTGAGAAAGATTATCTGTATTTCTGGATATAAAGTGTTCATGTAAAAAGGCGAGTTTATCTGGTAGTAGCTTAAGTCAACTTTAGCTCTAAGCTGTCTTTTGCTAATTTAGTGAAAAACAGACCGATCTGGCAACTTTTATTCATTACACATAAATCATTTCGAGCTTTAATACGTTAAAATAAATTGTCTCAATAATAAATCGCCGTACTGTTGCCTCGCATGTTGCCGTCCAGTACTTTTGTGGAATTTCATAAATCGCCGTACTACGGTCATCGAATTTTATTCCCCATTTTCATAGAATTCCACGAATAAATGGTGATAAATACAGCTTCCATATTAACAGCAGAGTCATTCGAACTTATGTATAACATTGGATAGAAAATTATCAATTCCGATCATCGGATAAACAGTCTGATTTTGAAGCTGACATATGTTTTCGCGAGTACCAGAATCGCCTTTTTACATTAAAAACTCGCGTTGAAGCCAAATTTATGCCATTTAAGGGTATGGATATTAAACATAGATATGTCAAGTAAAACAGAACACTTTCTTTGATGTATTATACCGCGACAGGACAATAAAATAAATATTTTTCTTACCCTCGACATCGTCAATGTTTGTTTTGATATCGATTCAGCTGGTAACAAGTTCCGGAGTCGATGATACACGGTGATAACGTGTTGGTGCGATACTAGCTTGTCTTCCGGTAAATAAAATTTTATCTGCTTTTGGACATAATTCCGCTTAGTTATTTAAATAGTAACTTGTTAACTCTAGTTTCATGTCAACTTAGGATGACAGGAAGTCAAGATTTTATAAGAACCATTCATCCTTAGAGCCCGGCTAGACGATGCAACTTTTGCTGTATCTAACATGAAATATATATCAAGATATACCGTAGTCCATGTTGTATGCAACTTTTTCAAGCTTCATTAACCATTTCTAAGATAGAACATGTCCTATTCCATCCACCTTGCTAGTTATTTCAATGACTCACTGATTTGTAGCCAATAAAATTCAAGGGAACAGGGTCTGGGTCCATAGCAGGACTGGAGCAAACACAAAGGCCTTGATCAGGCATGTAAGTACTGTGTAGCTGATCTGTGTCTTTGCTTTCACAAACGTTTTTATGATGCGGCTCATAATCACAATGGCCATGTTAATTTAATGGTAGGAAATAATTTGTTTTCTCCTGGGAACAGCAAAAGCAAATGTACTTAATTAAGGAATTAAAATACGCAACAGATAAAAAAAATCATCTATAACGTATGTATTTGACGTTTTCATAAAATCTCCTTTAGATATGTCTTGCAGACTACTTTCGGCATGTGATGAAACGAGAAAACGTCATTTTATTGACAAAATTTACGTCACAACGTCAAAAACAATGAAACATCTCCACGGGAACGTATCCGGAACGCCACAAGTACTTGGTATATAATTTTAAACAAAATTCGCCTCAGACCTCGGCGTATCGAAATTCTCATAGATTAGTGAGCGATACGCCGCTGATACGTGAATATGTGACAGTAGTTTTTAAGAATATTTTTTCAAGACTCTACTATTACATGTAAGCATCACTTTTTTCATCAAAAGAATCTCAACAACATCTGCATTTCCCAAAATACTGCCAGCATCAGACAATTGGGGTTTGCCGAAGAAATAAGAAAAATATCAAAACAATTATCAATTTTTACATCATAAGAATAATCCGTATATTACATGGGTGTGTTTTCGCAATAGCAGTGGAATATAGGAATAAGAGGGCCGTGGAAATTTGCTTCTTTGAGCAAAATATGATACAGGTCCTGAGTAAACATACTCTATGCCATATGCGAACAGTAAAGGCACAGATACTCGCTCATGCTCGTGGATTGTACACACCGATGAACAATACATTACATGTAACTAGCTTCTTATTACAATTTTTGTTCGAGGACAGGATGGATGGATGGATTATTTGATTTCACGTCCCTTTCAACAATATTTCAGTCCTGTAGATCTGGTCAATGGGAAGAGGATGATGATAATGAAAGGCTCAGTGCAATGTAAGGAATGAGATTCGAACCCGGTACCCGGTGATCTGAAACCGGGAGCGCTATCCACTGGGCCACGTAAGCGCTTCTTCGATGACAGGACTATGGTTCTAGGTGCACCAGTTCATGTTCATTGCATACTTTATCATGTTTCAACAAATATACTCGTCGACTGGAATTCAAAAGATATGAATTAATGAACAAGAAAAAAAATAACTTCTTGTTTTATTAACTTATGACCGTTCCAATGCGATACATGTACTTTTGTTGTGGTTCTATTTGTTTTATGTTTTGGAGTCGACTTTTTGTGCTATTTGAACCGTACATATTTACGTTTTCATATTTTATACGGCTTCATACATAAACGTATTCGACAGTCGTATTGATATAATTATACGGATGGTTGGCACGTACGCCCTGTATTGTTTAGATAATGCTATGCTTTAAGTAAGTATCCAAAGCATACATTAATAAATACGAGTACCAAAGGCTATGCTCCCAACATGTACATGTACCAAAGCACAATTTATTAAACGCGTGTGTCACAATGTATTTTAGGTATGATTGTACATGATATAGCTCTAGTCTGTTATGATGGACAATTTTGTTTTTTGGTTTTATTGTACGGTCTGATACGGAAGACAACATCCAACAGAGCTTCGACAATACGATATGGGCCAGTCCACCGACTGCTGAGTTTCATGCTATATCCCTATCTCAACTGCAGGGTGAACAAAACCTGATCTCTTCTTTTTTAATTTTCTGAAATTGTTTCAGATCATACTCTTGCTTGTGTCGTTCATTTGATTCACCGAGCTTATTGCGTGCTATGAACTTAATCTATAGAGTCGGACAAATTTGTGACAAAAAATCGCTAGGTTCGCTAGCCTGTTTTGTCTCGCGTTGTTTGGGCTTCCGAACATTAAGTCTGCTGGAACGTTCATTTCTCGGCCATATGTCATCATGGCGGGTGACAATATCCTACTATCGTGGACGGAGAACCTATACGCTAAACGTACAAGTGGTAAATGCTCACCACAGCTTCGCTGATTTTGTCCGACATTTTCGCTGAGCATGTAAATCAAGGTACGGTTCATCCGTTTGACCTGGCCGTCACTGGCCGGGTAGTAGCTTTTGGTTCTCGTCTTATGAATTCCAAACATCTGAAAATTTTCTTTAATGATAGCGATTTCGGCTCTGATCACTGTGAAGAAATTCCATTACTCCAATCGAGTATCGCGTCCGCCACCTCTTTGACGGTCTTTGGGATAGCATAGGCGCTGGCCCACTTGGTAAAACATTCGGTGAGGACTATTTACATGTCGATACTTATTAGATTTACCTGTATATGATACAATTATTGGCCCTAAGATGTTAATTTGCACGCGTTCATTTGGTGCTCTACTAACATGGGATTCAATCGGTGCTTTTTAGACTCATAGCGGGATATTTCGTTCTCTGACATTCTGGACATTGCGGAGAGAATTTCTTAACAGAATCTTTTATGCAGGACCAGTATGCTTTGGATCGCAATCTTTCAACGGTCCGCTTAATATCTAAGTGACCTACCTCGACCCCTGGATCGGCATGACACATTTTCATAACTTTGATTTGCCAAGTTTCAGGTATCAACAGTTCGCGAGGTGTTCCCTATTCGTTGGTTCGAATATCCATCTGCGGTACAGATGAAAGCTTTATCACACAAATAATCCTATACAAAAGCTTTTCGATGAGTTTATGACGAGGTCTTGGGATATCGCAGAAAGATTTACAAAATCTTTTGTATTAAGAATGAGCGCACTTCATGTACATACTTTGGCACGGGCCATTCTTTCACCGCTTTGATCTTTTCCAGGTCTGTGCGGACACCCGCTTCCGACACAATATTACCAAGGAAGGCGACTTCTTTTTGAAAAAAATTAGCTTTGACCGCGGAAAGCTAAAGTTCTGCTTGAAATTTCGTCTAACCGCGATATATGCTCTGACACCGTTGTGGAAAAGCATGATATCGTCAACATACAGCAAACATGTGGTCCAATGCAAGCCAGCCAAGACGAGCTCTATCAAACTCTCGAAAAAGGTGCAGGTAGGCAATGATCAGGAAAAGTCGAATTCAGAAAGAAACCCCTAGTCCAAAAACCGAGGTGGGAAAAAACTAAATTGACATTTAGGTACTTATACTTAGAAAACATCTCGTAAGCCGATTTAACAGTTATTTCCCAACAGGCGGCAACTCAGTTACCCGAACTAAAGTATGAAATCATCGTACATAAGGTTCAAACAACACAAAACTTCGACTCTAAAACATAAACAAATAGAACCACAGTATAAGTATCGCCTTGGAACGATCAGCAATAAAAAATTACTGGGTGGCTTAAATCGATTTTACAGGGCCCTTACTAGACTGATTACAGCCGTAGATGTTGAAATATATTCCCAAAGTGTCATGCCTTATTTTATATTATGCTGATATGCCATACCATACTTTACATTAAGCTGACTCAAACATCTACTGATGAGATAGTCAGAGAAGCAAAATCATGACCAAGAAGAATAGAGTCTTTGGAGTGGAGTGGACTATGGTATCATATTATGTAATTTTAAGATTATCTAGAAAAAGACATCATCTCATCAGACTTTATAAGTCTAGGCCCTTACCTCCCCCACCGTCATCTTCCGCAGTGGTTCACCACATTTAGTCAGTCGCTCCCGAATTACACAAACCATATGACATGACCATGAAATTGTGCAAACCGGTAACTACTTATGCGTCAGAAAACCAACAATGTGGGTTCTGACCAGGTCTAACACAAACCGGGCTGTACAGTCACAAAATATGGTTAGTGGCTGGAAAGGTGGATTTAGAAAGTAGAGGAATTGTACTATCCGAGTAGCATAAACAAAGGCGCTGATCAGCTTCGCAGTTACTGCGAAGCTGATCTGCGCCTTTGTTTTCGCCTATGCAGATTGTTTGCTTTCCCATGTGGTGGCTCAATTATCAGCAGCAGATGGTTATCTAGAGTGATAAAAGATGCATACTTTTATTTCGATTCTATTACGAGAGATCTGTAAACAATCCTTCCGATATTGATTATAGAATAAATATTTGCTAGAAGTTTTATTTTGTTCAATCAAAGTGTGTACAATTATTTACATTTAATCCTCTTTAACACAATGTGATGATGAATCCTTGAAACCAATGATCTAGATCTTAGAAACATTGAATGTTGGATTAAAACACGTTCAAACAAGTTTTACATGTACATACCTTTATACCCTGGGGACAATTAATGTAATATTAGGAAAACAGACCTTTGCAATTTTCAGCTGTTAATAATTATAATTTCCAGTTGAAAAATTTGATATTGTCCATACCTTTGTTTAAACATAGATCATGGGTGCATGTTAGAACCACCTGAACGAGTTTTTAGGGTTTTACTGTTTTAATGTCTGTGAAGCCTGAAAGCTCATCGGTACCATTAAAACTGCTTATGTTTTTCATCATCCAGTGAAAGTTAAAGATCTGAATTTCAATCCTGAACAGAACATACAGAAGGGCACATACACTTAATGTACACTCAGGTCTTACAAAGACATAAGAGGAGCATACATGTACACTACAAAACAAGGCAAACAGATATGATGGCAGGATTTTGTAATAATTTGTAGTAAGTTTTAACGCATTCGCATACGCACACTTGAAGCATATCTAGTTTGTTGGGGCTGTTTTAGATTGTTTTATACAAAGTTGTCGAACTACAATTATTTTACATTACAATTAGTATAGGTCATGAAAAATTTAACTGTCATATAAACTATATTTCAAAAAGCCATCATTCGTAGAACAACATATATATAAAAAAAAAAAAAAAAAAAATGCAAAATGAATTAGGTACACTTACAGAGACAACAACAAACATATGAGCCGCCTCATGGGAAAACCAACAATCTGCATAGGCGAAAACAAAGCCGCAGATCAGCTGATCACGCCTTTGTTTTCGCTACTCGGATAGTACAATTCCTCTTCTACTTAAATCCGAAATTTCAAGCTTCTAGCTCTTTTCTGTGCTTGTATAGGTCGGTTTGTGTCGGACCTGTTCGGAAACCACATTGTTGGTTTTTCCACGAGGTGGCTCATATTTTACAGCAATAAATAAGTTGAAACGTTCATCCATAGATCATAAATGGTAATAAAATATATGGACAAAACATGCTTATGGATTCCTTGAATGCCAACATGTTTATTTTTATATTTTTAGTTAAGTTTAGGTAACTGAGTGGCCACCTTTTGGGAAAATAGCTGCTCTTTCGGCTTACGATATGTTTTCATGGTATAAGTACCTGATTGTTAGTTTGTTTGTTGTTTTTTTCCATCTCGGTTTTTGGAGTGAGAATCTTTTTCTGATTGCGCCTTTTCCTGATTTTTGCCTACTTGTACCTTACTGTATATAAAAGACACTTATATTTGTATTTTACATTACCATTTTATTTCCACATACCATCGCTAATTTTCTTGATATTCAAATTTAAATTACGTATTAACAGAGCTTGGGAATTGCCAAACTGTCAACGTTTCGTGATACGAGGCCGATGTCATACTAACGTGAGTAAACAAGCGACGTAATTGGTTCGCTTTAACGTCGCTCCACCCATGGACTTCATTCAGGACTTCTTAATGGTAAACAACATCAGAACTGATACTGTCATTTAAGACGATTGCAATGAAAATGTAAAATCGGTTTTTGAAAATTGTCGATCATTATTTGGTATAAATTGCTTATTTAAGAAATGATTTTCATTTTTCTGATGTTCTTGGAGCTATGAACCGCAGTGCTCGCGCGCACAGTTAACCTCAGAAGAAAAAAAGAAGCATTGCTTATATTTACGTTCATTTCTCTCTTAGACTATTGCTTATTGAAAAAAAAAATCAAGGCGATCACAATAACAAGCAAATAGAAAATTTACACACAGTGTGTGTTCAAAGAGCAGAACAGCATCGATGATGTAATGACTTTTACAATGTCCACCAAATCGAAACAACTTGAAGATGATACGTTAAATTGTAATACCAAAAGGTTAAGACTAGAACTGCTTTGTATCGACTACCCTGTTGAAAGATGCAAAATTACAGTATATCTTTTTCGCTCCATGTTGCCAAATCTATAGGGTCACTGGTATGGCCCATCCCCATTCTCGTTAATATGTTCACTGCTCTCAAAAGGCCCCAGTTTTATCTTTATTTCTTACAATGCTGGTTTTAAGTCTGCCAAAATTCTTTTCTCCGAAAACCATGCACTATTATAGTGCCTCGATATAAAGAACAGATGATAATATTCGTCATGTCCATTTAAAAAAAAGTACAAGGAGGCAAAGATCAGGAAAAGGCGCAATCAGAAAAAGATTCCCACTCCAAAAACCGAGGTGGGAAAAAACTAATTAACAATCAGGTACTTATACCATGAAAACATATGGTAAGCCGAATGAGCAGCTGTTTTCCCAATAGGTGGCCACTCAGTTACCTAAACTTAACTGAAAATATGAAAACATACATAAGGCGCCAACAGCACAAAACAAAATAAACACCAAGATATAAAACAAAAAGAACCACCACAGAAGTATCGCCTTGGAACGATCAGTAACACAAAGTTACTGTTATTCAAATCTGCCATAACAGCACAAAACGTCTATGCTTTATATCAGTAGGACTAGATTTCTTGAATTTTGGCCCGTAATATGTTCTGTAATCTGACATTGTCATCTGAGCCACTGCATAAGAAAACAAGTATCTTGCATGGGCAAAAACAAAGACGCAAATCAGCTGTGTAGTGGCTACACAGATAGTACAATTGGTCTACTTCCCTGATCCATAATTGCCAGCTTCTAGCCTGCTTTTGTGGATGTATAGCCTTGGTTTTTCGTCGGATCTGGTCGGAAACCCAAATTGATGGTTTTCTCACGCGAAGGCTCATCTTAGTTCTGTGTTGCAGGACAATCATAGTCTAAAAGCAGATTAACGATTATGGACGTACTTTGAGAGATTAATAGTGTAATTAGTACACTAATTCAAGGCTATAGAATTGCCACATTTGGATAGGATGTCATATGATAAATGGAATCAGAAGAATCCGAACAGATTTCAAATAAATATTTGCAAATGGGAAATGTAGATTAATTGACGCATTTACAAAGGAAGAACCGTTTTAGTGCTTAACATGATTTGTCAACGAATTCTTTGGAAAATTCAGAATTGAGATTTCTGTAGGATAAGATAGCAAGTATAAAGGAGATGTACAGTGTATAGTAATATACTGAACGATAAGATAGGAAGTACTTAGAAAACGTAAACCTATATGATTTTATTGCATAATGTGACGAAATCTTAGAGAACAAAACAACAACAGAAAATAAAAATTTCCGAGGGGCTACGAGAGTAAGAGATGTGGAAAAGATTATATTCTCCGAGAACGAATGGAAGGACCAAACATTCAAAAATCGGGATGACCAATCAGAAGATATTGGATGTGCCGTTAATTTGCAAGTTGTCGGAAAGTCCTTTTAGGATTATTTCGGTAGGATTGTTTTGTACCCTTTTCTGTATTGAAATACTGATTGGATAATTCTTACGTCTGTTTATGATCTGTTTGATCTGTTAGAAATGCGTGACGCCTTCTTTTATCAAATGCACGAATCATCATTGACGAAGTAGGTTTGTCGCACGAAAATATGGTCGTGTAACAAATGGTGGTCATTGCTACATTGTAAACATTTCACTTTTCCTCATATACCGCAATATAAACTACCCGAACTTTGGCCCCATATGATTAGAAATTAATGATAACACAAAGTAAGATACAGTAAATGGCCTGCTTATCTCCATGTTTTTTTTTTTTTTTTTTTTTTTTTAAACAAAAACAGTTTGTTAAAAATGGGACTTTTCTGTTCAAAATGACCTTAATTATGAACAGTGAAAGGAACTTTGAATGCGACTTTGTCAGCATTTATCTGAATAGACGTGAAAAATGTGATCATTTAAAAGAGAAGTTACCTTTGGTTCAACCGGAATTTTGCCCTCGAAAAGCTAGTATCTAGATCTCATAATTGTCAACGTCCATAAGAAATCAAATGTTTAAAATATCACCAAAACCTTTTTTACTTAGTGTTAAAAAACCCAAGACATGATATGGTTCTATTAGCGACAGAACCACTACTCGGTGAGAGCTTTTACAAAAGTCAAATCATTACTGGAATCATGGTCAGAAAGTACATCTTTTATACAGAACCGCTCCTTCCCGCGTACATGTACATTCCAATACATTTGACCACAGTCATGTGCATAATATCACGTATTGAACAGCAGTATAGGTAAAATACTTTGACCTTGCCGCTTGAACTCACGTGACTGGATCGAGCGCACATTGTTATTTGTAATTCAGACACGTGAGTATGTGATAGTCATAAACCGTTAGTGTAGCGGGGCAATATGCAGTCAAAAAATAAACACGTGAATGTTGACATTGCCTATTCTCATCATGAAATATTCGCATGAATATAAATCGTTCATAGATCTAAGGAAACTGTTATAAACAAAGAATATCGTCTCACCCGCGTTTTAGGGTTTACAGGTATGACATATTTTTTGCATGTGCAACGATATCCAGAGTTTTATAGTTCGCCTCTACTGACTGCATTCCGTTCTTTACCTGTTCGTGCGAAAAATGGTGTAGCCGTATTACCATGCATGTACAAATTGACTGTATGTATAGCGTGGTATCAAGCGGCACGGTCAAAGTTATTTGCCTATACCAATTTAGGCCTCTTTCCCACGCACAATTTTTCTTTGACGGAGTAGGTTTGTCGCAGGAAATTATAGTCGAGTAAATTCAATTCTGTGGCGAAGTTTCTTTGTCAAATATCTGTGACGCGAACTCGTAATATACATGTAAGTAATCTTTGCTGTGTGTGAACGCAACCTTATTGCCAAAGTTTCTGTGACAAATAATATTCGGCAAAGAAAAATTGTCCGTGGGAACGAGGCTTTATATTTCATAACAATGATTTGTTTCAATGCCAATGATAGAATGCACTATTTAACTACAGGTATGCTTAAATTATTGAAAGTATAGAGACAATGTTCTAAATGTACTTTGTTAAACTGATTAGATGTTAAAAAATGGCCACTACTAAAAGTTTAGTCTTTACAAACCCTAAACATCATTTCAATTATTTAATATTCAACATACTTTCACTTATATGGAACATGCATATACCTTTAAAGTACAGATAAACGGTCTGACTGGCTGAATTTCGCCTGAATATATTGTAAACTTAATATATTTTATTTGCAATCATCCATCTCGAATTCTGACCACGTTATTCATTGATTGCGAATGAATTTCACTCCCTACCGCTATTTGCATTTGCATAACCATCCATTGGTAGTTGAAAGAAAATAGTGCCAGTGCATCGATTAAAAGATGACAAAAGGATAGGATAATTACCATAAGCAAATATGGCTTTTAAGAACTGTCAGATCTACATGTATTTCAATGTCACGTTATTAGATCTTTGAGACTCTCTATATACTTCCAGGCAAAGCAAATTAAACGGCTTAAATTTGCGGATTTGTGACAAAATCGTTAAATAGATAAAACAGGAAACTGCCCTTTCTTCTTGTTTTTGTTCTACTTCTTCTTCGTCTTTCTTCTTCTTCTTCTTCTTCTTCTTCTTAAGCGTTTACTACAACTCATACAAACGGATCTATACGTTTTGAGAGTTTTCCAAGAACATACTTCTGCGGTGCTTCTCTATATATTAAGTTCAATCTCGTCAACGAGTTTGTTGATTTAGGTTTAATATATATTAAGTTCAATCTCGTCAACGAGTTTGTTGATTTAGGTTTAAGCTTATTCCATTTTCAATATTGTTGATTTATGAGGTTGAAGTAAATGGACGATTACCTATACTGTCAATGCTGCTCTATACAAGTATAGTGAACGTTAGATGGTAATTTAGAATTGTTGGGATCTTCAATTAATTTATATCAACGCTTCTTAATTTAACACGTTTATCCGGTGTTACTTTGGTTTGTCATAACATTCCTTGTTATCAAATTATGTCGAAGACAAAACAATGGTGACATTGGAAATCCGATGTGCTATCTCGCATGAGCTCCTCCGTACACTAAGGGTAAGACTACTTCCAAAATTCCAAAATCCGATTCCAATATAAGTCAGCTTAGCATTCAACACACATTGTAATGTCAAAAAATGTCATGTTGGGTCTGACTTGTATTCGTGCAGTTTTTTTTTTTTTTTTTTTTTTTTTTTTTTTTTTTCGGGAGAATTTTTTAAGGCAACTAGCCATTTCAGTTCTTACAATGGCTGTGCAATTAAATGATGTTCGAACAAGCTCCCTGTTGTCCTTCAGTATACTAATTAATTTCCTGAGTATACAATTTGATTTAAAGATTATAAAAATACTAATCTGATTGAATAAAATGGGTTTGAATGGAGTAAATTCTGTCACTAATTCTAGGAAACAAGAGCAAAATAACTGTTTTTGGAATAATGTGGGCTCGTTTATCCCCGAGTGTTTTGGCTACAAGAGTATCTTTTATGGAAATTTCGATGGAAGTAGGAACTGGACAGGCCAATAACGAGGGGCCCATAGTTTGTAAATTATCCGACAGCCCTTTCCGAATTTTATGGGTAAGCATTCATAATGTCTTGATCTGGTTATTATTAACATTGAATACATGTACAAACTCTATTGGATTCAAGTTATGCATATTCAAATATTTATGATTTTGATTTCTAAAGGTATTTAACAACGAGATGCATTTTGAATGGTCATAAGAAAGAAACATTGTCTGTTAAGTACATCTTCTGCAGAAACTCAAAGAGTTCTAAACTGCCAATATCCAGTTCGTGTGTAATGTGTCAAAAATGGCACATTCTTATCATATACAAGAATTCGTTTTTATGTCGACTTTTTGAATTTTACTACCTTATTTCTGTGCAATATCATAGAAGTACACATGATGCAGTGTTAGATCGAATGTGTGTCAACATATTACACGAATTATTAGATCGAATGTGTGTCAACATATTACACGAAAAGCACAGAGAGGAGCAAAAATCTCTGAGGAACATAGAAACATTAAATAATGAGGTTTCAAAGGCAGATGATTTAATGGATTGGCAGATGATATAATGAATGCAATCTTCCTAAATGTGACAGGGCTCTCTTATCAGTCAGGGGCGTAGTCTAAACAGGCTATATATAAAAAAAAAAACTTATCGCGTCATTTTCCTTTTCTCCAGAATCGTTCATAATTTGAGACTGTTTCTTGCATTTATTTGAAATTCACATGGCTTTACGTCATGAAAACGTTCTCACAGGGTCCCTCCAGACAAGGGCTTTATTCCAATATGGTGGACAGTCACTGAACAGTGTGCGAGGTTGGTAAAATTCTTTTTTGTGTGCGATTTTCGGCCTCAGAAATGTGAAATTCATGATTTTAAAACATGTATCCCGATCTTATCGGAATTTTGCCACGTCACGATTATTTTCCTAGGAAGATTTGACTTTAATTTGTCGATTACAATAACAATTTTTGGATCGCAGACCCAGACCAATAACGAGGGGCCCCTAGGGTATCAAAAATTATAACGCATTCACGTTAATGTTGTCTTTTATTTTTAAATGGATAAAAAGGTACAAGTAGGCAAAGATCAGGAAAAGGCGCAATCAGAAAAAGATTACCACTCGAAAAACCAAGGTGGGAAAAAAACAAATTAACAATCAGCTACGTATACCATGAAAACATATTGTAAGCCGAATGAGCAGCTATTTTCCCAAAAGGTGGCCATTCAGTTACCTTAACTTAACTAAAAGTAACATACTTAAGGCACCAACAGCACAAAAAATTAAACACCAAGACATAAAACAAAAAGAACCACCACAGAAGTTTCGCCTTGAAACGATCAGTAACACAAAGTTACTGGCGGGCTTAAACCGGTTCCTGATCATTGCCTATTTGTACTTTTTACATGGCCATAGCCTAACCCTCAGCTTCTGCAGTGGTTCATAACATTTAGTTAGTTCTTCGGTCCTCGTGGTGAATCTCTAACTAGTCGAGGAATCGTCAATAACAAACAAATAAATCATGAAAAACATCCTGATGAATCAAAACCTAGGACTCACAGATTGAGTAAGCAGCCCGACGATGGAGATCCCGGGGCGCCGAAATAACATTTTTTGTCGAAGACATCTCAGATCATTTTTGACCTGCATCCGGGTTTTTTCCATATGGAAGATGAAAAAGGCAACAAACTGCATCTCTTTAAAAAGTACTTTAAGATGATGTTTTTACTATATAAGTCATCATTGATCCTTATTGTTATTCATTTTAATCGCTTTTTGTGTGACGAAAGCTTTTGCAAAGAAAAATTAAAATAAAAAGTCTGTGGATTTTGAAATTTTATGATCCATGCCGGCCATCGTAGATAAGATGCGTTCGGATTTTCTCCATTGAATATAGGCGTGTTCGGATCAAAGGCTCTGCTTCACAGAACGAGTTGTTTCCGCCAGTAAGGGCTCACCGCACAATAACGATATTTTTACTAGATTTTTTTTTTGCATCAGATTGATATTCAGGAATTATGGGGTAGGTATATATGCATTAAAACTGTCAAAGTTAAAACGAATAGGTACAGTTTTTTTTTTTTTTTCACTGAGCGTTTAGCTGTCAGGCTAAGGTAGTGATGTCATTTCAACAACAGAGCAAACTAGTCTTGTGTCCGTCAAAGATGAATTTCAGTCCCAAAACTATATATCTTGTGCTTAGGTATCACTACTACATCACTGAGCTTCTATGCACTGTCAACAATTTATATTTTAGAATAAAGCATAAATAAAATGTACATCATGCATCCTGTACCCTATTGCAGAACAGATATTAATCTTCGACAATTATCTTTTTTAAAGATGTTTCTTGTTAGAAATAACTTAAATCAGTTAGAATAAGAAAAGTTAACTCTAACAACAAAGAAAGGGAGATAATTTTAAATGTTTAAATAACTTGATTCAGTTATCATTTTGATGACCTGTTTAGGTTACGCCCCTGACTGCTTATGAAACACTGACTTTGACATTACGAAAACATACCCATGTAATATACAGATTTTTCTTTGGTTGTAAACATTGAAAATACTAAGTGGATTTTTTTTTCATATTTTTTTGTAATTTTGCTCAGAACATAGATTGTGGGTATACGTTAGAACCGCCTCGCCGAAGGTACCCACAATATTGCGCAATATTGTCCATACTATCTCCCTTTGAATGTTTTTTATCGCTTCCAAAGGATCAAACCTTAATATTTTATTTGCTATTACTGCAGCTGGTGTTGTGCCGTGTGGCGGCCGTAAAAAGTCTCCCCGTACATCATCCATAGTGCAGATTATATTTTATTTCGGTCCTTTGAGATCGGTAAAGATATTCAGAGTGTTCAAAACACTCACGTTTAGAAACATACTTCTAAGCAACTTTTTAATTATTGACCCAATTTAGGAATATGTCTTTGATTTAGACTCCTCGTGTAAATTCTCGAAATTGCAGCACAACTATAGTCTGGCGTTCGTTGCCGGTTTAAAGAGGGCTACTGACGAGGGTTCATTACCCGAAATTGCGCAATATTGTCCATACTATCTCCCTTTAAATGTTTTTACCGCTTCCAAAGGATCAAACCTTTATATTTTATTATAAAGCACTGGATTCCTATCTTAAACACTCAACAAAATGTATTATAACTTAAAAAAGTCACTTTAAATAATATATACTATGTTTTAACTAGTTCAACCATGAACCCAAAGTCATTCCACGGCAACGCAGGAAGGTCCATAAACTTTCAATTTTGGGATAACCTCCGTATTGACGTTAATAATAAAGTTTTTTTTTTTTTAGATTGTTATATCTTTGTGAAAAGTCAAATAATGTTTTCATTAGACTATTAGTGTTAAAATCTAATGGGCTGGTCGTTATATTGAAAGGTACAAGTAGGCAAGGATCAGGAAAAGGCGCAACCAGAAAAAAAGATTCCCACTCCAAAAACCGATGTGGGAAAAAACTAATTAAAATTAACAATCAGATACTTAAACCATGAAAACACATCGTAAGCCGAATGAGCAGATATATTCCCAATAGGTGGCCACTCAGTTACCTAAACTTACCTGAAATATGATAAAGACAGCCCAAAAAATTAGTTTTGAGATTTAATTATTTTGTCACTTGACTCTGATTATTTTATTATAAAGGTAAACTGATATAATTATAACTCTGGGTTTTATTTGTGATAAGATGATATCGTGATAAATAGTAAATTATAATTTCATTATACTTTCCAACATTATAGAATAGTTTTGACGGGGATCAGACTAACCATTCTGTTGTCAATGAATTAAAATATGAGCCGCCTCGTAAAACCAACAATGTGGTTTCCGAACAGGTTCGACACAAACTGACCTGTACAGTCACAGAAGCAGGCTAGAAGCTTGTAATTTCGGATTTAAGTAGAAGAGAATTTGTACTATCCGAGTAGCGAAAGCAAAGGCGCTGATCAGCTTCGCGGGTTACCGCGAAGCTGATCTGCGTCTTTGTTTTCGCCAAGGCAGATTGTTGGTTTTCCCACGAGGTGGCTCATATAAAGGTTTGATCCTTTGAAAGCAGTCAAAACATTCAAAGGGAGATAGTATGGACTATATTGCGCAATTTCGGGTGATAAAATTATGCTAATCCAACGTCAGATTTTATAGTAACTTTGCAATGAGTTCGCATCTTTAACCGATTTCCACCAATAACTAATAAGATATTGTACGAGTCACTACTGAGAGTAAAATATCTTCGTTCAACTAAACCTATGACTGATGTACAAAAAGACGACACGTTTGACAGATTGTTAGATGAAATTATTGTCGAATCAGTTAGTCTTTCTAGACTCCATGTCTAGTTATTATCAGACAACACTTTTCATGGGCAAGAAAAAATACCAAATTGACATTTTCTGTCATTTGAGCCGCCCCATGGGAAAACCAACAATCTGCATAGGCGAAAACAAAGACGCAGATCAGCTTCGCGGTAATCGCGAAGCTGATCAGCGCCTTTGTTTTCGCTACTCGGATAGTACAATTCATCCTCTACTTAACTCCAAAATTTCAAGATTCTAGCCTACTTCTGTAGCTGTACAGCCTCATTTGTGTCAGACCTGTTCGGAAACCACATTGTTGTTTTTTCCACGAGGTGGCTCATTTATTATCGTTTCATGCATGGTTCTTGTTGTAACAAATAATTCCTACTAGTACACATAGACGCTAACGACAGTATCAACTCATGGACACTGATTTAAATCATGCTTAATAAACTGACTTAATTTTGTAAATGGATACGAATATGGCCTGCATGTACCTTGTATATAGACCGAGCTAACATTCCATCCGCGAAGGTAGCTCATCTCGTTGCATGTGCAGTTAATCTGATAACTGGGTAAAGTAAGGTATCGGAGGTTTGGCAATGTGAGCACGGACTCAGGGATGCGATCAAGCTTTGTATGATACAAATTGACACTGACGAGCTTTGAATTGTGCGTAAATGCGTTTGGAGATACATAGCTCACTAAAGTTCTGTCCAGGTCAAGATTTTCTAGATTAACAAGACCTTTGAGGTCAAGGTCGTTTATAGCAGTAATGTTATTACCTGTGAGGTACAGCTCACGCAGTGCTGCTAACTTGTTAATTGCACGGGGAATGGCCTTGAATAGGTTGTCCTTGAGTGCTAGATTGGTCAGATTGCCAGGCAGTGCGCTAGGGTTCAGCTGATCAAGCAACTTATTTATGGCACGGGGAATGGTCTGGAACATGTTGTTACTGAGTGCCAGATTGGTCAGATTGCCAGACAGGGCGCTAGGATTCAGCTGATCAAGCTTGTTGTCATCGAGTACCAGCTTACTTAAATCTGGAAATAAAACCGTGAGATTTGGAAGAGAAGACAAGTTATTGTCCTTCAGTGACAGGATGCGCAGGTCTGATGGGACGTTCAAATGACAATTATCAAATAACGAAGTACCATTTACGCGCAATTTTTTGTTGAAATTGAACTCAAACCAAATCAGCTTGGGGAGATTACAAAATGCAGCCGGGACAGTCTCAAGCTGAGAGTGGTTTATTTCTAACCATGTCAAATTTGATTCAAATGCTCGAAAGGCATCAATCGGAAGGGATGTAAATGGTATATGAGCCTGTGCGTGAGAAAACCAACAATTTGCATGGGCGAAAACAAAGACGCAGATCAGCTTCGCGGTAACCGCGAAGCTGATCAGCGTCTTTGTTTTCGCTACACGGATAGTACATTTCCTCCTCTACTTATTCCCAAATTTTCAAGATTCTGGGTTTCTTCTGTGACTGTACAGGCTGGTTTGTGTTGGACCTGGTCGGAAACCCAAATTGTTGGTTTTGTCATGCACAGGCTCATATCATTCATCGTTAGTAATTGTAGAGATTTAAGATACTGCAGCTCATGTGGAAAATTATCAAATTTGCCCAGGGAAAATTCAAGGGTGCTTAGGGATCCGCCTAGTTTTGACATTACCATTGAATCAAGGTTAATCAGAGGATTGCGGTTCAGATCTAGATATGTAAGGGCATGAAGACTAGCTAGAGCCTTTGGAACGTGGCTCAAGTTATTAGCGGTTAGGATGAGAACCGTGAGTTCATCTTCAATGCCAGAAAATGCATCCATATCTATTTGATTTATGCGATTATCATATAACCGCAATTCGACTTTTGTAGCATTTATTGCGGACAAATCACTAAACGCATGACTCGGAATAACTGATAGTTCGTTAGCGTCAAGATTAATTTCGATCTTTTTGACGTGGACGCTCCGCACATTGAACGCTGGAACTTGTGTAAGTCTACGAAAGCTGTAGTCACATCTTATAGAGTCATTGTTACATGAACAATGTGGCTGAATAGCGCACTGGTCATCCAGAAGAAATCCATTGGCAGTTTGACAACTCACAATGATTAAGAGTAGCACAGGAACACTCTGAAATAAATAAAATACATTGAAATAGACGTATTTGAACATTATTTAACACGAACGGGTACATAACAGTAAATAACCTTTGCAACTGGGATAGCGGTGTCTAGTGAAATAAACAGTAACGCGTGCAACTTGTGAACCTCAAACGCGGATGAGTCGATTTTATTGTCCCCCGCCTTTTCGAAGAAAAGCGAAGGGATATAGTTTTTGGCTTTCCGTCATTCCGTCCTTCCTTCCGTCCTTCCGTACCCCTATAGTAGTGTGTACCTTGTGTGCGCAACTCCTCCTACAGTTTTATTTCGATTCTTTTGAAACTTTACAGATAGTTTGAAGATGTACATGTATATGTGATTTGGATATAACCCTCAAATTAAGTTTTGACACTCTTTTTTGCAATTTGAACTGAGCCATTATTCGGACATTTTGACAGTGAAATTGAGTGGACAGCGGGTACATTGTGTGTGCAACTTCTCCTACAGTTTTATTCCAATTATTTTGAAACTTTACGGATGCATTGATCATGCTTTGAAAATATGCATGTGGTTTGGATATAATCCTCAGATTAATGTTTGACACATTTTTTACAATTTGAACTTAGTTGCTTTTCGGACATTTTGACAATGGCAGTGAATGAAAAGCAGGTACCTTGTGTGCGCAACTCCTCCCACAGTTCTATTCCTATTTTTTTGAAACTTTACAGAGGTCTTGAACATGCTTGGAAGATATTCTAGTGGTTTGGATATAATCCTCAGATTTATTCTGGACACATTTTTTGCAATTTGAACATAGTCGTTTATCGGGCATTTACACTAAGAATGTGCATTTGGTTTGGATATACATATTCTCAGCAGACATGTTATCGATTACTTTATAATTCAATCACTAACGATTACAATTACTTTTAATCTTACTATTAACGATTACAATTGAAAATACTTTTTGCTGAATGTAATCGATTACAATTACAATTGATTTACAATTAATCGATTACTTTTACCTTTATAGTCTTGCCAGTCTTGATTTATGTGGCTATGCTTTAAGTCCGTATGCTAGTTTAACATAATTTACATGAATCCCCTTATTTTATCTTCAGATTGAAGACTTTATTTCATTTAAAGTAAATTATAATCATTATTTTGTGTTTCCTTGTGTCCTATAATTTTGTGAAAGTTTGTCAAAATCAGACAAAAAAATTTAAAAGAATTTTCAAGATTTTTTTGTTTGAATCCTGCAGTAACAAATAACATATTTTTTTCAACATGACTCTCACAGTTGTTGATTGCTTTAATCCTTTGTTTATTGTCACTTCTCTACAGTGTTTTGACAACACAACTTCTAAGAAAATACTCATCAAATGACACCTGTTGAGAACTTAATCTGTAAAGGTGTTACAACCAGGTAACACATCAATCATTTGCAGTTTTCAAAAAAAACTTTTATAAGCATGGTGAGACCAGTATGTAAGTAATGTAGGCAAAAATAAGTTCTCTAAGAGGAATCCTGAAATGATATGGAAAATGTCAGAGGGGAGAACTTTGGTGAAATGCAAATAGGACTGAAAAGATAAAACAACACTGTTAAATTTGTTGACCAGTTTGCTTTGTAAATGTGGCTTTGTCATTGTAATAATAATCTGTTCCATAATTGAAAAATATTGGCAAATTTATTACTTTGGATATACATATTCTCAGCAGACTTGTTTTTCAAGGGTCACCTCTATCTCTGTCAACCATAGGTATAGGAATTGCAAAATTGTCTCCCACTTCAAATCAAAGGGTAGTCGACAGGGAATTATCACACATTTTAATTAGCTTGCAAAGTTTGCTTTAATTAGCTTTTATTTGACTATGATCAAAGCAATGCTTTTAAACTTCTTTATTTTCTTAAACTTATAATCATAATCATAACAATTATACTTATCTTTAACTTTATTATTATCATTATTATTACATGTATTATTATTTATGCCTACAATAACATTCTTGTAAAAGTGAAAATGGAAGTAATGTACTATCATATTCATTTTTGTGGTGTAATCAAATGAATTATCCCTGTTATGATATCAAAGACATAAATAAAACTCAAGGCATTATTACATAGATTGGCTGAAACTGAACCAGTCAATCTGTGTAACAATGACATGGAGATTTTAGTCATTTCATGAAAAGGCTGAAATATTTAGCCTTTTCATGAAATGGCTGAGTGAATTAGTCATTTCACGAAAAGGCTAAAATTTTTAGCCATTTCATGAAAAGGCTGATTTCACAGATTGGCTGTAACATATATACGTATTGTTCTAACCAATCGATACATATGTAGTAAAAAGTCTTAAGTAAAAATTACGCGCAATATAAGCGTAATGAATGAGGCAATAATCTAAAAATTGTATGGTTAAACCAAAATCCCGGATTTCGCTTTAGACCAAAACAATATCTAATCATTTTCAAACTAAGACCTGCAGTATTAATGGCCTCGAACACTTCATAATGACAAAATGACATGTACCCGATCGCTCCCGTGAGAAATATTTTAAAAGCTTCATCCCTAGATCTGATCGGACACCGAGTTTCTGTTATATTTGCTTGCTGTTTTATTTCGAAGAAGACAACTCTCGAGTTCTGTTGAATAATAATTGAATATCAATAAGAAAGAAACATGGAAGGAAAACGAGCGAAAATCAAACATGCATTATACGGTAAGGTGTTGCCTCTAAAAAGAGAGGGGGAACGCTACAACAATGAATAGATTGAACAGAACTGAACGTGGCTACCTACGCTTTACTTAGTGTCTTACTTATCTGTACACTTGTCTTCCCGAGACGCTTTTAAAAAGTATAAAATAATGTTCCTTACTTAAATGTTCATGTTGATTTTTTTTCGCCTTCTTAGGCATAACGAATTTCCGATTCAGTTTGAACGAAATCTAACTCACTCGTTAACACGTTATCGTAGGGCCACAGACACATAAAACATTTTGACAATAACTCGAATAAGGTCACGCCACTTTCACGATCGCGATATATCTATATCAATAAACTCCATTAAACTTGCACATTCTTTACGGAGGAGACTTTCAGTAATCAAATGAAGCGATGCCTGATAGACCGGTTCATGAACAAAAAGGGATTTTGCGAGGGGTGTATGTTTTCAACAGTATGTAATTTTTCAAACAGCTGTCTAAACAATTCCATTTTATCAATTTCGAATGTGTAAAAGGTTAGCAAAAGATATGACCAATATTTAAAAAAAATGTTAATCTTGGCAGTATGACGTGTTAAAGGTGACTGAGGTTTTTTTTTGTTGTTTTTTTTTTTGACGTCAGTATATATACGTACTTCCAGGCAAAGCAAATTAAACGGATAAAATTTGCAGATTTGTCACGAAATCGTTTAAGAGTTTAAATAGCATATTGTACTTTATTATTCTTCTTCTTCTCTACTACTACTACTACTACTACTACTACTACTACTACTACTACTTAAGGGTTTATTACAAGTCGTACAAACGTGTCTATATGATTTGAAAGTTTTCCAAAAATATACTTCTGCTGTTCGTCTTTAAATAAGTTCGTTGTTGGCTTTCTAGTACACGTCTTTTCTCGCCATCGTGTTTCTTGTTTTGTGTTGAAGCTTTATTCATTTTCTACTTTGTTGGTTGATGAGGTTGACGTTAGTATTGGAATCGACGAATACCTCCTATACTATACATGCTGCTATCGTGAACGTTGGCTGGTACTTTGAAATTTCTTTGAAATTGATGGGATCTTCAATTTATTTGTGTCAAAGCTTCTTTAATCTTTACGTTTATCTGTAGCTTTTTCGGTTTGGCATAACGTTCCTTGATATCAAATTATGTCGAAGACAAAGTCAGGTAACATCGGAAATCCGATGTGTAATCGAGCATTAGTTCCTCCGTGCTGTGAGAGTAAGACTACTTCCCCAATTCCAAAATCTGATTTAATTTAAATATGATTCAGCTTAGCATTCAACACACATTGTATTACTAAACAATGGCATGTTTGGTCAGACATGTACTCATGTATTTTTACGGGAGATTTTTCAGGCTACTAGCAATTCCAGTTCTTACAATGGCTGTGCAATTTAATGATTTGTGAACGAGCTCTCTGTTGTCCTTCAGTATACTAATTAATTTCCTGAACATACAATTTTATTTAAAGATTATGAAAATACTATATCTAGTTAAAGATACCGGTTTAAGCCCGCCAGTAACTTTGTGTTACTGATCGTTCCAAGGCGATACTTCTATGGTGGTTCTTTTTGTTTTATGTCTTGGTATTTAAATATTTTTGTGCTGTTGGCGCCTTATGTATGTTTTCATATTTTAATTAAGTTAAGGTAACTGAGTGGCCACCTATTGGGAAAATAGCTGCTCATTCGGCTTACGATATGTTTCATGGTATAAGTACCTGATTGTTAGTTTGTTTTTTTTCCCACCTCGGTTTTTGGAGTGGGAA
Source organism: Rugalucina vietnamica (assembly GCA_964017185.1). Classification (NCBI taxonomy): domain Eukaryota; kingdom Metazoa; phylum Mollusca; class Bivalvia; order Lucinida; family Lucinidae; genus Rugalucina; species Rugalucina vietnamica. Next base: position 61,063,567 of record OZ024873.1, read on the forward strand.
TCTTTTTCTGATTGCGCCTTTTCCTGATCTTTGCCTACTTGTACTTTTTTTATTTCTAGTTAAATAAAATAGGTTTGAATGGACTAAAGCCAGTCACAAACACTAGTAAACAAGAGCAAAATAACTGTTTTGGAATAATATCGACTACCCTGTTGAAAGTTGCAAAAATCCAGTAATTCTCTTTGGCTCCATGTTGCCAAATCTAAAGGGTCACTGACGAGACTTAAATAGTCGAAACCGCGGTGTGGCCCATCATCTTTCTCATTAATGTGTTCACTGCTCTTAAAGGATCTCAGTTTTAATTTTTATCGTTTATCCCCGAGGTTTTGGCTAGAAGAGAAGCTTTTATGGAAATTTCGATGGAAGCATCAGGAAAACATGTCCGTGAAATGTATACCCCCTTAAACCCCACTTTTATATAGAAAAACTGGGGTATGCGGGGGTATACCTATTTTTCTTATTTTTGTTCCAAAACATAGATTGTGGGTACTCGTTAGAACCGCCTTGCCGAGGCGGTTCTAACGTGTACCCACAATCTATGTTTTGAGCAAAAATAAGAAAAATATCAAAATTTTTCCAGTGAAATTTTTCATTTTTTACAACCAAACGTTTTTCTGTATATTGCATGGGTGTGTTTTCGTAATGTAGGCACTGGACAGACCAACAACGAGGGGGCCCTAGTTTGTAAATTATCCGACAGCCCTTTTAGAATTTTATGGGTAAGCATTCATAATGTCTTGATATTGTTATTATTTATTGCTGCATACATACTACTGGCTTAAAGTTATGCATATTGAAAATATTTATGATTTTGATTTCTTTTTTGTACTGGTCACTACTGAGAGTAAAATATCTTCAACTAAACCTATGCCTGATGTACAAAAAGACGACATATTTCACAAATTATTAGTCGAAATTATTGTCGAATCAAATAGTCTTGCTAGATTCAATGTCTAGCCATAATCTGACAACACTTTTCATGGGCACGAAAAATACACCGAATTAACATTTTCTGTCATTTATTATTATTGTTTCTTGACATAAATGATTCTCCAACAATTAGTTGGTACAAGTGCACGTACATGTAGACGATAGAATAGAATAGAATAGAATAGAATAGAATAGAATAGAATAGAATAGAATAGAATAGAATAGAATAGAATAGATTAGAATAGAATAGAATAGAATATACACGTATTTCATTAACCTATCATGGACCCTTTCGGGTAGGTATTTACAAACAAACACATTATTACAAACAAATATAAAGTGATTTGATTGATTTGAAAAAGGGGGGAATAAAATATATGTACACAATAAGTAAAACAACATGAATTACTTCCACATATTTCGAGATTTAGTCTAATAACAACTGGTGAATGTCGGGTGGCTCATAATCTATGTTTACTATATCGTATCTATTATAGTACATGTTGACGATAACGACACCGTCAAGTCACAACTACTCCATGAAAATATCAACTTATGGACACTGATTTAAATCATGTTTAATAAACTGACTTAATGTTTGGAAAGGATATGAATACATTTTGCATATACCTGGTATATACACGGAGCTAGCATTCCATCCGCGAAGGTAGCTCATTTCGTTGCATGTGCAGTTAAGGTGATAACTAGGCAAAATAAGCGAATGGAGATTTGGCAATGTAAGCACGGACTCAGGAATGTGATCAAGCTTTGAATTATCAAAACTGATTTCAGCAAGCTTGGAAATGTGTGCAAATGCGTTTGGAGAAACGTAACTAATAAGAGTGTTGCGGAGGTCAAGGACTTCAAGATTTACAAGACCTCTGAGGTCAATGTCGTTTATAGCAGTTATGTTGTTACCCGTTAGGTACAACTTCTGCAGTTTTGCTAACTTGTTAATGGATTGAGGAATAGCCTGAAACAGGTTGTTCTCGAGTGTCAGCTTGGTAAGATTGTCTGGGAGGACGTTAGGAATGATCTGATCAAGCTTGTTTCCGTCGAGGGCCAGCTTCCTTAGATCGGGAAATAAACCAGTGAGATTCGGAAGCGAAGACAAGTTATTGCCCATCATTGACAGGATTCGCAGGTCTGACGGAACGTTCAAATGACAATTATCAAACAACAAAGTACCATTTACGCTCAGATTCTTGTTGAAATTGAACTCAAACCATATAAGTTTGGAGAGATTACAAATTGCAGCCGGGACAGTCTCAAGTTGAGAGAAGTTTATTTCTAACCATATCAAATTTGATTTAAATGCTCGAAATGCATCAATTGGAATGGATACAAAAGGTATACTATTCATTTTCAATATTTGGAGAGATTTAAGATACAACAGCTCGTGTGGAAAAGTGGCAAATTTGCCGAGGGAAAATTCAAATGTTTTAAGGGATCCGCCTAATTTTGACATAACTATGGGGTCAAGCTTAATCAGAGGATTGTAGTTTAATGCTAGAGATGTAAGAGCACGGAGATTAGCCAGAGCTTTTGGAATGTGACTCAGGTTATTACTGGTTAGTTCAAGACCCGTCAGTTCATCTTCAATACCAGCAAATGCATCAATATCAATTTTACTGATGCGATTTTTAAAGAATCGCAAGTCGACTTCTAACAGGGCTATCGGTATCATAAACTTCGAAAAACATTTTCTAAATTTTATCGTAGACACTATGAATTGATTTCCAAATATAATGTTGGGTTAAAGACGCTTTTAAGTGAGGGCCTTTCGGAACCTGAATTTTATGGTGACTTGGTTTACAAATTTAAGAAACTTAAAGGAATTAATGATTTTTCTTTTCAGTTCAGAAAAATCATAACACGTTACAAACGTATAGGTTATAACTTGAATGTTATGCGACAGTCTGCATGCTTAGTTTTTAACCCAATCATGGTTGATAACTATGCTGCCTTCTTTAATTGCACGCCGGTGGGTCGGGCGTCAGACTCTATGATGGCCCCGACATAAAGCTATTCATTTTAGTTGGTTGGGGCCGGAGCTTCTTGTCTGTTGCTTGGCCCACCGGGGTCCAACTGGTGTTTTTCTTTTGCTCCGGAGTTAGTAGGTTATTCGGCGCCCAGGGATCTCCATCGTCGGGCAGCTTACTCAGTCTGTGAGTCCTGGTTTTTGATTCATCAGATTTATTTGTTTGCTCTTGATGATTCATTGACTAGTTAGAGATTCACCACGAGGACCGAATAACTAATTAAATGTTATGAACCACTGCAGAAGCTGAGGGTGAGGTTATGGCCATGTAAAACCGGTTTAAGCCCGCCAGTAACTTTGTGTTACTGATCGTTCCAAGTCGATACTTCTGTGGTGGTTCTTTTTGTTTTATGTCTTGGTGTTTAAAATTTTTTTGTGCTGTTGGCGCCTTATGTATGTTTTCATATTTTTAGTTAAGTTAAGGTAACTGAGTGGCCACCTATTGGGAAAATAGCTGCCCATTCGGCTTACGATTGTTTCATGGTATAAGTACCTGATTGTTAGTTTGGTTTTTTCCCACCTCGGTTTTTGGAGTGGGAATCTTTTTCTGATTGCGCCTTTTCCTGATCTTTGCCTACTTGTACCTTTCTGTAGCATTAAAGACGGACAAAGCACTGAACGCATGGCTGTGAATAACCGTGAGTTTGTTGATGTCAAGATGAATTTCGATCTTTTGGAAGTGGATGTGTCGCACATTGAACGTTGGAACTTGGGTCAGACTAAGCAAGCTGTAGTCACATCGTAGTGTGTCATTTTGACATAAACAATGTGGTTGAATAGCGCACTGGTCGTCCAGAAGAAAAACCATGGGCAGTTTGACAACTTACAACGAAGAGGAGTAACACCACAGCACTCTGAAATAAACAAATAATGTTTCAATAGCCATATTTATATCAACTTGAAGTCGCAAGGCGGCCCTACACAATTCACTGTCAGTCCATCATGGATAAATCCCTCGTCAAATGTTCGCGCATATAATGCCATTTTGTAAACATGTCGTGGCAAAGGTCATATTGGTTCCGTGTTCCGTTAACTAAACAGTTCAAACGGTATTCAGTCGGTCACGGGGAGGTGACAATAAACAATGCAAGGATTATAATACCATGCCGATACATGACCTCTGTCACGTTAGCTCGAGTAAACAAACAACGCCATTGGCTTGTGTCGACGTAAGTCCGCCTTTAGGCATGGCCTATATCACGTGACTTAAACTGACTTTCATCGGAAAATAGAGCACATCAATAATGATAAGGTTTTCAATTTAATTGAGCCGCCTCGTGGGAAAACCAACAATGTGGTTTCCGAACAGGTCCGACACAAACCGGTCTGTGCAGTAACAGAAAACAGCTAGAAGCATGAAATTTTGTATTTAGGAAGTAGAGGGATTGTACTATCCGTGTAGCGAAAACAAAGGCGCTGATCAGCTTCGCGGTTACCGCGAAGCTGATCTGCGCCTTTATTTTCGCATATACAAATTGTTGGTTTTCCCATGAGGCGGCTCAATTGTTGTTAAGTCACATGAGTCTAAGGGTGAGGATTGTGGCTACAGAAGGTCGATTTAAACCCCCAGAAATTTCTTTACTGACCGTTCCAAGTCGGTTCTGCTGTAATTAATCTTCATGTTTTCTGTTTATGCTGTCTACCTCTCTTTTGTACTCACATTGGTTGTATTTGCTAGCTACTTTGTTGGGAGAGAGTTCTTCATGCGTGCTGTAAATTTTTTTGCGATATATTGTATTGTACTTTCTGTCTCGCCTGGTTTCTGGGTGGGAATTTTAATTAAATTGTACAGCCTGTGACCTGTGTTCTTATCTTTTAGTTAACTGGCTGCAATAAATACGTAAAATATTTGGTACGATTGAACATTATATTTTTATAGTCATTAAAAGAATATGTTTCGTTGAACGAATAGCTGATGTTTTCTGGCATTTCACTGAAATTTACCTTTTAGAGCAGATATTCAGTGGCATACTTACCATATCCAACCTACAGCGCTGCATTCTGACAATGATGCAGAATTTGTTCTTCTCCTATCTGAAATAATAATAATAATAATAATAATGATAATAAATAATAATAATAATAATAATAATAATAATAATAATAATAATAATAATAATAATAATGATGATGATTGTAAGCAAACATATTATTTACCATTTCTTACTGTTATAAGATGAAGACGAACTTTAAATTGAAACAATCATTATACCGCATTAGTATCCATTGACTTGGTTTAAACATTGGTCCACACAGCAAGCCGTGCGGATGTCATCATCAGGAAAATATCCCCATGAAAATTATACCCCATTGAACCCCACTTTTATATAGAAAAACTGGGATTTGCAGGGGTATATCTATTTTCGTATTTTTGCTTCAAAACATAGATTTTGGGTACTCGTTAGAACCGCCTCACCGAGGTGGTTCTAACTTGTACCCATAATTCATGTAATGAGCAAAAATAAGTTGCAATGTTTTGGACCAAACAACTGATAACGTTCCGTAAGAGATAAGCACCTTGCAACATATTTAATCAAATATAAGCGTTTGATCCCTTGGAAGCAGTGAAAACGTTCAAATGGAGGTAGCATAAGCCATACTGCGCAATTTTGGGTACTGAACCCTCATCAGTGACGCTTTATAAACCAGCGACGATAGCTATATAATATACTGCAATTTCAAAACTTTACACAAGGTACATGTACATGTAAGACTAATTCGTTTCAAAGACACGTGCCTAAACGGGATCAAATAATTTGAACATTGTTTAGAAGATGGCTCTAAACGTAAAAATCTAACACTCTGAATATGCTCAAAAGGCCGAAAGAAACAAATATTGAAATGGGAATTTTTAAAATGATATGATATGAAAAAATTACCTCAGCAACTATAATTCCAAAATGTTATTTTAGTCGAGTGTTTGTGTCTATATTTTTGCAGCAATTAATTGGTATTGTAGAACATCGATTGTAGTCACATTTAACTCACCCTCACTTTATACTTATACTCCAGTTGATCTTTCGCAACACAAGTCTTTTGAAATCCTTATCGCCAAAATTGTACGTCACATGAAAATACCTTTATCTCTAAGGACCAGTGCATGGTTTGTGAATATATACTTCAAACGGTACATGGGCACCAGATGCCCGATGTTCAGCCCATAGTCACACAGTAAGCCCTGTATCATATGTGCGAGCTCTAACGTTTCATTCTGGATTGCTTTATTCGATTCTTGTCGAAAACATCATATAAAGTCCGGATTTAAACAAGAACGACTGAAATCGTATGAACACTTTTAAAATCGAAAATAAAGTGTTTTGAAATATCAGTTTGTAAATATGATACGACCTTAATCCAAGTAAAGACACTACTGAGAATCACGTGGTATTTTATACATACAAAACGATAAATGAGCGGTGACACACAATGATTTTCTGCCAGAAGTTGAGATGAGAAATTAGATAGTTGCACTCAATGCAGAAATCGAACATTTATTGAAAGAAAGTAACATAAGGAGTCCAGATGTTTTCGTTTTCGCAAACACTTCCACCCCATGAACATATAGAACTTCCAACACAATAACATTGAAGTGTTTGCGAAAACGAAATATTGCAATTTCTGCATCTATCAGTCAGTAGAAGAAACAATGTAGGAAACAAAACACGAAATCTAACCCCAACTTCGTTCTCAATGCAGTGTGTGTCACCGATCATTTACCGGTTTGTATGTATACAATACCACGTGATTGTCAGTAGTGATAAATATAACCCCATACATATACTTACATTTACCGGTTGTCTTTGTAAAAAGGGAATAATGCGGTTCTGGGATATTAATTTGTAGGCTAAGGGGAATTCAATTCAACACAATTATACCTATATTATTATTATTATTATTATTATTATTATTATTATTATTATTATTATTATTAGAGAGAGAGAGAGAGAGAGAGAGAGAGAGAGAGAGAGAGGGTAGCGAAGGAATCATCTGAGTACCATTGTCTTCCATTAGTTAATGTTGACAAAACTGGTCTGATGATCCAAACGTGTTCCTCTGCGATGATGCTTTCAACTGTTTCAGTCAGAAATAGGAACATTTAAATTTTCATAATACATATACTATATAACCTAAAATAATATTCATTTGCCTTATAAATTTGAAATTGCGTTTTATTGGAGGTTATATCAGATTTTTTATCCCTATTTATGCTTGACATCCCAGTCAACAATTTTTCAGTCATGTCGAGACGGAGCCAACGCTTTCTGGGTTTAACCAGTACTGTAGGGAGTTAATGTGTCTTGCTCAATGAAACAACACGGTGCCGCCTGTGGGAATCGAACCAAGGACCGGACCTCTCTATTCGGAGCCCAATTATCTACCACTACGCCACCGCGCTAATAGCTGTGTTTCCGTTAACCCGACCGACCCTGATTTTTTGCCGACCCTGCAGTTTTTATTGCCATTTTGAAAGAAAATGAAAAAAAAATTCATTCCTACCGACCCTTGAAATTTTCACGTAAATGGACATCTGACTTAAAATAAGTCAAAAACTGCAAACATAATATTTAAAATCACTTTATTCAACTTTCTTTATGTTTTAAACCTCAATGTCTGTCATTTTCTTGAGATGAATTAAGTTGCATATTATCAATTCAATTTTACCTGTTTTCAACAAATAAAAATTAGAGAAAAAAAATAAAAATATTTGCCTACCTACCGACCCTGTTTTTAGCTCACCTGAGCCGAAGGCTTATGGGGAGCTTATAGTATGGTACTCGAGCCGGCGTCCGTGCGTCCGTGCGTCCGTGCGTGCGTCTGTCCGTCCGTTCACTTTTTCAAAGATCTTCTTCTCTGAAACCGCTTGGCCAATCATAGCTTAATTTTATATGAAGCATCTATTGGGAGTGGGAACCAATGTGTACGTATATAAATAACCCAGGTCATGTGACCAAGATGGCCGCCATGCCCATATATGGTAAAAAAACCTTCAAAAATCTTCTTCTCTGGAACCGGTTGACCGATTTCAACGAAACTTGGCATGAAGCATTTATGACTCAAGTACTACAATCTATATATAAATCATGACCCTGCAATGACCCTGACCTATTTTACGGCAAGGTCAATTTTGGAAACATAGGCTTTACATGGGAAAAAGTGAAAAATATGGATTTTTTGAAAACTATTGCAGCCTGTGACCTGTAAGAAGTAGATGCAAAAAACTAATGGAGTAGATGAAGGTATGTGATTACTTTAGGTCAAGGTCATCTTTTCAACTTTGCCGGTCTGTCATCCATACACACTTTTCAAAGATCTTCTTCTCTGAAACCGCTTGGCTAATCAAAGCCAAAATTTATTTGAAGCATCTATAGGAAGTTGGAACCAATGTGTATATAAATTATCCAGGTTACATGACCAATGTGGCCGCCATGCCCATATATGTTAAAAACCTTTCAAAAATCTTCTTCTCTGGAACCGGTGGACTGATTTCAACGAAACTTGGCATGAGGCATCTAGTTCTTCAAGGTATATATAAATCATGATCCTGCGATGACCTTGTCATATTTTACGGCAAGGTCAATTTTGAACACATTGGCTCTTACATGGGTAAAAGTGAAAACTATGGATTTTTTGAAAACTATTGCAGCCTGTGACCTGAAAAGTGGTAGATGCAAACAACTAATAGAGTAGATGAAGGTATCTGATTAATTTAGCCAATGTCATCTCTTGACCTTGGCTGGTCTGTCATCCATACACACTTTTTAAATATCTTCTTCTCTGAAACCGATTGGCCAATCATAGTCAAATTTTATATGAGGCATCTATAGGAAGTGGGCACCAATGTATATATAAATAATCTAGGTCACATGACCAAGACGGCTGCCATGCCCATATATAGTAAAAACCCTTCAAAAATCTTCCTCTCTGGAAATGGTGGACCAAGTTCAACAAAACTTGGCATGAAGCATCTATGACTCAAGTACTACAATGTATATATAATGCACCAGTCATTTGAAAAGCGGGGCTTTTAACTTTTCAATTTTTAAAGCCCGGCTAAAAGCCCGGCACTGCCGGGTAAGAGTTTTGGTAAAACCCCTGCTAAAAGCCCCGGCTCCCCAGGGGCTGACAATAACGTGGAACAACAGCTGGGAGTTGTTCTGATGAAACTGAAACATGGGAGAAGGGCCTCATTTTATGCATGTAAATGTTTAGGTGCATTTGGAAATTAAATAAGTACCATAAAGATAATTAAATGTTAAAAATATCATTAAAATCTAATTTGAATTAATGTGACAATGTATTGGCGGGAAATCATAACCCCGGCAAATCCCCGGCACTACCGGGACACATCAGAGGTTAAAGCCAGGCACTTTAGCCCCGCTATGTCCCCGCTATCCCCGGCCCCGGGGGAGCCGGAGATACAAATGACTGGTGCATAAAACATGACCCTGCGATGACCTTGACCTATTTTACGGCAAGGTCAATTTTCGAAACATAGGCTTCCACATCGGAAAAAGTGAAAACTATTGGATTTTTTGAAAACTATTGCAGCCTTTGACCTGAAAAGTGGTAGATGCAAACAACATATGGAGTAGATGAAGGTATGTGATTAATTTAGGTGAAGGTCATCTCTTGACCTTGGCTGGTCTGTCATCCATACACACTTTTCAAAGATATTCTCAGATACCGCTTGGACAATCAAAGTGAAATTTTATGTGGAGCATCGATGGGTAGAGGGAACGAAAGTTTGATCTCGCAATCAAGATGGCCGCCACGCCTATATATGGTGAAAACCACCCAAAAATCTTCTTCTCCAGAACCGGCAGGCATATTTTCACGAAACTTGATATGTAGCATTTGGGAGTCCAGCCCTTCATAGTTTGATCAAATATTGACCCTAGGATGACCTTGACCTATTTTACGGCAAGGTCAATTTTGGAAGCATAGGTTTTTACATGGGAAAAGGTGAAAACTGGATTTTTTGAAAACTATTGCAGCCTGGGACCTGAAAAGTGGTAGAAGCAAACAACCAATTGAGTAGATGAAGGTGTATGATTAATTTAGGTCAAGGTCGTCTCTTGACCTTGGCCAGTCTGTCTTTCAAAAATCTTCTTCTCCAGTGACTATACTTGTGGACTCTCAGGTGAGCGATCGTTGCCCTTGGGCTACTTGTTTCGGCATGTTAGACGGAAACACGGCTTATTCTTTTACGCCTTATATATATCATTTAGATTCGAATTCGTTTGTACATAAAAAGGTATCTGACATAATGCAAAAAGAGGGAGGCCTGAGTATATTCATTAAGAAATAAGGAGGTGCAATGTTTTCGAAACACTGATGGATACGTACGATGTCGCCACGATCAACATGCGAATTGCACACCTTGCTGTCCATCTGATCTGCAGGGCAATGTAAGTGACCAGCCTATATGTTTGCATGTGGTAAGGTTTCTTCCTAATCCTAGATAGTCATTTGATAAAACATGTGACCCACTGCATAAGAAAACTTAGATAGTCATTTGATAAAATATGTGAGCCACTGCATAAGAAAATTTACACAATGCTTTGGCGAAAACAAAGGCGCATATCAGCTTCGCGGTATTCCGCTTCTACTAGACTTCTGGCTGAGAAAGGTTCTACCACCCCCACAACGGAATTTTGCAGACATAGTCTGCATATGATCTTAAAGAAAAAAAATAAAACTGAGATCCAGTCTTTTCTGATTCAAATGAGAGATGTTTGCACTTAATACGCCGGGGCGTAACGGTGTAACAGCCACTTAAAATTAACAACTGTTACCGGCTGTATATATTTATAGTATATGATATTTATAAAACTGAGATCCAGTCTTTTCTGATTCAAATGAGAGATGTTTGCACTTAATACGCCGGGGCGTAACGGTGTAACAGCCACTTAAAATTAACAACTGTTACCGGCTGTATATATTTATAGTATATGATATTTAACCTTTCTTGCTGTTGGCGCCTTAGGCTGCGTTCACATAGAAATATACGGTATACGCTATACGGTATTTGCTATACGCTATTCGGTATTCGCTATACGCTATACGGGCACGGCGGTTCACATAGAAGCAGCACTTGCTGTCAGTGTGCTCTTTTCGTGAGTATGAAAAAAGTTGCGAACTCGGTATTTTGAAAAGATCTTTGCTTTTACTAGCCGAGGGAAGGAGGAAGCGGCAATACCTAAGAAAAACAGACGCATATTGGTTCGACAGCACTTTGAAATGCGGCCTGTGTTGGTCGAATTTACACAACATTCCAGAATCTCATGAATTATTTCAGCCACCCACTCTCATTGAAAACGTGGAAACTTTCTTATATGCCTGTCATTATCTATCACCGATACTAGTAAATTGTACCAGCACTGACGTTATTCATACATTAAAATCCATACACTTGACCTGTGACCTAGACGGCATTGTCCTTTCAAATGACACACCCGGATCCCACCAAGTTTGGTGAAGATATGCACCTATTTGGGAAGAGTATGGGGACAAACAAGCAAACAAACAAACAAACAAACAATTAAACAAACAAACGTTACTTGACTTAGAGTATTATGAGAAGTTAATTTAAGTTATTTACGTTGTTTTACATATTCATGAGGATTCAAATATATGACTTTATTGTGTAAACATTGTTTTTAACTTAGTTTTCTAGCAAACGTTCTATAACTTGTGCAAATAAAAAAAATCAGACCAGGAAAACCACTATACGCTATATGAAAATCGAACATGTTCGATTCCCACTATACTATACTATACGCACCTATACGCGCCTATATGAACTTTTCGAATAGTGTCCTCCTATGTGACCCGGTATAAGGAAATCATAAAGTTTGATTTCAAGTATTCGCGTGCCCTCAAAAACGTACACCGTATACCCGAATAGTCTACTCCTATGTGACCGCAGCCTTATGTATGTTTTCATATTTTTTGTGATGTTTAGGTAATTGAGTGGCCACCTATTGGGATAATAGCTGCTCGTTCGGCTTACGATATGTTTTCATCGTATAAGTACCTGATAGTCCTGCAGATTTATGGGGTATTTTGTCGGAACCCGGAAATAGGGTTCAAACTTTTTTTCTTGACTGATTCTTGTAGCCAAGACCTTGCCCTTCAAGAATCTGAATGATGTCATCTTGACATCATTGAGCATTTTGAGATATTCAAGATGGCGTAAAGAATGGCTGCCAAATATATGTTGTCGCTTGTTTTGCTATGTCTAAGACTTGAATTCTTGTTTCTATTTGCCACATTTGGCTCTTAAAACATACCTTTTACGTTGCCTGATAAATCACATACTAAATTAAAAAAAAGAAAAATAAGCATGGCATCCAAGATGGCCGTCAAATAGAATTTTTGCACAGAATAGAATGTAATGCTCTGAAGTTGAGCGTTTTGTCTTCATTTTATCCTGTAAGCTATTTTTACATTGTAGTGTCATGTGCAGATATGACTTAAGACCATTATCAGAACACTCTGAACCTAAGATGGCATCCAAGATGACCGTTTCTGTATGAAAACAGCCTTATGAGCTTGGCTGGCATACGTATTTGCTAATTGTTTAAGGTATTTCTAGACCACATCAAAAGCAGGATCCACAGTTATAAGTTTCTGTGGTGTTATGATTAAGCTATCGACATGTATGCCAGGGGTATTGGGTTCAGGCCTTGGCTTTTCCAGTCTTTTTAATGAGACTTTAAACTGAGGTCTTGGCTCTAAATGATCTTAGCTGTTGATTGAGGTATAAAACAAAAATCAACCACCCAATACAAAAAGACGAATATTTCTCTATGGCAGTGGCATTCATACTGCTTGAATATACACATATCTTCAAGCTATATTCAACATAGTGAGGATAAAATAACATAAGTTACAACATAAATTGCCAATATGTTCAACTTTCACAGTTGATCAAATATATATTGGTAATCAGCTTTATGGAAAATAATTCAGAGTCCCATGTTTCATTGTTGATGTTAGCCACATCTCGATACTATATGTTCATTGTTACAGATATTGATACTTTTAGTGGTAATATGCCTTAAGCGTGTGAATTTTAGCTGTTGTTTACCGCCATCACATCAAACCATATATCTGACGTAGATGTTTCTACGTTGTCGCCATAACATCCCCCAAAGCGGTCGTTTCCTTGATATTATCTGGTAAAGGCTAACTCACTTAACCAAGCCTGTCAGGTATGAAACCCTCCGAACGTGTTTTCAGACTGACCCCGTTACTATTCACCAACAACAAAAGGTTACTGTATCACATCCTGGTAGAAACAGCATGGACTGCAAGAAGGAAGTCGACAACGGTCAGACGTTTTACCACCTAACCCAATATATTTCCGGTCCTTCCCTCCTCTGATGTCCCTTTATGAAGCGGCTGCATTTCAGTTTACATCGACCTTTGAAATTTTATCTTGAGCAATGCATAGACGTCCGTGTATAACGCTTACACATTTTCCTCTCTGCTAGCAATGACTTTAATAATATGTATAAGTTCTTGCTACTGTTACACAAGGTATTGGTCTGAACCTGATCAGTGAGTGGGCTTTTTTTTATCAGTTTTGACCTTATCTGCTATATGTAAGCATCCTTGCTTCTTGAAAGTTACTATGTATGCTTATAGCCCAAGAACCAGCATTTTATAGCTCTATTGAATGAAAGAGTAAATTATTTTTCAATAAAAATGGATGCGGTCATCTTCTCATTGGATTTAGTTATGACCCCACATCATAAAAAAGTTTCATTTGCCAATCAGTCTCACATTGTGCAAGGCTATTTAGGTCATCTTGTAGAATCTAGCAATCCATGAGCGAATTAATATTCCTATACAAAACACAATCGTCAGCAAAATAGTTGATCAGATCGTCTGATATTATCCGGAAGATCATGAATGAAAATCAAGAATGACCGCATATACAGTAGTCATTAGCTGGCGAAAAACGAGAGAACCAGTCCTAATACAGAACCGCATGTAAGACTGTTGAATGCATGTGCTGACTGCTTTTGCATGCTTAGAAATTAGTAAGATCATGTCCAAATGTTAAAATTATGGATCTCTCGGGTCCACGTCCCGAGGAAACATTACTGCATTAACTGAGCGAACTTCATTAAGAGCTAATTACCAAATATCAAAAGCAAAGGCAGGTCTAACGTATGCCGTGTAGGGTTACAGCTTTCATCTTATAACTATAGGGCTAAACGACCGCTAGCTTTTGTAAAAGCTAGTACTTGTATCCTGTTATAGTACGATTATGGCGGCCATCTTGGCTCATTGTTACTATGTGATCGTGCTGTTCATAGCATTATATATTATATGAGCATTTCAAATACATGACATTTGGTATATGCAGCACATGAATGGTATTTTAATCAATGAACATCTTTTAAATTATAATTATGGTGGCAATCTTGGTCGCCATCTTTCTTCGTTTATATGATGTGGGGTCATAACTAAAACCAAAGGACTTCACTTTTATGTGAAACAACATGTGTTATGGTGGTGTCAAACATTAGAACAATCTTTATTATGATGCTTAAAACATCAAAGGAGCATTGAAACACAAAGCAACGGGTATATTCATCTCTGGGGTTTTACATTCTTGCTTATGGCGACTGTCTCGGACGTCATCATGATTTTTCCAAAATGCTTAATGATGCCAGGGTGGCATCATGCAGTTTCTGAACAAGCATGGAATTGGAAGCCACTATAAAATTTCATGCGTTGCCGTCTTCCAGGTTATGCTGATGGCAGCTGGACTATGACTAAGAAATCAACTTCAGTAACATCTTTGCGACAAATTCAAAGTTGACAACCATCTTTGGCGTCATCTTGTATTCCGAAAATATAAAAGAAAACAACTTCTAATCAAAATCACCTACTATTAATATTTTCAGTCACCTGCTATGCAGATAAGTGTAATATTTTCAGTATTTAAAGTGAACCAACTTGAGATAACGCTGATTACTGTCATTTAGTTGTGCATTCTGGCAGCCATTTTGGAAGCATTCTTGATATACCTGACCATGCTAGCTGGAAATGGCCTTTGACATTCAACTTATAAAATTATGACAAATATTTGTCAATAAAACATGTCCTGAGTGCAAATAGAAGCTTTATTATGACCATCTCATATATTGAGCCGCCATCTTGGACGCCATCTTGTTTTTCTCAAAATGCTCAATGATGACAAGGTGACATCAGTCAGATTCTTTAATGGTAACATCTAAGCAACAAGAATCAGCCAAGAAAAAAAGGTTGAACCACATTTCCGGGTCAAGCTGGATATCTGCAGGACTATGATTGTTAATTTAGTTTTTTTCCCAACTCGGTTTTTGGAGTGGGAATCTTTTTGTGATTGCGCCTTTGCCTGTTCGCTGCCTACCTGTACCTTTTTATGTGCGTAGAATGGACATGTTTCACGCAGACTATATTGGAAGGGTGGATAGAATGATAAGAATGTTATTTTTCTGACGCTGAAACTGCGATATTATTATTTCTTTTAGAAACTGCGATATTATTATTTCTTTTAAAACATATTATGGTGACATAATTATGTACTAGACTGTAACAGACATATGCTCCAACGGACATAGAGCAAACATCTCTTATTGGAGGAAAGTTGAATTGTCCTACAACATATAAAATGTTTGAAAAATCTTATGGAATAGAACATGAGACCGGCATGTACTAGCATTCCTGCTATGTACAATGACCTTCGTTATTCATTACATGTTTGTTACATATGTTACATACTGAATTATAATATTTGATCCTAGATACTTGATTACAGACTTTCAGAGCCATGGTTTATAATAAATAAGCAAGAAAGTATGGAACTATGAGTGATATCCACCGGTTTCAAGTATTTTACATATTTCATGTTCATTGCAATAGAACATTTCGCATTTGAAATTGGTGGTAGGGCTACTACTTACTTCATTTAAGGCAATATATACGCAATAGGAAAATAAACCTTGTTTATTTTTGTCTGTTAATTGAACATGAAAATATATCTCATATCTTTGGAAAAATGCATAGTGCAACTTTATTTTTTTTTAAACTAAAAGATATCACTCAAAACTGTTATTTTCAAAGGGAATTTCAATTTATGTTACATACGTTGCAGTTATTGTAGGGCAAATTTTTGTTCAAGCGATTTAAATATGTAGTGTAGACAAACAGCAAGCAGACAATATGAAAAAAGTTGAGAAAAATGATAAACTATTGTCATTTTTCTGTAGCTGAAAACACCATATCATAATTTCTTAATTTTGTTCAGGTAACATATGATTTTTTTATAACAGGTTGTTACAGGAAAACGCCCCAACGCTCAAATTGTTCTTTAAGATAGGGTATATCTGCAAAATTCCCTTGGGGTGAGCAATCGACCCTCTGGCTAGCCGCCTATACTTAAATACAAAATTTCAAGCTTCTAACCATCTTCTGTGACTGTACAGCCCGGTTTGTGTCGACCCTGGTCGGAACCCAAATTGTTTTTTTTTTTTCTGACGCACAGGCTCATGTATCATTATCACTTCTGACACATTTATATTAATACGATAGTTCTACCTCTTTGGCTAATACAAGAGGACTTATTGTGTAGAACGATGTGTACTAAGTAATAGTATCCTGTAGAAGGGGACAAATCGCCTTCACAGTACAAAATTCCATGTCGTGTTGGCAGACTCCAGTTGACTTACAAACACTTTTTATTCGCGTATGTTTTTTAATGGTATAAGCCTGACGTCCTTTTTAAATATGGGGCATTGACAAACAGTATAACCCTATTCTGTTTGTTTGGAATTTTTTTATCGAAAAATGAAATAAAAATAAAAATCATTACTGATGCCCGTAAAAAAAGACAGCTGGCTTATCCAGATATTTAAGCCCATTCGTAATACATGGTAAAATAAAACACACCGCTACAAAAAGGAAACGTATATGGAAAGTAGAAATATTAATGCAAACAGATCACAGAAACGAGGCGAAAACGAAAAGACATTACAGTTCAAGATCTCGCAAAAATAATAACATGCACGAAGAGCATAAAAAGCAAGATGGCTATTATTCTTTCCCAGCGATGAATTCAACCAAAATGAAGATGACGAACAAAAAAAAAAACACACAGACAGACAAAATTTAGAACAAATACTAATAACGGAAACGTGTTGGATCTGTCAGTAAAGAAACCATCCTTGTCCTTAGAATGCTGAAGCTGTGAAATGTACCCTTTAAAAGCCATCTAGATCTCATAATTGTCAACGTGTTAAGAAACAATTGATATTTCAAATGTCACCCAAATTTTTGATGTACAGAAGAACGGTCGGACTGGGCCAATATTGCTGAATATAGTGTAAACTTATAAATGTTACTTTTGTTTTCTGCAATGACCGTCCTCATATTCAGGTCTTGCCTTTTGATGGCGAATGATATTTTACTCTAGACAATACTACTATTTGCATTTCCTAATGCTATTGCATTTGCATAAACAGCACTTGGTAGTTGAAAGAGATTATTCTAGAACTCCTATTCAAGGATGATAAAAGGATAGGGTGATTACCCTAAGTAAATAAGGTTTTTAATCTATTTCAATGTCACGTTATTTTAGACTCACAAGATGAACTATACTTCCAAACAAAGCAAATTAAACGGTTGAGATTTGCGGATTTTTCACGAAATCATTGAGTTTAAACAGCAAATTGCTGTTGTTGTTGTTCTTCTTTTTTTTTTTTGCTGCTGCTACTGCTATTTTCGTCTTCTTCCTCCTACAGTTACATCGTCCACTACTTACCACTACTACTATAACTACTCCTTTTTCTATTACTACTACTACATCTACTTCTAATCCTACTTCTACTCTTCCTCCCAATTTTCGTCTTCTTCTTCTTCTTCTTCTTCTTCTTCTTCTTCTTCTTCTTCTTCTTCTTAATACTACTTCTAGTACTACATTTACTACTACCACTAAGCAGTTACTGCAACTCATACAAACGTGTCTGTACATTTTGAGAGTTTTCCAAGAATATACTTATGCTGTGTTTCTATATATAACTTTATTGTTGACTTTCTCTTACACGACTGTACTCGTCAGTGAGTTTTTGGGGGCTTAGACTATATTAATTTCTATTTTGTTGGTTGATGAGGTTGAATTAAGTAAACAGACGATGGCGTCAGGTCGCTTTAAATGTGTATTGTGAACGTTATATGAGCCGCATTGTGAGAAAACCGGATTTTTGCCTATGCGAAAACAAAGGCGCAGATCAGCTTCGCAGTAATGCCTAGGTCACACTAGGGCTTACGTATGCTGCGGACGCTGCGGATAGGTGTTCCGTATCTGTCCGTCCTATCCGTAACGATTCGTATCTTATCCGTAATGTCCGTAACTGTAAGTATCGTATCCTCAGTGCGCGGAAGATCCGCGGGCAAATTTTCATAACTGTCAAAAATTCATGTGCGGATGGACGATCGGTAATGGTAGGTAATGGTACGTAACTGAAGGCATTTATTCGAAGCTGTCCGTATCTAATCAGTATAAAAACGTATCTAAATGTATCATTCCGCGATCAAGCATTTGTTGCGGATCGATACTGTTCCATGCGTGTTGTTTCGCTCGGTTGCGGTCTTTGTCGTTTACATACTTTTCGATACAATTTAATACGTTCAGATACGAACACGTAATGTTACGGTTCGCCTGTGTCACAAAACCGGTGGCACCACTGTGTCACGCCACAAATGTGAACATGTAAGTAATTCTACGTAAAAAACTTTATTCGAAGGTACCAGTCAGTAACAAACATTATTAATCCGTATGTGAAAGTAACTATAGTCGCAATTTTCCGCAGAAAAAAACAAAGCATATCAAAACTTGATAAAATTGGTATTTTCATTGATATGAAATTTCACTGATATCAAATCTCACTGATATCAAAAGTCTCTAGTGACTGATATCGGCCTATATATATCTTCACTGTAGATTTTGGATTACTTCTGACGTTTCAATTTACTTGACGTCATTAAATGTGTCTCACTTCAGAACTCCAAACGCCTATAAACGCCGTCATTTATGAAAACTTAAAGTGTGGTGGGTATTCATTTTCTTAGTTAGAACGTAAGGAACAATGTGGTGCCAAATTTTTTTTTTTTTTTTTTTTTTTTTTTTTTTTTTTCATTTTCATGGCTTGCCTTGTGAATTGGAAAATGCCCGTGTATTGTATAAAATAAAAAGATTTTTTTTCGGTGAATACCAAATACCGTATTCGTTCTAATTAGCGCATATGCTCCAATATGCGTAACCCCGGTATTTTCTGAAAAACATATGCATAAGCGCACACTGCTTGAATAGTATATTGGTATTTTACACTAATTCTACACATTAATACCGCATCACTGAACCTTAAATGATCGAAAACTACTTTCAAACAATTTGAATACTTGCATGACATTAGCATTGATAGATTTGACGTTGTTATTAAAGCATTTTGATGAGTAGTTTTCCTTCATAGTGTGCGCTAATTAGAACGGTATTTTGTTACCTTAACTTTAAGTTATTTTGAAACGTTAACCGCACTGTGCGCTAATTAGAACGAATACGGTACATGTATATTTCATCTCGTGAGTTGAAAACATAAAAATTTTCACTCGTGCTGCGCACTCGTGTCGTATCTGTCGGCAGCCAATGCTTGATTGTGGGTTGATGCGTTCGGCATTTACGGTTAAGATACGGAAAGATTCGAATCAATACCTTCAGTTACATGTCTTTACGTATTGTTACGGATGTTTCATCCGTGCCAAATGTTTGACTTTTTTCAAAATTTGGGAGCGGATGGAATCGGACTTGCATATACAATACGTTAAGATACGGACATATACGGAAAAGATACGAATTGTTACGGATATGACGGATAGATACGAAAGGCCAGTCCGCAGCGTCCACTGCATCCGGATGTGCTAGTGTGACTGTAGTTTGACCAAAACCTGCGTTTTCTTGCATCAGATTTCACCGTTATATACTCAAGAAAACGCAACATTACGTACCTGAAGGTGTATGTCTGTATATAAACGGAACAGATGGTATCTAAAGGTATGTAGTCAAGTATGTTAACCGTATGTATTCGAAATTATCCGTAACTATCTACGAACATTTCCGTATCTTTCCTGAACTACCCGTATTTATTCGCATCTAAAGGTAATAAATTCATTAAGAACCGTTAGCCCCGCCCACAAAATTCTGCGGATCGCTACGTACAGTATTCGCAACTATCCGCGGCATCCGTAAGCGCTAGTGTGACCTAGGCATAACTGCGAAGCTGATCAGCGCCTTTGTTTTCGCTACTCGGATAGTACAATTCCTTTTCTACTTAAATCCGAAATTTCACGCTTCTAGCTCTTTTCTGAGCTGGTACAGGTCGGTTTGTGTCGGACCTGGTCGGAAACCCCGAAGACCGGTTTTCTCACGTCGCGGCTCATATGTAATTTTGAAATCCCCTCGTGGTTTCCGTGCTGGGATCTTCAATTTATTTGTGTCAAAGCTTCTTAATTTAATGCGTTTATATGTACACTGTAGGTTATTCGGGTCGGCATTATGTTTCTTAATAGTAAATTAATAATGTCGAAGACGCAGCCAGGTAACATTGGAAATCCGATGTTCCAGTGTACATAATTGTCTTTCCTGTATACCTCGGAGTAAGAACACTTAGAAAGGTGCAAGTCGGCAACGATCAGGAAAAGGCGCAAACAGAAAAAGATTCCAACTCCAAAAACCGAGGCGGGAAAAAACCAAGCTAACGCTAAGGTACGTATACCATGAAAACATAAGCCGAATGAGCAGCTATTTTCCCAATAGGTGGCCACTCAGTTACCTAAACTTAACTAATGTATGAACATACATAAGGCGCCAACAGCACAAAAAAATTAAACACCAATACATAAAACAATAAGAACCACCACAGAAAAAAAAACAAAATTCGATTCAAATATAATTCAGCTTACATGTACATGTACCATTTTGAAACACACATTGTAATTTTAAACAAGGTCAAGTGGGACCTGGCTTGACTTTTAGGCCATTATCAATTCGAAATCTTACAATGGCTGTGCAATTAAACGATTTTTGAACAGGCTGTTTGTTGTCCTTCAGTATACTAATTAATTTCCTGAAAATACAATTTGATTTTAAGATTATAAAAAAAGTATATCTAATTCAACAAAATGTGTTTGAAATGACTAAAGTCAAGCAAATTCTAGGAAACTAGAGTAAAATCACTGTAAAGTTTCTGAAATAATGTGGGCTCGTTTATCGCCAAGAGTTTTGGCTAGAAGAGTGTCTGATATGGAAATTTCGATGGAAGTGGGAAATGGACCGACCAATAACGAGAAGCTCCTAGTTTGTAAATTATCCGACAGCCCTTTCCGAATTTTATGGGTAAGCATTCAGTGTTTCTTGATATCTTTATTCTTGATCGTTACAATGTATCTAGTTGTTAGTTTTGTCATTTAAACTGAATGAAATTATTTAAATCAATATTTTGTAATTTTGAAGTCGTTGTCGTTGACAATGTTTTCTTGTTGAATAACGTATAGTAGTCCTGAATGGACATGCCCTCTTTTGTTCGTTTGGTCCAGTTGTTTTTTCGTTGTCCCAAAGCTTCAGAACCATTAGAATATATAGAGGATCTTACACTCATGGTCATTTTATATGAAATTTATTTAACGAGCCTTTGGCGAGTTTAATAAATTTCATATGAAATGACAATGAGTGTAAGATTCGTTTTATTATATGACCTTTAAAATAGGATTTTATCGCCTTCGAAGTGGACATATTTTCAATGAAAATTTACATTGTTGTTACGGACGTCGTCAATGACGTTACGTATTCCCGCAAAAGTGTTAATACACGTGTGGTCATACATTTTTTATGACATGACGTTATCCACTGGAAAACAGCGACGTCATATGATAAATGGTGATATGTTACAACTAATTGTTTTGTGTTTTGGAGTCGAATTTTTGTGCTGTTTGAGCCTTATGTACGTTTTCATATTTTAGTTCAGTTCAGGTAACCGAGTGGCCGCCTATCCGGGGGAATAGCTCACTCTGCTTATTTTATGTTTTCTTGGTATAAATACCGAAGTGTCATTTTAGTTTTTTCCCACCCCTCGGTTTATGGAGTGGGAATTTCTTTCTGATTGTGCCATTTCCTGATCATTGCCTACTTGTACCTTCCAATAATATTTGGATGTGTCATATGTACGATTCATTGGAAGAATCATTTAACAACAATGTAAACAACTAAACTAGAAACTGTCACAGTATTATTTCTATCTAAATAGAATTTTGTCTTGTCCTGCTATCAATGACAAATCAGGATGTGAGCATTACTGACCAACAATTTGAAAACGCATTGCATAGTTAAGTTTCAAGTTTTTTCATCTAGTTTGTTCTATTTAGTCTGAAACCAATTAGCGGTAATGCAATATTGCATTGAATTTTTTTGTTTACAATCGAAATGGCAAATAAACACCGTCCAGAGCACTTAGCAAGTATAAATGTTTTGCGCCGAGAAGTAGTCAATGGTTTAAACGATGCCTGGCAAGTGAGAATGGATTATCTAACAGAGGTACAGCTTTTTAAAAAACATGGCTTCTTTTAAGTACATTGTATATGATGTTCAGTGAAATGTCAACTGTAATTCAACGGCAATGCAACAACTTTTATGAACGCCGAAGCATTTTTTTTTTTTTTTATATTTTCAAGACGATTTACCAGGTTTTGTCTGGTAAGCATATTTGCACATGATTGTTTCGGTGTCATTTGGCATTTACGAGAATGATCAGTTTGGTATTGCGAGTCTCTTTCTTATTGCGCCTTTTCCTGACCGTTGCCTACTTTTACCATTCTTTTCGTTCACGCAACGCTAGTTGACATGCATATATTCTAGCATTACGAGAATGACCAGTTTCTTTTCATTAAAGAACGTAAAGTTAGTTGACATATAGAAATTTTTTTAATCTACACGTTTAAAACGCTACATTTATGACAATCATCAGGAAAACATGTCCGTGCAATGTATACCCCCTTGTATCCCACTTTTATATAGCAAAACTGGGGTTTGCAGGGGTATACCTATTTTTCTTATTTTTTGCTCCAAAACATAGATTGTGGGTACTCGTTAGAACCGCCTCGGCGAGGCGGTTCTAACGTGTACCCACAATCTATGTGGACTGAAGGGTTTCGCATGTTTTACTAGCATTGTCAAGTTAGATCGCAACGCCACTAACGTACCGCCGTAGTAACGTTACGTTAGGCGGGTTGCCAATGGTGAATGAGACGTTATAATCGTTAAATACCAGTACTGCTTGAATAATCAAAATAAATTAAAGTTTCGGAACTCATAATCGGAGTTTTCTTATTTGGTTGAATTCCATAATCGGGAATCATCGGACCAAAACTGGTAGCAGAGCGAGGTTCATATAAATCGAGAGTAGAATACGGAAAAAGCAATGACCTTAACGGAAACCGAGATCGACATCGACACAAGGAGGCTTCGGGACAAGACAAGGTTGGCTAAAAGCAAGGTAAAGGCTTTGACGAATTTCGCTTTATCTAGAAACAGGCTTTTACAGTTATTAGATGATCAAGCCTTGCCAAGACGAATCGACGTTAAAAGTGCTTGCCAGAACTTGGAGTGCTGTTTGGAGACGTCGATGGAAGTACTAGATAGAGTGTCTGAATTTTGTATAGAGAACAAACAAATGGACGAAGCCATAGAAATCGTTAGAAAAATGGACATTCTTTTGGCAGACTATACTTCCGCATATGATGCAGCTCAACGTTACTCAAAGTCACATAATACCGGTCATAACGATTTGAATGGCATCACTGAAGTGACAGATGTGCGGGCGAGGGAACAACAATGCCAAGAATCTAAAGTGGATGGAATATCCCGAAGTAATCCAGAGACGAGAGGCGCGTCAGCTATTGAACAGGATCTGTGAAAGCAGCTGAAGAGGATTGAAATACCTGTGTTCAGTGGCGATAAGAGAAAGTATGAGAGCTGGAAAGCAGCATTTCTTGCGTGCGTGGACCGTGCACCAGCCACGGGTGAATTTAAGATGTTGCAGCTAAAGCAATGTTTAGCAGGCGAAGCTCTGAGCGCTATAGAACATCTTGGACATTCAGCGGCGGCTTATGATGCGGCAAAGGAGCGGCTTGAAAGAAAATTTGGAGGTAAGCGCCGTCAGATTTCAATTTACTACGAAGACATAGACCAGTTCAAGCAAGTACGACCTAACCATAGTAAAGATTTGGAACAATATGCCGACTTATTAGAACTACTTGTTATACAGCTTGAAGGAGCAGGTCAGCACGGCGAACTTGTAAATGGCAGTTTGTATTGTAAATTACAACAAAAATTACCGGAATGTATGTTGGCTAGATATCATAGGTGGATTTTCGAAAGCGGGACAAAAGAATCGGTCGCTGCCTTAAAAACTTGGGTATTTCAAGAATCGGAATTCCTAACCATGGCATCAGAGACAACACACGGTCTGAGAGGCAAAATCGAAAATATCAATGTCACAGAATCGACTCAGGAACCAACATGGAACGATCAGAGAACATTTTTCGGTGAAATAGTCACCATTAATAGCAAGGAAAACATTTCCTGTGATGTATGTGGAGATAACCATACCATTTTAAATTGCTCGAAATTCGAGAAAATGAGTGTACCAGTGCGATGGGAAACAGCAAAGCGTTTGAATCTTTGCTATCGTTGTTTAGACAAAGGGCATAGAGGGAAATCGTGCGAGAGAAGTCGAGTCTGTGGCCGGGGTGG
Source organism: Rugalucina vietnamica (assembly GCA_964017185.1). Classification (NCBI taxonomy): domain Eukaryota; kingdom Metazoa; phylum Mollusca; class Bivalvia; order Lucinida; family Lucinidae; genus Rugalucina; species Rugalucina vietnamica. The sequence continues at coordinate 61,088,397 of OZ024873.1, forward strand.
CTGCCAAAAACTGCACAATAAGCTTTTGCACACAAATTACAAGCGACAGACAAAAGAAAAACCGATCGCGAGGCGGCAAAGTCAAGATAGAATGTTTAATTCAAATAATAATAATACATGTCATAGCAAACCGGATGTAGGAGCTCGTGACTCAGGAAGCCAATCTACCGATCGAAATACTTCTGTCATGGAGGGGAAGCTTGAACAGCATCGACCAGATAGAACAGAACGAGGTTGTGGCACGTAGAATGGCACACCATGTAGTGGAACTTTCGGATCGGATTGGTACTGAAATATCACTAATTCCTATGGAGGGGAACCACACGAAATGATTAACGGGATGATATTTTCGTTCATACATGTATGTGATCGGCTATAATGTAGGAGCTTAATTTTAAGTAATGGCTAATGCTGTACTTATAATAAATAGGTTGTTGGTTTTCATGTTTTAAGAGAAACCTTTTTACAAGTTCAAAAATAGCGAACGATTAAGCGTTTTTTCAATTAGTTTCAATTAACTAGTTTGGCAATATTTGGACAACATGAATGTTCTAAAGGATATTATTGGCATGGACATTTGCATGAATGTATTATCAAAATTGTAATTTTGAGGAGGGGAAAATGGACTGAAGGGTTTCGCATGTTTTACTAGCATTGTCAAGTTAGATCACAACGCCACTAACGTACCGCCGTAGTAACGTTACGTTAGGAGGGTTGCCAATGGTGAATGAGACGTTATAATCGTTAAATACCAGTACTGCTTGAATAATCAAAATAAATTAAAGTTTCGGAACTCATAATCGGAGTTTTCTTATTTGGTTGAATTCCATAATCGGGAATCATCGGACCACTATGTTTTGAGCAAAAATAAGAAAAATATCAAACATTTTCTGATGAAAATTTTCAAATTTGAAGGCTCAAAAAATCTCTGTATATTGCATGGGCAAGTTTTCGTAATGTGACAATTTTCGGACAACTTCCATATTGATGTTTACGAGGAATTACATTACGAAAACAATCCCATGCAATATACAGAGATTTTTAAAGTTGTAAAAAATGATAATTTTCAGCAGAAAATTTTCATTTTTCTTATTTTTGCTCAAAACCTAGATTGTGGATTCACGTTAGAACCGCCTCGGTGAGGCGGTTCCAACGAGTACCCACAATCTATGCTTTAGAGCAAAAATAAGAAAAATAATTATACCCCTGCAGACCCCATTTTTTTTTTCTATATAAAAGTGGTGTTCAAGGGGGTATACATCATACGGACATGTTTTCGTGATGTATTTTTTATAAATGTAACGAATATTTCAGACCAAATTACTCCTACATGAAATGGTCTCTAGATTGACCCTGTGGCACAGAACTGGTAATAGTTAACAGAATTAAGTTTGTTGTATCTGAGTCACCAAAAAGTTAATGCTGATTTCAATGTTTTTTTTTTTAAATGATGTCACTACAAAATAAGTTCGTTTTTTTTTTGTAAACTTGATGATGCTTAAGAGTCTATGAAAAAATGATTTTGTGGAATAATAAATTTTGACCCACAACTGCAATATACTAATGGGGTATAAACGCTACAATAAATAAAAATAAAACTGAGATCCTTTAAGAGCAGTGAAAATATTCATGAGAAAAGGCATGGGTCATACCGCGGTTTCGGCTAATTAAGCCTCTACATAGACCTTATAGATTTGGCGATATGGAGCCAAAGAGAATTACTGTAATTTTGTATCTTTCAACAGGGTAGTCGATACAAAGACTACAAAATCCAAATGGGGACAAATATATTAAACATTTGTTAGAAAATGAATCTATACCGATAATATATTTCAGATTTCTCAGAATAACCTCGCTGATCTCAAAGGACACAAAGGAAAATATAATCTGCACCATGGATGGTGTACAGGGAGACTTTTTAGGGCCGCCACACGGCACAACACTCGCTGATCTCAAAGGACCCAAAGGAAAATATAATCTGCACTATGGATGGTGTACAGGGAGACTCTTTAAGGCCGCCACACGGCACAACACCAGCTGCAGTAATAGCAAATAAAACAAAACTGAGATCCTTTAAGCGGCAGTGAAAATAGTAATGAGAAATGACATGGGTCATACCGCGGTTTCGGCTACTTAAGCCTCTTCTGTTATCCTATAGATTTGGCGATATGGAGCCAAAGAGAATTACTGTAATTTTGTATCTTTCAACAGGGTAGTCGATACAAAGACTAGTATAATCCAAAAATGGGGCCAATGATATTAAACATTAGTTAGAAAATGAATCTGTACCGATAATAAATTTCTGATTTCTCAGAATACCCTATCTGGTCAATTTATATTTAGCATTTGTTTTTTTAATTTGTGTTGTAGCATTTTTTTATTTATTAATTTTTCATTCCAGTCAGTATTTACTTTAGAAGTAAAACCATGAACATTGCTCAGAAACTGATACAATCATAAGTTTAGGTTTAAACGTAAAGTGATAAAATGTGATTAAACGTTTGTAACAAATTCTCATGTTGAAAAGAGAATTCTGTCGGGGATATATAAAGAGTATCGTTGACGTTGTTCGTTGCCAAGTCTCTGTCGTGTTTTAGTGTAACATCGCTCACACTGGGATATTTAACATACACCATCTAAAACAAACTGCGACAAAACCAAATTACTTTGTAATGTTTAACATATTAAAGTGTCTTTGTATAGTTCCACAAAATAATGGCTAATTTATGTAACTAAGATAAAGGAGACAAATGTTTTCGGACTATCAATTATTGTCAAATATTGTCAAATATAATAATGTGGCTAATTACCGTTGAACATTTGAATGCTGTTCCTGGAAGAAAGTATGGGGACATTGAAATATACTAAACCAACCTTTTAACCGTTTATTTAAGAAATACGGTGAATAATCTCTGATTAACGCGTGTTGTTGGAGGGCAGACTGGGATGTATTAATTCACGACGGCGCAGTCGGAGTGAATTAAATATCACATCTGGCCGACAACATCATGCGTTAATCAAAGATAATTCACCGTAAAGTATAATTATTTCGATTCTAACACGACAAACAAATAAATGCTTACATTTTAAAACTTTTTTTTCCAGTGAACTCATTCTCCTGGCGGACGTGAATGTTTATGTGCGACGTCACAAAAAGGGCACCTTAAGCCCGTAATTTCGTTAACAGTGAATTATTGTTAATTTGCAGACGGTGACGTTTTTATTAAGTTCAATGGGAAGACGATAACGTCATGTTAGAATATTGTTTCGCGACATTTACATGTACGTTTATGATTCTTTGTGTTACAATTTGCAATACTTCACAACAACGTCACGATTATAAATACACTGAAAGAAAGCTATAACAGGCCGCCTGATATTTTTTCTTCTAGTTCAGAAAGTAAAATACGATCAATTGAAATTCATAATCATATGAATAAACCAATGTCCAACAGTGGCTCTGTGAGTTTCTGCATTCAAAAATACGTGATAATTCTCACAGAAACGAAGAATGAGTAAAGGTACCCTCATTTCAAAAAGCAAAAAGTCACATATTGTAAACATAAAATTAAATGTCATATTAAGGCGTTGCGTTTTACATTTTAATTTATTTTAAAGTGTTACTGACTGCCATGATGTAAGATAAAATCAAGACAAATATGTTGCTGCAATAAGAATTTTCGTTTCTGTTGTGTAAATGCAAGAAGACAGCAATATGAATAACAGGAATTCATCTTTTTGCATGCAATTTGAATACAAACTTTGTTCTTCTCCGGATGCGTTCGTTATTCTCAGCAGCACGGCATTGAAATTTTTAGCGATTATTTGTGTCTAATACTTAATTCTGATAAATTTTGAAAATTAAAAAAAAGGTCCAGAGATATTGTTATTTTGTTCGTTTAATATTGGCATTGAAACCGGAAGTGTGCTGCAGTCGTGACTTGTTTGTCCTCAAAAATCGTATAATTTTCGAGGTATATCTCTCATTTCCATGCCTCATGAACTGAAATTATCAGGGATTAACATGTTTAAGAAGCGCATTGTTGAATTTTCCAAAAATCTCGAAAATAGCGATTTTTTAAAATGCGTAAAAAATCTACCAGTAGAGAAAATTAGAATGTTTGATTTTTTCCAAGCTGGAAGGGCCCCTTCGATGACACCCGTTCCTCATTTCAATAAAGTTTGTGCTTTAACCAATTTTTATTTAAAAACATCGATTTTTGCACTTTTATACCAAAAACGCGTTTAGTGAAAGAAAATTATTTCTTAACACTTTACATCTTTATTTACTTAAAAGACACGTCTTTCGGCAAAAAGTCATGCAATTTGGAACATGGCTTGGAAAACAATGAGTTTGAAAAGTGGCCTCTTACAACTTTCTGTCAGTGTAGTTATGGGCACTGATTTAAATCATGCTTAATAAACTGACTTAATGTTGAGAAAGGATATCTGCATTCACCTGATATGTAGACAGTGCTTGCATTCCACCCGCGTAGGTAACTCATGTCGTTGCATGTGCAGTTAATGTGGTAACCCGGCATATTAAGCCAATGGAGGTTTGGCAATGTAAGCACGGAAGCAGGGATGTGATCGAGCCTCGTATTACTAAAACTGATTTCAACAAGCTTGGAATTGTGTGAAAATGCGTTTGGAGACACGTAACTAATTAAAGTATTGCGGAGGTTCAGGGTTTCAAGATTGTCAAGACCTTTGAGGTCAAGGTCGTTTATAGTAGTAATGTTATTTCCTGAAAGGGACATCTCTTTTAGTTCTGCCAACGTATTTATGGCACGGGGAATGGTCTGGAACAGGTTGTCTTTGAGTGCTAGATTGGTCAGATTGTCAGGCAGTGCGCTAGGGTTCAGCTGATCAAGCTTGTTATCGTCGAGGACCAGCTTACTTAGATAGGGAAACAAACTAGTAAGATTAGGAAGCGAAGACAAGTTATTGTCTTTCAATGACAGGACGCGCAAGTCTGATGGGACGTTCAAACGACAATCATCAAATAACGAAGTACCATTTACGTGCAGATTCTTGTTGAAATTGAACTCAAACCATATAAGTTTTGGAAGATTACAAATTGCGACCGGGACAGTCCCAAGCTGGGAATGGTTTATTTCTAACCATATCAAATGTGATTCGAGTGCTTGAAATGCATCGTGGGGAAGGGATTCAAAAGGTAAATCGTCCATTGTCAATATTAGGAGGGATTTAAGATACTGCAGCTCATGTGGAAAAGTAGCAAATTCGCCTAAAGAAAATTGAAAAGTGCTAAGGGATTCGCCTAACTTTGACATTACCATTGGATCAAGCTTAATCAGAGGATTGCTTCTTAAATCTAGAAGTGTAAGACCATGAAGATTAGCCAGAGCCTTTGGAACGTAACTTAAATTATTTGAGGCTAAAACGAGAGAGGTTACTTCATCTTCAATTCCATAGAATGCACCAGCATCTATTTGATTTATGCGATTATGAGAGAAATACAGTTCAACATCTGTAACATTAATGGCATTTAAATTGCTGAAGGCGTGACTGGGTATAACCGTGACCTGGTTGTAGTCTAGTTCAATTGTGATCTTTGAGAAGTAGTCCCTCCGTACATTGAACGCTGGGATATGTGTAAGTCTAAGAAAGCTTAAGTTACATCCAACAGTATCACCTTTACATGAACAGTGTGGTTGAATAGCGCACTGGTCGTCCAGAAGAAATCCACTGGCAGTTTGACAACTCACAAAGAAGAGGAGTAACACCACAGCACTCTGAAATAAACAAACAATGTCTCAATATCCATATTTACATCAATATGAAGTCGCAAAACGGCCTCATGGAATTCACAGTAAGTCTATCGTGGATATATCCCTTGTCAAATTTTCGAGCTTAATATCATGGGAATACACGATCATCTTAAACAAACAACGGCACTGACTTGCGAAGACGTCACTCCGCCATAGGCATGGCCTATATCACGTGACTTAAAATGGTTTTCATCGGAAAATAGACAACATCACGAATGACAAGGTTTTACTTCTGTGGTGGTTCTTTTTGTTTTATGTCTTGGTGTTTAAAATTTTTGTGCTGTTGGCGCCTTATGTATGTTTTCATATTTTTAATTAAGTTAAGGTAACTGAGTGGCCACCTATTGGGAAAATAGCTGCTCATTCGGCACGATATGTTTCATGGTATAAGTGCCTGATTGTTAGTTTGGTTTTTTCCCACCTCGGTTTTTGGAGTGGGAATCTCTTTCTGATTGCGCCTTTGCCTGATCTTTGCCTACTTGTACCTTTTTCAATTAACTCGTATTAAATCATAGACGTCTACATGTAAGTGTGAGGATTGTAGCTGCGTTAAGTCAATTTAAACCATCCAGATATTTCTTTACTGGCCGCTCCAAGTCGGTTCTGCTGTGATTTGTTTTCATGTTTTCTATCTGTGTTTCTGTTCTACTCGTCACTTTTATATTTTGTTGTACTCTTGGGAGAGAGCTCTACATGCGCGTTGTAAAATTTGTGTGTGTACTATACTTTCTATCCCGCCTGGTGTCTTAGTTTAAATTTGATAGTACAACCTGCGACCTGCATTTATACTTTTCTTCTAAATTGGCTGCAATAAATATGTACATAGTTCTTTTTAAGGTCGGTCAAACATTATAGTTTCATAGTAATCTAAGGAATATGTTACGTTGACCGAATAACTGAGGATTTCTCAGTGACATTTCACTGAAATTTAGTTTTAGAGCAGATATTCAGTGGTGGCTGTCGGTTATGAATACTTACCATATCTAACTTACAGCGCTTCATTCTGACAATGTTACAGTATCTATTCTTCTCCTATCTGAAATAATAATAATAATAATAATAATAATAACAATAATTGTAAGCAAATATATTACCAATCAAGGCTGATAACTATGCTGCCTTCTTTAATTGCACACCGTAGGATCGGGAGTCAGACTCTATGATGGTCCCTACTTTAAGCTATCCATTTTAGTTGGTTTGGGCCGGAGCTTCTTGTCTGTTGCTTGGCCCACCGGGGTTCTACTGGTGTTTATCCTTTGCTCCGGGTTTCATTAGTTAATCGGCGCCAAGGGATCTCCATCGTCGGACACCTTACTGAATCTGTTGAGTCCTCGTTTTTGATTCATCAGGGTGTTTATTATGATTTATTTGTCTGTCCTTGATGATTCATTGACTAGTAAGAGATTCACCACGAGGACCGATGAACTAACTAAATATCATGAACCACTGCAGAAGCTGGGAGTGAGGTTATGGCCATGTAAACTCGATTTAAGCCCGCAAGTAATTTTTTATTACTTATCGTTCCAATGCGATACTTCTGTGGTGTTTCTTATTGTTTTATGTCTTAGTGTTGAATTTGTGTGCTGTTAGCATCTTATGTGTGTTTTCATATTTTAAGTAAGTTTGGGTGGCTGAGTGGCCACCTATTTGGAAAATGGCTTCCCATTTGGCTTATAATATGTTGTCTTAGTATAAGTACCTGATTTTTAATTAAGTTTTTTACCACCTCGGTTTTCGGAGTGGGACTCTTTTTCTGATTGCGCCATTTCCTGATCGTTGCCTACTTTTACTTTTACTGCCATATGTTGAAGACCAATTTTGAATTGAAATAATTCATTATACCGCATTGATATTCATTGATTCAGTTTACACTTTGATTGGCCCATAGCAAGCCAGGCGGATGCTATTTCAGTGTGTTATATATACATGTACATGTACATATACAGTATAATATTACCCTCTGACATTTTTAATGATTTAAATGGTCGTCGTCTCTCACTAATGAGAAATACCATGAATATTGTAAAAAAATAACTTCAATTTCAATGCCGTTTTGTGCAGACGTTATATGTCAGCTTCGATTCTTTTAAAAATGTATATTTGATAAAATATCGTTGCCCTTGAATGAGATAAAATTATTATTTTGTTCACACTTGATTCTTGAAATGATAAACCATGAAAATGCTTACCTCGGCAGCTATTCTAAAATGAAGTATTGTCGATGGTGCTATCTTTTTGCAGCAATTAACCGGTATAATAGCACTTGGATTCTTAACACATCTTACTCCAAACTAGCTTTATACTTTTACCCGAGTTGTTCTTGCGCAAAACACAAGTCTTTTGAAATTTTTATCGCCCAAACAGTACGTCATTTTAAAATACCTTTATCTCTAAATGGTCGTCTGATACGGCCGATGCATGGTTGGTTTGTTTACAATCAATGAATGTACACATGTTTTAAACAGTAGATGAGCATCAAACGCCCGGAATAAACCGGAATAAACCCTTCGTGACCGAGATTTTGCACTAAATATTATGATGATTGAATCAGCCCACTCGTTCTGAAAAATATGTGAATTCTTGATTGATAGAAAAAAATAAACAAATTTAAAAAGATAAATACGCTTTAATCTCGATAAGCATTCAACGCTTAAATACAAAACGGTTTGTTTTGAAATATCATTTCGTAACGATAATGTCTCAGTGTAGCCTGTTGTAACACAGCTGAAAAACACATGGTGCGGAATGTCCGGAATGGGTGACGCACAATGAAATTCTGTCCTAAGTTGAGATGTGAAATTCGAGTTTTCTCCTATAGCGTTTACTCTGTTGACTGATAAATAGGTGCAGTCAATGTGGAAATGGAACATTTATTCAATGTAAGTAACATCAGGATTCCAGTTTATTTCGTTTTCGTAAACACTTCCGCCCAATGAACATATAGTACTTCTATCACAATAACATTGAAGTGTTTGCGAAAACGAAATAACCGGGATTACTTATGTTACTTTCTTTCAATAAATGTTAAATTTCTGCATTGACTGCACCTAACTATCAGTCAGTAGAAGAAACGCTCTAGGAGAAAACTCGAAAACCTAACTGAATCGCAGTGTGTGGCACCGACCATTTATAAGTTTGTATGTATACAATACCACGTGATTCTCAGTAGTGGTAAAATGAGAAGACTTCAATTCTGGAATAGCTTGCAAGCTAAACCAATCAATTTTAACTCAGTGATAGCTACACCGCATGCAATGTACCTGTAGTACAAATGTCTGTATGTTTCTCTCTCCCTCTCTCTCTCCCTCCTTCTCTCTCTCTCTGTGTTTGAGAGAGAGAGAGAGAGAGAGAGAGAGAGAGAGAGAGGGGGGGGGAGAGAGAGGCGTCGTAGAATGAGAAAACTGCTTTTCTTGGATATTGCACGAATTTGCTATATCCATTATTGATCAGAAGTCAATTAAACAGTCAAGTTACCCCAAATGAGGAAACGCATTTTATACCTATGTTATGCCTAGGTTACGATTAGCTTACGACGATCGAATGATGACAATTTTTGCATTTTCGTGCGGTCTCCGCAGGGTGACCCTACGATGTCCCTACGATTCTACCTCTTCCTTCGAACTCCGTAGCCTCTACAATTTTGTAATAGTCTGCACTTTTACAATTTTTTAAAAATCACAAGACCGTAGCCCGTAGACACGTCGTAGTGACATCGCACGGGCGCCATACGGAGACCCTGTGATGATAATGCGGTCACCGCACGATTTTTTATTATAATTTTGGAACAAAAATCGTAGGGAGACCGCAAGGGCTCAGTCAGAACTCGTAGGGACTCTTCACGGAATCGCACGGGCTCCACTTAAAGTGTGCGGATACCCCACGATTTCCGTACGAATTTCCTACGATATCCGTACGGATCTGACTGGGAACGTCGACGAAAGCCAGTGCAAGATATCGTACAATGCCCGTATGAATTGTAAACATACACGTCGTAGTCCGTCATCGCCTACGATGTCTAAAAACGTATGGAAAGTCACTGCTATATACATATGCGAAAATAAAAGACCACGAAAATCAACTAAACTCTTGTTTTCCATGGAACAGATAGAATTATACATGTACATGCAAATTTCCGACGCTATAGAATTAAAGGATATTAGGCTAGATTCTTTGGTCATACATAAGAATCGAGTCTATCCAGGTCGGATATTCCAATAGAAACTTTTTGCTACAATATCGCAAATGATTGTGTTGTTATGTCTCAGGATCCGAAGAGTTGTCATTATTTCATATATTACCAAAACAATTAAGGAAGGACTTATGCATTAAATTGGTATTTTCCCTTATTGATAAATGCATGATGTACGTTTCTTTCATTGACGAAAATGCCTACATCCCAGATAGCACGTATACATTGGCCCTCCATTGGCCCATCGGACGCAGCACGATTGGCCCATGGTTGTAAATCTTGAATGGGCCAACCTAGCGTTTGCTCATCGGCCCATCTTTGGCCCATAACATTGGTTCGACATTGGGCCAACATGCGGAGGTTTTGCATTTTTTGTTGGCCCATCACTGTTTCAATGTGCTCTTTACAAGTTATCGACGATGTATTTCTATCGCATATGTCCACTCGGTACTGTTTCTTGGTCTGCAGCACCATGGTGACAGTCGAGCTTGGTCTCTTGTCTTTGGAGAAGGTAAACTCTTCATTTTTCGTTTTCTCTGTGCTGGATTACTTTGACGACTGGTCTTCTGAAAACAAACGAATAAATACAGCACCATGACATAAATATAAACTAGCCTCATTTATGCAACATTTTAACGCGTGCATTTTAGCTCATAAAAGAATAGCTGTTTAACGAAATACATGTTAAAACTAAAAACTCTTTGTTGCAATGAAGTATGGTGGCTAAAGGAAATAAAACAGTGAAGTATATTACATAAAATAAATTATATTTACGCAACTGCCTTTAATAAGATGGAGAAATGAGCTTAATAATTAATGCAAAACAATAAATAAAACTTACTTTCTAAACCTCAGAGTGTCTGTTTCTTAACATGAAAAACTGACTTCTCTAAAAGTTCATGCGAATCACCTGTTAATAATACTCACATGCCTGAGAAATTTTCTCGTTGCTATGACAACTAATGTACTCTTGTACTCTGGCTGGAGCAGCGAAGCAAATAATAAACCACAATATTATGAAAAGAGTGTTACAGTGAAAAAGATGTTAACTTCAATTTTGCTCCCATTGTCTACTTAGAGAATAGATATGCAGTAATTTAAATGGCCTGGTTAAGGAAGTAACCGCTAATTAAGATATTGGTTTTAAAATGATTTACATACAAATCATAACAATTGTTTATATTTATGATTGATATATAAATTGAAACCATGAGGAAACCTGACTGTTTATTTAGTCTCTTTCTTGAATAAGATTTAAAGACAATTAATCGATCACAAATTAACACCGATCAGTATTTAATCATAAACGAATCGGCCAATGATATGCCAACCATCGGCCAACGGAAAGTGTACACAACAAGTTTTTATTTATTTTCTCAGGCTCCTTTGTATGAGCCTTTTCATACATGGTCACTATAGTTAACACTTTCCTTAAATATATGTTAATTCGAACTTAAACTATTTAGCATTAATGTCATCTAAACTATATAGCCAAAAAAATGAAAAAAAAAGAAGAAGACAGAAAAAAAAGAAATTCCTATACTTTCCCAGCAGGCACACAACATCAACGCACGTTGTGTGCTTTGTGGGTATAAGTACATCGTTTATTACAATGGCTAACAACTATTGGGTCACTCTTGTTTCTGTGGAAGAAAATCACTTTCATGATCCGTTGCAGTAGCAGATCGTTTGCCAAAATTGGGTCAACGTCGGCAAATATTGCATGTGAATGCACTACTACACCAACGTTGGCCCAATCATGCACATGCGATCGCAACCAAACGCCAATTACCCAATCAATATGCAATGTTGGCCCAATGATATTTGCTATCTGGGATGTAACTCTTTATTTTTAATGTATTCTGGTAAATTTTGAAAGTTAGCGGTCCCATTTAATATGTCAGTTTTAACATTAGTTTGGGAATTCTAACTTCTAGGCACAATGCAAAACACATAGATTGAAAGCAATTTTACTTTTTTACATGTACGTTATCTCTATTTATACATCTACAGAAACTAAATCTACTCACCCTACACCGGTTTGACAAGAAAAGCGACCTTGAATGCTTACAATTCTACAGTTGATGTCTTTAAAATTGTCCAGAATACCTGTGCTTTCTGTAGTTCATAGAAAATTTCAGATAAGTTTATTTTTTTTGCCTTGCTGTCCTTGTTCCCCCCTAGACCTAGGATGCCACTTTGATATGATGAATGTGTGAATGTGAAATCACATATACTGGCGTAAGGACATGCTGGGTCTACTTGGGGGAACACACGTAGAAATAGATTAAAAGATAGTAAACGAAAGATCTTATGCACTAATCTAACATTTTTTTATTTTTATTTTATTTCATTTATTTATTTTTTTTTCAAACTCAGCTTAAAAATACAAAACTATAAACAATCAATGTGTGGAAATTGTTCAGTATTTATATGGCAAACATATTCCGCCCTCTATCTTCAGCATATGGCAAACATATTCCGCCCTCTATCTTGAGCATTTATACGCCAGTTTCCTTAATTTAAATTAGGAATAGGTATCTGGAAGGAGTGGCTATGGATTGCAAGCATTTAGTAAGTTACTACATATATGTCGAGGTTTGTAGTTAAATGAGAAAACGTAAGTAATTCTTGAATAGTTTGTATGCATAGTATGAGAACTGAATTCATGCATTTGTGTACCCTATGGTATATGACCCGCCACTTTCGGATGGAAAGTTAGGGCCCGCCCATTGAGACCGGTTAAATGCTAATAGATAGGCTGCTTTTGTTTCCAGGCGAAGCTTATACTAGTAACCGAATATCCGACCACCTCGCTTAGAAGGTCTTGACCTGTCCAGGTAAAATTGCTTAGTCAAACCATCCATATATATAAACGTTAGTTCCTTACTTTGTTGGTTATATAATAAAGCTCATTACATGTCATTAGATATGCCAATTATGATTATCAAGAGTACCAGTGACACAGCTTATTGCGGCCATTGTCAAAAACAAAGACATCCATTAGTAAACCAGTAGTCGGTTACATCAGGAAAACATGTCCGTGAAATAAAGTAAAATTGGGGTATGGAGGGGTATACCTATTTTTCTTATTCTTGCTCCAAAACATAGATTGTGGGTACTCATTAGAACCGCCTCGCCGAGGCGGTTCTAACGTGTACCCACAATCTATGTTTTGAGCAAAAATGAGAAAAATATCAAAAATTTTCCAATGAAATTTTCAATTTTTACAAATGAAAAAATCTCTGTATACTGCATGGGCAAGTTTTCGTAATGACAATTATAAATTGTGTTTCCAATCCGCTTTGGGATGTACGCTATAACTTTCCCTTCAAACATAACAATAACAAATTTCGGTATAAACATCAAGCTTTTAGAACTTGACAAGACCTTTTAGATATCAAAGTGCTCTGGGGTTGTGCATTCAAATCGGAAATCGAAACAATTTCGAGTATTTACATATAATTTGCTATAAAATGTTCTTCAATGAAAGATAGACCTCATTCGAATAACCACTTACTTGCAAATAGTATCAGACATAATGCAAAACGAAGAAAGTACGCTAGAGTATGATTTAAAGAGGAAGAAATGTTTTATTTTCGAAAAACTGACTGAAAGGATAAAGAACATTCGGCATGCGGAATGCGCACATTGCTTTTCACCTGATCAAGCTATTTGTGTCCATGAGGTAGTGTAATGTTTTCTTTATATGAAATTGAGACTCACTATATATGTAAACAAGAAAAGATATGACACAAGTGTCATATCAATAGCCTCAATTTTCTATCGCAGTCAATAACGTATAAGACAAACCGAGCGTGTGGAAAAATATGCCTCAAATTCAACCAATGTATTTCTATAGACATAGAGATACCTTGATTCAACAAACATCAGAAGCACGTCGGAGACACGTAATAAACGCGTTTAATACATACGTGGTTTGTCAGAAACGTTTGTGTACACCATTTATATTTTCAACAGAAAAAGGAATATATCTGCTTTTGCAAAAGTAATTTATAAGCAAATTTACATGAAATTTTATTGAAATCTGACAGAAAACACGTCAACTACAGCCTTTTCCCTGCACTTCCGAACCGAGTGCGGGGCGAAGGTCAACGTTAAATATGACGTTACTTGACATTTTAAGCTGCCAGCGCGTTATATATTTGTTCAGGGTGTAGTTGTTTTTTGTTGTTTTTTTAACAAAAGATCCTTGGCTATCAACATTTTTATGTCTGTGTATCCAGCTGTCAAATACAGATACTCCGTACCAATTCTCGCAAAATTGTTCGACCATCTGTTGAACATGTGTAACAATTTCTTGCGGCGAGCATGCCAGACAGGTGATCTTCCGTTTATTATCATAGGTGGACTTCTGAGCAGCTGAAAATCGACTGTGCCACAACTACTGTGAACTAATTTAAATAGTAACTGACAGACCGATGATTTTTCTGTTGTTTGTAACATTTTCATCGTATCTGTGGGTGATTTCCTTAACGAAACATACAATCGGTGTCGGCTGTTCTCCGACGTCAAATAACGCCATTATTTCAAAGAGATTTTTCGGTCTGCTTCTGATTTTTTTTGTTCACATAAATCAAACTACACTGCCGCCAAGTCGAAATCTTTCTGAAACTGAAGTCAGTGTTATATGGTTTTAGGACGAAATATTTTAATGTTATAATATATTTAAGTGCCGTTTGACAGGAAAAAACACTATGAAAATCGTCACATTTTATTGACGTTTTGGCACCTGTCCCGTGTGGCCATACGTACGCTTAAGTAGAAAATATGTCATGGTAAACGTGTTGATACTTTAAATTGAAACAAATTCCTCAAATATGCTCATAAGATATTGCTGCTTATATTTATGCAAAAACAAAAAATCTTAAACAACAACACTTTACTTTTCCTGCTAGCCAATGTGTCCACAAACCTCGTACATTTGCGTTCTGTACGCTTGGTGTACGTTAAAGTATCTTTAAGCATGCAACATGCTTAAAGCTCGACGTGTCTTGGGTATGTGTCTTATACGAATAAGTTCAACACGCGTTACATTAAACGTTTGATACGCGCCTATACTGTATTGTGTGCTTAACATAACTGTGACATAACACAAAAGTTATCCAAAATTTTCAGCATGCTGAGATTATTGTACGACCTGTACACACCTTAGACACACGCTAATCATTTGTGATTGCTAATTACACCATAGAGACTATGGACCCCCGCCCACTGGGGCCTACAGAAATAGATATAGGCTACTTGTGCCTCCAGGTAAAGCTAAATACACTGCTGACTGACCATCTGATTACTGGTTAACCGCGTTTCAAGTCAAACCATCCATACGTATAAACCGTTTGTGTCTTTTGTGTCTTAGTTGGATAGTTATATTTCAAGCTCTTGTTGGATGTCATGACATCCTCATTTTGGGTAAAAGTCCTGTAAAATGGAGGCAACATCACAACATGACCTTAGCTGTTGACTGGGACGTAAAGCATCTATTCAAACAAACAAATCACGCCAAGAGGTTGCAAAAGTGGTCAGAGATTTCTCCATACTTCCATGGTGTGGTTTTACTAGATTCTAGTAATTGATAAGCCGTAAGTCCTATACTATAGTGTAATTAAAGTTTAAGAAGCAAATTTTCTTATTCAGCGTGTTGAGATTTTTTAATACGCCAGGGTCGCGTTTGTCTTGTACGCTAATGTGCGACTGCACTTTTCAAGATTGACGTGTATGTATGGGTATGGGTATATAGAGGATATTTTACTTTTTTGAGTTGACTACCAAATATATTTAACCGAGTGTGTTGATTTTGTACATTTGCCCATTGAAGAGGCAGGCGGTGAAAATGCAAAACCAAAAAAAAAAAAAAAAAAATATTGAAAACACAAATATTTTTGGTACACTCTTCCTTACATTCTAAATAAAAAAAAAATAAGAAAATGAACACCAATACTTTGTGTTTCATTCATAAATAACGGAGTTAAAGGCGTCAGAATTTCTGACGTGAAACACATTTTAATGACGTCAAGTGAATGGAAACGTCAGAAGCTATCAGAAATTTACATTTAAAATATCGGCTGATATCAAGCACTTGTGAAAATCATCAGATATCTCAACATACACTTTACATAATTTACACCTATGCAATACATTTATCTTTTTGCCATTGAAAATACGGTTATACATCATTTCAAAATTCAATATTTGATAATGCAACATTCATCTGTCTGGGCCTACCAGTTATCGCCAGTACTGGTACTGCTAAATAGACTCCATAAAAAGGAAGAATAAAAACGAATGAAGAAAGAAAAGAAACTTATTATAATAACAAAAAAAAATGGAAAAAAAAATGAATAGCGGATACGCGGCGAGATTCGAACCTGATTAGAAGACCGATGCGAAACACACTGAACTAATGGGGCCGATAGACTTTTAACGGCATTACTCATGTTATTATTAACATTAATGGTCTATAAATAATAATCAAAAAATAGTTGCCATTATCGACTGGTTTCCCGTTATCAGGTTTATGTTATATGTAAATATATTCGGAAAGGAACCAGTGCAATGCTTAATTGATACCGAATCATTTTCCCGCCCTTGATTACTAGAAAGAGAAAGAGAATCAGGCCATCTCGGCGTCATTCGTACCTTCGAGGTTATCATAAAAAACTATTGAAGTGACCACGGCAGTGTAGCGCTATATACAAACCGCGATGAACTATTATTATTATGAAGAACAGACAGGCTCTACAGGCATAATCAATGATCGAAATCATGTCTTAAGCATGTCGTTTATAGATTAGAAACAGAAATAACAATTTGTATCGAAATAATTGGGGACGAATATGCCTAAGGCTTGCAAAGACCGCAGACTGATGACCGCCGACCGAATCACTACTCATGGTCTCTAAGCATTCTTTTTAATTTGAAACGTTAGTAACTTTCAAACTTTCAAGTGTCCAAGTTGACAAAACAATCGATTTACTTTTTGTATGTCTACAGCTTTACATCCTAAAATAATCATATTGACAAATAAACAATCTTTTAAAACCGGACTTCTTTTTTTCTCGGATGGACATCTATACGGACCTTTTCCAAAACAATTATAGCTATAGAATAGTACATTGAAGGGTTGAGGCTATAAAAAAACATCACTGAGATGGAACTCACACAGGCCAGATTTGAGTTTTGAATAATGGCTTTTAAAACAAAAACTGCATCGGTTGTCGAAACTCCTTTAATATTATTTTCGGTCCAGTTGCTTAATCTATTATTTAATACAACGGTGAATGTTTCGAAAAACAGCTCACCAATATAATTCTTCCATATTTTTGTGTCATTGGGGTCATTCGTTTTGAATAATGGACCAATATGACCCTCTGACCACTGCTTTGGAAAACAACTCCGAAAAACAAAATTGCGTTAAAAAGTGTCAACAAGATGCCCAATAATCAATAAAATATTCAATCAGTATCTGATATACACTTGGCAAAATGCCAACGCATCAGTTTTAAAAATTGAATAACATTCTTTTCATTAAAGATTTTGCTTTCAAATTTTGCAAACTATTCTTTGACGAATATTTGCACATAATGACTAGATAACTTAAAATAAATTTAATCACGTGACCACGTCATAAGAGGATCGTGCAAAAACAGTTTTTCTGCACCTGCTGATTGGCGTGACTGTCTTTTGGTAATCTTTGAACGGAATAAGACAGCTTAATGTTCGTCAAATGGAAGTCACAAAAAAGAATTCGCCTCTCTGTCGAAAAATTCGATAGAGCGGCCGGCTAAGTAGAGAGGGTATTCGTAGCTCGTTTACCGTAGATACGTTTAAAATACGTTTACAAAAAGTGGGACAATGGCGTTTTATTTTCGCCTTTTTGCTCTAACAAGTCGTATGATATCTCGATACCTCTAGTTTGGGCGTCAACCGTTTCTTCTTTTGTTCACATTTTCTGTCACTTTTACCTTTGTCTGCGTCCCAAGACGTTATCGCACTTAACAATAATTCACATGCAAGTGGTATACGTTTGGTTTCAAATCTGCGTTGCTCAGAGGGCTAACAGTATTAAAATTGTGTCCGGGACACATTCTATCAATGCGAAATCGATTTTGTGCTAGTAAGAGGAAAAAGGGTTTGGGCATCTAGCAGGTACTGATAAAACGATCCGGATCCTTAAGAAATTAAATTGTTAATTACAAGTCTTTTTGTAACGCTTTTTTCCGATACACAACTGACTTTAATGTCAATGGGTGTTGTACGTTTTACTCAAATGCAATAACATTATTTAACAGATCATGATTTTGACTTAATTTGCGATTTTCGCCGGCGTATCCATTCTATTGTTTTTATTTTAGCAGCTTTTGATTTTTCAAATGGAGGTTTCGGTTTCCAAAAGTTCGATGATTTTCGACGGAAGTCACCGATTGCGATAAAATTTCAGCATTCTGCTTGAAAATGGTTATTTTCATGTCGTTTCGTTTTTGAAATATCTAACAAAATATTACTACATGCGTTGTGAATTTTGTTATGTATATATTGTTATTCAGTGAGCGAATTACGCGTTCGATTTCTTGAGTGGTTATAGGTCCATCAAGCTCCTCACAATTACAATAATTAGAGTCATAATCACTATTTATACGAAAATCCTCACCTTCTGTGCCCTGAGAGGTACGTAAATTGTATATTTTTTTAAATTTGAAAAATATGTTAAAAAACTTTCCAAAATTCTTGTCTCATACACTGTAAATCTTAAAGTTTATTGTATTCATACGTTCTTTTTCTTCTTCTTGGCAAGTCGCTTAACACATAAGCTTTGACGAATATAAGGTCTATGATGAGACAACTCCATTTATTTTTGTTCAAATGTTTCCAGTGTAGTAATGATCCTTGATTAATGTGAATGATTTTATCACAACAAATTGACTTTAGATATCATGATAATGGGCTATGGATAATATTTTTTCCTGAATAGTACAGATTATGAACGCCAACAAGGTATTATGTGGAATTTTTACATGTATCCGAATGAAGCATGCATGCAACGCTTTAATTGGTCATCTCTCATTGTTAAGTATGTACTTGTCGAATTTTGATCGTTGATTTTCCTTCTGAATGCACAAGCTCATGCTTATTTTGTTCCTTTGCTCTTGTAACGTCATTTATTATAAAGTCAACCATCGCTTGGCTACTTCGACCATCTCTCATGCAGAACTTTAGCACAAGAAAGTTATTGTCCGCTCTTCATACTTCTGTAAACAATCATTTTAGTAGAACAATTTATTAATATTTTCTAAGTTTTGCTCAAAACTCAGAATGTTGGTACACGTTAGAACCACCTCGCCAAGGCGGTACTAACGAGTACCCAGAATCTGTGTTTTCAAACACAAATAAGAAACATGTGTAAAATATACATGGAAATAAGTTAGGGAACACCTGTAATAACGTGACCACCAACTTTAGACTGTGAATATCTTTCTTTGTAAAAATTGTGAAAAATGTTTTGATAAGTTGTCAAACGCTGTAGTATCCAAAGTTACTTCTATGTGAAAATGGTAAGCATCAAACAAAAACTGTGGCGGAGAACGGCCATCTTTTATTCAGAAAATTTTTGCCATATTTAAGAAATGCACTGCTAGTCTTTGCGATAACTTCATTATTTGAACTCACATTGTCGTAATTTTTCGTAAGCATAAAGCTGAGACATTGCTTCTTGAACTTTGATCATAAATTCTTTATTTTCTGACCGACTGTCGGCGGTAGGTCTATACTTTTTCCGGGGGTAGGTTTCATGATCACGTTTTGTTCTTTGGGTATACATTATGTAGGTTGTAAATATTAGGCCAGATATTCGATATGATCCTTTAGGAATCTAAACATGCACGTTCTGGTTATAGTGTCCTAGCGGAATTATTCTTTTACAGCTTTATTTGCAAAATTTCCAAGAATCTTTCCATAGAAATCAATGCAAACTGTAGATTTTGTATGATTAGTTGGTTTTGAGATTAAGTATGAAGTTTTAGGTCCGAAGTCGTTTATTCATTCAGAACGATCAGATTCAACATTTTATTCCTGTTTTGCTTTCAAAAATTGAGTTTTACGGAGTGCAGAAGCAAAATGGCAAACTTGTATTCAGTAAAAGTGGAGTTTTTTTACATATGGCATATTGTATCCTCCGTAGCACAAAGACAAAATGTTGTGAAGTTCCATAAATTGGTCTGTAGCTAGACCAAAGTATGAAATATATGTGATAAAATTTTCAGTATCGCCAGAAGAAAGGAAAATGGATTTTTTGAAACTTTTCCCAAGGGCTAAAAGTGTTCGCTAACTTATTCCCATGTGTATATATGTCCGTGTTCGTCCCATTTTAAAGTTGGGGTATAAGGTGTAGACCTATATGAACTGGCTGTGACATTTACAAGCAGCACGATTAAATAAACTCCCAGTGGACAGCCATAAAAGACTCATTATGAATAATGTGCATTTACAAGTGCATTATGGTAAAAACCTAAATGGCATTCCCATCCGAAGAAAGACATAACTAATTCTTCGTGGCAAGAGTGTTATCGTTGAACTCACCGAGCAAAGAGACTGTGATATTAAGAGATAAAGAGATAAACATTATTAAGAGGACGTGTTTCTTTTTTAGCTCACCTGAGCCGAAGGCTCACAAGGTGAGCTTATAGGATGACCATGCTCCGGCGTCCGTCCCTCGTCGTCCGTCCGTCGTCCGTCCACAATTTCAAAGATCTTCTCCTCTGAAACCACTAGGCCAATCAAAGCCAAACATCACGTGGAGCATCCTTAGGAAGGGGGAACGAAAGTTTATATAAATGATCCAGGTCACATGACCAAGATGGCCGCCATGCCCATATATGGTAAAAACCATTAAAAAATCTTCTTCTCTGGTACCCGTGGACCGATTTCAACGAAACTTGGTATGTAGCATCGGGGACTCTGGCCCATCATAGTTTATATAAATCATGACCTTGGGTTGACCTTGACCCATTTTGCGGCAAGCTCAATTTTGGTTACATAGGCTTTTCAATGGAAAAAAGTGAAAACATTGAATTTTTCAGGAAGTTTTGTAGCCTGTGACCTGAAAGTTGGTAGATACATACAACATGTTGAAATTATGAAGTGATGAAAGTATTAAAGGTCATGGTCATTTCTTGACCTTGGCTAAAGGTCATTTACAAATTAAATGTTAAACTTAATTTTCTCATTCAACCAATCAAACCCAAATTTTATATGAAGTATCCTTAGGATGGGGGAATAAAAGTTAATATTAATAGTCATGGTCACATGACCAAGATGGCCGCCATGGCTATAAATAGCAAAAACCTTTAAAAATCTTCTTCTCCAGAACCAGAAGGCCTATGATGTTGAAACCTGGCATGAAGCATCAGGGAGAGGAGCTCTACAAAGTTTATATAAATCATGACCCTGGGATGACCTTGACCTATTTTACGGCAAGGTCAACATAGGTCGCCCATGCATTTGAATGGGGAAAATTTTCAAAATGTCATTTGACAGGAAAAACTTAATGGAAATGGGCAAATGGACTAAATATTTATGGTTCTGAAAAAAAGGACCCTAGGGGCAGATCTGCCCCCACCCTGGGACAATATACATGTATATTACCTTAATATTCAAATATATTTTTCTCTGAAACCGTTTGGCTAATCAAAGCCAAACGTCTTGTATTCTTTGGAAGGGAGAATGAAGGTTATATAAATGGTCAAGGTCACATGAACAAGATGTCTGCCATGGCTATAAATAGCAAAAACCATTAAAATCTTCTTCTTCAGAACCAGAAGGCCTTTGAAACTTGGCCTGAAGCATCAATGAATACAGCTCTACAGTTTGTATAAATCATGACCCTGGCATGGCCTTGACCTATTTTACAGCAAGGTCAGCTTAGGTTGCATACCCCATTTCTCAGGTGAGCGTTTATATAACCATTGGTCCTCTTGTTTTGTGATTATTTTAATAATTTTGACTTTGGAAAACTTTACATAATGAAGGAGATAGTTTTGCATAAATTATGAAGACATCTTTTGCATAAATTATGTGCTTGGATTTTTTTAAATACTATATTCATCGTTTTAGCTCATCTGAGCCGTAAGGCTCACAAGGTGAGCTTATAGGATGGCCATGATCCGGCGTCCGTGCTTCCGTCGTCCACAGTTTCAAAGAGCTTCTACTCTAAAACCGCTCGGCCAATCAAAACCAAATTTTATAGGAATCATCTACATGAAAGGGCCATCAATGTGTTTAAAAATAAGTCTGGTCACATGACCAAGATGGCTACAATGTCCATATATGGTAAAACACTTTAAAATCTCCTCCGGAACCACTGGACCGATTTCAATGTAACTTGGCTTGTAGCATCGGGGACTAGAGTGCTACAATGTGTTATAAATCATGACCTTTGGATGACCTTGAAATATTTAACGGCAAGGTCAACATAGGTTGGCCATGGGAAAAATTGTTAAAATCTCATTTGAAAGGAAAAACTTGCTGGAAATGGGCAAATGGACTGAAGATATATGATTCCTGAAAAATGGACCCCATGGGTTGGTCTGTTCCCACACCAGGGCATGTATATTATAATAATATTCAAATATCTTCTCTAAAACCGCTTGGCCAATAAAAGCCAAATTTTATAGGAAGCAGCTCTGAGAATGGGGACTCAGTGTGTTCATAAATAATTTAGGTCACTCGACCAAGATGGCTGCCATGCCCATACATGGTGAACCACTTTACAATCTTCTCCGGAACCGCTGAACCGATTACCAAGAAACTAAGCATGTAGCATTGGGGACTGTAGTACTATAACGTGTTTATCAATCATGACCTTTGGATGACCTTCACATATTTTACGGCAAGGTCAACATAGGTCGCTCATGCATTTGAATAGGAAAATTTGTTAAAATGTCATTTGAAAGGAAAAACCTTCAGGAAACGGGCAAATGGATCGAAAATATATGATTCTGGAAAATATGGACCCAAGGGGTTGGTCTGCCTCCACTCCGGGGCAATATTCATGTATATAACAATAATATTCAAATATCGTCTCTGAAACCGCTCGGCCAATTAAAGCCAAATGTTATAGGAAGCATCTATACAAAGAGAAATGTGTTGATAAATAATTTAGGTCACATGACCAAGATGGCCGTTATGCCCAAGCATCAGGGTCTAGAGTACTACAACGTATATTTAAATTAAGGCATAAATCAATATATGTCACCCATGCATTTGAATGGGGAAAAATTGTTAAAATCTCTTTTGAAGGGAAACCTTGCAGGAAATGGGCAAATGGACTGAAGATTTATGATTCTGAAAAAAATAATTGGGTGGACAACATACATGTATATTACCATAATATTCAAATATCTTTTTTCTGAAAGCGCCTGGCTAGTCAAAGCCAAATTTGATAGGAAACATCTATGCAATGGAAGAATCAATTTGTTTATAAATAATCCAGGTCACATGTCAAAGATTGCCCCCCATGCCCATATATGATAAAAAACACTTAAAAATCTTCTTATCCAGAAACGATAAACAGATTTCAAGTAAACTTGGCTTGTAGCATTAGGGAGTAGAGTATGACAAGGTTATTATGATGACCTTTGCCTATTTTAGAACAAGGTAAACATGGGTTGCCTATGCATTAGAAGGGGAAAAACTATTAAAATGTCATTTGAAGGGAAAATGTGCAGGAAATTTTCAAATGGACAGAATATTGATTATTCTGGGAAAATATGCCCTAGGGCTCTATATGCATCCTTTACTACCATCATATTCAAACATGTTTATTGGGTATATTTAGCAGATCTGAGGTGAGCATTTACAGGGCCATTGGTCCTCTGGTCATACAGTTTCTGACTTATTTGATCTACTCACCTACGCGGTTTGGTTATTTTGAGTAACCACACAGAAGGCTCCTATCTAAGCAATATCCACTGACACAGATGCTACTGCTAAGCTCGCTAAATCATAATCCACAAACTGGATTTCGACCTGGAATGATACACGTAGGTTAATATTTTAGTTCATGTTTAGTTTTCATATTTTTGTTCAGTACGGGTAACTGGATGGCCGCCTATTGGGGAATAGCTGCTCTCTCGGCTTACGATATGTGTTCTTAGTATAAGTACCTTAGTGTCATTTTAGTTTTTGACCACCCCTCGGTTTATGGAATGAGAATTTCTTTCTGATTGCGCCATTTCCTGATCATTGCCTACTTGTACCTCTTTATGTACTCTTCAATTTTGTAACGCTTATTTATACAATATCTGGACATTTTCAGATGCAGCATTGTACAAAGTCATATCGAAACTATAATGTAAAGGGTGGTTAACAATGTCCGCTTTACTTTACAGGTGTTTCAAAACGTTTATTACAAAATCGGACTTTTACGTGGATCAATGTTAAAGACTACTATACTCGTATTACACGTATTACAGAAATGTTCATATGAATACCTTATCCCGAAAAAATAACGATCAAAAGCAATGCTAAAGATAGCATAACAAAAACCTTTGCATAATGTACTCGATGATTTGCATCCAGACATTAATTTTACAATATATTTTCACAGGTTTCAGTTACCATTTTCTAGATGTACTCGTGAAAAAAGTAGATGATAGGATCGAAACGGACATTTATTACAAAACAACGGATAGCAAAATGTACTTACTCTTTCAATCATGCCACCCAAAACATGGTCATACACATGTATATAGCTCCGGGGCAGGGGCAGACAACCCTCTGGGCCCAAAATATTTTCATAAACATGAATAGTCTGTCCATTTGCTCATTCCAAGCAAGTTTTTTGCCATTAAATGACATTTTCCTATTTTTACCCATTCAAATGCATGGGCGGCCTAAGTTGACCTTGCTGTAAAAACGGTCAAGAACATCCCAGGGTCATGATTTATGCAAACTTTGTAGAGCTCTATTGCCTAATGCTTCATGCCAAGTTTCAAAACCATAGGCCTTCTGGTTCTGGAGAAGAAGATTTTTAAAGGTTCTTGCTATTTATAGCCATGGCGACCATCTCGGTCATGTGACCTTGACCATTTATATAAACTTTCATTCCCTCTTCCTAAGAATGCTCCACATAAATTTTGGCTTTCAATTGATTGGCAAAGCGGTTTCAGAGAAGATGTTTGAATATTATGGTCATACACATGTATATATCCCTGGGGCAGGGGCAGACAACACCTTGGACCCAAAATATTTTCATAAACATGAATATTCTGTCCATTTGCTCATTCCTTGCAAGTTTTCTGCCATTAAATGACATTTTCCTATTTTTTCCCATTCAAATGCATGGGCGGCCTAAGTTGACCGTAAAAAAGGTCAAGGTCATCTCAGGATCATGATTTATACAAACTTTGTAGAGCTCCATTGCCTAATGCTTCATGCCAAGTTTCAAAATCATAGGCAATCTGGTTCTGGAGAAGAAGATTTTTAATGGTTTTTGCTATCTATAGCCAAGGCGGCCATCTTGGTAATGTGACCTGGACCATTTATACAAACTTTCGTTCCCCCTTCCTAAGGATGCTCCACATGAAGTTTGGCTTTGATTGGCCTACCGGTTTCAGAGGAGAAGATCTTTGAAATTGTGAACGACGGACGACGACGACGACGACGGACGACGGAGCATGGGTATACTATAAGCTCACCTGTGAGCCTTCGGCTCAGGTGAGCTTATAACTGCAACGTATGTACATGTATATATAATAAAGTTTTGATAGAAATACCAACTGCCACATTTTTAAATTTAATATACCTCAACCGGTTTCACAATTTCTTCAGGAGGATTAATTTACGTTGTCAATACATGTAGCAATAAAGATGGCGTCGCACATAAGCGACGTTTCCGGCTAACGTCTTTTCACGCCTTCTAACGTAAGAAACGTTAGTTGCGTACAGAGTTCAGTTCAGGCGCTAATAAGCGTATATAAAAAGTTTCTTTCTGTCTTCTTTTTACTGTACTGTCGTCCATCATTTTAAAGAAAGGAAATATGGTATATTTCGGTGTAATTTTTGAGCTACAATTATCAATATGAGTGCTTACTTGCAGCATCCTCGTCGACGGATCTCTTATTTGCTGGCTGTGAATGGTCACTCGTTTCCGCAAATCACCAGTTTCTCCGATATATTCACCACTGCATGCACTGCAGCGGATCACATATATCACATTCTTGACGTCACATGATATATTTGATCTTACATGTATTGTTTTACCACATTTGAATGTAAAACTTTCACCCTCTATTAGGTGCTTGCATAGACCGCAGTTTGTGCGGTTGCAGCGTGAAACTTTCGGATGTTCATCTATTTCTTGTATGGATATGCTTTAAATTTCTATCTTGTCGTTTGCTTTTTATGAATTTGTAATTATGTAAAACATCTTTCATGTGTTCATCACGTTGAAGAACAGTTAAATCATTTTTTATTTCACTATAAATCTCAATATTCCGCGGATTGTATGTACTTACATATGGTATCGTATTTTCGGTTTCATTTGTTTTAAGTTGTCTTGCTGTTTTCATGTCTATCGCTTTAGCTTTGCATATACCTGCTTCTATAAGGTTTTCTGGATATTTCTTTCGTTGCAGAAAGTCTTTTAATTCTTGGAATCGGAGATCCATATTTCGTTGTTCCGATACAATGTAACTGTGCCTCTTTTTCAATCTTCAAAAATACTTTGAACCAAGTTTGGGCAGCAAAAACAGTCAAACAACAAATTAATGGACAAAACTTTGAAACAATAGCACTTTTTGTGATAAAATGTGTAATTTTTACTTTCACTTTTCTGCCTACATGATCACGTGATCTGTAAAACTTGACTGTCAAATCTTAGATTGAACAATTTCCCTTAAATTCTGAAACAATTATACCCACTTTTTGTCGTTATCTTAGAACAGCATCAACTTTTGGCATTTCGCCTACTAGTAGTACATGTCAAAATGCCGTTCATTGGAGTTGATAATTGTCATTTTGAAAACTAAAAATTTGCCCCCTACATTCAAATAAGTATCTCTGACTGGTGTATGAAGCATATTATTTTCGGACATCTGATTTCATCATATTTGCTGATGAAAGTGGAATATGCTTAACTTTATACCAATAGTATATTAAGGATATTTTGGCAATTAGTCTGACAAAATGGATGAAGATTTTTAAGATCTCCATAAAGAAAAGAAAATAAAACTATTCACCACCCATTTGGGACGTGAGAAATAAATGGGCTACAGGCAAAGCATACAAGCGACTGACCAACCACCTGACTTCTGGTTGGCTGCTTAGAATTTCTGAGACTGCCCAGGGGAAGTGATTTAGTCAAATTATGCATGCATACAAGCTGATATTGTTTACAAAGGTTAAATTTGTGACTAACCTGATGCCACTTGCCAACAAATAATTTACGGCTTTCATAACACGTCAAAAAATCATAACACGTTACAGACGTATGGGTTATAACTTGAATGTTATGCGACAGTCTGCATGCTTAGTTTTTAACCCAATCACGGTTGATAACTATGCTGCCTTCTTTAATTGCACGGCGGTGGGTCGGGCGTCAGACTCTATGATGGCCCCGACTTAAAGCTATTCATTTTAGTTGGTTGGGGCCGGAACTTCTTGTCTGTTGCTTGGCCCACCGGGGTCCAACTGATGTTTTTCTTTAGCTCCGGAGTTAGTAAGTTATTTGGCGCCCAGGGATCTCCATCGTCGGGCAGCTTACTGAATCTGTGAGTCCTGGTTTTTGATTCATCAGGATGTTTATCATGACTTATTTGTTTGTTCTTGATGATTCATTTACTAGTTAGAGATTCACCACGAGGACCGAATAACTAACTAAATGTTATGAACCACTGCAGAAGCTGAGGGTGAGGTTACGGCCGTGTAAAATCGATTTAAACCCGCCAGTAGCTTTGTGTTACTGATCGTTCCAAGTCGATACTTCTGTGGTGGTTCTTTTTGTTTTATGTCTTAGTGTTTGAAATATTTTTGTGCTGTTGGCGCCTTATGTATGTTTGCATATTTTTGGTTAAGTTAAGGTAACTGAGTGGCCACCTGTTGGGAAAATAGCTGCTCATTCGGCTTACGAAATGTTTTCATGGTATAAGTACCTGATTGTTAGTTTGGTTTTTCCCCACCTTGTTTTTTGGAGTGGGAGTCTTTTTTCTGATTGCGCCTTTTCCAGATCTTTGCCTGCTTGTACTTTTTTTCAATTACCGGATATTCGTTTCTTACCAGATATTCTTTTTTTCGGCTTTGTAATCACTCATAACAACATGGCGGTTGCATTATAATAGGCAGGTGATGCTCACCCTTCGCGAACACCTGATCACACCCCTCCTGTTTTGGGGGGGTCCATGCCTGTACGACTACCTATCTCTTGTCATTGTTATTACGGATTTTTACGATTTACGATTTCGGTACCTTGACCCTTTTACTTTACATTTTGTCCTGATAAGAATGTTTACATAGCTGTTGACTGGGTAACAACTCAAACAAACAATGCGCTTTCTGCCCAAACAATCATAAATCTTAGCCGTTTTGTTAGAAGCTACTGTGTGCCCAGAAAATGTGCTGCTAGTGCTGAGGATACTTCAGATGAAAGTTGATCCAAAGAACATTGAGCATGACTGTGTTTAACCCAGCATTTTATGTGTGTGATGACGATGCAGGTTCAGTACCAGACAAAATAGTAGGCTGAGGCTGGTGAAGGTGTTGTTGCTGAAAACTTTTAAATATCATTTGTGATGTCTGACCGCACTCTACAATACAAATGGAAGAATTTATCTTTCAGCAGTCATGTCTGTCGAAGGCAAGACCAGCAAGTAAGTTCTCGTAGACTTGCTTTATGACCATGACGTTGCCATTAGATCCAGTTAGACAGCACATTTTCATGCTGTTAGGCTTGAAATGTTAAGGTCATAATGATGATATACTTCCAACTCCAGTTCAGTAAACTAGGAAAGGGGTGCATTTGAGGGGCCGTCGACAATACACCAAGTCAAAGTGAATGGGGTTTGAATAGCAAAAAAAAAGTTCACTTCGCAGAAACTTCGGACAGCATTATCTCCTACAATGGTCGACTAACAAAGTATGGCTGTCAGTGTCTGCAGGCAAATGCCAAGGAGGATGAAAATATTATTAATTAACATTTACATGCACTGAATTGTACAGTTGCAAATGCAAAAATGTTCTATAACAATATTCAGCACAAAGTGTTCGAGCAATTATATATAATAGATAGAGGGCTGCAAGAAACACTCATTTTGCTCCTTCAAAGTATATGTAATATCTTACATTTTGGCCAATATAACCTGAGACATTATAAATAAAATAAAGGTGTGCTTATTTAGATTCTATATAGGTTCATTACCTATATTTAGACTTCAAAAGCATAAACATCGGTCAATGCAGTGAGGTTTAAGATAAAAAAAAACACACACAAAAACACACACACACACACAAACCACACAAAACACTGTAATTCAAGTCATTTGATGGCGGTGATTTTCCCAGCGGCCATTTGGAAAACGGCCGCAATTTTGTCCACCATTATGAAAAAAAGTACGAGTCTGGATTGAATGGGTTCTTATACATAGACATTGACACCAAAAATCAAAACATCTGTCAATGCAGTGAAGTTTAAGATGATAATGTGTGATAGGTAGTCTTCAATGGCAGCCATTTTGAAAATGTCCGCCATTTTGAATTTTTCCGATCTGGACAACGCTATTTTTAAAAATATTTTGGCATTCTGAGACTACATGCCAAATTTCATGCTTGTTCCACCAAATACATGATGTTTAGCTAAAACGCCTAATTACTACAGAGGCGTTATGTCTTACCATAAATGAATTGGATAGCTATCGCGAAAATTGCTTTGACCTAAACAATTGTGTTATAAAGAGGTTCTGATGTATTTACAATAGACAAAGCATATAAAAATCTTCTTCAGGAATCAATTAGCCCCAGAACGTTCATATTTTCTGTGTATCGATGCTTATCAACCCCCTTTTTAAATCAAGTTTACCATGCCACTAGGACCATGATCGGTAGCCCCCTTTCAAATAAAACCATCCAGACCAATGGAGCGTTCACAGGGCCATTCGACCACTGGTTCTGTGCATACCATTTACAACTGAATGAATTCAACAGAAATATCTGGATTAAGGATGATGACCTTTGTATGTGAACTCTTCAAAAAAGTAAGGCATTCTCGAATGTAAATAACCAGCACGCTCATAAATATCAAAGCTCAGAGGCTAGCCTCACAGACCCATTAATGGTGACAAACTATGAATAATGCGCATTGAAAAGTGAACGTGGGTAAAAAGTTTTTATCGTCTCATTCTGAAGAGAAAAAAGGTTATTCATCAAATTGTCAAAATCATGAAACCAAAAAAGGGTGTTATCGTTGAATACACTATCGCACTTACTTCATTACGAAAACTTGCCCATGCAATAAATATACAGAGATTTTTAAAGTTGTAAAAAATGAAAATTCTCAGTAGAATTTTTTTTCTTATTTTTGCTCAAAACATAGATTGTGGGTACTCGTTAGAACCGCCTCGTCGAGGCGGTTCTAACGTGTACCCACAATCAATGTTTTGCACAAAATTATTAAAAATATCAAAATTTTTTCAACGAAATTTTCAATTTTTACTGCTTGAAAAAATCTCTGTATAGTGCATGGGCAAGTTTTTGTAATGAAAAAAGGGTGTTATCGTTGAATTCACTATCACAGTAACCTGATAGAGACATGTACTTTTTCACCACAGGTGAATGACAGCAGGTGATCGACAATTGGCCTCTGGCCGTTCGCAACATGCTCTCAGCGCATTACCAAATCTCAATACACCATATCAATAGATCTCACTCTCTCTAGAGCATCATACTTTCATTACTCGGCAATCAATTTTGAAAGTAATTGTTAGTTATCAACATGGGAAATACATGTATTAATGCAGCAGCGAAACGCTATTGCACAACGCTACTGAACAGATGATTTTCCGTGAAAGGCTGGCCATTAAAATCAGAATTCAGAGCATGCTATAAATTAATTGTTCAGACATCTCAAGCTCATAAAGTACGACATTCTATAATTCCAGTAATAATGAAAATTAATGTTGTGTGCGAGTATTAGTTACATTTAATCTGTTTAGACTGTCATTAAAGGAAGCAGGGATCGTATATAAAATTGTCTTTTGTAGTTAGAGAACATGTCAGAATCGCAACCTGCAACCCCTAGCGAAGTGGACTTTGAGATACCAAAAAATAAAGGTATCAAAATGAGGGATAAAGTGTACGCTATTGGGGACAAACGAGCAAAACATTTTGTTTACCCATTTGACAAAAAGGTCAAAGTTCGCGGAAATCGTGGTCCTAACATTACGAAGGTAAGTGTAATAAATAAACAAACAAATAAATAAATAAATTAATTAATAAATAAATAAATATAATTATTGTTTTATTTTTAAAATGTTAAATAAAAGCGCTGCAGGCATGCATGATACCCCGCCACGCAAATTTAATTTAGCAAAAAAGTTTGTCAATCAATTCTCAAGATAAAGAGCAGAACAAAATTTTGTCATAAATGAAGGACCATAACTCTGTATACATTGATAAAATTTACCCATCTTCAATCCCAAACCACTACTTCCTGATTTGAACTTTTATACAAAATTTGAAGAAAATTGGTTGATAAATGCACAAAACAGAGGCAGAAAACGAAATTTTAATGTAAATCATGGGCCATAACTCTGTACTTATTTAACGAAATTTATTCATTTTCAATCCCAAACCACTCCTTCCTTATATGAACTCCTATACAAAGTTTGAAGAAAATCGGTCAATAAATGCTCAAGATAGAGTCCGGAAACAAGATTTTAACGTAAATTAAGGGCCATAACTCTGTACTTATTTGACAAAATTTACCCATCTTCAATCCCAAATCACTCCTTCCTGATATTAACTCCTAGATAAGGGCCATAACTCTGTACATATTTGACGAAATTTACCCATCTTCAATCCCAGACCACTCCTTCCTGGTATGAACTCCTATACAAAGTTTGAAGAAAATCTATCAATAAATGCTCAAGATAGAGCCCGGAAACGAAATTTTAACGTAAATCAAGGGCCATAACTCTGTACTTATTTGACGAAATTTACCAATCTTCAATCCCAGACCACTCCTTCTTGGTATGAACTCCTATACAAAGTTTGATGAAAATCGGTCAATAAATGCTCAAGATAGAGCCAAGATTTTACAAAGTTTTAACGTAAATCAAGGGCCATAACTCTGTACATATTTGACGAAATTTACCCATCTTCAATCCCAAACCACTCCTTTATGGTATGAACTCCTATACAAAGTTTGAAGAAAATCGGTCAATAAATGCTCAAGATAGAGCCCGGAAACGAAATTTTAACGTAAATCAAGGGCCATAACTCTGTACTTATTTGACGAAATTTACCCATCTTCAATCCCAGACCACTCCTTCTTGGTATGAACACCTATACAAAGTTTGATGAAAATCGGTCAATAAATGCTCAAGATAGAGCCCAGAAACGAAATTTTAACGTAAATCAAGGGCCATAACTCTGTACGTATTTGACGAAATTTACCCATCTTCAATCCCAA
Source organism: Rugalucina vietnamica (assembly GCA_964017185.1). Lineage (NCBI taxonomy): Eukaryota > Metazoa > Mollusca > Bivalvia > Lucinida > Lucinidae > Rugalucina > Rugalucina vietnamica. The sequence goes on from OZ024873.1 coordinate 61,121,077, forward strand.
ACCACTCCTTCATGGTATAAACTCCTATACAAAGTTTGAAGAAAATCGGTCAATAAATGCTCAAGATAGAGCCCGGAAACGAAATTTTAACATAAATCAAGGGCCATAACTCTGTACTTATTTGACGAAATTTACCCATCTTCAATCCCAAACCACTCCTTAATGGTATAAACTCCTATACAAAGTTTGATGAAAATCGGTCAATAAATGCTCAAGATAGAGCCCGGAAACAAAATTTTAACATAAATCAAGGGCCATAACTCTGTACGTATTTGACGAAATTTACCCATCTTCAATCCCAAACCACTCCTTTATGGTATAAACTCCTATACAAAGTTTGAAGAAAATCGGTCAATAAATGCTCAAGATAGAGCCCGGAAACGAAATTTTAACGTAAATCAAGGGCCATAACTCTGTACTTATTTGACGAAATTTACCCATCTTCAATCCCAAACCACTCCTTCCTGATATGAACTCCTATACAAAGTTTGAAGAAAATTGGTTAATAAATGCTCAAGATAGGGCCCGGAAACGAAACGCTGACGGACGGACAGACAGACGGATAGACGGACGGACAGACGGACAGACAGACAGACGGACGGACGGACACTCGAACGCAAATTTTTTTTGGAGGGTATAACATAATACCCCGCACTTTTTTAAGTGGCGGGGTATAAAAATGTTAAAATCTCATTTGAAAGGAAAAACTTGCAGGAAATGGGCAAATGGACTGAAGATATATGATTCCGAAAAAATGGACCCCATGGGTTGGTCTGTCCCCACACCAGGGCAATATGCATAAAAAATAATAATATTCAAATATCTTCTCTAAAACCGCTTGGCCAATACAAGCAAAATTTTATAGGAAGCAACTCTGAGAATGGGGACTCAGTGTGTTCATAAATAATTTAGGTCACTCGACCAAGATGGCTGCCATGCCCATACATGGTGGACCACTTTACAATCTTCTCCGGAACCGCTGAACCGGTTATCAAGAAACTTAGCATGTAGCATTGGGGACTGTAGTACTACAATGTGTTTATCAATCATGACCTTTGGATGACCTTCGCATATTTTACAGCAAGGTCAACATAGGTCGCTCATGCATTTGAATAGGAAAAATTGTTAAAATATCATTTGAAAGGAAAAACCTTCAGGAAACGGGCCAATGGATCGAAAATATATGATTCTGGAAAATATGGACCCTAGGGGTTGGTCTGCCTCCACCCCGGGGCAATATTCATGTATATAACAATAATATTCAAAGATCGTCTCTGAAACCGCTCGATCAATTAAAGCCAAATGTTATAGGAAGCATCTATACAAAGAGAAATGTGTTTATAAATAATTTAGGTCACATGACCAAGATGGCCGTTATGCCCAAGCATCAGGGTCTAGAGTACTACAACGTATATTTAAATTAAGGCATAAATCAATATATGTCGCCCATGCATTTGAATGGAGAAAAATTGTTAAAATCTCTTTTGAAGGGAAACCTTGCAGGAAATGGGCAAATGGACTGAAGATTTATGATTCTGAAAAAAATAATTGGGTGGACAATATACATGTATATTACCATAATATTCAAATATCTTTTTTTTCTGAAAGCGCTTGGCTAGTCAAAGCCAAATTTGATAGTAACATCTATGCAATAAAAGAATCAATTTGTTTATAAATAACCCAAGTCACATGTCAAAGATTGCCCCCATGCCCATATATAATAAAACACTTGTTTCCACTGCATAGTAGTGTTATTTCATTAGTTAATCATTGAGTCAAAAGATGTAGGTTTGTGTCGTAACTTGAGCCAAAAGAAAATAAATAATCTCATGTTCATCTGGCATAAACAACAAAGAGATGTTAACGTAATGTGTATAGCATTACAGTAACTATACAGTGGAAACAAGGGACACTATATAGCTATTCAGCTTGATGCGTACCCATATGAATGTTTTCCTGTTTTAAAATATGCGGACACTATATAGCTACTATACAGTGGAAACAAGGGACACTATATAGCTATTCAGAATGATGCGTACCCATATGAATGTTTTCCTGTTATAAAATATTTCTATAAACAATTATAAAATACTAAAAAAACGTTACGTTTCTTTGATATTAATTTTCGCGCGTTGACGCCGGAAATAGTATCACTGACGTCGTAACGTAAATAACATTGCTTGAAAATTCCAAGATGGATGAAACCGGTAGCAATAAATGAAAAGAAAGTTCCAGTGTGTCTTTTTTGACTTTTGAATTACATATATATATATATATATACACACAAACATATCAAGTACATGAATATACACTGAACGCCATGCGGTGTTTAGTTACCGAAAACGTTAATAACATCAAGCGGAAACGTTAATTATGACGTGACGTTATGTTGCTATTAGTTATACTTCTTGACAATCTGTGAAACCGGTAGAAAACAATAAAAAATATAGCGATTAACGGACATTGGAACATATATATATATATATATATATATTAATTTTCTGCCACTGAATTTTGTAGCTGTAGAGAAAAGTGTGTCGGTATACAAGCAGGAAATAAGCAGAGCACAGTAATGACATCACTGTCGTGCCAGTGCGACTCAGCATGCAGTTCAGTATCAGCTATACAGAATTTACTGAGGTTAAAATACTTTGGAATTCATAATGTTATCTAAGGAGCTCAACATTTAAAGTCTAAAGTGCATACGTACAGTATTCTATACTAATGACATAAAGTTAAACATATTTTGATATGTGTGTATATATTTTTCAGAACTGTGAAATTTACAAAAATTGTTTATTGCCTTTTTGAAAGCACTGTTATTCAACATTTCAAAATTCAAAACCATGACCTTCTAATTATCTCTGTGACGTCATGACAGACCAATTCATGTGCCTAATTAGACACCCCCTATAGTCAAACATGTGTATTTCTCCAACATTCGGGAATTTTACCACTGATTTTCTATCAAAGTTTTAAGATATGCATCTCTAGTTTATGGAACTGGCATTGTTGAATAGTCATGTCAATAAATACAGGGATAAATCAGTAATGAAATTTTGCTCATTGTATTTAAGGTGTATTCATGATAATGGCTTGCAAAAACCTTTGACAGCTTTCATTGTCCTTAAATGTAACTGTGCCTCATTTTCAATCTTCAAAAATACTTTGAACCAAGTTTGGGCAGCAAAAACAGTCAAACAACAAATTAATGGACAAAACTTTGAAACAATAGCACTTTTTGTGATAAAATGTGTAATTTTTACTTTCACTTTTCTGCCTACATGATCACGTGATCTGTTAAACTTGATTGTCAAATCTTAGATTGAACAATTTCCCTTAAATTCTGAAACAATTATACCCACTTTATGTCGTTATCTTAGAACAGCATCAACTTTTGGCATTTCGCCTACTGGTAGTACATGTCAAAATGCCGTTCATTGGAGTTGATAATTGTCATTTTGAAAACCAAAAATTTGCCCCCTACATTCAAATAAGTATCTCTGACTGGTGCATGAAGCATATTATTTTCGGACATCTGATTTCATCATATTTGCTGGTGAAAGTGGAATATGCTTAACTTTATACCAATAGTATATTAAGGATATTTTGGCAATTAGTCAGACAAAATGGATGAAGATTTTTAAGATCTCCATTAAGAAAAGAAAATAAAACTATTCACCACCCATTTGGGACGTGAGAAATAAATGGGCTACAGGCAAAGCATACAAGCGACTGACCAACCACCTGACTACTGGTTGGCTGCTTAGAATGTCTGAGACTGCCCAGGGGAAGTGATTTAGTCAAATTATGCATGCATACAAGCTGAAATTGTTTACAAAGGTTAAATTTGTGACTGACCTGATGCCACTTGCCAACAAATAATACGGCTTTCATAACACGTCAAAAAATCATAACACGTTACAGACGTATGGGTTATAACTTGAATGTTATGCGACAGTCTCCATGCTTAGTTTTTAACCCAATCACGGTTGATAACTATGCTGCCTTCTTTAATTGCACGCCGGTGGGTCGGGCGTCAGACTCTATGATGGCCCCGACTTAAAGCTATTCATTTTAGTTGGTTGGGGCCGGAACTTCTTGTCTGTTGCTTGGCCAACCGGGGTCCAACTGATGTTTTTCTTTAGCTCCGGAGTTAGTAAGTTATTTGGCGCCCAGGGATCTCCATCGTCGGGCAGCTTACTGAATCTGTGAGTCCTGGTTTTTGATTCATCAGGATGTTTATCATGACTTATTTGTTTGTTCTTGATGATTCATTTACTAGTTAGAGATTCACCACGAGGACCGAATAACTAACTAAATGTTATGAACCACTGCAGAAGCTGAGGGTGAGGTTACGGCCGTGTAAAATCGATTTAAACCCGCCAGTAGCTTTGTTTTACTGATCGTTCCAAGTCGATACTTCTGTGGTGGTTCTTTTTGTTTTATGTCTTAGTGTTTGAAATATTTTTGTGCTGTTGGCGCCTTATGTATGTTTGCATATTTTTGGTTAAGGTAACTGAGTGGCCACCTGTTGGGAAAATAGCTGCTCATTCGGCTTACGAAATGTTTTCATGGTATAAGTACCTGATTGTTAGTTTGGTTTTTCCCCACCTTGTTTTTTGGAGTGGGGGTCTTTTTCTGATTGCGCCTTTTCCTGATCTTTGCCTGCTTGTACTTTTTTTCAATTACCGGATATTCGTTTCTTACCAGATATTCTTTTTTTCGGCTTTGTAATCACTCATAACAACATGGCGGTTGCATTATAATAGGCAGGTGATGCTCACCCTTCGCGAACACCTGATCACACCCCCTCCTGTTTTGGGGGGTCCATGCCTGTACGACTACCTATCTCTTGCCATTGTTATTACGGATTTTTACGATTTACGATTTCGGTACCTTGACCCTTTTACTTAACATTTTGTCCTGATAAGAATGTTTACATAGCTGTTGACTGGGTAACAACTCAAACAAACAATGCGCTTTCTGCCCAAACAATCATAAATCTTAGCCGTTTTGTTAGAAGCTACTGTGTGCCCAGAAAATGTGCTGCTAGTGCTGAGGATACTTCAGATGAAAGTTGATCCAAAGAACATTGAGCATGACTGTGTTTAACCCAACATTTTATGTGTGTGATGACGATGCAGATTCAGTACCAGACAAAATAGTAGGCTGAGGCTGGTGAAGGTGTTGTTGCTGAAAACTTTTAAGTATCATTTGTGATGTCTGACCGCACTCTACAATACAAATGGAAGAATTTATCTTTCAGCAGTCATGTCTATCGAAGGCAAGACCAGCAAGTAAGTTCTCGTAGACTTGCTTTATGACCATGACGTTGCCATTAGATCCAGTTAGACAGCATAATTATTTTCATGCTGTTAGGCTTGAAATGTTAAGGTCATAATAATGATATACTTCAAACTCCGGTTCAGTAAACTAGGAAAGGGGTGCATTTGAGGGGCCGTCGACAATACACCAAATGTAAATTGAAAGTCAAAGTGAATGGGGTTTGAATAGCAAAAAAAGTTCACTTCGCAGAAACTTCGGACATCATTACCTCCTACAATGGTCGACTAACAAAGTATGGCTGTGTCAGTGTCTGCAGGCAAATGCCAAGGAGGATGAAAATATTATTAATTAACATTTACATGCACTGAATTGTACAGTTGCAAATGCAAAAATGTTCTATAACAATATTCAGCACAAAGTGTTCGAGCAATTATATATAATAGATAGAGGGCTGCAAGAAACACTCATTTTGCTCCTTCAAAGTATATGTAATATCTTACATTTTGGCCAATATAACCTGAGACATTATAAATAAAATAAAGGTGTGCTTATTTAGATTCTATATAGGTTCATTACCTATATTTAGACTTCAAAAGCATAAACATCGGTCAATGCAGTGAGGTTTAAGATAAAAAAAAAACAAACACAAAAACACATACACACACACACACACACACACACACACACAAACCACACAAAACACTGTAATTCAAGTCATTTGATGGCGGTGATTTTCCCAGCGGCCATTTGGAAAACGGCCGCAATTTTGTCCACCATTATGAAAAAAAGTACGAGTCTGGATTGAATGGGTTCTTATACATAGACATTGACACCAAAAATCAAAACATCTGTCAACGCAGTGAAGTTTAAGATGATAATGTGTGATAGGTAGCCTTCAATGGCAGCCATTTTGAAAATGTTCGCCATTTTGAATTTTTCCGATCTGGACAACGCTATTTTTAAAAATATTTGGGCATTCTGAGACTACATGCCAAATTTCATGCTTGTTCCACCAAATACATGATGTTTAGCTAAAACGCCTAATTACTACAGAGGCGTTATGTCTTACTATAAATGAATTGGATAGCTATCGCGAAAATTGCTTTGACCTAAACAATTGTGTTATAAAGAGGTTCTGATGTATTTACAATAGACAAAGCATATAAAAATCTTCTTCAGAAATCAATTAGCCCCAGAACGTTCATATTTTCTGTGTATCGATGCTTATCAACCCCCTTTTTAAATCAAGTTTACCATGCCACTAGGACCATGATCGGTAGCCCCCTTTCAAATAAAACCATCCAGACCAATGGAGCGTTCACAGGGCCATTCGACCACTGGTTCTGTTCATACCATTTACAACTGAATGAATTCAACAGAAATATCTGGATTAAGGATGATGACCTTTGTATGTGAACTCTTCAAAAAAATAAGGCATTCTCGAATGTAAATAACCAGCACGCTCATAAAAATCAAAGCTCAGAGGCTAGCCTCACAGACCCATTAATGGTGACAAACTATGAATTGGCAAGTTTTTGTAATGAAAAAAGGGTGTTATCGTTGAATTCACTATCACAGTAACCTGATAGAGACATGTACTTTTTCACCACAGGTGAATGACAGCAGGTGATCGACAATTGGCCTTTGGCCGTTCGCAACATGCTCTCAGCGCATTACCAAATCTCAATACACCATATCAATAGATCTCCCGCTCTCTAGAGCATCATACTTTCATTACTCAGCAATCAATTATCAATTTTGAAAGTAATTGTTAGTTATCAACATGGGAAATACATGTATTAATGCAGCAGCGAAACGCTATTGCACAATACTACTGAACAGATGATTTTCCGTGAAAGGCTGGCCATTAAAATCAGAATTCAGAGCATGCTATAAATTAATTGTTCAGACATCTCGAAAATACGACATTCTATAATTCCAATAGTAATGAAAATTAACGTTGTGTGCGAGTATTAGTTACATTTAATCTGTTTAGATTGTCATTAAAGGAAGCAGGGATCGTATATAAAATTGTCTTTGTAGTTAAAGAACATGTCAGAATCGCAACCTGCAGCCCCTAGCGAAGTGGACTTTGAGATACCAAAAAATAAAGGTATCAAAATGAGGGATAAAGTGTACGCTATTGGGGACAAACGAGCAAAACATTTCGTTTACCCATTTGACAAAAAGGTCAAAGTTCGCGGAAATCGTGGTCCTAACATTACAAAGGTAAGTGTAATAAATAAATAAATAAATAAATAAATAAATAAATAAATAAATATTGTTTTGATTTTGAGAATGGTTTTTATGGTATGTTTTGATCCATAAGTATTGATAAACTGGCTGAGACTGCATAGATCATATTCTTAGATATTTGTATTCATAAGAGGCCCCACCTCTTTGAACATTCTAATGGCTGACCTCTGGTCACCTTAATGCTGATTTCATATTAAGGCATTAGATTTTTAAGTATTTTTTCGTGCTATAAATAGCAAGCAGGATTTTGGTTATGTAAGCACATGTTGTAGGTCTTTATATGAAAGTCTTATGTCTGCACAGAATACATGTACATGTACATCTAGCTTAATACATTCCATATTAGGGGGCGCGATGGCGTAGTGGTAGAGCGTCGGACTCCAAATCGAGAGGTTCTGGGTTCGATCCCCACAGGCGTCACCGTGTTGTGTCCTTGAGCAAGACACATTAACTCCCTACATTACTGGTTAAACCCAGGAAGAGTTGGCTCCCTCCCGGCATATTGAAATATTGTCGACTTGGGCGTTAAGCCTCAATACAAACTGTATGTATCAACTTGTGACATGAGGCATGGAATTAAATATACACATTGTAACTTGCATTACAGTTTGGACATCATCACAGTGCCAAAACTAATTTTTCTACATACAACGATGTATATAATTATGAACAGCCTCTATTATGAAAACATGCCAATGTAATACGAGGTATGGCAGGAAAATCCGTAGACACCATTAGTATTTTCAACTGGAAAAGAAATTCAGTCAAAATTAATATATCTGGGTTTGCAAAAATATTCCATGAGCAAATAAACGAAATTTTATGAAAATCTGGCCAACACGACATCTTCTACAGCCTTTTATGTGCACCTCCCTAACCGGGAGCGGGGCAAGGGTCAACGTCTCAGTGACGTTACTTGAAGTTTATTGCTGTCAGTGCTTTATATATTTGTAACAAGTTTAACCGATGTTACAGAGTTATTCCACATAGGGTCCTTGGATATCGGTACAGTTTTCTTATGTGTATCCAGCTGTCAAATGTAGATCTGTTGCCAACTGTCCTCAGGTTCTCTGATAACCGGTTGAACATATGAAACCATTTTCATTCGCTGAGAATGTATTACGAGTGCCCTTCCGCCGCCGTTTATCATCTTAGATGATCTATCGAGCATCCAAAAATCAACTCTGCCACTTGTAAACTAGTGACAGACAAACTGATAGCTTTTACGTTGTTGTTTAAATCATTTCCATCGTGTTTGTTGGCCATTTCCATAATAAAAACACACAATTTTATGGTCCGACGTCAAAAATACGCCATTTTTCAAACATATTTTTCGGACTGCATCTGAAATTTTATTCACAGATATCAAACTATACTGCCGCCAAGGCCCAAACATTCAGAAAAACTTGTTGATTGAACATTCTTTCAGGATCAAAATATTTTAATGTTACAGCACACTTCTGTGCGGTTTCACAAGCAAAAACAGAATGTGAAAATCGTCACATTTTATCACGTTTTGACACCTGCCCCGCACGGCCTTACCCTCAAGCAGAAAAGTGGCCATATCAAGCGTGTTATTACTTCAAATTGCACAAAATTTCTGAAATATACTCATAAGATATTGCTGCTTGAAATTATGCAAAACGCTTCTTCAACAACGCGTTACTTTTTCTGATAGCTGAAGTGTCTACGAACTTTCCTGCCATACCTCGTATATTCAGTTTTCTGAAGTTGTTAAAATCAAAAACAAATCACGTTGTAACATTTTGATAGTTTTGCTCTTTTTGCTCAAAACATAGATTGTGTGTACAGGCGGTTCTAACCAGTACCCACAATCAATGTTTTTGGAGCACAAATAAGAAAATTAGGTAAACCCTTGTATACTCCAGTTTTACTATGTATTTATAAAAGTGGGGTATAATGGGTAATACATTTCTCGGACATGTTATGCTGATGATAAGTATCACAAAATTATCCACACTATCAGATGTGCAGAACATTTTAGCTGTGTAAATAATTGCATGGTTGGTCAGAGAATTCATTTTCCAAAACAACCGTGGCGCATCCCAGTCTGAAATAAAGTTTCTTAATGGCCTTCTTTACGCTCACCGGAGACCTGGGGACAGTTGTCCAAAACTTTGTTAACTTGACGTCATAGTTAAGACCTCAGCTCAATCAGTAAATGTCAACTACAAAAGCTTAAGTACTGTTATTTTTGTTGATAAAATGTGAAAATTCTTTGCATTGCAAAGACTTTTTCAGATTTTTTCACATTTCATCGAGAATTCTTTGCATTGCAAAGGATTTTTCACATTTCATCAACAAAACTAACAGTGTATTTATAATATGCATGTTTGAAATTTTAACAAATTGTTAACTAACGATGTCGTTAATTTTGAACAACGGGGCCATGGTAGTATACGTGTACCTAATAAACACATGTCAAACTGCCGGGGTTGGGTCTTGAATAACTATAGTATAGAAAAAAGAGCAAAAGGTCCAGGAATCGATACACTTACATGTAAATTTCACATCCCAGACACAAGATTGAAAAGAAAGGATAATACAACACCTCACAAAAATCTTATTAATGCGCATAATGAGCAAGATAAGCTCTTTCCCAGCAAGGTGCTTGTAAATAGCCTACTAGTATCAAGCACAGACAAAGACTATGAGAACAACAGGAAGACAACGAAGATCACAGCAGAACAACCTAGGAAATATCAATAATGTCAGTGGAGGGCTTAAATTGACTTTCTGGGGACTTAATCAGCGTGTATTTCTTAGGTTTGCTGTTTACTTTAGTTCCATGTGCATCAAACGACGATTCAAGATAATAAATACAGGAGGAAACAGTTCTGTAGAAGAAACGTTGAAAGGCCTTTAACGAACATGAGTATGGCGGTCATCTTGTTCATGTTACATTTATCAAAAATTTTGATTCCCATTTGTCCATCAGGCCTTCACTACAGGAACGTTGCCTTTGATTGGTACATCATTTCAGACAAAAAAAAGAAAATATATAGTTCAGCCAAACCCCTGGACCATTTCTTTTCCGATCGACATCGATCACATTGTCTGCAGTCTTTCCCCTTCACATGGCATTTCCTATTTTCTATTTCTATGCATAGGACTTGAAACTTTAATTGTACTTTAAATAGGTCAGTGACATGACAATGGTATTGTTAAGTTGTATGGCCCATCGCCTTTCTCGAAAATATGCTCACTGCTCTTTAAGGATCTCAGTTGTATTTTATTTATTATATAAACCATCAAAATCTTGAAAACTCTATTCTCCATGTCATGTTATAGGATACAGGTTTCTGGTTGATATCACTGTACTCCTCAAAAGAAGCTTACATGTAGCACAAAACATTTACTTTTGTACATTTTAACTGAATGTTTTCAAACCAAAATATAGCGTTGCTATCTATCGAATTTAGCATTTTCAGTTAGTACCATTTTTTTACAAATTTATTTAAAAATATTGAATGGGACAAAACTCCTTTTTTTTTTGAATGGGACAAAACTTCTTCTTCTTTTTTTTTTTTTTTTTTTTTTTTTTTTTTGATTCAGTTTAACGTCCCTTTTCAAGATTATTTCAGCTCATATGAGACGGGCCAATCAGTAGGTGGGGCGAAAACGGGAGAACCCCGAGAAAAACCACCTGACACACCCGCAAGCAGAACTTGGCTTGTCTCACATGTGGCCAGAGCGGGGATCGAACCCACACCAGACACAGCGGTGAGATGATCGAATGGTTAAGTGCGATAATGAAATATCAGCGCTCTTAACCACTCGGCCAGGGGGGCCGCCCGAAAAAACTTCTTTTGATATCATGAGTATATATAAGTGTTTTTCAAACAAAAATGTTCGAACATGCAAGGATTATATAAAATATTAAAAGTAGTGTTCCTATTTCTCCCGTTTCTCTGTACATGTACTATATGGGTGTGACAGTCATCTGGGGAACAAAGCCCGCACGGTTTATACAATTTTTTCTTTTCTTCCCCTTCTCATCGAGGCTTCACGCAAAATTTGGCTTTCAAGTTGTCAAAGCGGTTCAAAGCCTTGCTCACACTAGCAATGACGCATAGTTGCGTACGGAATTTTTGAACTGCTTAAATGATATATGCATCACTATTACCTATGATGCGGTTAGTTACGGGTGATAAAGGATGGAAACGGGTAACTCTTAATAGATAGGTTTATATGCATGTACATGATAAAGACAGTGACGGTATAATACGGATAAGATACCGGTTACTTAGAGATAATTGTATCCAAATCTTCCATTTTGGACGGTAGGTATGTCGTCGGATATACGGTCGGAAATTTTGTTTTACGGCGACTCGACTCGTCTTAAAATTAAGAACATAAAAACTTATGAAGAGAACATTTGGGATAGAGAAATAATTAGAATTAAATGAAAGAAAGCATAGAAAGCCTTATGTGCTTTAAGAATTAGTTAACATAAATTTAATATTGAACAAGGTAGATATTTAAAATCTAAGGTGGAAGATAGACTGTGCAATATTTGTGATTTATTTGAGGATGAAATGCACGCTCTTTTTAAATGTAAAAAGTTTGATATTTTAAGACAACACATGTATCTAATAATGAAACGAAAATTAAATATTTGCAAAACTGAAAATTAGATTTTGTAGGCAATGTTAACAAGTACAGATATTGGCATTTCAAAAGCTGTTGGTTCCTATATTTATAATGCAGGAATATCATAGCATGGCTCTTAGAACTTCTTGATTATTGCCAATGTGTGTGTGGGAGGGGGGTGTGAATATGTGTTTGTTTATTGTTTGTATCATATTTTTGCCTTTAACCCTGTATGGGTACAAGTGAGCAATAAAATCTATTCTATTCTATTCTATTCTATTCTATTCTATTCTATTCTATTCTATTCTATTCTATTCTATTCTATTCTACTGTCGCAAAGTTTGACCTTATCCAATCAGACGTCGCGTTACATTCTCAAGTGCATTAGAATTGCGTATAGCGACGTTCGCTATGGCGTAAGCAATCACTGCTTTGGTGATGTTAAATGTTTAACGGCAAAACTTCTCCAACAGGGCTATCGGTATCATAAACTTCGAAAAACCTTTTCAAAATTTTATCGTAGACACTATGAATTGATTTCCAAATATAATGTTGGATTAAAGACGCTTTTAAGTGAGGGCCTTTCGGAACCTGAATTTTATGGTGACTTAGTTTACAAATTTAAGAAACTTATAGGAATTAATGATTTTTCTTTTCAGTTCAGAAAAATCATAACACGTTACAGACGTATAGGTTACAACTTGAATGTTATGCGACAGTCTGCATGCTTAGTTTTTAACCCAGTCATGGTTGATAACTATGCTGCCTTCTTTAATTGCACGCCGGTGGGTCGGGCGTCAGACTCTATGATGGCCCCGACTTAAAGCTATTCATTTTAGTTGGTTGGGGCCGGAGCTTCTTGTCTGTTGCTTGGCCCACCGGGGTCCAATTGGTGTTTTTCTTTTGCTCCGGAGTTAGTAGGTTATTCGGCGCCCAGGGATTTCCATCGTCGGGCAGCATTCTCAATCTGTGAGTCCTTGTTTTTGATTCATCAGGATGTTTATCATGATTTATTTGTTTGTTCTTGATGATTCATTGACTAGTTAGATTCACCACGACGACCGAAGAACTTACTAAATGTTATGAACCACTGCAGAAGCTGAGGGTGAGGTTAGGATCCTGTAAAAGGCGATACTTCTGTGGTGTTTTTTTTTTTTTTTTTTTTTTTTTTTTTTTTTTTTTTTTTTTTTTTTATGTCTTGGTGTTTAAATTGTCTTGTGCTGTTGGCGCCTTATGTATGTTTTCATATTTTTAATTAAGTTAAGGTAACTGAGTGGCCACCTATTGGGAAAATAGCTGCTCATTCGGCTTACGATATGTTTCATGGTATAAGTGCCTGATTGTTAGTTTGGTTTTTTCCCACCTCGGTTTTTGGAGTGGGAATCTCTTTCTGATTGCGCCTTTTCCTGATCTTTGCCTACTTGTACCTTTTTGGTCAAACTACTGTCACACTAGTACAATACGGATGCCTGCGGACAGGTCTTTCGTATCTATTCGTAAGGATCCGTATCTAATTCGTAATCACCCGTAGCTATGCGCATTGTATACGCAATCATTGATAACTATGCATATAGCGGATTCCGCAGGGTCCATTATATGCACGTCCAATTTTTGAAAAGATTAGAAATTCAGCCACGGATGAAAAATCAGAGTCGATCTACGTAATAACACGTCACTGCGATACGTAATAACTTGCATGTTACTGAATGCCATACGGACAAGATACGGACGATCACGGATAAGAAACGATTCATTACCGATATTACTGATAGACACAAAAGACTTATCCGCATGTCTGAGCTGTGTGTGATAGTGTGACTGTACTTTGACCAAACGCAGTAATTGCCGACACCGTTACGAACTTCTCTATATGCAAGTTACCGGCAACATCCGTATCAAATCTGTATATATCCGTAACTATCTCTATAGTGCAAAACTTGAAAAAATATATATCATGCCATGCTGTTGTACCCTTATCTAACCACATTCACAGGTAATTGTGAAGCTTATATGCTGACGTCAATAAAAAACGCCTGATCGAAAATGTTTCATAACTTGTCCAATAGATATGAACGAAATTTGAATTGTCCTCGTTTTTACGTTCTATCTCATGGTGTAGCATAAATCTAAATTGGTTAAAGCCAGATGTACGTAATTGACCTCACGGTAGAAATTTTTTATTTTTTGCATGTGAGTGTATTTTGATGTCCTACATACGAAAACGAAAAGAAATCGATACCGTTCCGAGCTTGTTTTCGAGATATCGGCCTTCAAAATCGTCAAATTTGAGAGCGAAAATACATTGACGTCAACGTAAAATGCGATTTTTAGACCCCTTTTTTGCTAATTTTTTTGATATATTTATAAAAATCCACGGTAGGATTTTTTTAAAAACTGATATGTATTAGAGAAATTCCTGAACAACATATAGATAACGAGAAAGTCCTTAGTTACCGGATTCGTTTTCTTGCTATAAGCGTGCGAAGAGCGGTAGTCGTTGCTGAATTCAGTACATTTACGCGCGACGTCGATTTTGCGCCAAAATTTCCGACACTGTATAGTATTCAATATTGCTAACTGTCGCGGAAATGTTGTTTTCTTCGGGATAACATGTCCACAATTTATATTTTGAGCAAAAATAAAAATAATATCAAACTTTTTACATTTCTGAAGTCCTCTGCATAATTGTATGGATATAGTTTCGTATTCCGAACGTAAACTGACGCTAGAAATGACGTTTCGAGCGAAAACTGACGTTACGAATGCGGCTTAAAAATGACGTTTTGACCCTTAGATACGCACGTTCCTTTGAGCGCCTTCAATTACGTACATCTGTCTGTAAGATTAGCACTTTTCTCAAAACTTGCGTGGGTGCACCATTTTCGAAAATGCATCCTGACGTCATCATACACACGTTTTTGACGTTAAAATTCTTGAAAGCCGTGCAAAGTCGTTTTACAAACTTAAGAACTTCAACATTTTGAAACGTAACATTACTGGACTACGTGAAGTTGAAATACTGAAAAAAAAAACATAGGGAATTTTCACAAGAACAGAAACAGACGGAAAGAAAACATGATACTATTCGGTTTCTGGCGTTCGAAGCGACTGTTTATCTGATTGCGCCTTTTCCTGATCGTTGCCTACTTGTACCTTTCCATAGTCCGGGACCATCGTTCGGCATAAGATGCCCTCTATCGATTTTTGTAACCGTAGCTCTTTCGCTTCTATAGCAAAATCTTTTTGACGTCGACGTCTCTTATGCTTACGAATTCATATTATGAAACATTTCAAAAACGATACCGTTCTATTCGGATGCACACCTTGAGTTAACTTTCATAATGTAGTCGCATTATTTCAAATGAATAGCCAAGAATGGAACAATGGTATTCTGACGCTTATTTCCTTAGACGTCAAATACACGTTATCCGTAAGGACGTTCGTTTCACGCTGAAAGGCAGGAAAAGTAACAATAGAAACTATTCTTTGTCAAATAGCCATGTCAGAATAGCCTTTGAAAACCTTTTGGCCATTTTGACGGCGATTACCATTTTAAGCATTAAACATTAGCTGTAGTGACGTCAATAACGCTAGAGAACGAAATTCGGTTTTCAAACAAGTAGCCCAAGGGCAACGATCGCTCACCTGAGAGTCAACAAGTACAGTCACTGGACTGAGACTGAGTCGTCACCTTTTCCCATGAAAAAGCCTATGTTTCCAAAATTGACCTTGACCTAAATTAATCACACACCATCTACTCCATTAGTTTTTGCATCTACCACTTTTCAGGTCTCAGGCTGCAATAGTTTTCAAAAAATCCAAAGTTTTCACTTTTTCCCATGTGAAGGCATCTGTTTCCAAAATTGACCTTGCCGTAAAATAGGTCAAGGTCATCCTAGGGTCAACATTTGATCAAACTATGATGGGCTGGAGTCCCAAATGCTACATACCAAGTTTCGTGAAAATCGGCCTGCCGGTTCTGGTGTATGGGTTTGGTGGTGAATTTAACTTCAATTGTACCAGTTCCCGACCTTGCAGTTGACTTTCACAGTACAAGTTGAAGGTCAGTTGGAATGGATTTTTTCTCTAATCGTTATTTAATGTGATGGATTAAAATACTTGTGTCTAAATAAAAAGTTTGTTGGATTAAGCATTGATTTGTCATTTTAGAGTAATACACGTCTAAAGCTGATTGCCTGGAGGCAAGAACGGACACAATCCATCTTTTTCACGCGATTCCTGTTGATAGATTTATTTGCCTCAATCAATGGAAATATATCTAATATATGAAACAACGAACTGTTAGAACGAATTGCGTTTTGACTGTCAATGTAAAACATACCAACCATAGCATAATTGGTCTTGCCAACACACATACATGTATATTATAACAATTAAAACTGAGATCATTTTATGAGCAGTGTACATATAAATGAGGAAAGGGTGGGTCATACGGCGGTTTCGTCTACTCAAGCCTCATCAGTGACCCTTTTCATTTGGCAATATTGGGCCAAAGAGAATTACAATTTGCAACTTTCAAGAGGGTAGTCCATACAAAGAGTAGTATTATCCAAATTGGGCCAAATTTAAATATATTAAACGTTGGTAAGAAAATGAATCTAAACCGATAGTAGATAATTATTTCTGATTTCTCAGAATATCTTCACTATCTCAAAGGACCAAAGGGAAGATATAATATGCACTATGGATGATATACGGGGAGACTTTTTAAAATACTTGATAATATATTTGAATCCCCATGGCAATAACCCAGCGGGCACATGACGTCAAAATGAAGTCATATCAACGTCGATGCGACGTCATGACGTCGCATCGACGTCGATCTGACGTCATTTGAATCTCCATGGTAATAAAGAGCCATGTGGTAAAACATGTACATAAACATAAAGTTTCTATGAAGTTTTTTTTATGTCTTTGAAGTTCTAATTTTCAAATGGTTAGGAAAACATCTCCGTGCAATATATACCCCCTTAAACCCCACTTTTATATAGAAAAACTGGGGTATACAGGGTTATACCTATTTTTCTTATTTTTGCTCCAAAAGATAGATTGTGGGTACTCGTTAGAACCGCCTCGCCGAGGTGGTTCTAACGTGTACCCACAATCTATGTTTTGAGCAAAAAAGAACCGCCTTGCCGAGGCGGTTCTAACGTGTACCCACAATCTATGTTTTGAGCAAAAATAAGAAAAATATCAAAGAATTTCTGATTTTTTACAACCCAAAAAAGTTCTGTATATTGCATGGGCATGCTTGTATAATGTGACTCTAGTAGCAATCCTCGAATTCAAACCCACAGACAGCTACATTGTAGCTATAACCACTGGAATAATGCTATCAATGTTTTGTCTAAATGCTTAGCAGTCATTTATCTTGCAAAACGCTTTCCAAATTTTACCAAGCCTCTACGAATTTGCAGGAACATACGTAACTGTAGTTTTGATCCTTAGACAGAGGCTGTTGTCATCTGTTCGCCATTATCATTTCCAAACGACTTCTACTATGAAATATCGATGCATTTTCTTGTATAGCTGTGAGTGAGGGAACACGAGAGTTTGAGACCTATATGCCGCGGTGGCGGAACCCAAAATTTTTAGGTAAAAGAAGGCAATGGTCAGGAAATGCCGTACAGAGAAATTCCCACTCCAAAAACCGAGGGGTGGGAAAAAACAAAATGACATTGAAGGTACTTATTTTAAGAAAACATACCGTAAGGCGAATGAGCAGCTATACCCCAGTAGGCGGCCACTCAGTTACCCGAACTTGAAATATGAAAATGTACATAAGGCTCAAACAGCACAAAATTCGACTGTAAAACACAGAACAATAAGAACCACAACAGAAGTATCGCCTTGGAACGATCAGTAATATAAATTACTGGGGGGGGGGGGGGGGGGGGGCTCAAACCGGTTTTACAGTCGCCTAACCTCAACCTGATCTTCTGCAGTGGTTCACAAGATTTAGTTAGTTGTTCGATCCTCGTAGTGAATTTCTAACTAGTCAATGAATCATCAATAACAAACGAATAAAACATGTTAACCACCCTGAGGACTAAACAGATTCAATTATCTGATCGACGAGGATGATCCCCGGGCGCCGAATGAGGCATTCTTTTTTCATTTCCCAACACACCACATAAATAGAAATTAAACATTTTAGATTGTTTATATACTATTTCAGTATATTCAAGTTCAACTCGGTTTCAAAGAGAAATTTGTAAACATTTTAGACTGTTTTAAACAATGTCAGTAAAAGCCAGTTTAAATTAGTTTCACTGAATTGTTTCATGCCAGAGTTTTAATTGTTTCCCAGTCATGTAACATGCCTTGCATGCAAATATACCTGCAAATATTGTCAATAAAAATGTAATCAAAAGTAACCAACCAAACAAATAGATCAAACAAACAAGTAACATATTAAGAAACAAACAAAGGCAAGCAAACTATTAAACAGACAAAACCAAACAAAAACAAACATTAATCACTAATGGGCACAAAAAATAAAGATTAGGAAATAGAGATCAAAATAAAAACAATATGTTTAAACAGAACAAACAAACAACAAACAAATAAGCAAGTACAACAATCAACAAACAGAATCCAGTTTAACAAATATACAATCATATAAACATAAATGGACCAAACAAACAACTTAAAAACCAAAACAAACAAACAGAACATATTACGGAAAGCTGTACACACACGATACACATACATTATTTATTTATTTATTTATTTAATATTTATTTATTTATTTATTTATTTATTTATTTAAAATTATTGATTTTATTGTTAAATTGTCTAATAATACATGTTTTATATGCTTTGAGGGCATCGGGGAAATTTGGCATAGCCGACCAAGCTACGTTTATGATGTTCGACGTTGATGATGTCAACGTCTTTATATCACTATGATAAAAAGAAGCAAGGACTAAAATTCTCAAAATTCTGTTATTTGTTTGAATTGATGCTTTACACCGGGGTCCAACTGGTGTTTTTCTTTTGCTCCGGAGCTAGTAGGTTATTCGGCGCCCAGGGATCTCCATCGTCGGGCAGCTTACTCAATCTCTGAGTCCTGTTTTTTTATTCATCAGGATGTTTATCATGATTTATTTGTTTGTTCTTGATGATTCATTGACTAGTTAGAGATTCACCATGAGGTCCGAAGAACTAACTAAATGTTATGAACCACTGCAGAAGCTGAGGGTGAGGTTATGGCCATGTAAAACCGGTTTAATCCCGCCAGTAACTTTGTGTTACTGATCGTTCCAAGGCAATACTTCTGTAGTGGTTCTTTTTGTTTTATGTCTTGGTGTTGGCGCCTTATGTAAGTAAGTAAATTCTTTATTTAAAGAGGGTGACCCAATTGGTAGGAACCAATCTTCCTTGGGGCCCTCTATAACAAGTTAACATATAACAACATATTAACATACTGGGTGAAAACAACAATGTTAAGAAATACATGAATAATTGTACGTGGCATGTTTACGATGAAAACTGATCATATTTACATTTTACATACAAAAATCATGAACAATAACTTTACAAAAGCATACATGTAGATGGATGTATGCATAAAAATGTGTTATGGCGGTGGAGGTTAAAGACTCAAAATATCTGTTTAATACTTAATCCATTCAGCGCATCTTTTGCTGAATACATTCAGGGAAGATGAATTTTTTATGTCTAGCGGAAGACTGTTCCATATCAGAACTCCAGAAAAGGATAAGCTTCCTTTGAATAAATTGCATTTTGCCTGAGGTAAAACGTAGTGTTTGTTTGCTACTGATCTTAAATTTGACAGTGTGCTGTCTAAGTTTACGTTTCTCATTTGGAACATTTCATGCAAGTAACCGGGGGCCAAGTTATTATAGATCTTGTACATAATTTTAGCCTTAGTAAGGAAAACGTTTTGATCGAAAGATAGGATATCTAGTCGCTCAAGTGATTCATTTAAACTTACGTACTCGTGTAATAAAATTAGTTTACATGCCCTTCTTTGCACTTTGTTTATTTTATCAATGTTGAAATTTGACGAATTACTCCAGATCACACTACAGTAATCAAACTGCGGTTTAATGTAAGAATTGTAGAATAGAAGTCTGTGTTCCCTTGATAAGTAAGTTTTAATTTTACTTAAAAGCCACAAGTATGACGAGACTTTCTTCGACACATGCTGATAATGATCATTCCATGATTTTTCATCAACATAAACACCTAATATCTTATCGCTTGTGGTCATTTTAATATCTATATTATTGTATTTAAGAGACAACGTGTCTTCTAGTAAATTACTTCGCTTTTGTCTACTTGTGATAAGCATCACTTTTGTCTTTAAAGTGTTTAAAACCATTCCATTTTTCCTACACCAGTCATGAAGGGAGTTTAAGGACTTTTGCAAATTGCTTTGAAGAGTTTTCATATCAGAATGCTGCTCATATATGGTAGTGTCATCTGCATATAAATCTACAAAAGATGTGCCATGCAAAGATAAGGGAAGGTCATTGATGAAAAGTAAAAATAGTAATGGACCTAAAATAGATCCTTGAGGGACACCACAACTAAGTTTTGACGTCTCAGACAATTCATTGTTTATAGCAACACGCTGAGTTCTTTGAAATAGATATGATTTAAACCAGGATAAGCAAGAATTACTGCATTTATAAGATTGTAATTTTTTCAATAGAATTTGATGATCAACAAGATCAAACGCTTTTCGGAAATCTACCATTACGCAACCAACTAGTTTGCCAGCGTTTAAAGCTTTTAGCCAAGAATCTACCATAAGAATCAAAGCAGATTCCGTAGAGTGCTTAGCGCGAAAACCACTTTGAGACTTATGAAGCAAACTAAAATTGTTCAAAAATGAGGAAAAATTTAAATCAACCCATTTTTCAATAATTTTGGATAAAGTGGGAAGAATGGAAATGGGTCTGTAATTGTTGACGTCATCTTTATCTCCAGACTTGAAAAGCGGCTTAACCTTTGCTTCTTTCCATACACTGGGAAATGACCCAGAAATTATGCTTTTATTTATGATTGATACGAGACTTGGAGATATAATATCAGCCGATAGTTTGAGAATCTTCGGTCCTATGTTATCCAAACCCGTAGATTTAGTTACATTTAAGTTTAATAGGAATTGTCTTACAAATCCAACATTAGTAAAAGGAATATCAAATTCAACATTATTTGGAACTTTTGATTGCACAAACATATTTAAGTCCTCAAATTCCAAATCAACAATTGGCTCTTTAAGTTTGGAAGCAATGTTTACAAAGTAATTATTAAAAATGTCTGCCAAATCTGATTCCTTTGTAATTAGTTCATTTTCACATTTTATTCCAAGATTATTTTCACCACTATTTCCTTTACCTTTCATTCCAAATTCTTTGAACAACTTCCAAATAGTTCTTGGGTCTGATTTTCCTTCTTCAATTTTAGTTTGGTATGTTTTAGTCTTCGCTGTTTTAATCATGTTTGTTACTTTATTGCGCAGTTCTTTGTATAATGACGTGTTTCGGTTTAATTTGCACTTATTTCTATCTTTCATACAATCAAGTATTTCAGGAGTTAACCATTCTGTTTGAAATTTACTCTTGACTCTATGACATTTTATCGGAGCATGTTTATCAAGTATTTCTAGAAATAGGGAATTCCAAATGCTAACAATATCATCAATGTTGTCAAAATGCTCTAATATATCCCAAGGGACACACCTCAAATCAGAAAGAAAATTAGCTTCATCAAAGTTTTTAAAAGACCGATATGTAATTAATTGATGGGTATTTTTACAAATTGATGCATGAGATTTTCGATTGCAAAAAACAGCAAAGTGATCACTTATGCACATTTTTTCAACATAGACAGAATTTATTGTTTCTTCATTATTTGTGTATATATGATCGATCAATGTTTGTGATTCATGTGTTACACTTGTGGGTTCACTTATTAATTGAGTGAGGCCCAAAGACGAAGTAAAATTTCTCCAATCCCTATCAATTTCTGGATTCAATAAATTTCTATTAAAATCACCTAATAATATGAATTCCTTGTTTTGGTTTGAAACAACATCTATAAATTCCTCAAATCTATCGTTAAATTCAATTCGTGAGTCAGGTGGTCGGTACATATTTCCAACTAAAAATGATTTTCCTATTTTAGGACAAATTTCAATCCAAAGACATGAAATATCATTTGTTTCTAAATCTTTCCTTCTTTTCGCAAGAATACCATCACGTACATAGACAATTATTCCTCCACCGCCATTTGTTTTATTATCTTTCCTAAAAGGTAATTGATAACCTGGAACTTTGAAAACCTCATTCAGTTTATGTTCTTTCAGCTTTGTCTCGCTCATTCTAAAAACATGTAATTTGCTGTTTACAGGATCTGTTAATAACGATGTTATTTCTG
Source organism: Rugalucina vietnamica (assembly GCA_964017185.1). Classification (NCBI taxonomy): domain Eukaryota; kingdom Metazoa; phylum Mollusca; class Bivalvia; order Lucinida; family Lucinidae; genus Rugalucina; species Rugalucina vietnamica. The sequence goes on from OZ024873.1 coordinate 61,143,670, forward strand.
TATATTTTCATATTTTTAGTTAAGGTAACTGAGTGGATTTGGAAAATAGCTGCTCATTCGGCTTGCGATATGTTTTATGGTATAAGTACCTGATTGTTGGTTTGGTTTTTCCCACCTCGGTTTTTGAGTGGGAATCTTTTTCTGATTGCGCCTTTTCCTGATCTTTGCCTACTTGTACCTTTTTACATCCCAGTCAACAGCTATGGTCATGTCATGCCGTTGTCTCCATTTTATTGGACTTTTACCCAAAATGGCATGTGACGCGACTGACTTGCCCTAGTAGCTTAGCCAGCTATAAATAGTTACTTAAACAAGAATACGCTTTGAAAAAAGAAAAACGGGATAGAAACCGATAAGTCCGTTGGAAATGTTTTCAATTTTATTAGAGCGAAAGAAGCACAAATTTAAGTTAACACATCCATATCGTCCAGCTAAATGAATCTTAGTTACAACCAACTCAGTGCAACTGTCTCTCTCTCTCTCTCTCTCTCTCTCTCTCTCTCTCTCTCTCTCTCTCTCTCTCTCTCTCTCTCTCTCTCTCTCTTTCAGCTCTCTCTCCACTAAAAAGTTGATAAGAAATATAACGTTTCATTTACCTTCACTCTGTATATACAGTTATGTATGACCCGTTGTCTTTATTTTTTCATACTTTTGTGTATGTAAAACACATGTTTTCATATTTATGTTTATGTATATCCCATGCATGTATAACTTATGTTATTGCTAGTACGTAGTCAATTGAAATCCGTGTTCAGTACCAAATTCGAGGAGAAGACCACCATAGGCCTAGCCTACTGTCTGATCCTTTGGTACATATGTATATACTTTGTATGTATGTATGTTATCATGAAATTTCCAATAAATAAAAATAAATAAAAAACTTTTAGCCAAAATGAGGATGTCATGACATCCAACAAGTGTTTGAAATATTACCATCCAACTAAGCCGCTTATACGTATGAACGGTTTAACTTGCACCACTTATCCTGGGCAGGCTCAGGCCTGAGCGGTTAACCAGTAACCAGTTGGCCAGTGTATAAGATTTGCCTGGAGGCACAAGCAGCCCAGCTATTACTTTATGCCCGAATAGGCCGTGGGGGAGGGGCAAAATGTTTTGTGATTCTTGAAGTCCAAAGTCTATATCACTGTGTAGACCATGCAATAGACACACATTCACGCACCGTTTGATATACATGTAACAACGTGAGTACCTGGTTTTAAAATGAGGGTAGTCCTTATGGCGCAACGCTTGCCATGGCAACATGCATGATAAATATTTTTATTTCATAAGGAATTTTTGTTTGTTGGATTCTGTTCCAATATTAAAGCGGTTTGACATAAATTTATGAGCATGCCAAATTTTGCAAATTTAGACGGTTTTATTTGAATAGCAGAAACTGTACTTGAATTCCCGCCGATCTGAGCTTATATTTTTAAGGATGGTTTGACAAAACCACGTTTTTCTGGGCAGAATCACAACTTCTTAATGGTTAACCAGTAATCAGGTGGGCGGACCGTGAGTAAGTAATAAGCCTGCCTGAAGGCACAAGCAGACGATCTATATATTTAGCATGGACCCAAAGGACGGGGGCCAAAATTACACTTTTGTTTGTATCATGACAAAACGGTGCTATTTTATTTGCGCTCATTAAAAAAATCGTTTGCGCTCAGTTTTCATTTGCGCGCAGAAATGTACATGTATATCATTTGCGCACAGTTTTGTTGTTACATTTGCGTGCATGTTTTGCACCTCTTCCTTGGCCATCTGCTGGTATTTTATTATATCAAGGTACGATAAATAAAATCTCTGAACCGTCTGTTGACAACCCTAGGTTCTGTGGTTTCCTCTACCATGCCTGAGGCAAGCTGTTATAACCACGTTTGGCCAACGCGTTACTGCTACTTTATGTACGGCAATCTCAAAGTCTAGCTGCAAAATGTGTTATACGTAAAGTCACATCGAACGTAGCACAAAGTTCAGTGAAGTGACGAAACATGTGTTCACAGCATTGCATTGTCTTAGATGGCAACAGGAAAAACACGCATTAGTCAGCTATCCATTCCATGAAAAAAGTCTTGAAATGGCAAAATGGGGTAGAAGCTGGCATCCATGCTAAATATGTTCCTAGACAGATTCTATAACAGATAGGGGTGGATGCCAAGTCTGTAAATGACCCTGGGTCTTGCAATTAGGTCAAAGGTCAACTGGGTGCAAAATAGCAATAAAATGTACAAAAACTCCATTCAGTGTAATAACCTGCCTATATTTTCCTTTAAAGTTTGCGGAAACTACCCAGTATACACTTATTATACATGTGAAATTTACATTATAATTGAAAAGAGCACTAAGCATATGCCCTTGCAAGGTTAAAGGCCATGTAAGTGCAAATTTCTAAAGAATATGTAAGTAAAATCAGAGTTTTTGATAATATAAAAACTGTCAAATGATGTGAAAACATTTAAATATGCTCATAATTGGTTTAGAATATTGCAACGTGATATTTTATGTCATACAAGGCCAAGATTTAGAGGTCATTAAGTGCACAGGAAGGGTACAATTTGTAAATTAGGTTTTGTTCAGCGATCACTGTATCCATCACCTCCTATTTGTTTTTGTTTGGTCTGGTTTGTTGTATAACCTCCATGCAACGTTTGAGACGAAGTAGGGAATTTTCTGCAACGGTTAATGTGCGGCCCCCACCCACCCCCACCCACCCGTTAAAGTCAATATCAATCTATCAGACATTTTTGTGAGCCTCCAAGTAGAATAAACTACTTCAGTACAGGAATTACACAACCCAACAGCATCAGCAATGGAAAAGTTGTACAAACTAGCAGTGGTACAGCATTGATGGACAGTACTGCAAAGGGTTACCGCATGTGAATGTGGGCTTTAGGCCATTGGGGCCATGAAAAATAAGAGAATTGCTTGTATATACAGGCAAAGCGTATCAATACTGACGACTGATCATCTGATTACTGGTTAACCGCTCAGAAGGTCTGAGCCTTTCTAGGAAAAGTTTTTCAAGTCCAGTCAAACTATCAGTGCATATAAGCCTAAGTCGTTTACTTGGATGGTATATTGTCGAGCACATTTTTGGATATCATTGACGTCCTTATGGTAGGCGTAAAGGAGCAATCCATCATGAAGAAAACGAATCTGTAAAGCTGAAAGAAAGTGCATTGAGCGCCAAGCCAGAGTAAATGGATCATCACCAATTTCTTCAACATTGACTTGCTCTAATTGCAACCGATAGTTTAGAGCTAAAATAGGCCTAGTCAGCCATCAAAGAATTCATCGACACATATAAATGATCAAGAAATTAGTATGAGACGAACGACCATGTTGGGATTAAGTCAAACATGACCATAGCTGCTGACTGGGGAGGAAATCAAACAGATCAGTCCTGAAAACTTTCCACACGGAAGACTGCAAGCTACATGTAAAAACAAAAATATGTTATATGTGAAGATACCACGATAACTGCCTGTCCACATCTATAGCCACTGGTTGCTGCTACAAGATTATATCGGTAGAAAAACATCTCCATACTGAAGGAAATATTTCAAATTTTAAAGCTTTCGAGTACCATAATGTGGAAACAATTGCTTGAAGTACTGACGGATACCAAATTTCAGCTGCACATCCAAGAATTGTTCCACAACACAGTACTGAACATCTGGGGATTTCTTTGTTTTAGCCGTTTCTTTGTCAACCATTATGTGCAACAATGCTGATTTCCCCGTTTTGTTGTCTATTGAAAGGGAAGAAGAATGATGCAATATTTAACGCTACGCACTAGGCTTTTTGGCATTTACTCCTGTGTAATGCATGACTGCATCGTCTTTTTTTGCATTTCGTAGGTATTCCAACTTTTCTTATTCCGGTTATTGGCACAAAGAATCATTTTAGTTTTTACGATTTCTTGTAAAGTTAGGAAAGATAAAAGTCCGAACTCAATTGTGACGGTGACCCTACGACCGCAACCCATTTCTAACCCACCCATTTTTGTACACAGGTACCAGATGATGGAAATCCTACCTTCAACCTCCCACCCCTATCCTGTTGTACCCCACCCATCTCTCAATGTACATATAAATAAAAGGGATTAGCATTTTTTCACCTTAATATAGCTTTGGTGTCCAACATAAAATGCCCCATCTGATCAGAAACAGAATAGTATACTGGCGAAATGTCAAACTGACAATACCATGGATGGTAGGATGAATAGGTCAATGGCAGAACTTTTAAAAGAGATTTGTGGACAATTCTAAAAAAGAAGCGGAATGTATTATGTTAAGATAAAAGTACTCAATGATCAGGAAAAGACGCAATCGGAAAGAGATTCCCACTCCAAAAACCGAGGTGGGGGAAACTAAAATAACAATTAGGTAATTATGAAATGAAAACATATCGCAAGCCGAATTAGCAGCTTTCCCAATAGGTGGCCACTCAGTTGCCACTTAGTTGCCTAAATTTAACTAAAAATATGAAAACGTACTTAAGGCGCATACAACACAAATATTCAACGCCATGAGTCAGTTTTAGTAAATTCACACTTGTACTGCCTTGCTGTGTTGAAGAGTGTTGGTTCAGCAGGCAAGATGGTGTGGTTCGAGCCTCAGTCGGAGCAAAAGTTGATAAACCAGCAACACTTTTAAACATATTACACTGTCCCAACCCGCCCCTTACCTACTCCAGGGGTATGTGGTAGCCTAGTAGTAGAGCAACAGGTCCTGGATTTAAAGCATTTCTTCTCAATGTAGTGTCCTCTTGCTTGACACTAAGCTCCTCAGATTCCTAGGTTATATATAATCAGAAAATATTGCCTCTATCACAACGTGACTGAAAAAATGTTGACTGGAACATCAAGCCATGACCAAACCGAACCGAACCTACAACATTTCCACACTATTACCGTTTGTCCTTCCTACTATACCACTATCTAGTCCAACTGTTACGACCTCTACTATAGTATCTACACATACCCAACAGTTTTGAAACGCCACCATGTGACTTCTTTACCACTTGTCCTATCCTACCCTACCTCATCTCACCTTGTTCTACCATATGTCTGCCCACATACTATATCCATACCTTTGAAATATTTATGCGCAAAAATGTAGGGAACAGTTATATGAATTTCCAGCATTGTGTTTATAGACAAAGCTTAAATGCAAATTGATATTGGTCAGTAAATACGTAATGGATGTAAAATTCTAAGATTAAACATAAATTCTCCTATCCAAATGTAGACGGCCATCAACTGTTTACTCGAATACTCTAAATGTACCTGCTTTTCGATAGCCATCTAGGTTTTTGGCAGCCATTTTGATTTTGTTTATTTTCTCTTGTTGCATATTTGTGAAATATCAAGGCTTTCAAGTTTATATATACCTATGTATATGTAAGAATTTCTATCAAAACCCCCTAAGGTCGTCCACCTTGAATTTTGGCGGCCATCTTGAATTTGGTGGCCATCTTGAATTGCTCAAGGATTTTATATCAGGATATTCATATGTAGTTATGTCTGTGGAAATATATTCTGTTGATGATATTACACTCTAGGCTTCATGACGAAATGTATTAAAGAAATTCACTTTTTTTTGCAAATTTGTTATTACGTAAATAGTGTATGTAATTAGAAAATGCATGTCTTGAAATAGAACTATCTATTCAGTGGTGCCTCTTATTTGTTTGTTTTAATAAATGGAAAGTAATTCAGCCATGAAAGTCTTTTAGACCAAGAATTTTGACAATTCTAATAAAACATTGGCATATTACATTGAAAAAATCCTAAATTGCACTTACTGACCTTTTGGCCTCTTGTACTTTGTTTCAGACAAACATGCTTGATTATCTGACATATTCAAACCCTCAATGTACTGTCTAATTGTTAATAAACCAAATTTTATCATTCAAACCACTTTCATTGGCCTTGCTTTTACTTGTATTTTCAGCTGGGGTACGTTTTCTTAATTTTTGCACTCATTGAACTTTGACCTAGTTTCTGACCTTAAAAAGCAAATCTAGACTTGGCATCCACCCCTATGACTTCAGGCATGCATCAATGAATATGTTTACAACATCAAATTGCTTCTACTCAATTTTGCCATTTAAAGTGAAAATAAGCCTCAAATGTATGAATGGATGGCTGCCTACATGGTACATGTACATACTGTCCTTTTTTGTCTTGTCTATACAGCCTTGCCATTTACATTGTACTTGAGAAAATCTGATGTGCGCAAATGTAACATTTACCTAAGGGAATTGTGTGCGCGAATGAATGCGTTTACCTCGAAAAGTTGTGCGCGCAAATGAATCACATTCTTTTAAAAATGTGCGCAAATCTGCTTCCACCGACAAAACAATCGCATATATGCGTTGTTTTTCTCTGGGCAATGAGATTGAGATCTCTGCAGAATTCCGTAGCTTTGATAAACTACAATAAGTCTGTTATCTACGTGTCAAATACTAGGTTTTCAGAACTCGGTAAGCAAACTAATGATATAAACATGTTTAATTGTACTCAGCAGATAATTGAGCCATGTCATGACAAAACCAGCAATCAGCATATGCGAAAACAAAGGCGCAGATCAGCTTCGCAGAAACTGCGAAGCTGGTCAGCGCCTTTGTTTGCGCTATAGGATATGTTTGCGCTATAGGATAGTGCATTTCTATATCCAAAATTTCCAGCCACTAGCCATCTTCAGTATTTGTGCCAGACCAATTCAGAAACGATATAATTGTTGCTTTTGTCACGTCGCGGCTCAATTGTTTAAAATGTCTTCTGGCTTTAAACGTTAGTAATTCCTTCAAAGCTGCATCTATCTGGATTTCGCTATCTGAGGAAAATTATGCACTAATGACTCAATTTGCTTCAAACCAAGATAATATGAGCCTGTGTATGAGAAAACCAACAATTTGGGGATCCGAACAGGTCAAACACAAACCGGGCTGTGCAGCCAGAGAAGAACGCTAGAAGCTTGAAATTTCGGACTTAACAAGGAGGGGGTTTATACTAACTGTGTAGGGAAAACAAAGACGCTGATCAGCTGTGCAGCTACTGCACAGCTGATTTCACATATGCAGATTGTTTTTCTCATGCAGGCGCTCATATTGCAAATACGTGCTTTTGTGACGTTATATGCGTTTCTCTAGGGGCCAGATTTTAATTACTCATATATTCTTCCTGATAAAAGCGATTATTCTAATTAATGTTTAATGTTCACCGTAACTAAGCAGAACCGAAAAATAAAACGATTCCTGATTTGTATCTATGTTAATTCTAAGGGGAATATATATAAAATAGTCAGTAAATGAAATAGAATATATCAAAGTAAAGATAAACTCCCAGCTTGATTAACACTATTAAAGTCCAGTGCAATAAATATTGTTGTACTTCACAATTCTCAAATAAACAAATTGAATCGTGCATACATCGTTTTGCAATACAGCTATTAGTTAATGAAAAAACGGATGTACTTTTAAAAAAGTGATACTATATTGACGGTGACTTTTACCGGCGTTTCCGCAAATTAGCTTTAGATTTTTTATAATACGAACCACGTAAAAACGCTTACGATTACCAAGATCATCTACATGTAATTGTGCTGAAAGGATTCTTGGCAGACAACGGGGATACCTAGGAAACGGTTGCATTGTTAAACGGCACGTCGTTCAGGCCTTGGATTATCGTTTATTTGGGCATCATTATGCAGCAATTCAGTAACATGTATAGTAACTTTAACTCCAAAATGACAAAAGTAGAAAAATATGGTATCCAGTTCACTAAATATACAAAATTGTTTAGCTACCCTCTTGAGAAAACAAGAATTCTCAGAAATCGTGGAAAACTGGATTATGTCTTAGTTCAGGTATTAGATTGTCACAAAAAATAAAATGCGTTTCATCTATCAATCTATTTCTAAATCTGATTTTATTTAATTTCTTATTTCTATGATCTCTTCGATGAGATAGGCGGATAAAAAATGGAATAGAAATGTAAAATAAGTAAACCTTTCTACATCATTAAATTGAAAGAGATTACATGTATCAATCGACCTGGAAGAATTGGCAATTATATGCTAAGAGTTTAACCAGGCCATGGTTAAAGACTTTGATTTCCTCTTTGATTGCACGCCGGTGGGTCGGATCTGAGACTCAATGACGGTCCCGAATTAAAACTGTATTACAGAAGGGAGGAAGGGATTTACCCCCCCCCCCCCCCAATAATTTCTTCACTGACCTTTTCTGTTAACTGCTATTAACTATCTTCATGTTTCCTGTATATTCTGTCTACATCTGTTTTTTTCTCGTCACTTTTAAATTTGATTGATGCTAGCCGGCTTGTTTGAAAAGACTGCTGCTAATCATCTTGCCCTTCATGTGTGCTGTAACGTTTTTGTGTTGTACTTTCTTTTCCTCATGATCTCCGGGTTGGATTTTCAATTTAACTGTTCAACTTCTGTGTCTTATATTCATACCTATAGCCGTCTGAAGACGACTTTATGTCAAGCAAACAACTTTACAGACGCACTTTTCAACGATCACGATCACGTTTTTTAAAATGTACTTCAGATTGCTTCCTTTTTAGTTCAATTCCGACGAATACAGAAAATAATCGTCTAATGGTGGCTTAGCATGCAAAGCTGATTTCGTTGTCTATGATACTGCAAAATGCTGGCAGGAGATGATGCTGCGATTAAATCATTTGGAAAATACAAGAAAAATTGAATTACATACTGTGTACATCCTCTTATCTCAATAACCGCACTTTACCCCCATTTTCCTACTTTTTGGGGGTAAAGTGCGGTGTCCACTTATGCTGTAATACCTGCTGTGATTATATACAGCTTATCAGTGTTGAGCTGCCTCTCCTGGGTAATTATGCAAGGAATGGTCAGATATTCTGTAATCTGATACCTAGAATTCCAGGTATTTTACAGCACAAAATAAACCCAAAAATAAATGTTTGTTCATTTTTCATCAAAATACAATTTAATCAAAATAATTGAAATAATCATAAAAAGTTAATTGACATTACATTTTCAATGGTCTAAATCGGTTCCATATTAAGGATTTTGTATGATCATAGTACATGCTGATCAGAGCAGATGTTCCTTACCTGGAATTTTTTATCAGAGGCTGCTGAACTGAAATTATCCCTGCTAATTGGTTTTACTGCCTTTTGCACCATGGGTGTCTAATGACCAAAGTGGATTTTTGGAGTTAAGAGAATGTACACACTATGGAAGTATAGAAGGTACAGAAATCGATTGAATTAAATTTAAATTCCAACCATGGCACCGGGTGGGAAAGGAAAATGTACATCACAAAAGTTCAAACACTGACGCGCGTGAAGAGCAAGATAAGTACAGTAGTCGCATTAATTATTGCCGCCTCCCCGTGACCAACTTTGTCCCGTTGTATGTGTTTAGATAACGGAACACGGAACCAAAACGACATTTGCCATGACATGTTTACAAAATGGCATATTTCTCAGCGAGGTAGTCAACAAAATGACACGTGATTACGTCCATATACATCTGGCATGATTACAAATTATTACCTCGCCTGCACGAAGTGCACAGAGCTATTATTGTCACCTCGGTCGTCCGCGTTTACGTTTACGTTTACGCCCGCGTCTCACTTTCGGTTAAAGTTTTTAAAATTGTTATATCTTGATAGTCACTGACCAGAAATCATTCATATTTGGAACGTTGCTGCATGTGAGGGTCCTCTGTGATTTGGTGTGAAGGGACCCGTGGGGTCGTGCCTGGGGGCGGGGCTAGAGGTCAATATCTAGAACACCTTTGTACAATGCTCAGATGCGGTGTTAGTTTCTCATCAACTGTAAAGTCTAGAACTGTCAAACCTTACATAAGGCTTCTCCTCGATGTCCTGACTCGGCACCCACATTGACCTACTGACCTTGACCTATATTTCATGCTCCAGTGACTTTGTCATTTTTGAAGCCAACCCTTAATATCTCATCACCTATAAAGCCTACAACCATCAAAACTTGCATATGGCTTCTCCTCGATGTCCCGACTCGGCACCCACATTGACCTACTGACATTGACCTATATTTCATGCTCCAGTGACTTTGTAATTTTTTAAGCCAACCCTTAATATCTCATCAACTATAAAGCCTACAACCATTAAACCTTCCATATGGCTTCTCGATGTCCCGACTTTGCACCCACATTGATCTAGTGACCTTGACCTATATTTCGTGCTCTAGTGACTTTGTCATTTTTGAAGCCAACTCTTAATATCTCATCAACTATAAAGCATACAACCATCAAACCTTGCATATGGCTTCTCCTCGATGTCCCGACTCGGCATCCACATTGACCTATTGACCTTGACCTATATTTCATGCTCCAGTGACTTTTATTCAGTAGTTTGGCTGTTTTCTGTTTTGACATGTATTATCTTTAAGCATAGCATCCCAGCAAGCAGAACCATATCTCCTGCTAAACATTTTGGCAACAGATCAATATGTTCATTGTTAGCTTATTTATGCAAATAGCTCCCTATACAAAATGCATCTACAGGCAAGGTCAATGTCACGGGTCATAGACACAAACCAGGTTGTACATGTACAACCACAGAAGAAGACGAAAGGCTTGAAATTTTGGATTCTACTATCTTTATCTGCGAAGCTGATCTGCGGCTTTGTTTTCGCATATGCATATCGTTGGTTGTCCGATTTCATATGGCTCTTACGTTTATTTCCAGGTTGCCGGTAAAGGGAACTTAGAGGAGTTTCAGCGATTGTACTTTGCCGACAACACCCGGCTAGGTGTCCAGGACAGCAAAGGTCTCACAGCCGCCCACAAAGCCGCTGAGAATGGAAGAGTTAACATTCTCGAATTCATAGCAAACCAAAACGGAGGTAACACTTGTAATGAATTAATATACATGTTATTCCGATGTTTAATTCTTTCAGTTCCAGTTCTACCCATCAGTTGTACTTTTAGCTGTTGACTACAAAGCGAAATTGACCATATTCAGAGAAAGACCGCGTTAGCTAAATTACGTGCACCGGTTTTACATAATGTAACGTGCAAAACAATTTACACGTAGCTTGCGTCATTTCCAATTAAAATTCAAGAAAAGAGGTCCTCTCAAAACGAAGTTCCTAATTTTGTAGATCTCAATATCAAGGACAAAACTGGCAACACCCCACTCCATCTGGCCGTGGCCAAGAATCAGACGAAGGTTATCGACTTTCTCATAGATCGAAAAGTCGACTGCTCCGTACTTAATGATAAAAGTCTGGCCCCTATCCACGTTGCGGTCGAGGAAAATGCTATCGACGGACTTAAGGTAAGACTGTTTCCTTAAAATTATATAATGTCGAGGCATTTTAGAAAGATGTGTTTGTTATGTATAACTGTCAGTTGTACAAGTACTCTTCTTATGTCAAGCCAAGCAATCAAGTAAATAGAGGATCTTACACGAGTGGTCATTTCATATGACATTTATTAAACGATCCTTCGGCGAGTTTAATAAACTTCATATGAAATGACCACGAGTGTAAGATTCGTTTTATCATATAATTTTTAAAATAGGATTTCATCGCCTTCGAAGTGGATATATTTTCAATGAAAGTTTAAAATGTTGTTACGGACGTCGTCAATAACGTTACGTACATTATTCCTGCAAAAGTGTTAATACACGTCTGGTCATACGATTTTTATGACATGACGTTATCCACTGGAAAACAGCGACGTCATATGATAAACCGAGATTTGAGTTTAATGGCCCCACGACTTATCTGAACTATGGTGTACTTTATGTGACAGAAGCAAGACTAATAGTACCCAGCTGTCGTGGTGCATGCAGTTTGCACTTTATGTGGCAGAAGCAAGACTAATAGTACCCAGCTGTCGTGGTGCATGCAGTTTGCACTTTATGTGGCAGACAAACTGATACATGTAATAGCTTCATCAGGAAAACATGTCCGTGCATTGTATACCCCCTTATACCCCACTTTTATATAGCGAAACTGGGGTACGCAGGGGTATACCTATTTTTCTTATTTTTGCTCCAAAACATAGATTGTGGGTACTCGTTAGAGCCGCCTCGCCGAGGCGGTTCTAACGTGTACCCACAATCTATGTTTTGAGCAAAAAAAAAGAAAAATAGCAAAATTTTTCTTCTGAAAATTTTCTTTTTTTTACAACTTTAAAAATCTCTGTATAATGCATGGGCATGTTTTCGTAATGTAGTACTAAGATATCTCGGTTCATGCTGCTTGCAGATGCCAGACTGATGTGTGGGGCACGCGATAAAACAATTTGAAGCAAAAGCAAACAACTTATTTACATGCAAATTTTCTCTCTAGCACGCAATAATATTTGTTTGCAGGCACTTTTACAACACAAAGAGCTTGATCCGAATATTAGAGGCGAGAAAGGGAACACCGCCCTCCACTACTGCGCGGCCAAAGATAGAGCTGAATGTGCAACACTACTGGTAAGCAACGCGTTTCGCTATTTATATGAGACGTGTGGTAAAAACCACTTCTGGCTTACTTTCCAGAGACTTTAACAAATTACTGTTAAGCAGCACGTTTGACAATATGATACGTGTGGTGAAAACCACTTCTGGTTCACTGATGAGGCTTGATAGTCGAAACCGCGGTATGACCCACCCTTTTCTCTCTAATATGTTCACTGCTCTTAAAGGATCTGAGTTTTATTTTCATTTTCTGGCTACCTTTGACAAATTACCACCGAATAATGAAATTGACACTTATGACACTTAATATGACTCTCTGTGAATAGAGCTACATGTATACAGAGCAACGAAATCGGTATCCCAATCAACTTAGCGGGGAAACTCCACTAGGTAGGGTACCACTCTAAGTACCGATTCCGAAAAAAGAAAGAAAAAAAAGGGAAAAAAAATAATAAAATAAAAACAAAATAATTTTAAAACGAGTGAAAATTGAAATTTTACAGTTTCAAGATTAAAGTTGTATATTTATCAGAGTGAAATTCGCCATGTTTTTTTGTCTGACTTTCAGTTGGAATATGGCGCTCGACCTTGTATCAAATGTAAAAATGGTTTCTTTCCAATCAACGTGGCTGGGAAGTGCGCCTCTGCAAAGACGCTTGAAGTACTTATTCGACACGGTAAGCATATGGTACCGTATAATTCTAGCTTTAGATTAAACAAAAATCTATCATAATGGCCCTTGATATAAGAATTTAAACTGATAGAAAATGACGGTGAGGTTAGGCGCCTGTAAAATCGATTCGATTTAAGACCCCCACCCCAGTAATTCTATATTACTGACCGTTCCAAGCCGGCGGTACTTTTGTTGTGGTTCCATTTGTGTTATGTTTTGGAGTCGAATTTTTGTGCTGTTGAACCTTATGTGTGTTTTCATGTTGTTGTTTTTTTTTTATTTTAGTTCGGGGGTAACTGAGTGGCCGCCTATTGGGAAATAGCTGCTCACTGGGCTTACGATATGTTTTCTAAGTATAAGTACCTTATTGTCAATTTAGTTTTTCCCACCTCGGCTTTTGGAGTGAGAATTTCTTTCTGATTGCGCATTTTCCTGACCATTGCCTACTTGTACCTTTAAACAATGTGAACTTGCTGAAATATCAAAACTTTCCTCCATCAAAGATAAGTAGCTTAGTTCTATGTAGCGATTAGTATTCTTTGCTATCGAAGAGTAAAATAGAATCTGATTGAACCATTAATTACAGAAAACATAAAACTTTATCGTATTACTGGAATTAATTTTCTGAACAGGTACCGTTTTATGATGTTTTGGTGAATAGTTTATTTTTGAGAATAAAATTGCGAATTTCTGAAATTTCTCTTTGCCTCAAAATACCAATGCACCGTAGACATTTTCTTATAAAATCCATGCCTAAAATACTGCCAGCATTGTGTTCTTAGTTTTCAATGTGTTTTGATTCAGTCAAAATTTTTAAATTTTTATCAGTTTTGGGGGAAATCTTGTGTGTCTTTTATGACAAAAATCGCATTTTTTTTTTTTTAAATATATATTAAAATTGTCTGTATGCAAATTATACAAACGCTTTCCAGTAAAATTGTAAAGCAATCATTTGTATCGAGTTCCACTGGAGCTGGGTACAAGAAATCAACAATGACAAGGTGGACAATCACGTGACAAAAATCAATTATTGCGTATTAGTATCCGGACAGAACCAGTAAGCAAATCGGCCATAAGTGTCTTAAAACTGAATGAAATTTCACGGGGTGAAATGCACATACCCCGGAACAATACATTCTAAACTTCTATACAACAGTCAGTTTAATAAGCTCTATAATTCAATAGATTCCCCTGAGCAACTGGATTTATATTTTAACACCGAGGTTGCTCGGGGTTATCTAGTAAACAAAAGCGCACAATATACTGACTGTTGTACAGCAGTTTAGAGGGAGGGTACCATTCTGGGGTATGTGCACTTTACCCCATGAAATTTCATTAAGTTTTAAGAAAATATGGCCGATTCGCTAAATGGTTATGTCCGAATACAAGTACACAAAAATCAGTTTTAGTCACGTGATCGTCCGCCTTGAATGAGGTATATTTTCAGAAATAAATGATGATATACGAGGCGTCAAAGGTGTTTTTGAAAATGTTTGTAAAAAACAACTAACCAAAATAGTTTTATTTAAGGATTGAAGCTCGAAGGGCTTCTCGGAGACATTAAAACAGTTATGTTTTACATCATCCAGTAAAAGCTAAAATCTGAATTTCAGTACATGAATACATGTATTTACATTTTATATTATCAATCAAGTTTCAGATTTTTAATTGCGCATATCAACGCTCATTTGCATGTAATCTGACATTTAATCTGACTTAACCTAATTTTGGAACAGCCAACACGTCAAATGTTTGCGCCTAACGTCATGGCGATACACGAACAATGTCACGACAACAAGAGTAAACAAACAACGTCTACGGATGGTTTCGATGTCGCCACGCCCATAGGCGTGGCCTGTATATCACGTGACTAAATGTTTGTCATCGGGAAATGAAGAGCATCATGAAAGATACTTTCATCTAGGGCAATTGCAATAAAATGTAAATATAGGTGCTTACAAGACTGACAATGTATTTTACGGTGTTCAATTTTGGCGCAAATGATGACTTGTAGCAGAAAATTGAGATTTATTGCAAATCGTCAAATAATGTTCTCTACATATACGATTGCTTTCCAGTAAAATATACTTATAATATGACGACACTTCCAACGCTACCGATAAAGAATGTTCAACATCTCAAAAACGGACAAATTAATTGTCTTGAAATTTTCACCATTGTTTCATCAGCCAATGACACAAGCAGCGGTTATTGCATCCTATCGTGGGCTCGATGCGTAGACACCACCAAGCTGTCAATCTATATATGTCTGTTATACTCGATTTAGTTGATTGGGTCAATGAATAGTTTTCTGTAATAAAGTAGTTTTCAACTTTTATCATGAATGAATGTAATAAAAAGAGCAAAAAGTTTATTATAATCACAATATATGTTTGGTTTTACGATGAAGTAATGTAAAGTAAGCCCTCTAATTTTGCGACTTTTAAAAATGATATTTGGTGTGTTCAAATACCCGAGCACTTTTTACCACAAGTGTGACGCGCACGGGAACGCGCGCTCCCGGGAACGCGGACGACCGAGGTGACTACAATAGATCTTTGTACTTTGTGCAGTCGAGCAAAACAATAAGAAGCTTGAATGACAGTCCTGGTGGTCCCAAGTCGATACTTCTGTTGTGGCTCTATTCGTTTTATGTTTTGGAGTCGACTTTTGTGCTGTTTGAACTTTAGGTACATTTTCATAGTTTTAGTTAAGCCTGGGTAACTGAGTGACGGGCCTATTAGGAAATAGCTGCTCAATCGGCTTGCGATATGTTCTCTAAGTATAATTACCTAATTGTCAATTTGTTTTTTCCCGTCTCTGTTTTTGGAGTGGGAATTTCTTTTTGATTTTGCATTTTCCTGATCATTGCCTAATTGTACCTTTTTGGTTTAGTACTTAATTAACGGCACTTCCAATGCTACATCTAGAAAGGTACAAGTAGGCAAAGATCAGGAAAAGGCGCAATCAGAAAAAGATTCCCACTCCAAAAACCGAGGTGGGAAAAAACCAAACTAACAATCAGGTACTTATACCATGAAACATATCGTAAGCCGAATGAGCAGCTATTTTCCCAATAGGTGGCCACTCAGTTACGTTAACTTAACTAAAAATCCATAAGAAGTCCATAACTTGACAGCCACTGACCAAAAAAAAAAAAGTATTCTTGTTAACACCATAGGCACCATGTACGGTTGGCTTTTATTGCATGTCATCGGTTCCAAAGGTCCATGCACCGGGGTGGAGTTAGAGGTTAAAATTTAGAACACCTTCAAAATTGCTTTTTCGCCGTTTAAGGTTTTTCAGAAGTCTAAATACTGACATCCCTTTATCAAAAAGTATTGATACTTGGATGGTTGATACCCGGAAGTGTTAGCATTCACTTAATTACATCAGAGTCCATGCTTGTGGTGGGGTGAAAGGTTAAAATCTAGAACGCCATAATATTGGCTTTTCTGTGAAGTCTATACACTGACAACCCATTACGAAAACATGCCCATGCTATATATAGAGATTTTTTCAGCTGTAAAAATTGAAAATTTCACAAGAAAAATTTTGATTTTTTTTTTTTCTTATTTTTGCTCAAAACATAGATTGTGGGTACACGGCAAGGCGGTTCTAACGAGTACCCACAATCTATGTTTTGGAGCAAAAATAAGAAAAATAGGTAAACCCCTGTTAACCCCAGTTTTGCTATATAAAAGTGGTGTTCAAGGGGGTTTACTTTTCACAGACATGTTTTCCTGATGCAATTGAAAGACAGCATTCATGGTTTCAGTGTTTGTACATTTCATGGCATCGGCTCTCTAGGTCCTTGCCTGGGGGTGGGGCTAGAGTTTTAAAGTAGAACACTGTAGAAATGGATGTACTGCTACATGTATGTAGGTTTCTCCATATCTGGGCAACAACGTATCGTAAAGCATTCATACTTCATACACTTAAGGGCCCATGACATCAGACCACTGGGTCCGAGTCAGGGGTTGGGCTAGAGGTCAAAATTTAGAACACCCTAATTTAAAATATCGTTTTCCTTTGTATATCTAAATAGAAACAACTAAGATGGTCTGCCATTCATCTTGATAAAGTTAATGCTGGGTTGACCTAATTTCCATGGTCATGTGATTTTTCCTTATATCTTAACACTCAATTAGTATATGAACATACGTCATTGTGATTATGACCAGACCTTTGACCCCAAAGTACTTTTAGGTCACTGTGACCTAATTTCATGGTCCAGTGATTTTGTCTCATATCTCAACACTCGTTGGGTATATGATCATACTTCTTTCAAATTATGAGTGAGTATGACTAGACCTTTGATCCCAAAGTACTTATACTGTGACTTGATTTCATGGCTCTGTGAAGGCAAACGTATGTATTTGCATAAGGCTTTGGGTTACAAGTCGAGTTGGCTCTAATGTCTGACAAAGACAGAAGCAGTCGAGCATGCTGTCATGCGACAGCTCTTATTTGAAATTCCATTTCTACCGAATTTTTGAACGGGGTACCAGAAATTAAACATACACATAAAGGTTAGACAGAATTACCAGAATTATCATATACCGAAAAGGGAATTTTATGAAAAGATACAAGTAGGCAATGATCAGGAAAAGGCGCAATCAGAAAGAGATAACCACTTCATGAAGTTTGTATGCGTATCAAATATGACTGAATGACCACCGATTGGGAAATAGCTGCTCAATTTGGCTCAATACGGTACCCACAATCTATGTTTTGAGCAAAAAATAAGAAAAAATATCAAAATATTTCTTGTGAAATTTTCAATTTTTACAGCTGAAAAAATCTCTACATGTATATACATGTATTGCATGGGCATGTTTTCGTAATGGGTTGTCAGTGTATAGACTTCACAGAAAAGCCAATATGATGGTGTTCTAGATCTAACCTTTCGCCACATCACAAGCATGGACTCTGATGTAATTAAGCGAAAGCCAAGTATCAATACTTTTTGATAAAGGGTTGTCAGTATTTTGACTTCTGAAAATATTTGATACGCATACTGCAGCTGGTGTTGTGCCGTGTGGCGGCCCTAAAAAGTCTCCCCGTACATCATCCATAGTGCAGATTATGTTTTCCTTTTGGTCCTTTGAGATCAATGAGGGTATTCTGAGAAATCAGAAAATTATTATTGGTTTAGATTCATTTTCTAACCAACGTTTAATATATTTGGCCCCATTTGGATTATAATAGTCTTTGTATATAGTATCGTGTTGAAAGATGCAAAATTACTGTAATTCTCTTTGGCTTCATGTTGCCAAATCTATAGGGTCACTGAAGAGGCTTAAGTAGCCGAAACCATGGTATGGCCCATCCCCTTTCTCATTAATATGCTCACTGCTCTCAAAGGATCTCAGTTTTATTTTTATGAAGCATATTTTCGCGAGAATTCTTCGACTTTAGGCAGTTTAAAGACAATAATTAGAGACTGAAAGTATAAGAAAAAAGAACTGTGTCTCAAATTGTATCTGCACTAGTTTACTAGAGGAAAAATTCACGATTAGTCGCTAAGTTTTCGATTCAATGCTACTGGAGAGTAAAAAGGCGTTGTGATATACATGGGTGGTCCAAGAAGTATTGTGAACATATGTATTTCAAATTGTAAGCCTTTGTGTGGTTTGGATGTACAATATTTTCAGATTATATCTGTGTATTTAAACAATCAAGGTGGGGACATAATTTCTCTGAATTTGCTTGTTTAAATCTTTTTTTTTTTTTTTTTTTTTTTTTTTTTCTTTTTTTTTATTTCATTTTTACTTTTTTAATCAAAGATTCAAAGTCTATGGGAACTGATTACCCCCGACATGGGCCGTCTTTGACGCCAGGGGCACGAATGGCAGGATTAATGAAGAGATAATTATAATATTGCTGCAGGTGTTGTGGTTTCAGAGGAGAATATTTTTAATTATGTCCCATTATAAGCCAATGGCAGATAATCACACCCCTGGGGGTTGCCTGTATGAACTCAAAGGGCACTGTTGGCAAAATTTACAAAGATGATTGCTATACACTTGTACATAGCTACACATAAATATAAATGACCTGGGCCTTGTGATTTCAGAGAAGAAGATTTTTTTATGTTTTCCCATTGTAATGCTGAGCTAATGACCTCCTGTCAGTATTTATGTTAAGCTCCACATAACAATACTGTATACCAATAATAGAAGCCTTTAATGTCATGGTTTCCTAGTAGAAGATTTTTATGATTTCCAATTGTAAGCCTATGGCAGATGATAACGCTCCCGGGCGGGCCTGTATGGACACCAAGGGCAGGGTTGGTTGGATTATAAAGATAAGTAATATACATCGCTAAACACAAAATATTAATGTTCTTGACCTTTTGGTTTCGGAGATTTTTTTTTCATGTTTTTGCTATTGTAAGTCTATTGGAGCTATCTGTTGTCATGGAAACCAGAGTTCTTGCCCAAAAGCTAATGCAGCCATTCCCTAATCATTTACCACAAAATTAAATTCCGGAAAACACATTTTATTGTCAATCTTGCAAATCCCTATAAACAACTACATTACAGTGATTCTCTTTGGCTCCATTTTGCCAAAACTAAATGGTCACTGAAGAGGCTTAAGTAGCCGAAACCGCGGTATGGCCCATCCCATTTTTCAATCATATTCCCATAGCTCTTAAAGGATCACAGTTTTATTTTTTTTTTTAGCTGCAATTGTAATGTTTTCATGCAAAGAAAATTGTCATTGACGCCTTTGCATCTCGTAAGGTCAGCCTAAAATTAAAAGCTTAAATGGCCGTCTTTTTGTTTAGTATTATTTTTTTTTATTTTATTGGAAAACAATTGTATATGCAGAGAACTTTATGTAGGCCTAATGGTTTGTAATTATTTGCGATTTTCTGCTAAAATGTCATCATTTACCCTAAAATTGAACTCCGGAAAACACATTGTTAATCTTGTAAACACATACAAATCTATTTTAGTAGCTGATGCTTTTTGCAAACAATTTATGTTTCAAAACACTTTTGACGCCTCATTTCTGCCTAGAACAAACAGCCACACACTCATTTGTCATATATTTCTGAAAACACACCCCATCATTAATTACTGGTACTCAGTTTCATTGGAACTCGATACAATTGCAATTTCAAAAAGAATTAAAGGCCCGAATAATGATGTCTCTGATTACTATACAATTTTACTGGTGTAATCAGATTCTTCGGCAGCCTAGAAATCTCTGTTTTTTTTTTTTTTTTTTTTTTTTTTTTTTTTTTTTTTTTTTTTTTTTTTAACTTTTCCTCATATCACAAACAACCATATTTCGTGTAATTTTGTAATGAAAATATTTCTACGCTTCTCATCTTTCAGCTTTATCAGGAAACTGTATTTTGTTTTTTCAGTTGAAAAGCTAGGCTACAAACGAGAGGATATTCTGACATTCTCAGACAAGGAAAACAACATGCCACTACATTGCGCAGTCAACAGCGGAGACTTAGCGGTAACATTACGAAAACTTGCCTGTGCAATATACTGTTTTTAAGCTCAAAAATTGAAAATTTTCAGCGGAAAAATTTTGTTGTTTGTCTTATTTTTCCTCAAAACATAGATTGTGGGTACACGTTAGAACCGCCTCGCCGAGGCGGTTCTAACGAGTACGCACAATCTATGTTTTGGAGCAAAAATAAGTAAAATAGGTATACCCCTGCAAACCCCAGTTTCTCTACATAAAAGTGGGGTTTCAGGGGGTACTCATTGCATGGACATGTTTTCCTGATGAAAGTTTCTTGATTTTAGCTCAACCTGAGCCAGCGGTGAAGTATCTTGATTGTTTAGCTCACCTCGGCTATGTGATGTCAAATCAAAAACAAAATATTTTACAAGTGCGGTCTTAAATCAGAACTGTCTTAGAAATCGGCCTTCAAAGGCCAGTATCGCATGCAGGTTGACAAATACCGATTTGAGTCATCTGCTTTGGGTGTAGCCAGGTTTTTTGGGTAATACTTCATTTGCCACTTTAAAACTATTTTATTCGAAGTCATTTTCATTCCATAATTCATTTACATGTGTAAGAAAATCGTTTGTGTTCTTTAAAAGTTGTGGCTTTATTCTGTAAACCTTCCATACAGGCTGTTAGAGTATGCCTTAACGCGGGCGCTCCTGTCGATGCGACGCAAGAAGACAAGTCTACACCACTGCACTTCGCATGCGCACAAGGAAGTCTGGACATGGTAAAGCTGATGCACGAAATGCAACCTGAAAGGTTTGAAACAGCAATGCAGACAGAGGACATCCTACAAAGGACACCGTTGCACAGAGCTGCACTGTTTGATCATGTAGCAGTTGTTGAGTACCTCATTCGGATGGTAAGTGTATAATGTCATTTTGTTCTATTTATGAATTAACCAGTTTAAAACAGTCTTTATTCGCCTAATAAAATATTTCAAATTTTACAAATAATGTTTACAATTTTATACTGAACATAAGGTTCTTATATCTGACTGATTCGTATTAACCAATGAATGCTGGATTTGAGGTAAATTTGGCACTGCTTGTTCCGAATTCTGGTGATCGCCTACATTACTTTCGGCATATAGATTCAAGTAAAATATCTTGTGTAAAGTGGGGCCAGAAATCGAAGCCATTAAATTAAAACTCCCAGCATAGACATCAGGTGGGAAAGAAAATATATAATACTGAAAACAGTTCTCCGACGACCCAGTCGAAGAGTAGAGTGACTAGCCCTTTCCCAACAAGGTAGCCATCCGGCCAAGTTTCTACCGAAACCAAAGGTAACAAGCACAACAGAGAGACAGGCACAATAAACAATCGTATCATGATTAAGAGCACTCTCTCACTTCTGATTTGATAACATGTTGTGTTCTACAAATACAGGAAGCTGACGTGAATGCACAAGACGCCGATTCAAGAACCCCACTTCTTCTAGCCTCTTCAAAAGGTGGATGGCGAACGGTTAACATTCTTCTTCAGAACGGAGCAGACATCACCATCAGGGACAAAGAAAATGGCAACTTTCTTCACCTTCTCATTAGACACGGTGGAGGCATTGATAAGTTTAAGATCGAAGTTATTAAGGTAAAAAAGTTTACAAGTTAGCATATTCATGTAATAAGTGTACAGTGACATTCAACTTAAAAGACCCCTTCGCTGTTAGCTGATAATGCATAAGGAACGGGGCACTAGAAAATCATCACTCTAAATACAGGTAGGGGCCTCAAACAGAAAATCAGTATTGATTGCAGAGGGATTCAGTTTTATTGCACAAGTTATTAGGGATCATTGACCAATAAACAGTGGTACCGCAGGTATTATCCGTTTATTACCCCATGCAGAGATAACGTAATCGCCTCATTATGACAGTCATTCGATCTCTGAATCGTATTTCACCAGCAGGGGTCATAAATCTAATAAGCACTTGAGCTCCTTCAGAAGCTCTCCTTTAAACCTTTAATAATGTTTTAGCTGTGTATTGTTGAGAACAAATCGGGAGCCATAACTCATAAAATCCATACGAAAATCGACAAATAAAAGTTATACAGGAATGGGTCCACCATGAAACAAAGAATGTGTGACCAATGACTTGTGAGTAGTAAGCGTCACCTCCCAACGTCATGTTTACATGTGTATAATAGCTAATAATGATATTAGTGAAAATATTATAATAATATAATAATATCTTTTTTCGTATGTTAAAGGGCGTACAAGATCTATTGAACGAGCAGGATGGTCTCGGATGCACGCCTCTCCATTACGCCTCAAAGGAAGGTCGGCTCAACGCCATCGACGATCTTCTTAGACTTGGAGCTATCATAAATCCAAAAGACAATGAGAAGAAATCACCGTTACACTTTGCAGCTAAGTCAGTTATTCATAGTAAAATATAAATTAAACAAATACAATTTGCATTCAAAATCTACGAATACTTAGAGCCGGAAATCAAAGGTGAAAAGTACATCAGTACATTTTGAGTTTTCATTGTAAAACGTTTCTTTGAATCTACCTTGTGTTAACGTGTTCAAAAAAAGGTCGTCGTTAAAAGCAATTTCAAATTGTTGGAATTTCAAACGCCAATAGGACAAATAGTTATATACTAATAACTTTTGTGAAACAAAAATAGCTGTTTGCAATAAAAACGAGTTTTACAATTTTTCAAAAAGTTGATGGCTTAAAAACGGTGTTCGACTAAAACTGGTCCCATATTAAAAGTTACTTTATCAAATGCATTGCATATGATTTCGTCTTTTCCAATGAGAAATAAGTTTCGCCAGTGTTGAAATTGTATGGTCTTGTAAGTTACTAAGTATTTGTTTTGTATTTGTATTTGATCAGATACTCGACTTTTGTATTATTTATTATAATAAGGTATGGACGATACAATACCTGCAAGCGACTTCTTGAAAGTATGATGGGACCGAATATCATCAACGAAACCGATTGTGACGGAATGACGGCGCTCCATATCGCCGCTGAATGCGGGCAAACCAAGATTATCACTCTCCTCATGCAGAAGGGGGCTTATGTAACTAGGTGAGCAAATAACATCTGCGATACTACATTGCAAAACACAGGGAGACTGATCGGATATCGACCTGATCGTGCCAAGCATAGTCACCGTGGAAGCAGAATTCGGTATATGCTAAATGCACCGTGAGACTTTGAATGTTTTAAATGATAGGGTACGAACTACAACTAATGGAAGTTCATGTCGACGAAAGTACGTAGATTTGTCTTAAGAATCACAAATCGCCACAAGATGGAATCGGAAGTCAATTGGGTGACCGTATTGGCGGCAACTTTAATATTCATATCAAGCTCAAGCTATTTATACCATCTGAAGTCCTCCTCGGAGGTTAAGCTGTAAAGCAGGATAATAAAGAATGGAATAAAACATGGGCCCTCTCCCATTGGAACCAAGAGATATAGATAGGCTGCTTGTTGCACCGGCTAAACTTATAAACAACTGACTGACCATCTGATTTCTGGTTAACTTCTCAAAACGTCTGAGCCTACCTAGGAAAAATGGTTCGTCAAACCATCCGTACGAGTTTGTAAGCCTTTCTGGTTTGCTTTGGGGTGGTTATTGTTTCAAGCACATATCATGACATCCTAATGTTGGGTAAAAGTCCCATAAAATGGAGTCTACGTCCCGACATTACCATAGCTGTTGATTGGAACGCTGAGCTACTTTTCAAGCAAAAAATGAAATACCCTCCAGAGAATTGTTTGACTTGATCAGTAATAAGTTTGTCATTATATGTGTAACCCTGATTGACTGTATGTTCAATAAAACGCTGTACATATTTTATCAAATATTAGAGATGACATGGACAACTCTCCACTACATTTGGCGGCCGCCAATGGTTACACAAAGAGCATGAGGCTTCTACTGCAGGTCTACCCAAATTTATTGGACCAACAAAATAAAAACGGGGTAAGGTTTTCAACGTAAGAGAATTATTATGGTCATTAGGTAAGGGGACGTAGTTTGCAACATATCAGAATACATTTCTAACCGGTAACGACATTAACAATCTTTTATTTAACAAGTGGAACGTATCGTTTAAAATTCTGTTTTCGATTTCACAAAAGTTTTGTTGAATGCATCTAACTTAAGCAAAACTTAGTTAGAAACATCTTATTATTTTAATTTCAGGACACTGCTCTTCATGCTGCATCGCGTGCAGGGCATGCAAGTGCTGTTGAAACATTGATGTCTTACGGAGCTGAATTGACACAAAACGCAGATAATCACTCCTTCTTCGACATAGCTATTCAAGAGAAAAATGTGGAAGTTGGATACGCAATAGTCAGACATGAAAGGTACATGTACATGTAGATAAACGCCAGTATGGGTAGATTTCAAAATGTTAATTTTTACTTACATCAGGATAACATATTCATTTAATGTATACCCCCACATACCCCACTTTTATATAGCAAAACTGGGGAATGCAGAGGTAAACCTATTTTTCTTATTTTTGCTCCAAAACTTACATTGTGGGTACTCGTTAGAATCGTCTCGGCGAGGCGGTTCTAACATGTACCCACGATGTAAGTATTGAGCAAAAATAAGAATAGTATATATATATATATATATATATATATATATATATATATATATATATATATATATATATATATATATATATATATATTCAGTTCTACTGAAATTTTTACAACTTAAGAAAAATCTGTGCATTTCATAAATTGGCATGTTTTCGTAAAGGTATTTGTAAGTAAGCAAGCAGAAAAAAGTCAAATTCATGAGGGCCTGACAAATAGTTCTGTTACACATTATTAGGTATATGTACAATTAAGTTCGCATATCGTCTGATAGTTAATTTTGCTTTGATTTTGACGCAAAGTTAATGAACTTATACTATTTTCATTCTCGTTAAAATCACTTTTGCTTCGCTTACAGATGGGAAGAGGCACTCAACGCATGTTCCAGTCTATTTGTAACACCGATGAATGGGTTAGTGCAATTCCTTCCGGAGGTTGCTATGGTATGTGTTTGTTATGTCATGTTCAAGCACGCCACCTTTCTGAAAGTGCTTTCTGTTTATACTGAAAAGCGTAGCGACAAAATCAAAGAAACGTGAAAGTCTGATAGATACGTAATACAAATGGCAACAACACATATCAATATAGGTATCAAACATGGTTATCTATGCATTAACATCTGCTGGTCCTCTAGGGAGAACATGAAACAATTCCTTTGTTAATGCATTAGAAAGTACATGTTTTAATCGTTTTTATCGCATTGTACAATTTATTCATGTTATAAATGTGGAAATGCACATACAACAGTGCGGAAGCTAGCGTTAACTACCTATGTTTTGAGAACGCTGCTATCATGACAAAGCATAACGTAACATGATAACATTAAATCTTATGCACGGCGGCCCGAGGCCGAGTGACCGAGAACGCTAATTTCATCAATGTTCTTAAACCATTCGATCATTTCAACGATGTTTATTGTGTGTCGGGTTCAAGCCTCACATCGGACACATGTAAAACAAGCCAAGGTCTGCATGCAGGTGTGCCAGGTCGTGTTTCTCACGGTTATGTCGTTTTCGCCCCACCTACTGATTGGCCCGGCTCAAATGAGCTGAAATAATCTTGAAACTGAAAAAATGCACGATACGCGGTGACTTCATTTTTGCGCGGTGCCCTGTAACAAACATATTAAAAGCCATGTCTTAACAGCGCGCGCTCACGTGATGTGCAAGATTAAACCACGTTTTTTTTTCTTCACTAATACACATCTGTTAATACCATGCGACACTGATAATTATACGAGGGATGTTCTTTAATTCTTGTCATCGACGTGTTTTCTCCTAAACCAGCATCTATCAGAAGACAGATACTTTGTTGATATAAACATGTTCTTTGCAATATTGAAACCATCCAACAATTTTAGAATGAAGCAATTAATCGTTGCAATATGAGTCTTTAAAGAGGGGCACCATTATGACACTGCAAACACGTACTTCAGCCAGTACCAAAAGACAGTAAAATGTTAAAATTAAAACGGTTAGAAGAACGATTTTATACTTGCGGAGTCGTCCTTACCTTGCTAACGCATAGGCGAAAATGTATTTTCCTAAATAAGAAATTGCGATTTTTACGAAAGCTGTAAACATAGCACAACGCCTGTTTGTTGTGAATTGTTAAATTGAAAAACGTCAGCATAGAAGTATCAGATCCTTATAATTCCATGTCAAGTTATGACTGACCCGAACTATTATTGCTGCTTTGTATCAGATCTTTGCCGATTCCATTTATATAAGTTTTGGATTCTTTATAATCTAAAACCTTGTCTTATGAGTTGTGACATATTGAAAGATATCACAAAATTCCTTTGGAAAAGGTGTCCATACCACAATGCTGCCCGGTGCTAACACCACTACAAATTCACAAATTTCAATTACTTGGTAAATTTAAAAAGCGTTTTGATAGACGTTTCGACTCATAAAATTTGACTGGGTTTCTATTACACTAAAGGTGGCCAGCTCTGTTAGAAACCATGCGACTGCTTCACCTAAAACCAGACGTAATTGTAAAATTGGCAGTTTAGCAATTAAGAGCAATTCCGTGTAAAAACCAGCCAAATCCTTATGGGGGCTCGGCACGCATGGTCATGGATTTCCTTCATACTTTACGGATATATTAGGGACCACACAAAAACAGGTTTTTCAATGTTAGTTTTTTGAAAATATGCATGGTTGCCATGGTAACCACAGTAGAAGATTTAGGGCTTCAAAACAGCATTTTTTGAGTGAAAATTGACATTTTTTCAAACACAACCTAGACATCACATAACTTGCTTTCTAAAATTTGAATGCATACAATGGTACATATATACATACTCAAAACTACTGTAACTTAGCATCTTATTATAATGAACTGTCTTCTAGCTATGGTAGTTGTAAGGTGGGTGGGGTTTCCCATTTTTCAATTTTATCAAAAAAGTCATTTTTCAGCATATTTTGAGAACATGAAGAAAAAAATTGAGGTAAATTTAAGAGGCCTCACATAGTTGTCATGAAAGATCATTGTCAGCATGGCCAGTTAATGTAAAATCTTAGTGGGCACTTCATAAACAAAAATTTCAGAGACATCTAAATCTACCTACTAGGTAGAGACCCCATAAAATTGTGTTTTTATAATATCGAGGTTAAAGAATGAGGCTATCCAAATATTTTTGACTTAACACTAAATGAGAATTTTAAACAGTTATATAATGATATATAGCATCTAAAAATACTTATAAAGCAATGATTAATTGCATTTAAAGTGTTTAATGACAATGTAGAAGTACCCCACCCACTTAAATTAACATGGAAACTGGTACATTTTCAACCTGAAACAGAAGTTAGTACAAGTTAAATGTGATAAAATGCTATAGTCAAGAGACATATTGTATACTTAGTGCAAAACCAATGAATTGTTCACCAGTAAAACAATGGTTACCATGGTAACACTTAGAACAAACATACATGGTCGCATCTTAAATAACAATGGCAAATAGACTATATTGCTGGTAACTTTATACAATATATCAAACATCATTTTTTTGATTATTTTTATTGTGTAAATCATTAGCAAAATGTTAAAATACTCATAAATATGCTTTACTGTCTAAGGTACTCAGTGACAGGATAACCTTACCCCACCCACTTAATTAACATTAAGAGCAATTCTCTGTAACCACTTAAATTTTTTCACAGGGCCGTGGAACACATAATCACCGATTTTGCTGAAACTTTCTTATCTTGGTTATATAAACACAAACCGTTTTAATCGACACTCATTTGGTCCAATTTCATACCAGTTGCCATGGAAACGGCAAATGAATATTTTGGCAAAAAGTGTGTCCGAAAATCACTTAAACTGGGTATTTTCCAGCTGAAACAATTACTTTATACAAATTCAGATCCAACTTCTGGTCCCTTTTTATGAATATATAACACATTCTGGTTAGAAATACAAAAAAAAACAACAACAAACATTGATTTGGAAAATCTTTGATTTTATCTTGGCCCTGCAAAGTGGGTGGGGTTTCGAAGATTTGAAAAATGTGATTTTGAAGCATTTTCAGGGACAATTATCATAGTGAGTGCAATCGGTTGCAGATATACGCGCATATTTACGATATACAGCAGTGTTTTGTTAACCAAGTTCTGAATAGACATGTTTGGGAAGTAAGGTCTGAATATGCGTAACTATAGCAACAATGAGGGTACTGTCACAAAACGCAAATTTGTGAGTGTCTGTCATTTTGGTCTCATAGAATTCTAATTAGAGGACATTATTGGTTGTAAATTATTTGATATGTTGCAATTGAAACTACTCTTTAGAAAATTTTGCATATAATCTTCAGTGACCTTCTAAAGGTCAAGGTCAAGGTCATAGAATAGAGAAAAATGGCACAAAATTGGCCTTTTCCCATGTTCAAGTTGATTTATGCATAACTGAGACTCAAATTTCTTACTTACTTTATTGGATATTTATGCATACCACTACAAAGTATTTCATGTTGAGATATTTTTGTCCACCAGGTGATTTCAAGGTCAAGGTCAAATATCATTCAGACAATCCTCATGCTGACCTTAAATAACCTTTTAAGGTCAAAGTTCATGGTCAAAAATGCAAGAAAATGGCTTAAATTGGCATTTTCTTACCAGTATTTTGTTATTTTTTAAAGAGTTTGGTGCAAAATTTCCTTAATATTTGTTTTGAAAGCTTGAGATATGTTGTATATGAAACAAAGGTTAAAAAATATGGCATTGTATCTGCAGTGACCTTCGGAAAGTCAAGGTCAAGGTCACGTTAGAGAAAGATAACACAAAATTGGCTTTTTTTGCTCATGTTATAGTTGATTTGGCCATAATTTAGGCTCATGTTTTTTTTCCTTATTGAATATTTATGCACATCACCACGTCGTTTTTCATGCTGAGATATTTTTGTCCTCCAGGTGACTTCAAGGTCAAGGTCACGAAAAGTTCAATTTTTCAGGGGGTAAAACGAAGTTTTTGTTGAAGAAGTAAACAAATTAAAGTGTTAATTTTTATCGTATTAAGTTTTTTCATTTAAATATGTGTTGCAAAGTCCAATATCATTCAGACAATCCACCTGCTGGCCTTAAATTACATTTTAAGGGTCAAGGTCAAGGTCAAAAATGCAAGAAAATGGTTTAAACGGGCATTTTCTTACCAGTATTTTGTAATTTTTTCACAGAGTTTGGTAAAAAATTGTAATAATATTTGTTAAAACGCTTGAGATATGTTGTGTATGGAACAGCAGTTAAGAAAATATGGCATTGAATCTGCAGTGACCTTCAATGGCATTGAATATGCAGTGACCTTCTGAAACTGAATTCTTCAAGGTAACAGAATCAAGAAAATGACATGAAAATGTCATTTTTTGGCCAATATTCAAGTTTATTTTGCAATAATTGTTCCTTGACATTCTTGTTATCATGAATGATTATACATGTTTACATAAAGTCTTTCAATTTGTGATAATTTTGTCCACCAGGTGACTTCAAAGTAAAGGTCAAGGTCTCAAAACTTTGAATTTTAGGGGGTAAAATGGAGTTTTTGTGTTAATTGTAAACAAATTAAATTATTTATTTCAATCATAGTATGCTTTTTTCATTTATATATGTGTTGCAAGGTTCAATATCATTCAGACAATACACCTGTTGACCTAAAATAACCTTTTAATGGTAAAGGTCAAGGTCAAAGATGTAAGAAAATGGCTGAAACTGGCATTTTTTACCAGTATTTTGTTATTTTCCTCCGATTTTGGTGCGAAACTGTTTAATGTTTGTTTTTTAAAGTTTGAAATATAATGTACAGCATATGAAACAGCTATAATCATGCATTTTTTAACTGATTTATGTTTAGATATAGGTATCAATATAGAAAAGTATGGAGTGCCACAGGTCCAATCTCAGTATTATGAAAACATGAATTTATGAGGTCTTGCTTTAGTGCTCACATTTAATTGTCCTTGAAAACTTTGTTTATGAAGTGCCCACTAATATTTCTTTTTTTCAGATTTGCCTTAGATGGCAACGTTCTTTCATGGGGAGTGTATAAGGCCTCTCAAATTTGTGTACGATCAGGAAAAGGTGCAATCAGAAAGAAACCGAGGTTGGAAAAAACTAAACAGACAACCAGGCACCAGAAAACACATCGTAAGCCGAAGAAGCAGCTATTTCTCAACAGGTGGCCACTCAGTTACCCAAACTTAAATAAAAATATGTAAATCCACATAAGGTTAAAAAAGCAGAAAATTCCACCCCAAAACAAAAACAAATAGAACCACAACAGAAGCACCGCCTTGGAACGATCAGTAAAACAAAATTACTGGGGGGGACTTAAACCGGTTTTACTGGGCCCTAACCTCACAGTACCTCTGAACCTCTATAGGTGAGGGGAATGAAATCCAGATCACATGCGCAAGACAAAATGCATGCATCTTTGACCTTCACCTTTACCATTAAAAGGTGATTTTAGGTCAACAGGTGTATTGTCTGAATGATATCGTACTTTGCAACACATATTTAAATGAAAAAGCATACTATGATTGAAATTAATAATTTAATTTGTTTACAATTAACACAAAAACTCCATTTTACCCCCTAAAATTCAAAGTTTTGAGACCTTGACCTTTACTTTGAAGTCACCTGGTGGACAAAATTATCACAGATTGTAAGACTTTGTGTAAACATTTATAATCATTCATGATAACTCGAATACCATGGAACAATTATTGCAGCATAAAATTGAATATTGGCCAAAAATGACATTTTCATGTCATTTTCTTGATTCTGTTACCTTAACAATTCAGTTTCAGAAGGTCACTGCATATTCAATGCCATTGAAGGTCACTGCATATTCAATGCCATTTTTTTTCTTAACTGCTGTTCCATATACAACATATCTCAAGCGTTTTAACAAATATTAAAGCAATTTTGCACCAAACTCCGTGAAAAAATAACAAAATACTGGTAAGAAAATGCCCGTATATACCATTTTCTTGCATTTTTGACCTTGACCCTTAAAAGGTAATTTAAGGCCAGCAGGTGGATTGTCTGAATGATATTGGACTTTGCAACACATATTTAAATTAAAAAGCTTAATACGATAAAAATTAACACTTTAATTTGTTTACTTCTTCAACAAAAAACTTCATTTTACCCCCTGAAAAATTGAACTTTTCGTAACCTTGACCTTGACCTTGAAGTCACCTGGTGGACAAAAATATCTCAGCGTGAAAAAAGTCGTGATGATGTGCATAAATATTCAATAAGGAAAAAAAAACTTGAGCCTAAATTATGACCGAATCAACTTTAACTTGAGCAAAACCAAACAAAAAAAAAAAAAACAAAAAAAAAAAACAAAAAAAACAAAAAAAAAAAACATTTTTTTGTTATCTTTCTCTAACGTGACATTGACCTTGACTTTCCGAAGGTCACTGCAGATTCAATGCCATATTTTCTTAACCTTTGTTTCATATACAACATATCTCAAGCTTTCAAAACAAATATTTAGGCAATTTTGCACCAAACTCTTTGAAAAATAACAAAATACTGGTAAGAAAATGCCCGTATATACCATTTTCTTGCATTTTTGACCTTGACCTTGACCCTTAGAAGGTAATTTAAGGCCAGTAGGTGGATTGTCTGAATGATATTGGACTTTGCAAAACATATTTAAAGGAAAAAGCTTAATACGATAAAAATAAACACTTAAATTTGTTTACTTCTTCAACAAAAAACTTCATTTTACCCCCTGAAAAATTGAACTTTTCGTGACCTTGACCTTGAAGTCACCTGGTGGACAAAAATATCTCAGCGTGAAAAACATCGTTGTAATGTGCATAAATATTCAATAAGGAAAAAAAACTTGAGCCTAAATTATGGCCAAATCAACTATAACATGAGCAAAAAAAGCCAATTTTGTGTTATCTTTCTCTAACGTGATCTTGACCTTGACTTTCCGAAGGTCACTGCAGATTCAATGCCATATTTTCTTAACCTTTGTTTCATATACAACATATCTCAAGCTTTCAAAACAAATATTTAGGCAATTTTGCATCAAACTCTTTGAAAAATAACAAAATACTAGTAAGAAAATGCTCGTTTAAACCATTTTCTTGCATTTTTGACCTTGACCTTGACCCTTAAAAGGTACTTTAAGGCCAGCAGGTGGATTGTCTGAATGATATTGAACTTAGCAATACATATTAAAATGAAAAAGCTTAATACGATAAAAATTAACACTTTAATTTGTTTGCTTCTTCAACAAAAGACTTCATTTTACCCCCTGAAAAATTGAACTTTTCATGACCTTGACCTTGACCTTGAAGTCACCTGGTAGACAAAAATATCTCAGCGTGAAAAACATCGTGGTGATGTGCATAAATATTCAATAAGGAAAAAAAAAACATGAGCCTAACTTATGGCCAAATAAACTATAACATGAGCAAAAAAGCCAATTTTTGTTATCTTTCTCTAACGTGACCTTGACCTTGACTTTCTGAAGGTCACTGTAGATTCAATGCCATATTTTCCTAACCTTTGTTTCATATACAACATATCTCAAGCTTTCAAAACAAATATTAAGGAAATTTTGCAACACACTCTTTGAAACATAACAAAATACTGGTAAGAAAATGCCAATTTAAGCCATTTTTTTTTGCATTTTTGACCTTGACCTTGACCCTTAAAAGGTTATTTAAGGTCAGCAGGAGGATTGTCTGAATGATATTTGACCTTGACCTTGAAGTCACCTGGTGGACAAAAATAGCTCAACATGAAATACTTTGTTGTGATATGCATAAATATTCAATAAAGTAAGAAATTTGAGCCTCAATTATGCATAAATCAACTTGAACATGGGAAAAGGCCAATTTTGTGCCATTTTTCTCTATTCTATGACCTTGACCTTGACCTTTAGAAGGTCACTGAAGATTATATGCAAAATTTTCTAAAGAGTAGTTTCAATTGCAACATACATGTATCAAATAATTTACAATCAATTATGTCCTCTTATTAGAATTCTATGAGACCAAAATGACACTCACAAATTTGCGTTTTGTGACAGTATCGTCATTGTTGCTATGGTTACGCATATTCAGACCTAACTTCCCAAACATGTCTTTTCAGAACTTGGTTAACAAAACACTGTTGGATATCGTAAATATGCGCGTATATCTGCAACCGATTGCACTCACTATGAAAATAGTCCATGAAAATGCTTCAAAATCACATTTTTCAAATCTTCGAAACCCCACCCACTTTGCAGGGCCATGATAAAATCAGAGGTTTTCCAAATCAATGTTTGTTTTTTGTATTTCTAACCAGAATATGTTATATATTCATAAACAGGGACCAGAAGCTGGATCTGAATTTGTATAAAGTAATTGTTTCAGCTGGAAAATACCCAGTTTAAGTGATTTTCGGACACACATTTTTCCAAAATATTCATTTGCCGTTTCCATGGCAACCGGAATGAAATTGGACCAAATGAGGGTTGATTAAAACGTTTTGTGTTTAAATAACCAAGATAGGAAAGTTTCAGCAAAATCGGTGATTATGCGTTCCACGGCCCTGTGAAAAAATTTAAGTTGTCACAGAGAATTGCTCTTAATGTTAATTAAGTGGGTGGGGTAAGGTGATCCTGTCATTGAGTACCTTAGACAGTAAAGCATATTTATGAGTATTTAAACATTTTGCTAATGATTTACACAATAAAAATAATAAAAAAATGATGTTTGATATATTGTATGAAGTTACCAGCAATGAAGTCTATTTGCCATTGCTATTTAAGATGCGACCATGTATGTATGTTCTAAGTGTTACCATGGTAACCATTGTTTTACTGGTGAACAATTCATTGGTTTTGCACTAAATATACAATATGTCTCTTGACTATAGCATTTTATCACATTTTACTTGTAATAATTTCTGTTTCAGGTTGAAAATGTACCAGTTTCCATGTTAATTTAAGTGGGTGGGGTACTTCTACATTGTCATTATACACTATAAATACAATAAATCATTGCTTTATAAGTATTTTTAGATGCTATATATCATTATATAACTGTTTAAAATTCTCATTTAGTGTTAAGTCAAAAATATTTGGATAGCCTCATTCTTTAACCTCGATATTATAAAAACACAATTTTATGGGGTCTCGTCCTAGTAGGTAGATTTAGATGTTTCTGAAATTTTTGTTTATGAAGTGCCCACTAAGATTCTATATTAACTGGCCATGCTGACAATGATCTTTCATGACAACTATGTGAGGCCTCTTAAATTTACCTCAATTTTTTTCTTCATGTTCTCAAAATATGCTGAAAAATGACATTTTGATAAAATTGAAAAAATGGGAAACCCCACCCACCTTACGACTACCATAGCTAAAAGACTGTTCATTATACTAAGATGCTAAGTTACAGTAATTTTTAGTATATATATCTGTACCACTGTATGCATTCAAAATTAAGATACCAAGTTAGGTGATGTCTAGGTTGTGTTTGAAAAAGTGCCAATTTTCACTCAAAAAATGCTGTTTTGAAGCCCAAAACCTTCTAGTGTGGTTTCCATGGCAACCATGCATATTTTCAAAAAACGAAGGGAAGTTTCAATACATCGTTTTTGAACCTCTATCCGAAAATCAGGTTTTCGTTAAAATCTGTGACTATGCGTGGCCACACTTTGGTTGGTTTTTACACGGAATTGCTCTTAACAGCGAATATGCATTTAGACCATTTTAGACAAAATTGAGATAACAATAAATTTGACATATTCACCATATAATCCAATTTGCAAAAGATGAAAATCATGAAAAGTGTAACCTGCGCAGTGATTTTAAATCGCGTATATTGAAAATATTATGATATCATAAGCAGGGGCAATAATTCTATCAAGTCAATGTGAAAACGTTTTACAAAACTGTTTTCGGATGCCCAAATAAATGGCATGATTTAATGTAAAATGAAAGTGGGCCTGTATATACTGTTGCGAATGTTACAGCATTTGCTATGCAAGTGATCGAAATAACATATTTTAAATTAAATGGAAAACAACACAGAGTCATTACTGTGCCCTGTTTTAGAATGTGGTTACTTTATGACCGTGCGTCGGAGAGAAATAATTTTGATACCAATCTGACCAGAAAAGACTGGGCTTTCATTACATATAAACAACATTCTCATTGATTGTCGACAGAAAAAGTAAACAAGCAAATGACAAGAATTAAAGAACATCCCTCGTAGTATGCAATAAAAAGCTTTCTGTTCTAATCCATATTTGCTTTATGCACCTAAGACTGGTTTGCGACTGGTCTGCCATGGTTCTTTTTCATTCCGGCCTACTCTTCTCTATTGTTCTAACACCATCTTTCAGAAACTACCTTTTTCAAAATCACATTTTGTTCTGACATCTGAAGAAAAATATGATTTAATTCACCCATTTGCATTCAAAAAAATAAAAGTACTGCAAAATTAGAAAATCGGAGTGTTAATAAATATAACGAGAAAAAATATTTGAGTAGGGCTTTTCCCGTTGTGAAAATGTGTGCAAGATAGGTAATCCATATTTTCTGAAAAAAAATAAAATAAATTAAATTGATAAATTTTCCTTTTCAATTGCACCATACCAAAATGTAAAGAATGCTTAACAGAGCTTATTTATTTAGTGTACCGATTTTCAGAGGTAGCAGGGTCATAACTCAGAAAAGGGTTATTTTGAAAAAGTGACCTCTGAAAGATGGTGTAAGAACAGCATTATTCTTTTACAGGCTGTCCTAGATCGTTGTATCAAAACAGCAAAAGTGGACAACAAAAGCAAAGATTTCTATGTAAGTCTCAATAAGTTATCATCAGGAAAACATGTCCGTGTAATGTATACCCCCTTAAACCCCACTTTTATATAGCAAAACTGGGGTACGCAGGGGTATACCTATTTTTCTTATTTTTGCTCCAAAACATATATTGTGGGTACTCGTTAGAACCGCCTTGGCGAGGCGGTTCTAACGTGTACCCACAATCTATGTTTTGAGCAAAAATAAGAAAAATATAAAAAATTGTCTAATGAAATTTTCAATTTTTAGAGCTGAAAAAAATCTCTGTATATTGCATGAGCAAGTTTTCGTAATGTACAAAACTGTTCCATGTTGATGCGTTATCGTGACACAGATCACGAAAAACCGTGCAAAATCAGTCCAAATTATCGTCTACAAGTATATAATTTAGCTGTATCATTTTAAACGTATCAAAGGAGGATCTGCAAGCACAATACCCCAAAATGCCCATGTAACTTAAAATCATTTGAATATTGGTCAATTGGCGGGAAATTGTAATATCACCCGATTATTGCAAAAGTTACTTGTAATCACCGCCCCAAGTGCAGGGGGAGACAGGGAGCCCAGCTGTTTTTTTTTTTTTTTTTTTTTTTGTTGTTGTTGTTGATGTTGTTTTTTAGCTCACCTGAGCCGAAGGCTCACAAGGTGAGCTTTTAGTATACTAGTCGAGCCGGCGTCCGTGCGTCGTCATCCGTCGTCGTCCGTCGTCCGTCGTCGTCAACATTTTCAAACGACTTCTCCTCTGAAGCTGCTGCCAAGCCGAATCTTTTCATATTTCACATATAGCATCTACAGTTAGGGGGAACGAATATTTGTGTTTTTATTTCGATCGGATAAGAACGCTGGTTGCTATGGCAACTTGAAGTTTCCATTGACTTGTATGGAGAAAAAGTGGAAATTGGCATTTTCCGTTGTCAGATATTTGAATTTCGTTTTTACATAAATGTTTATTGAGTAGTCCTTGACGTTTAAGGCAACTTTTGTAAAAATCACTATATTCGTTTTGTTGCTATAGCAACATAAAGGGTAAATTTTCGAAAAAAAAAATATTCAAAAATCTTCTTCTCAGAAGCCGTATGGGGGATGAAGCTGAAAGTTAGCATACATGCTTATGACATTAGCCTGTACAAAGTTTGTGTTTTTATTGTCTTTGTCCAACTATTTTGGTTGCTATGGTAACTTTATGTTTCCATTGACTTATAAGGCAAAAAGTGGAAATTTGCAATTTCTGCCGTTTCTTTGAGGATATTGAAATTTTGTTTTTACATAAATGTTTATTGAGTAGTCCTCCCTGTTTTAGGCAACTTTTGTCAAAATCGCTTTATTCGTTTGGTTGCTATAGCAACGTAAAGGGTAAATTTTCGAAAAAAAAATATTCAAAAATTTTCTTCTCAGAAGCTGTAAAGCGGATGAAGCTGAAACTTTGCATACATGCTTATGATATTAGCCTCTACAATGTTTGTGTTTTTATTGTCCTTGTCCCACTACTTTGGTTGCTATGGCAACTTAAAGTTTCCATTGACTTAAAATATAGACGAAAAGCGGAAAATTGCAATTTTTTGAAAACTATAGCAGCCTGAGACCTGAAAAGTTGTGGATGCAAACAACAAATGGAGTAGATAAAGGTATGTGATTAATTTAGGCCAAGGTCATCTCTTGACCTTGAAGGGTCTGTCATCCATACACACTTTTCAAAGATCTTCTTCTCTGAAACCGCTTGGCCAATCAAAGTGAAATTTTATGTGGAGCATCCCTGGGTAGTGGGCACGAAAATTTGATCGCAAAATTTGGGTCACATAACCAAGATGGCCGCCACGCCCTTACACGGTAAAAACCCCTCAAAAATCTTCTTCTCCAGGACGGGCAGGCCGATTTTCACGAAACATGGTATGTAGCATTTGGGACTCTAGCTCATCGTAGTTTGATCAAATAATGACCCTAGGATGACCTTGACTTATTTTACGTCAAGGTCAATTTTGGAAACATAGGCTGTTACATAGGAAAAAGTGAAAAATATGGATTTTTTGAAAACTATTGCAGACTGAGACCTGAAAAGTGGTAGATGCAAAGCAACAAATGAAAGTATGTGATTAATTTAGGCCAAGGTCATCTCTTGACCTTGGCCGATCTGTCATCTATACACACTTTTCAAAGATCTTCTTCTCTGAAACTGCAAAGCCAATCAAATTGAAGTTTTATGTGGAGCATCCCTGGGTAGTGGTAACGTAAGTTTGATCCCGAAATCTAGGTCACATGACCAAGATGGCTGCCGTGCCCATATATGGTAAA
Source organism: Rugalucina vietnamica (assembly GCA_964017185.1). Classification (NCBI taxonomy): domain Eukaryota; kingdom Metazoa; phylum Mollusca; class Bivalvia; order Lucinida; family Lucinidae; genus Rugalucina; species Rugalucina vietnamica. Next base: position 61,182,489 of record OZ024873.1, read on the forward strand.
ACCCACTCAAAAATCTTCTTCTCCAGAACCGGCTGGCCGATTTTCACGAAACTTGGTATGTAGCATTCGGAACGCCAGTCCATCATAGTTTGATAAAATGATGACCCTAGGATGACCTTGACCTATTTTACAGCAAGGTCAATTTTGGAAACATAGGCTTTTACATGGGGAAAAGTGAAAACAATGGATATTTTGTAAACTAAATGCAGCCTGAGACCTGAAAAGTGGTAGATGCAAACAACTGATAGGGTAGATGAAGGTATGTGAATAGTTTAGGTCAAGGTCAATTTTTGAAACATAGGCAAACATGGAAACATGGAGAAAAGTGACAACTAGGTCTCAGGTAAGCGTTTACAGGACCAATGAGCCTATGGTAACTGTTGCAGCCATAGACCTGAAACATTACCAAGATGGCCGTCATACCCATTTAGGGTAAAAAAAAAAAGAAAAAAAAATCTCTTTGTGCAGTGACTGTACTTGTTGACTCTCAGGTGAGCGATTCGTTGCCCTTTGGCTATTGTCGCTAACAATTTGAGATCATTATTCTAATTGGTTCTTTACAGATTAACTACAATTTTAGATATCTTCAGTGTCCGTGTCGTTTTAAGAAAGGGAAAGAAAGAAAAGGTGAAGTACCGATGTTGGTTTTGAACGTAAGTACAATAAATTATGAATATTATATAAGTATTTGGTGCACTTGTAATATCTTATACTTAATAAACATGCATGTGTACAATTGAGAATTGATTAAACACTAAGGTGTGTGTCTATCACTAGATATTCATTATAAGTCAACTAAGTAGTTTTACTTTAATGGTGTTTATCCTCCTCCTTCCACCAAATGGTTCGCAGTGACTCACGCGAACCGATGCACAAATTCTGTCCACAGATTTGCGAGAGTTCCTGTTTCCAAATAAAATAACAAGAAAGACATGATTGAGGTTGGGATACTATAATGTATCGTAGAACGTTCAAAATCTTTATATAGTTGTGTACAAAAGCGTGGCAAAGTATATGATAATCAGTGTGTCACAAATTGAAATACACAATATAAAATTCAGCATATAAACAATCAGCAGATAATGGGGTAAAATCTGCCTGCCCCATTTAACACATAAAAGTTCAGTTATTTAAGGGAGGAGGAGAGGAGGAGGTGGTAAAATAGCGTCAATTCAGATGTAAATTTGATTGTGAAAATGGTTCCAACTCGATAGCCAGCAGAAAACTGAGTGCGGTGCGCTGATCAAGACACGTGGTGAAGAGATAACAGGCTGGTACCGAGCAAGCAGCAAGAGAATAAACGAGGCTGTAAGCAATGCCGAAACCAAACGTTAAAATAAATTATGAAGAAACTAGTCAGCCTCAAGGAAGCAAATGCAACAAAATGAGAGAGCTCTAGTGCGCTTAGATAAAATGCGTTATGGGACATAACGCACATTTAAAATAAATTAATGCTGCAGCTATTTGCCTGGTATGAACTAACGTATTTTTGGGAATATATATCAAATGATTTTGCTGATATACAATCAACTAAATGTAAATTAAGACCATTCCTGTTTTCATTGTCTGTTGTTCTTTCCTTGCAGACAATGGTTCGTCATGGTCGGGTCAAGTGTTTGTCTCATCCCTTATGTGTTGCGTATCTCAATATGAAATGGTATGAAACTGAGAATGCTTTTAAAGTATATAACTTGTTCAACGTCACTGGGCAGATAAGCCAGTAACTTTGCTTTGTTGTTTCAGTTCCAATATGAATATTGTTTGTGCAACTGCAAGTGTTTTCTTTCCTTTCTTGCTTTATAAACGTTTTTGCCAGGTTCATTGTCTAAGTGTAAATCAAGTCGTATGTGGGCAATGGTGTTTAGTTCCACGTGGAAAACGACGTTGTATTCACTAATGCAAAAATGACCGAGGGTGTTTATGTCTGGGGGTGGTTTGTCATACACCCGTGACTGCATGTTGAACGGAAGGATATCAAACAAAACACGCTTAGTATGGTTTCAATTCTATTGCACAATATTACATTGAAGGTCCGTAGACTGTCAGTATGAAATACATGTACCACAGCAAATCAAGGAGTGAAGTACGAGTCAACAATGACAGAAAACTAAAAGTGACCTTTTGATTTTCAAGTGATAACAAATTAAGCCTTTTCTTTCTTTAGGAGGGCATACGGAGCCTGGTTCCACATAATGAATCTGATAATCTACGCCATATTTCTCGCTCTACTCACGACCTTGGTTACCACGTGTACATTCCGCTTTGTTGATCCGCCTTCTTCTGGGGTTTACGGAAACACTACCGCGGTATACCCGAATGACAGAGAGGTTATTGTGGAAAGCTGTGAGGTTGGCTATCTTTTATTCAGATACATGTATATGCGTCACATTACGAAGACATGCTCATGTAATATACAGATTTTTCCTATGCTGTAAAAATTGAATATTTTCAGTTGAAAAAAAGGAATTTTATTTTTTCTTATTTTTGCTCATTGTTCCTTTAATAGCAGGTTAGCAGCTAGGATTGTGTTGAGTGGAGTTGGAAGTGTTCATTTATTAATACTTTCTACATTCCTATTGGCAAACTATACGCACCATCATTTCAGAGGAGAATTCTTATTTGCACAGTACCTGTAACTTTTACTGTCTGGTTAACATTACGAAAACTTGCATATGCAACAGAGATTTTGTTCAGAAGCAAAAATGTAAACATTTCATCGGGAAAAAATGATATCTCTTTAACATTTTTTACTCAAAACATTGATTGTGGGTACACGTTAGAACCGCCTCTTCAGGGCGGTTCTAACGAGTATCCACAATCTATGTTTTGGATCAGAAATAAGAAAAATAGGTGTACCCCTGCAAACCCCAGTTTTTTCTATATAAATGTGGAGTTTAAGCGGGTATACATTATACGGACATGGTTTCCTTATAGCTTAGATTTAAACATATTTTAGTTACGAAAGTGTATTGTACCGTTTCCTTAAGACATATTCTGCAATAACACAAAGTCATTTCCTTTACTTCTCGTAGGTACACATGATGCAGCGTATTAGTGTGATGATAGTGGTTATATTTTGCGGTCTAAATATGATAAAAGAGGTGGGACAGATAATACATCAGGTACGTGTTTCGTTAAATCTGCATTGAACCCCCACGTGGCAAAACAACAGTCTGGGTTTCCGACACCCGCCTGCACAGTCACAGAAGATGGCTAGAAGCTTGAAATTTTGGATTAAATAAGAAGAGGGATTGTACTGTCTTTTGAGCGAAAACAGAGGCGTTGGTAAGTAAGTTTATCAGTGTCAAGAACGTGGATAAACAAGAGATAGTGATTGCTCTTCTAGGTCTTAAATTTTCCGGGCTTTGCAATGTTCATTTTCCTTTAACTCATTTAATCCTGACGTCCTTTTTGATGGAACATAGGCAAACAGTATAGTCTCGGGTATGACACCGCGGAATGCGTGAAAATCTATTCGTCAAAAATGGTTCAATAACTTATTTTTCATTTCTAGCGGGAGAAGTACTTCATGGATCTCATCAATGTGCTAGAGTGGATATTATACATATCAGCAATGCTCTTCGTTGTTCCTTTTCTCCTTACATTCACACCAGCATGGCAATGGAGGGCTGGTGCCATTGCCATTTTTCTGGCCTGGTTCAACTGTCTCCTGTTCCTTAGAAGGTAATTATCTAGCATATGATACACGGACCGCTTAAATGCTAATGTTGTTTTATTATAAGGGGACTTGTGTTATTAATGCATTGGTCATTTATTGTAAAATTCTACAGAAACAATGACTATTCAGTCCTTTAAAGTACATTATACAAAATGTGTATCCGAGAATATGAGGAGGTACATATGAAAATTATTCTCACTTTAGAACAGAATAAAATGAACGTTTAGGAACATCTCTCTTTTAGTGGCGATTTTTCAAATATTGACGACTTTGCACAATACACTTCGTAATGAGCCAACGCATGAGAAAATCAGCAAGATACATAGGCGTAGAAAAGGGGCAGATCAGCTGTGCGGCAACTGCACAGCTGACAACACCTTTGCTTTCGCTGTACAGATAGTGCAATTGTTCTACCTTTATCCAACATTTCAAGCTTCTAGCCTTCTTCTGTACAGCCAGTTTATGTCGGACCTGGTCGGAAACCAGCTTTTCTCACGCAAAAGGCTCTAATGTTCCTTACAGATTCGATATATTTGGGATCTATGTGGTGATGTTCCTCGAGATACTGAAAACTCTTCTCCAAGTCCTCAGCGTGTTTTCCATTCTCCTGATCGCATTTGGAATGGCATTTTACATGTTGATGATTAACGAGGTACTGATTTTTAAGTTATCAACTGCCCTTATAGTATACCAGTATCCCAAACCGTTATAGAAGCCCTGAAAGGTGGGTTCCCCAGTATCCCATATCCCTGTAATTGTTCGGAAAAATATCCCTTTGATTTTGGAAAATATCACCAATTGTGTTTCCAAATATCCTTAGATATCCCTTTAGATTTTCATAAAAGTATCCCTTATCCCTTGAATTATTTTGCCAATATCCCTACATCCCTAGATACCCTTCTAAGGCCTCATTGTAGCTCCTCTTTATTATGTTTATGCAAAACAGCCAATCTTCTTTATTAATGCATACGCTGTTTTCATACTTTTCACCCCCAAAATAAACTGTGTTGATAAGATTATCCGTATGAGTTTCCGGAATATGTTCGAATTACAATCAATGATAAGGAAAAAGGAAAAAGAGATAAACTTTCCACCTATTTTGTAAAATATAAATATGGTTTCTATGCATTAAAATACCATTGACAGTTTCCTAATACTTCTGTTTGGTTTCAGTCCTCAGCCGCTCACTCCACCGTCGGGCTCTCCCTACTGCGGACGGCAATGATGATGCTGGAGTTGGACTTCATGAACTCGTTCAACGAGCCGTTCACCGATAACGACCCTGTCACACTATACTTCGGCGGAACCGTCATTTTCTTGCTCGTGACCTTTGTCCTCTTGATGCCAATTCTTCTAATGAATCTTTTGGTAACACTTATTGAGCCGCATCTTGGGGAAACCAACAATGTGGTTTGCAAACAGGTTCTACACAAACTGAGCTGTACAGGTGCAGAATATAGCCAGAGACTGGAAATTTTGGATTTAGAAAGTAGAGGAATTGTACTATCAGTGTAGCGAAAACAAAGGCGCTGGCCAACTTCGCGATTATCTTTATTTTCGCATATGCAAAATGTTGGTTTTCTCATGATGTCGATCAACGGCCTGTTTACCTGAGCCGCAATTGCTTGCAATGTGAAGGTAAAGTTCTCTGACGCCCGCACGATACTTTCGTCCACCATGTGATTAAGTATTTACTCTAAGTGACATAAGTCACTTTGCTACTGAAACCGAAGTGCTATGAGATGTCGGCATTTATGACATTACGAAAACTTGCCCATGCAATATACAGAGATTTTTTTCACCTGTAAAAAATGAAAATTTCATTGGATTTTAAAAAATATTTTTCTTATTTTTGCTCAAAACATAGATTGTGGGTACACGTTAGAACCGCCTCGCCGAGGCGGTTCTAACGAGTACCCACAATCTATGTTTTGGAGCAAAAATAAGAAAAATAGGTATACCCCTGCAAACCCCAGTTTTACTATATAAAAGTGGGGTTTGAGGGGGTAAACTATACACGGACATGTTTTCCTGATGATAAAGGATACCTAAAGCACCAGTCTCTTGCATCTCTCAAAGATCATTAAAAAATTTTAAACGCTCATTTTAACATCGGGAATGAAAATCGGTAACCGTTAAATTAATCGGTAAAAATTATAGTTTCTAGATTTTCTTATATTTATTATATTAATATATATATATATTAATAGCTTACTTTTTATCCAAATATATACTACATAAAATTTCCTGATTTTAGATCGGTCTTGCAGTTGGTGACATCAATTCTGTACAGGACCACGCAACATTGAAACGATTAGCGATGCAGGTACAGTACATATTTATGTCATCAAGATTTTAACACCATTTCTAAAGCGCTTTTTAGTGTGAAAGCCAGGATAATGATCTACCTGTTTAGAATTAAGGGCCAAAATAAATTTCAAGTATAGCACAATTTTTTGTATGCTTACCTGAATGCAAATGAGCCTGTTCATGGGATAACCAACAATTCGGTTTCCGACCAGGTCTGAAACAAACTGGCCTGTGCAGCTACAGAAGCTAAAAATTTCGCATTTAGAAAGACGAAGAATTGTACTGTCGTGAAGCGAAAACAAAAGGCTTAGCGCTGATCAGCTTCGCAGTTACTGCGAAGCTAATCTGCGTCTTTGTTTTCGCATATTCGGACTGTTGGTTTTCTTGTGCAGCGGCCCAAATAAAAGTTCTTCTTCCGTTTATCTTATAAGTGTATTGGAACAAAAACTCAAATTATATTTGCTTTGTTTCAAGGAGATTTCATAATTCATCATACTCTCCAAAGCATCGGTCATATATTACAGTATCTTCAATATACTCCATGATGAATGATACAAGGTATCAGACAAGACACTGCAAAAAGGAGCGTAAATTCATCATGAAAACATGTCCGTGTAATCTATACCCCCTTAAACTCCACTTGTATATAGTGATCTATAGTGAAACTGGGATTTACAGGGGTATACATATCATATTTGATCCAAAACATAGATGGTGGGTACTCGTTAGAGTGTACCCATAATCAATGCTTTGAGCAAAATATTAAAAATAAGAATTATTTTTTTTTATGAAAGTTTTGTTTTTTTTACAACTGAAAAGAAAATCTGTATTTTGCATGGACAAGGTTTCGTAATTTTATTTCATTTATAATTTGCAGGTTGAGCTTCACACAGATCTTGAGGGAAAACTGCCCGTGAAAATTATAGACATGGTGGACAAGTTAGAATACCGATACCATCCCAATAAATGTGCTGGGTTTTTTCATCAGGTGAAATTAAAATTATAGTAAATTTCATTGCTGCCCCTGGGTAAAATATTCCTGTATAAATGCATAAAATAGAGGTTATGGTAAATTAAGAACATTATAATTGACGCATTTGTTAACTGTTGCACTCTCTTTCTACCCCCGATGATAAAAGCTTTCGTGTCACCGTGATTGACGTGTCACAAAATATTGGGGAAATAAAGTTTGTTTGTTATTACTTTTAGAATCACTTGTACTGAATGTTTGGTGAAATAATATGAAATGCAATCGATGTCTAAAGGTACAAGTAAAAAAAAGTAAAAACCATCCACAACAATGGTGTACTTAAAGGTGGGCGCGTCATTAAGGATAAAATGTTATGACGTCGCGCGAAATGTCGTTTTTTCCTCGCCTGGTGGTGTGCGGTAAAGTGAAATTCGACAGCATAGAATAAAACTGACAGTATTTACGGTTAATTTACTAACAGCTACATTTAAAGAACATAATAGAGGATCCAGAAAATGATAACGGCGACAGTCGAATACCGTTTGCAGTATTATGCATGTTTTTGTGCTTCTTTTAGCAAGAACTGTGATAAAGTAAAAATATTTGTTTCGTTTTAGTTTCTAACGAAGTTTTCATTCGGTGGAGACTCGTTTGACTTTGATGGAACATCTACGTTGGATCATCAGGAACACATGTATGAAGAGCTGTATAAACAGAAACGGAGGTACGTGTAACATGTCTGCTATTAGACTATGTGTGATTGTCTGTTATGTGATATATTTTTATTTGCTTAATGTTACTGTGAATCTAGAAAACACCATATTTTGGAACACTACATGCAAGTGCATTTGATGTTTTCTCAATATATTCACAAGAGGTCTTACATATATCTACATATTGTATAGTAAGCCAACTATCCGTCCAGCATCCGTTTGTTTTGCACTGGTTTGTTTACCTTTATGTTTTGGCTTGTGGGTCTATACAATCTGTTACAATGACGATTATTCGTGTATAGTTTTCTATAATATTGAACACTACATTTTGCTTCAAGGATTTGTTGCCTGGGACGAAATAGCATCTTACTTCTCATACTGACAGAGCAAATAAGGCAGTGTATGTCGAGTTCACGTATGTTGTTGTTTATCGTTACGCTGTCCGTTTATTCTGTCTGTCAGTATATTATGCGCTTCCACAATCCTTTTTTCTGATTGATGGTAGCATTGCTAGGAAAGCCCCAACTAACCATCTTGCAATTTATTTGTATTATGTTGTTAGTATTACTTGCTTCGTCCTTTCTCCACCGACTGGTGTATTGGTCGGGATTATGATTATGAGATTATATCTGAGATGTTTTTTTTACTTCATATAACATTGTTCAGAGAATATATCTTTTCAGGATGAAAGACCTATCAAGCAAGATGTCAAAGCAATATGACCTCCTAAGACTGATAGTCCAGAAGATGGAGATACACACGGAGGATGATTTCAGAGACGAAGGAGTCAGCAGTGACTCGGTGCTGGACCATGACAAGCTTATCAAATGGACACCAGCGACGAGAAGAGATCTAGTCAGACAAAGTGCCGTACTAGCGGCGTGGAAAAGCAGTATGGATAAAGCTGTGTAGATATTAACACCGGCCAGCGTAGCAGTGGACAAAGATTTTAAAGAACTTTAAATATTTGATTCGTCGCAATTACAGGAGTTCCCTGCTAATGAAAGGAAATCAAGAATTTTAGGCAAGAGCAGTTTCAAATCGGTGTTTCATGGTACTGTTTTAGCTTTAATAAGTATATACAGATTTTACAAAAACAAACTCAAGAACACATTGTATACACAGGATCACACATGTTGACCCGATGTGATTACCATCTGTAGGGTATAATTTTGACGATTTGAGATAATAAAGACATGCTAGTCGGTCTCGTTTTACCAATGTTTCTAGTTTATGTTTTACAACATTTCGATAACTGCAATGGAAATTTTTATTGTTATTTTCTTGATGATATTTTCGCTTGGTTTTAACAAGTGTATCATGTACGTCGTATTGTGTTGCAAGTTCTAGAGTTTGTTAGATTTTTGTAGTCTCTGTGAGTAAAGGAGAGTGAGGTCGCCATTTTTAGCTCACCTGAGCCGAAGGCTCTTTGATGGCCATGCTCCGTCGTCCGTCCGTCCGTCCACGATTTCAAAGATCTTCTCCTCTGAAACCGCTTGGCCAATCAAAACCAAACTTCATGTGGAACATCCTTAGGAAAGGAGCACGAAAGATCATATAAATGGTCCAGGTTATATGACCAAGATGGCAGCCATGACTAATATAGGGTAAAAACCATAAAAATATATAGCCATGGCTATAAATAGCAAAACCTTTAAAATCTTCGAAGGTCTACGATTTTGAAACCTACCATGAAGCATCAGGGGGAGGACCTCTTCAAAATTAATATAAACCCATGGCCCTGGGAATACCTTTACCTATCTTATGCCAAGGTCAACGTAGGGAGCCCATGCATTTGAATAGAGAAAATTGTCAAAATGTCATTTGAAGGGAAAAACTTTATGAAAATGGGCAAATGGACTGAATATTTATGATTCTGAAAAAAAAACAGGGGCAGGTCTGCCCCCACCCCGGGGCAATATACATGTATATTACCATAATATTCAAAGATCTTTTTCTCTGATACCGCTTGGCCAATCAAAGCCAAACTTCAAGTGGAGCATTCTTAGGAAGGGGGAATGAAAGTTTATATGAATGGTCAAGGTCACATGACCAAGATGACCGCCATGGCTATAAATAGCAAAACCCTTTAACAATTTTCTCAAGAACCAGGTCCTATGATTTAGAAACTTGGCATGAAGCACCAAGGAGAGGAGTTCTAAAAAGTATATATAAATCATAACCTTGGGATGACCTTGACTTATTTTATGACAAGGCCAACATAGGTTGCCCGTGCATTTGAATGGGGAAAATTAGTAAATGTAATTAAATGGAGGGAAGCTTGCTAGGAGTGTGCAAAAGGACAAAATATTTATGTTTATGAAAAATTTGTCCTGATGGGATTGCCTGCCCCTGCCCCGAGGCTATATACATGTATATGACCATAATATTCAATCATCTTCTTCTCTGAAACCGCTCGGCCAGTCAGAGCCAAACTTTATGTGGAGCATCGTCAGGAAAGGGGAATGAAAGTTAATATAAATGGTTCCGGTCACGTGACCAAGATGGCCGCCATGGCTGTAAATAGCAAAAGCCTTTTTAAATCTTATTCTTCAGAACCGGAAGACCTTTGCCTGAAGCATCAGTGAATGGAGTTCTACAAAGTTTGTATAAATCATGACCCCGGAGTGACATTGGCCTATTTAATGGCAAGGTCAGCTTAGGTCGCATATCCCAGATCTCAGGTGAGCGTTTATAGGGCCATTGGTCCTCTGGATATGCCCCCTACTCAAAGTTGAGGGGGTATATTGGTTTGGGTGTGCAGTGCAGTGAGTACAATCCCGTCCAGTGTGTGATCGCTTAGCACTCGGTCAAGAACCGTTAGAAGTAGGATTTTGAAATGTGGTTTGTGGTTTGCATATGAAAATTAAGATGATCCGTTTTTTAGCTCACCTGAGCCGAAGGCTCACATGGTGAGCTTATAGGATGGCCATGATCCGGCGTCCGTCCGTCCGTCCGTCCGTCGTCCGTCGTCCGTCCGTCCGTCGTCCGTCGTCCACAATTTCAAAGATCTTCTTCTCTGAAACCGCTAGGCCGATCTTGTTGAAATTTTATGTGGAGCCTCCTTGGGTAGTGGCATTTCAAGTTTGATCGCGAAATCCAGGTCACATGACCAAGATGAAAACTATTGCAGCCTGAGGCCTGAAAAGTGGTAGATGCAAACAACTAATGGAGTAGATGAAGGTATGTGATTAATATAGGTCAAGGTCATATCTTGACCTTGGCCAGTCTGTTGTCCATACACACTTTTCAAAGATCTTCTTCTCTGAAACTGCTTGGCCAATCAAAGTGAAATTTTATGTGGAGCATCCATGGGTAGGGGAAACGAAAGTTTGATCGCGAAATCCAGGTCACGTGACCAAGATGGCGGCCACGCCAATATATGGTAAAAACCACTCAAAAATCTTCTTCTCCAGAACTGGTGGGCCGATTTCCACGAAAATTGGTATGTAGCATCAAGGACCTCAGCCCATCATAGTTTGATAAAATGATGACCCTTGGATGACCTTGACCTATTTTACGGCAAGGTCAAATTTGGAAACATAGGCATTTACATAGGAAAAAGTGAAAACTATGGATTTTTTGAAAACTATTGCAGCCTGAGGCCTGAAAAGTGGTAGATGCAAACAACTAATGGAGTAGATGAAGGTATGTGATTAATAAAGGTCAAGGTCATCTCTTGACCTTGGCCAGTCTGTTGTCCATACACACTTTACAAAGATCTTTTTCTCTGAAACTGCACGGCCAATCAAAGTGAAATTTTATGTGGAGCATCCATGGGTAAGGGAGACGAAAGTTTGATCGCGAAAATCCAGGTCACATGACCAAGATGGCCGCCACGCCCATATATGGTAAAAACCTCTCAAAAATCTTCTTTTCCAGAACTGGCTGGCCGATTTCCACGAAACTTGGTATGTAGCATCAAGGACCTCAGCCCATCATAGTTCGATAAAATGATGACCCTTGGATGACCTTGACCTATTTTGCGGTAAGGTCAAATTTGGAAACATAGGCTTTTACGTAGGAAAAAGTGAAAACTATGGAATTTTTTGAAAACTGTTGCAGCCTGAGGCCTGAAAAGTGGTAGATGCAAACAACTTATAGAGTAGATGAAGGTATGTGATTAATATAGGTCAAGGTCATCTCTTGACCTTGGCCAGTCTGTTGTCCATACACACTTTTCAAAGATCTTCTTCTCTAAAACTGCTTGGTCAATCAAAGTGAAATTTTATGTGGAGCATCTATGGGTAGGGCAGACGAAAGTTTGATCGAGAAATCCAGGTCACATGACCAAGATGGCCGCCACGCCCATATATGGTAAAAACCACTCAAAAATCTTCTTCTCCAGAAATGGCTGGCCGATTTCCACGAAACTTGGTATGTAGCATCAAGGACCTCAGCCCATCATAGTTTGATAAAATGATGACCCTTGGATGACCTTGACCTATTTTACGGCAAGGTCAAATTTGAAAACATAGGCTTTTACATAGGAAAAAGTGAAAACTATGGATTTTTTGAAAACTATTGCAGCCTGAGGCCTGAAAAGTGGTAGATGCAAACACCTAATGGAGTAGATGAAGGTATGTGATTAATATAGGTCAAGGTCATCTCTTGACCTTGGCCAGTCTGTTGTCCATACACACTTTACAAATATCTTCTTCTCTGAAACTGCGCGGCCAATCAAAGTGAAATTTTATGTGGAGCATCCATGGGTAGGGGAGACGAAAGTTTGATCGCGAAATCCAGGTCACATGACCAAGATGGCCGCCACGCCCATATATGGTTAAAACCACTCAAAAATCTTCTACTCCAGAACCGGTGGGCCGATTTCCACGAAACTTTGTATGTAGCATTGGGGACCTCAGCCCATCATAGTTTGATAAAATGATGACCCTTGGATGACCTTGACCCATTTTACGACAAGGTCAAATTTGAAAACATAGGCTTTTACATAGGTAAAAGTGAAAACTATGGATTTTTTGAAAACTATTGCAGCCTGAGGCCTGAAAAGTGGTAGATGCAAACAACTAATGGAGTAGATGAAGGTATGTGTTTAATATAGGTCAAGGTCATCTCTTGACCTTGGCCAGTCTGTTGTCCATACACACTTTTCAAAGATCTTCTCTGAAACTGCTTGGCAAATCAAAGTGAAATTTTTTTGTGCAGCATCCATGGGTAGGGGAGACGAAAGTTTGATCGCGAAATCCAGGTCACATGACCAAGATGGCCGCCACGCCCATATATGGTAAAAACCTTTCAAAAATCTTCTTCTCCAGAACCGGCAGGCCAATTTTCATGAAACTTGGTATGTAGCATTGGGGACTCCAGCCCATCATAGTTTGTTGAAATGATGACCCTATGATGACCTTGACCTATTTTACGGCAAGGTCAATTTTGGAAACATAGGCTTTCACATGGGAAAAGGCGAAAACAAACTGTTGCAACCTGAGACCTGAAAGTTGCTAGATGCAGACAACTAATGGTGTCAATGAAGGTAAGTAATTAATGAAGGCCAAGGTCATGTCTTGACCTTGGCCCAAGGTCATTTAAATATCAAAATTAAAATTATGGTTTTCTCAGAAATCACTGGGTTTAGAAACTATTGCAGCCTGAGACCTGAAACTTTGCAGATGCAGACAACTTATGAAGTGAATAAAGGTGTGTGAGTATTCAAGGTCAAGGTCATTTCATTATGACTTAATACTCCAAGATCAGGCTTCAGGTGAGCGTTCCTAGGACCAATGGTCCTCTGGTTTCTTTTATTTAATTCAAGGGGCTAGGGTCCCATTCTGTGAGAGTTATTTCCCTTTTTAATTCTTGACAAAGTGCATAGATACTGGGTACCTTGTGTGTGCAACTCCTCATACAACTTATATACCTATTCTCTTGAAACTTTACAGATGTTGTGACCATGCTTTGAACATACATGTATGCATGTGGTTTTAATATACATGTAATCCTCGGATTAATTTGTGTCATTTTTTTGCAATTTTGAACGTAGCCATTTTTGGGCATTTTTGCAATGAAAGTGAATAGGCAGTTGGACGTTGTGTTTGCAACTCCTCCTACAGTTTCATGCCAATTCTTTTAAAACTTTACATGTGTTATGGAGATGGGCTGAAGATACGCATATCGTAAATATATATTTCTCGGATTTTTTTTTCTTATCATGTGTTCACAATTTGAACATTCCGGCATTTTAGTGAGTAGATACCTTGTGTGCGAAACTCCTCCAACAGTTTAATATCGATACTTTTGAAACTTTACTGATCGTTCCAAGGCGACACTTCTGTGGTGGTTCTTTCGTTTTATGTCTTGGTGTTTAAAGTTTTTGTGCTGTTGGCGCCTTATGTATGTTTTCATATTTTTAGTTAAGTTTAGGTAACTGAGTGGCCACCTATTGGGAAAATAGCTGCCCATTCGGCTTACGATATGTTTTCATGGTATAAGTACCTAGTTGTTAGTTTAATGTTTCCCATCTCGGTTTTTGGAGTGGGAACCTTTTTCTGATTGCGCCTTTTCCTGATTTTTGCCTACTTGTACCTTTTTACAAACGTTGTGACCCTGCTTTGAAAATATGCATGTGGTTGGGATATGCTCCTAAGATATCCCTCTTATATTGTCACTTTTTGGCATTTGCACTTAGTCATTTTTCGGAGATTTTCAAAATGAAAGTGAGATACCTTGTGTCCGCAACTGCTCCACGTCATTGTTTGGGCATTTTCGCTGAGTTTCACAAGTGTACCTTGAACCCACCCCAGACAAAGCAGTGAGATAATCGAATTATTAAGCGCAGTAATAAAACCAGCGCTTTCAACCTGTTGTAGCATATGTTTCATAAACACAGTTTCTAGTTGCCGTGCTGGTGATATACATGTGTCATTATAATAAAAAAATGAAATAAAATATTAAAAAAAAACAATTATAAAATTAAAGATAACAATAACATTGTTAAAGTCAAATATGAAATGAAATTATAAAATGCACACATGTATTTATTTCAGGTAAAAGCTTAGCATGTACATTTAGATATTATTAATGCTAAACATTAATTTCCATATTGTATATTTTTATAAACTTTTATAAAAAATTTTCAAGTTAGCATTGTCATCAATATTTACTCAGGCGTATTGATTTGCATCAGTAGATTTCAGGAAGTACTTATTGACACATTGAGTCTTAACTGATTTTGAACATCTTAATCATCTTTAATTTTGAGATTTATCTGATTGATAATGAAAGTTGCCACTTGCATTTTACCTGTAAAATTCAATTGTTCTTTAGACATTTGCACTATGATAACTTCGTTCAATTAATCTGTCTCTTTGGGACCCAAATCATATTTAAGGTGGACCAAACTTTGGTTCATCAGTCTAGTCTTGAACTTCATACAGCTAACATCAGTCTCAGACTCAGTCATTTGCATGTTGGAATGACTTTAAACTTTGAAATCTGTGTTTTTGTGTTTGGACAATATTCTGGAAACTATTAACTAGGAAACTGTTTAACTGGACAATCATATTTGATAAATACAAGATAAGTGAATGCTATTATTACAAGACATTTTTATACACAGAAATATCACTTGTGTGAATTACAGGTCATTATTAATTTCATTAAGAACACTTAACAATAATAAAACTGAGACTTTACTTGAATTTTTTATTTATGATGAATTGTGACCATCAACATTAGTAATACTAATGGAGTATTCGTAATTGAAAATATTTTGTGTTATTTGAACATCATCAAAGTTGCTTTCTGATATTTACTTCATCTTTGGATTATTTAAATAAAAAGGAAACATTTATTAAATTTGGAAACTAAAGAACTCTTCAGACTTGTTAATAAGTTAGATTAACGTCTAGCTAGTAACGTAAAGTGGGCTAACTAGCCAGGACCCCTTAATGCTAACGTCTACGGACCATGTCAACCAGAGTTAATTCCCCTTAACACAAACTGGTATATCGACAAATATCGAGTGCCGATTTACTACACAGTGGTTGATGTGCACCCCAACTGGTCTTCTACCCAACGCATGGAAGCTATGACATCCGAAATGATCTATGAACCATCCAAGTAAACAAGTAATGTTTATATATACGTATATAGATGATGACAAATTATATCAGAGTTTGGACAGTCTAGTCTCACTTAACATTTTATTGCGTAAAAGGTACCACAAATGTGTTTATTTCATTATTTGTTTATTATTTTGTAGACTACGAGTACATTAATACTTCAAAGAACAGAACCGTAAACTTAAAGTTGTTCGATCTCTTTTACCTCTTGATACTCTAATTCACATTACAATATAATCAGAAATACATTTTCACCGTGGAAAGAATGGCAGAGTCAATAAAATTGAGAATTATTACAATTAGTAGTGTTTTGGTTTTTAGCTCACCTGAGCCGAAGGCTCACAAGGTGAGCTTATAGTATACCAATCAGTCCGTCGTCCGTCCGTCCGTCCGTCGTTCGTCGTCCACAATTTCAAACATCTTCTTCTCTGAAACCGCTAGGCCAATCAAACTGAAATTTTATGTTGAGCATCCAGGGTAGGGGGAACGAAAGTTTGATCGCGAAGTCCGGGTCACAAGACCAAGATCACCGCCTCGTTCATATATGGTAAAAAACACTCAAAAATCCTCTTCTCCAGAACCAGCAGGCCGATTTTCACGAAACTTGGTATGTACTATTTGGGACTCCAGCCCATTATAGTTTGATCAAATAATGACCCTAGGATGACCTTGACTTATTTTACGGCAAGTTCAATTTTGGAAACATAGGCTTTTACATGGTGAAAAAGTAAAAACTATGGATTTTTTGGAAACTTTTGCAGCCTGAGACCTGAAAAGTGGTAGATGCAAACAACTAATGGAGTAGATGAAGGTACTCGTATGTGATTAATTTAGGTCAAGGTCATCTCTTGACCTTGGCCGGTCTGTCGTCCATACACACTTTTCAAAGATCTTCTTCTCTGAAACCGCATGGCCAATCAAATAGAAATTTTATGTGGAGCATACATTAGTAGAGGTAACGAAAGTTTGATCGCGAAATGCAGGTCACAAGACCAAGATCACCGCCTCGTTCATATATGGTAAAAAACACTCAAAAATCCTCTTCTCCAGAACCAGCAGGCCGATTTTCACGAAACTTGGTATGTACTATTTGGGACTCCAGCCCATTATAGTTTGATCAAATAATGACCCTAGGATGACCTTGACTTATTTTACGGCAAGTTCAATTTTGGAAACATAGGCTTTTACATGGTGAAAAAGTAAAAACTATGGATTTTTTGGAAACTTTTGCAGCCTGAGACCTGAAAAGTGGTAGAAGCAAACAACTAATGGAGTAGATGAAGGTACTCGTATGTGATTAATTTAGGTCAAGGTCATCTCTTGACCTTGGCCGGTCTGTCGTCCATACACACTTTTCAGAGATCTTCTTGGCCAATCAAATAGAAATTTTGTGTGGAGCATACATTAGTAGAGGTAACGAAAGTTTGATCGCGAAATGCAGGTCACATGACCAAGATGGCCGCCACGCCCATATATGGTAAAAACGACTCAAAATCTTCTTCTCCAGAACCGGCCAGCCGATTTTCACGAAACTTGGTATGTAACATTTGAAACTACAGCCCATCATAATCTGATAAAATGATGACCCAAGGATGACCTTGACCTATTTTACAGCAAGTTCAATTTTGGAAACATAGGCTTTTAAATGGGAAAAAGTGAAAACTATAGATTTTTTGAAAACTATTGCAGCCTGAGACCTGAAAAGTGCAAAACAACGAATGGAGTCAGTGAAGGTATGTGATTAATTTAGGTCAAGGTCATATCTTGACCTTAGCCTGTCCGTCATCCATACACACTTTTCAAAGATCTTCTTTTCTGAAACCGCTTGGCCAATCAAACTGAAATTTTATGTGGAGCATCCATGGGTAGGGGGAACGAAAGTTTGATCGCGAAATCTGGGTCACATGACCAAGATAGACGCCACGCCAATATATGGTAAAAAACACTCAAAAATCTTCTCCTGAACCGGCAGGCTGATTTTCACGAAACTTGGTATGTACTATTTGGGACTCCAGCCCATCATAGTTTGATCAAATGATGACCCTAGGATGACCTTGAGCTATTTTACGCAAGGTCAATTTCGGAAAAATAGGCTTTTACATGGTAAAATGTGAAAACAATGGATATTTTGAAATCAATTGCAGCCTGAGACCTGAAAAGTGGTAGATGCAAACAACTAATAGGGTAGATGAAGGTTTGTGCTTAATTTAGGTCAAGGTCAATTTTGGAAACATAGGTAACATGTAAACATGGGAACAAGTGACAACTAGGTCTAAGGTAAGCGTTTACGGGACCAATGATCCTATGGTAACTATTGCAGACATAGACCAGAAACATGACCAAGATGGCCGTCAAACCCATTTATGGTAAAAAAAATCACTTTGTCAAGTGACTGTACTTGTTGACTCTCAGGTGAGCGATCGTTGCCCTTGGGCTACTTGTCTTTCTAATCAATTTCTGATTCACATGATCATCAATAACAGATTTCCAAAGTACATGCAAACATTTTTCGATCAACCCTTTCACCCTTTGAGCTAAGATATACTGTATAATCACAAAATTTATAATATCCTCTGATGTTGAAGATTATGAAAAATATATAGTGTCACTGAAAATGCGCATACGGTATGGTTTGTGTCTTGTTTTGAAGCCTTACGTTACAATCAGCAATATATACTGTATACAGGTACATGTATATACAGTTCTTTAATGTTGAGTGATATACACTGAAGCGCTTTTGAAATTCAAATGTTCTGCATATTTATTTTGATTTTATTAAAATGAAATATGACATAAATCAACGTTGATATGTCCGCAAACTATACTCATCAAAAGAAGTTTTGCACCATTTAGATTATTTAAATTACAGTTTAACAAACAAATTTTAAACCTAGCTTTTTGAATTTGCACATTCTGAAAGAGTTTGATAATGTGTGTGATAAGACCAAAAATCGTTGCGGAAACGATTTTAGGAAAAATTGAAAATTCCCATTTTTCTGTAAATTAAATGCTGAAAATTGGAAAATCGAAAAAATTCCACAAAAAATGCCACAGCATAAAGAACACAATTTTTGTTTCCAATTTTACACACAAGAGCTCCAAAGCTAATGATTAAGCCTAAAAACAATTTAAAAATCTAAAAATTTTGGTAAAAATTCATTTTTTGACAAAATTGCAATTTTTGAGAAAAAATGATAAATATTGGAAAAAATGAGTAAAATCGAAATTCATTTCAATTTTGGATCACTATGAGATGTTTTGAATTCAAAACCTGCCGCCTGTTTTCTTTCTGTTAAAGGCAATCTCATGTCAAAGATGTTGCATGAGTACTTTTTTGATATGCAGCTTTTTAAAAATTCTGAATTTGTATGGGTTGAAAACCAGTACCTCCAGTTAAACATTAATGGGTGCTGCATGCTGTGTTTGAAAGAAAAACAACCTATTTTATTGGAAAGATGAGTTACTAAGCTTTATCTTAGAATTAAAACAAAATCTCAAAAATCGTTATTTTTGGTCAAAATTAGTGTTTTTGTCAAAAAAATCAATTTTTAGTTTTTTGCTTTAAATGATTGCTTTCAGTATCTCGAATGAGGATGTGAAACGAATTCGGGTTTGGAAGCCCAAAAATAAAGATGTTGTTTTTTTATGCTGCATCCCAAATTTTGGTGTTTTCAAAAACATGCATTTTTGCACATTTTTATTTAATCTTTTTAAGAAAAAATATTGATTTTTTATAATTCAGGAAGTCCAGCCCTTTAAGATGGTGTTAAGTTTTAAAACTTTTTTTTGAAAAATATCTATACTAGACACTATTTTAAAATGAGAAAAATATTAACTGATGCAAAACTTCTTTTGATGAGTATATATTGTAAAGTTCGTATCAAAATAAGGAGTAATTAGAGAGCAACAGTTCATTACCCAGAATTCAAAAGTTACAAATATTAGTGAGCATAACTACAGATTGCCCTTTTGCATAAAGTACATCGCCGTCTCATTTTAAACACAAGGTTGGCCATTTACACTGATTGTCTGGCATTGATGCTAACTTGTCTGAATGGGCAGGATCGTCGTAATCGACGTAATTTAGCATCTTAACGTTGCATCTCTAGCGCCTTGACGTTCAAGTTTCGGTAGTTTAAAGTGATCATATCGGTGTCAATCTTTTACTGTCCTAATAGCATGAAAGTGTTCCCTGATGTGCCGTTTAGTCGAGAGACGGCACACATGACATCACCTGACGTCAGACATACGTCATCACGATTGTTAAACTCCAATTGTGTCGGATAATTAAAACACTAATACCCGTAGAATGATCAAACAAGGGGCAAAACTTAAACAAAAATGTTTTTATATATGGATTACTGCAAGCTCCCTGTGGAATAGTAAATATTTTTCATTAATTCGAAGAGACGCCACAATTAATAAAAAGTGCAAAATGTTTTTTTTTGTTTTTTGTTTTTTTTTTTCATGGCTGGAGGTGACCTGTGGCATAAAAATGCCTATTTCATGACACCAAAGAATCTAGTTGGGGAATCAAGGAGAGATTTAGGCTAACCCTTGCACCCAAACAATATTATATGGTTGAAAAGGTAATAATATGGAGTATATGAAATCACGATCGACTTGCATAACGACACAGCGGACGTTTTTCTACGGTGACCCATTAAGTACTTGTGATAAATAAGATTGATAAACTGTCGAAAAACTTCTACCAGAATTAAGTAAATCGGCTAAAATTCGGCAGATGTAATGAATAGCATCTATATCAACTTTCCTATCAAGGGTGGTTCTTTGCATGCAGTGCTTGTTGTTTTATAGACAATTAATTGAGCAAACCCAGATTTTGCAATTCAACCTTTACATTTATTTGCCTCCGAGTCCATCAAAATTGCATCTATTGCTCAAAAGTGCATTTTCTGTTTATTTCTGAATATGTTAAAGTCGTTTATTGCAAAACGAATTCAGATTGATTCGTCTTTAAAATTTGTGTTTTCCCACAAAAATGTTTAAAAGCACAATTTTTATCATATTTTTGTGTCTTCCAACTTTTTTGTGTTTGAACACCTTATATCGCCAGAATGGCGTTTGTGAGTATTACATAAAATAATGCCGTTCATTTTTAAACAAAAAGTGGCAATAATTGAGAGTCAACTTATGGAAAAATATCGTTCGTGAATTACTGTTTCATGTTTTTGCCGCTTGTTCACATGCAAAGACAGGAAGAAGATAAAACACTTCAATAAGTTGTATCAATCTCTAAAGCATTCTGATTTTTTTTTTTTTTTTTTTTTTTTTTTTTTTTTTTTTTTTTTTTTTTTTTTTCTATAATAACAGACTTTAATAACGCAACACTCTACATTGGTCACCATTTGCTTAAAACTGATTTAAAATTGAACTGAAGCTTAAATTAAAAAAAAAAATATCACGAATCTTAACACCATACGCAATATTTATCCTTAAAACTTTGTTCGCTGAATTCTTCGCTAAAGCTGCTTTCTTCAACGACATCGAGACGTAACTTTTCTGAAGAAAACCTAACAGTGGCTACCAAAAAGAGATTTTGTCAAAGCAAAACATCTCCGGTGATAGCTAACAGCCTTGACCAAAAAAAAAGCAAAATAAACATTGGCGCTTTCTTTCAATGTCTTTAAGGTGCCAACGTTTTTCGCTGACGTCAAACGTAAAGTGCTCAAAACACAAAGCCATTTTTGAATTTGCTTCAATTTTACGTACAAAAATAAAGTTTTTGATAAACGTTAAAATGACGTAATTACCGCGTTTTGAATGCAAATGAAAGCCTGAAAGCCAACCGAGAGCATTCGTTCGGGTTTTGATGCTTCTTTACAGTCATCATGTTCGACTTGAAGAAATTTGTTCGGCCTCAAATTTATTTTTTTTTTTTTTAGTTTCTCTTTCTTTCCTTCCTGTTTTTTTTTTTTTTTTTTTTTTTTTTTTTTCATACAGTATCACATTAAGGTCCTGTATTCTGAGTGGAAGAATCGGATAATGCAAGAGTTGCGTTTTTAAAGTCCATGAGTATATATATAATTTCTATCAACCTCAAATTATGTGTTTGGTGTCGATAACAATTTATAATATATAACACTACGAACCTGTTTCCGCTATTTTGTGGCGCATTGAAATGCACATAGTGTGTTTTTTACACCAGGATGGAGACAATAAACTCTGCACGGAGTCTACTTAATTTTCCTTTACGAAAACTTGCCAATACATTATATATGGGCATGGTGGCCATCTTGGTCATGTGACATGGATTTTATACACATATTGGTTCCACTTTTTCATAGATGATATATATAGAATTTGGCTTTGATTGGTTTCAGATAGGAACAGATATGAATTTTATGATAATATACATGTACATGTATAGTGCCCAATAAAAATGTACATGTACATGTATATTGCCCGGATTAGTGGACAGATGAGCCTCTGGCGTCCACAAGTTTGTTTTCACAGTTATTAATATTCAGTCCTACAGCCCATTTCCTGTAAGATTTTTTTCTTTTAAAAGTCAGTTTAACATTTTACCCATTACGATGCAAAGGCGACCTATGTTGGCCTTGCCGTAAATAGGTCAAAGTCATCACAGGGTCATGATATATGCTATGTTTCGTTGAAATTGGTTCACCGCTTCTGGACAAGAATATTTCTGAAGGGTTATTATCATATTTGGGCATGGCAGCCATCCTGAGCATGTGACCTGGACTTTTATATACACACTAGAGATGTTTCGTATAAAATTTGGCATTCTTTGGCCAAGTGGTTTTATCATGATTTATTTGTTTGTTCTTGATGATTCATTGACTAGTTAGAGATTCACCACGAGGACCGAAGAACTAACTAAATGTTATGAACCACTGCAGAAGCTGAGGGTGAGGTTATGGCCATGTAAAATCGATTTAAACCCGCCAGTAACTTTGTGTTACTGATCGTTCCAAGTCGATACTTCTGTGGTGGTTCTTTTTGTTTCATGTCTTGGTGTTTAAAATATTTTGTGCTGTTGGCGCCTAATGTATGTTTTCATATCTTTAGTTAAGGTAACTGAGTGGCCACCTATTGGGAAAATAGCTGCTCATTCGGCTTACGAAATGTTTTTATGGTATAATTACCAGATTGTTAGTTTGGTTTTTTCCCACCTCGGTTTTTGGAGTGGGAATCTTTCTCTGAGTGCGCCTTTTCCTGATCTTTGCCTACATGTACCTTTTTTTTCAAAGGAGGTTAGTTTGAATATTATGGTAATATACTGTCATGTATACAACCCCGGGCTGTGGGAAGATGAGCCCTGGGTCGATTTTTTTTTTCAAAAATTTGCCTTTGAATGATAGTTTAACAGTTTTTCGCATTCCGTTGCATAGGCGACCTATGTTCAATGTTGACCTTGCCGTAAAGTATGTCAAGGTCCAGACATGATCATGATTTATATCAACATTGTAGTACATAAGTCATCAATGCTTCATGCCAAGTTTCGTTGAAATCGGTTCCGGAGAAGAAGATTTTTGAAGCGTTTCTTTGAAGCCGTGTGGCGGCCCTAAAAGCCTCCCCATACATCATCCATAGTGCAGATTATATTTTCCTTTTGGTCCTTTGAGATCAGCGAGGGTATTCTGAGAAATCAGAAAATTAATATCGGTTTAGATTCATTTTCTAACCAACGTTTAATGTATTTGGACCCATTTGGATTATACTAGTCATTGTATCGACTCCCTTGTTGAAAATTGCAAAATTACAGTAATTCTCTTTGGCTCCATGTTGCCAAATCTATAGGGTCACTGAAGAGGCTTAAGGAGCCGAAACCGCGGTATGGCCCATCCACTTTCTCATTAATATGTTCACTGCTCTTAAAGAATCTCAGTTTCATTTTTATCGACTATATATGGGCATGACGGCCATTTTGGTCATGTGACCTGGATTATTTATATAACATTGGTCCCCCCTTGCTATGGATGCTTCATATAAAATTTGGCTTTCATTGGGCAAGCGGGTTTAGAGAAAATGTGGACGGACGCACGGACGCATGCTGGCTCGAGTACCATCCTATAAGCTCCCATTGAGTCTTCGGCTCAGGTGAGCTAAAATGGTGGACGCCGGGTATCTGTCTGTTCTATAAGCTCAACGTGTGAGCTAAAACACGGTTTTAAACGTGAATATCTCTTAAAATAATAGCTCACTAAAGTGTGTATGACAAACGGCTGTCCATACTTCCAAATGCATTTTGGCTCTCACTTTGTTCTTAGATGATAAGAGCATTGTATTATGATCAAAATTAGCGTACACTATTATACGAGTTCTCATATAGCAGGTGTGCATGAAAGATTGTTATTTTGGACACATTAACGGCGTTCCAAACAAAATGCACTGTTTTATCAAAATGCGATTCGCAGCACATTTCTAAAGAATGGTTCCATATCAAGCACTGCTCAGGCTATCAGTATACAAAAATTCAGCCGTATCAAAGTCGGGTTCAATTTTTTTTTTTTTTTTTTTTTTTTTTTGTCATTTTGCAAGATACGCGATTTCGGTTCCCCAACTAATCAGAGTACAGTTACCGACCCCTTTCACCTGTTGTTGACGACTTAAAATGTCATTGGTGCAAAATACGAGTTTCTCTCTCTCTCTCTCTCTCTCTCTCTCTCTCTCTCTCTCTCTCTCTCTCTCTCTCTCTCTCTCAGTGTGATATGAAATAAAGTTGCTGTATTCTTATTCTTTTGGTTTTCAATAAACAAACTGAAATAGCGTACAAAAGTCGGCCATGCCGACTATATATGCAGGGTGTCCCAAACAAACGCAGTAGCCGCTACAAAAGGGCATAGCTTTTTAAATAAAACAGATATAACGAAAATATTTTATACAGTGGTAGTCCTATTATAACTGATTCTGAATCTGACATCCACTTTGGTAGATGATGCTTCCTTAGCAAGTGACTTCATAACAAATATGTGATGTCACTTCCTGTTACCTGCTGCAACTTGCATTACTGGAAATGGAAAACCGTAACAAAATGCAATATCCAAGCATTCTCAAGTCTCTATTTTCCCTTAAAAAGGTTATAAAGCGGAGGAAGTGACAATAATTATCAGAAAATCAAAAGTGTTTCGTAACAAATGGACAAACTTTGGTGAAAAAATGGGGGGAGTGCACAACCACCAAATGTGTCATGTAATATTTTCGTTACTCTAAAAGGGACCATTTACAATAATGGTGATCATTTCGAATATTAGGTATAGTAGAGAGAGAGAGAGAGAGAGAGAGAGAGAGAGAGAGAGAGAGAGAGAGAGAGAGAGAGATAACACGTGTCTTAAAATTCGAACAAGAAAAGCTTAGAAGCCAAGGACAATGAAGAATGCACGTCAGGCTTGACAGTTCGGACCATCCCCATTCTCATTAATATGCTCACTACACTTAAGGGATTTTAGTTTTAATTTTTATCTGATAAAACCATCTTCAAGTCAGTGACTTTTCTGCCAAAATGTCCATTGTTGTCTACGCGCCAGCGCGTAGACTACTCTAAAGTTTGAGATTGACCTAGTTTTAATTAAATTACAAGACAACTCGTACACCTCTCTACAACTGCAACTGCACGTTTGAGTCTAGTGGCTTGACCATCGTGTTAGTATAATTCCGGGTCGTTTCGCCAAAGACCGTAAACACCCAAAACACCCAGGCAAATCTCCCTTTGGTTGGTAACATTTGTACCAATGGTGCAGTAGGTATCAAAAATGGGGCAAATTGTTAAATTCGTGGAACTGGTGCAGACTGCATTCTATCTAAGCAACAACGGAATGAAATGAACCGACGGTATTGTGACGCTATATGGTCAGGCCTGAAAGCTTTGACCGCACCCCACCTGCCGTGTAGCCAATTACATTCTATCCAAGCCACAACGGAATGAAATGAACCGACAGTACTGTGATGGTCGATTGTCAGGTATGAATGCTTTGACCGCGCAGCGTTTTATTTCTGTTCAGTCACATGAACCACGATGAAATGGGAGTACGGTCAGATTCTTTGACATTCAAGTTTATATATGCGAAGCGTAGACCAAGCTTTTTGTAAAAGCTTATACTTGTTCTATCATAAAGCTTGTTGCTTAAACTACAATAGCTTTATCTTACATTATAAAACTTAAGGCTTATCAGAATTAGACATGTCACATACATAGTAAATCGGTCGGTACCTGTTACTGTAAAGCCTACGTGTGCGCTTTATAAATTTTGGGCCGTGTTTAAAAGTCTTATGAAGAAAGTTCTACATATGCCACTAATATTAAGTTCTCCGTTACGTGGTGTATCAACCCATTGCCAGCAGAGACAAACTGCCGTAAATAGTATAATAGCACAACAACAGATTCGGAAGAGTGTCGTATCCGTTCGCCTTAAACGGTCATTGTCATGTCTAAGTTCTGCAACAGCATTAATGTCTTTCTTGAACAATTTCATCAGTTCTTTATTTCTTCGTATTTCGTTATTTAATCCTATTATGTCTGCCTCACTTTTCTCCTTCTCTGTTAAAAGCTCAGTAATTTCATCAATCAGGTGAATCTTCGTTTCTTCCAAATCATTGTTATTTTGTTGTAGTCGAGTGTTTTCAGCGTGTAGCTCTTGATTAACAATGGCTAAACGTAGCACTTCCTTTGTTTGCCTTTTGGTATCATTAATAAGAGCTCTGATTTTATTTCTAAATGTTTCGTTTCGGTCACTTGCACTTTGTAATTCCCTGGTATTATCCTCGTTTTTGATTTCTAAATTGTGAATTTTGTCTTTCATTTCACGGTTTACACTTTTTAAATCAGCAATCGTAACATCATGCCTTCGCGTCATATCGATTAAAGCGTTTATCTCTTTGTTTAAGCATTTAACATCCGTATATGCTTCCACGTAGTCATGGTCAACTAATCTCAATGCATCGATTATTTCTATGATCTCATGTTGTTCCCGGATCAATTTTTGCTTCAACTCATTAATATGTGCCTTATATTTAGCTTCACTATCAGACAAGTATTCTAGTTCCGCTTTCATCATAGTAAGCTGTGTAGTCAGAGTTTTATTTTGTGTTTCTAATTCTGTAATACTAATGTCTTTTTCTACAATTTTGGTAGCTAGTGTTTGGATTTCTGTTTCACACTTTTGAAGATCCCCATCTTTCTTCTCGACTTTCTGTTGTATGATAGATAACTCGAGAGTCAGTTTGCCAATTTCTGTATTTAATTTTCCAATGATATCATCTTTTTCTCTAACGGCCTCAATTTCTTTATCTTTCTGCTTAATTTGATCGTTTAAGATTTCGTAGCTTGATTGCAACTCTTGGATATCAGCTTTGAACATCTGAAGATCTAGATCTTTCTTCTCAATCTCTTTTTGTGTGATAGATAACTCGACAGTCAGGTTGCCAATAGCTGTCTCTAATTTCCCAATGGCATCGTCTTTTTCTCCGATGGCATTAGACAAACTTTCAATCTCTGCCTTGAGTATTTGTATTTCATTTTCCTTTTCACGAACTTCATTGTTCAACTTCTCTTCCAGCTGCTGTATTTCCATTTCTTGTATGGCAAGCTTATCTTCATAATCTTTAATTTTGGATTGTTGGTCAGCATTCAACTTTTTCATATCTTCAATTTCTCTTTCTTTCCGCTTAATTTCATCTTTAATGTTTTCGTGTTTTGATCTCAACTCTTTCAGTTCGTTGTCTAGTTCATTTATTTTATCGTTACATTTAATGTTATTGGTTTCAACTGTTTCTTTCAGTGTATCTACTTCATTCTTCAGATCAGCGTTGTCTTTCATGAGGTTCCTTGCGATTTCTTTCATAGCAT
The DNA here is from genome assembly GCA_964017185.1 of Rugalucina vietnamica. Classification (NCBI taxonomy): domain Eukaryota; kingdom Metazoa; phylum Mollusca; class Bivalvia; order Lucinida; family Lucinidae; genus Rugalucina; species Rugalucina vietnamica. The sequence goes on from OZ024873.1 coordinate 61,210,072, forward strand.
CATACTTCTCTTCATCTGTCTCATACTTCTCTGTCGCTTTTTCCAAGGCATCTTCCTCATTTTCTGTTGAATCTCGTTTATATTTATTTCTGATATCTGTCATTTGTTGTTTTGACAGATTCAAAGAGGTATGTGTACTCTGTGTATATGGTTGTAGTTTTGTCTTTAAGCCTCTGTATGTTGCAATGGCGTTGTACTTCTTGAAAGTTGATTCCAGCTAGAACAAACATATTATAATATTACGAATGAATTCAAATACACCAATATGTAATATACAGTGGTGTTGGTATGTGGTTAATTGAAGAAAAGGTACATTAGGCAATGATCAGGAAATGGCGCAATCAGAAAGATAACCCCACTCCATAAACCAAGGGGTGGGAAAAAACTAAAATGACACTAAGGTACGTATACTAAGAAAACATATCGTAAGCCGAGTGAGCAACTATTCCCCAATCGGTGGCCACTCAACCACGGGTCTGATTTGTTAACATTGTCTGGACACGTCTTAAAATTTTAACGTCATTTTAAGAAGGCCCGCTGTGATTAAAACAAAACATGGCCATTGCGTATTATTTACTTTCCAATTTTACCTCTTTAAGTGACTCTTGGTATTCTTCGATTTCTTGAACCAGTTCTGTCAATCTAGTTTTCGAGTTATCGTCGTCATTTTGCACTAGAACTTCGCATTCTTTTTCAAGATCTTCTACTTCGGCCATCATAGACGAATTCTGCTTTTGAAGCGCTAACGCACGGTCTCTAAGAATCCGAAATTCTGCATCTGTTGTTATTGTGAATGTCTGTGAATCTCTTATCTACCAATGGATAGAAAATTATGAATCTAATTAAGGATTCACGAAATGCAAGGCTGTAATGAAACACCAATTCTAATAGCAAACGCTCACACGTTAACACATTAAACAGGTCGGGTGCTTTATATGTTCGTAAATTTCTCCAGGCCTGTCATTGTTCGCTTGTATTTCGGCAGGAAACATTGACCCACCGAGGTCTCAAACTAGTATTTTTCTTTTGCTTCGGAGTTACTATGTTTTTCGGCGCCCAGGGATCTCCATCGTAGGGCATCTTACTCAATCTGTGAGTCCTGGTTTTTGATTCATCAAGATGTTTATCATGATTTATTTGTTTGTTCTTCATGAGTCATTGACTAGTTAGAGATTCACCACGAGGACCGAAAAACTAACTAAATGTTATGAACCACTGCAGAAGCTGAGGGTAAGGTTATGACCATGTAAAACCGGTTAAAGCCCGCCAGTAATTTTGTGTTACTGATTGTTCCAAGGCGATACTTCTGTGGTGGTTCTTTTTGTTTCATGTCTTGGTGTTTAAGGTTTTTTGTGCTGTTGGCGCTTTATGTATGTTTTCATATTTTTAGTTAAGTTTAGGTAACTGAGTGGCTACCTATTGGGAAAATAGTTGCTCATTCGGCTTACGATATGTTTTCATGGTATATGTACCTGATTGGTAATTTAGTTTTTTCCCACCTCGGTTTTTGGAGCGGGAATATTTTTCTGATTGCACCTTTTCCTGATCTTTGCCTACTTGTACCTTTCGATATTCAGTATCATGTCAGGCAAGATACATACGCGTTCTATATCAAATATTTGACTATGTGAAAGTAAAAGTAGGCAATGATCAGGAAATGGCACAATCAGAAACAATTTCCGCTCCAAAAACCGAGGTGAAAAAAACGACCAAATTTAAATTCAAGTACGTGTACTAATACTAAAAAAACATGAGCAGCTATTTTCCAATAAGCGGTTCCTCAGTTATCCAAACTTAACTAAAAGTATGAAAACATACATACATGTAAATGTAAGGTGCAAACATTACAAAAAACAACACCAAAACATAAAACAATTAGCACCACTACAGAAGTATTACCTTGAAACGATCAGTAATAAAAAAATATATGCGGGCTGATACTAGTTTTACAGGCGCATAACCTCACCCTCAGTTTCTGCAGTGGTTCTTAACATTTAGTTAGCTGTTCGGTCCTCGTTGTGAATCTCTAACTACTGTACAAATAAAGAACTAGCCATAAGCCTGTTTCTGACATACCTCCTTTATCTTTGCGGCGCCGTCCTGTGCATCCTTCATGTAAGCTACACGAGTTTGGTCATTTAATAGAAGGTCCATGCTGTTGATATATCTTTTAAAGTCAACTTCGGACACCGTGAATGAGGATGTGTGCATGACTTCATTTCTACATGTACGTACCTGCGATGTATGAAAAAGAAAGTAAAACATTTACAAAAAAAGAAACAGAAGCTTAATATAGTTTTATAGTAGCTCTGTTTACTTCGGGTCAAATTGTGTCTGCATTTGGCATATGGTTAATTAATCGTTCCTGACGTAATTATGCCTCATTATGGTTTATGTTGTACATGTATATGTATTGAATGTTATGTGTGGCGTTGAAAACATGATGCCAAACAGTGCGTGATACTTAACATTCAGGTTTTGATATGTTGTCTATTTCAAAGACAATATTTTGCAAACCAATGTTATAAAATCTATTGATTTTCCATTGAAAATGCTAAATAGATATCCAGTCGCACTGTTATTAAAAACTTGGATTTATATGTTTCGATGGATTAGAATCTCCAATACATATGTCTTTGATAAGTTTACCCTAAAGATCAGTGCAAAATGTGCACAATTTGATTAGCTTTCCAACAGCATAAATGGTTTTGACACAATATTTAAACTTTAACAGGAGTATCGCGCACAAAACGTGTACCGTTGGATGGCATTTTTCCCATTTTTAGTAGATTTCATATCATTATTAAAAGGGTTCAACTTAATTAAGTTTAAATAATTCTATAATAATTGTATTCTACAGTATTTTCTTTTGTATAATATCTAACATTTGTTTTACTTGAATGTACCATCTATTTGCTATATTGCACACAGATTAACCATGTTTTCACAAAATTTTACTATGATATTGAATAGACAAGTCAATTAGGGATTTTTTTGGTTTATGGCGTACCTGGTAGACAATGCATTCTATAAAAAATCAAGGTCCATAAGCCAGTTACATGTAATGCCTACCCCATTAAGATTATTCTGGTCGTTGATTGCTAATGCTGGAACACTGCAGTGTTCAATAAAATTTAAGATGTTACTCAAATCAGTATCTTGTGGGTTTTGACTCTGTTGGGTAGGATCCAAATCTGGACTCATGTACACTTTAGCCATGTTCCAATGCATTTTGTCTACAGGCCAAATATGTATGTTCGAATTTTCAAAATGCCGGTGGTAGAACTTGAATGGTGGTTTGCATACGTTGACCAGTTCATCAAGGAAGGCCTGACAGTCTTGACAATTTCTAGATATATTGCAGGTCATTGTCCATTTTTCCGTGAACTTTTTGTTTTTCTATTTTAGCATCCAGGCATAAAGCAGTAACCGAAGGACCCGCATTTGTCTTGACACGTTGTTGCAATACTTGGCTTTGCTGTAACACAAAATCTTCAAGTCCTTTCTTTACAAAGCCGAGGCAGGTTCCAATCTGCACCCATCTAACGTAGCCTTCGTCTTCTAACGCTTCATCTACGGTCGCCATGTCTAAAATTTCAAAGTATACACAGAACAGATTGTTTAATCCCTAAATGTAGGTTTATTCTGAGAAATCAGAAATGAATAGTTTAGACTAGTCTTTGCATCGACTATCCTTTTGAAAAATGCAAAATTACAGTACAGCTGTATGTCCCTTTGGTTCTATTTTGCCAAATCTAGAAGGTCACTGAAGAGGCTTAAGTAGCCGAAACCGCGGTATGGCCCATCCCTTTTCTTATAAATATGCTCACTGCTCTAAAAGGATCTCAGTTTTTTTATTTGTTGTTACTGCAGCTGGTGTTGTGAAGAGTTGTGGCCCTAAAAAGTCTCCCCGCACATCATCCACAGTGCAGATTATATTTTCATTTTGGCCCTTTGAGATCTGTGAGGGTATTTTGAGAAATCAGAAAGTAATTATCGGTTGAGATGCATTTTCTAACCAACGTTTATATATTTGGCTCTGTTTGGATAAAACTAGTCTTTGTATCCACTATACTGTTGGAGTTTACAAAATTACAGTAGCCTGCTTGGCTCCTTTTTACCAAATTAGAGGGTCACTGCAGAGTCTCAAGTAGCCGAAACCGCGGTATGGCCCAACCCTTTTCTCATTAATATGCTCACTGCTCTTATATTCAGAAGTTCCTTTAAATGTTGACCATGATATATATATATATATATATATATATATATATATATATATATATATATATAAACAAACAGAATTAGCGTACAAAAGTCGGTCGTGCCGCGACCGGGAATCGAACCACGGACCTCCTGCATTCCGGGCAGACGTGCTAACCATTACACCACCGCGGTCTTCCGATTTTTTGTACGCTAATTTTAGCATCTATAAACCTTTGACGTCAATGACGCTATTTAGCGGCCTTTCATTTACCGCCATAGGCGACATAGTGGTTGGATTGGTTTTTGATAGTAATACATATAGATTACCGTATTCGTTCTAATTAGCACACAGTGCGCTTAACTTTCCAAATACTTTAAAGTTAAAGCCCCGTTTAAGCTCCGTTTACACATTCACGATTTTTGGCTACGGTGCCGCTACGATTCGCCACGATTTGTAAAATCGTCGTGTACCGTGGTGTACCGTGGTCATTCGTAGTAGAACCGTAGTGAATCGTGGTGAATCTTGATGAATCGTGATGATTCGGGGAACTCTACGGCAGCGCTACGGAAGTTTTAAACTGTTTAAAACATTCGTGGCGTACCGTGGCGAATCGTGGTGGTAAATGGGCGTGGCCTAATTCGTAGCGCAACCGTAGCGGAATCTTGCTTATTCGTACTGACACCGTAGCTATATTCGCGGCTATTCGTGAGAGATCGTAGCCAATCGTGGAGCTCCGTAGCGAAACCGTGGAATCTTTTACACCACGAACTCTCACGATTCACCACGAATTGTGTACGGTTGTCCTACGAATCATCCAAGGTTTCGCTACGGAGCTCCACGATTGGCCACGACGGCTACCGCCGTGAATCGTACTAATACCGTATCGAACCGTACAAGCACAGTGAGCATTCGTTGTGCCATCGTGGTTAATCCTCATTGACCGTAGCGTTGCCGTCATGAATCGTCATTGATTCGTAGCGATACCTTACAGACACCGTACTAAGATCGTGGACATTTTTACTAGAATCGTAGACATACTGAATATTTCCACTTTTCGCCACGATTCACCACGATCCATCCCGATTTTTCTGACCATGAGAAATCGGGGTGAATCGTGGTGAATCGTAGAAAAAATCGTGAATGTGTAAACGGGGCTTTACACATTCACGATTTTTGGCTACGGTGCCGCTACGATTCGCCACGATTTGTAAAATCGTCGTGTACCGTGGTGTACCGTGGTGATTCGTAGTAGAACCGTGGTGAATCGTGGTGAATCTTGATGAATCGTGATAATTCGGGAAACTCCACGGTAGCGCTACGGAAGTTTTAAACTGTTTAAAACATTCGTGGCGTACCGTGGCGAATCGTGGTGGTTATTGGGCGTGGCCTAATTCGTAGCGCAACCGTAGCAGAATCGTGTTTATTCGTACTGACACCATAGCTATATTCGCGGCTATTCGTGAGAGATCATAGCCAATCGCGGAGCTCCGTAGCGAAACCGTGGAATCTTTGACACCACGAACTCTCACGATTCACCAGGAATTGTGTACGGTTGTCCTACGACTCATCCACGGTTTCGCTACGGAGCTCCACGATTGGCCACGACGGCCACCGCCGTGAATCGTACTAGTACCGTATCGAACCGTAGAAGCACCGTTAGTATTCGTTGTGCCACCGTGGTTAATCTTCATTGACCGTAGCGTTGCCGTCATAAATCGCCATTGATTCGTAGCGATACCTTACAGACACCGTACTAATATCGTAGACATTCTTGCTGGAATCGTAGTGACAATGAATATTTTAATTTTTCGCCACGACTCATCCCGATCCATCCAGGTTTTTCTGACCATGAGAAATCGGGGTGAATCGTGGTGAATCGTAGAGAAAACCGTGAATGTGTAAACGGGGCTTTAAGGTAACAAAATATCGTTCTTATAAGCGCACACTAGAAACGAAAACAAAACATAAAGTGTCTTAAATAACCGTATCAAAACTACCAATTATGATGTCATTTATGTGTTCTAATGGTTGCGAAATACATGTAGTGTTTGGTCATCTAAACTGAGTAAAATTAGTAAAAAAAAATACAAAATACGCTTGTTGAACAGTGTGCGCTTATGAAAATGGTTTTCGGAAACGACCAGCATCAAAAACATGTCCGTGCAATGAGTACCCCCTGAAACCCCATTTTTATATAGAAAAACTGGGGTTTGCAGGGGTATACCTATTTTTCTTATTTTTGCTCCAAAACATAGATTGTGGGTACTCGTGTACCCACAATTTATGTTTTGAGCAAAAATAAGAAATATATCAAACATTTTCTTCTAAATGTTTTCATTTTTTACAACTTTAAAAATCTCTGTATATTTCATGGGCATGTTTTCGTAATGTGGAGCGTTTGCCATTACGAAAATTTGCCCATGCAATATACACGGAATTTTTCACCTATAAAAATTGAAAAGTTCATTGAAAAAATAAATTGATTTTTTTGATAGTTTTGTTCAAAACATATATTATGGGTACACTTTAGAACCGCCTCGACGATGTGGTTCTAACGAGTACCCATAATCTCGACGAGGCGGTTCTAACGAGTACCCACAATCTATGTTTTGGGACAAAAATAAGGAAAATATGAATACCCCATTAAACCCCAGTTTGTCTATATAAATGTGGGGTATGTGGGGTAAACATTGCGCGGACATGTTATCCTGATGGCTAATAAGAACGAATACGGTATTTCAAATTGACTTGTTCTCAGTGTTGCCTAGTAACCTCGCAAAACTAAATTGATATCAACAGAATTAAATACAGTAGTTTTTGTTATGTTTTCATACTTTACGAGTATGTATCATCAAGAAAACATGTCCGTGTTACCCACTCAAACCCCACTTTTATATAGTAAAACTGGGGTATGCAGGGGTATACCTATTTTTCATATTTTTGCTCCAAAACATAGATTGTGGGTACTCGTTAGAACAGCCTCGGCGAGGCGGTTCTAACGTGTACCCACAATCTATGTTTTGAGCAAAAAAAGAAAAATTTCTGAAAATTTTCATGTTTTACAACTTTAGAAATCACTGTATATTGCATGGGCAAGTTTTCGTAATGTGTATCAGAAAGATAGGGGTTTGTTTGCAAGATCCTCCGCCAGGCCGATCGCTCCTGGAGCCGTTGTTTGATCGCTCGTGGGGCCGTTCTAAAAATAGATACAGAAACGAGGAATAACAGTTACTGATGATTACAGATGCAACTGCAGTCTGTTTTACAGCGTCAACCATAGGAAATAATATAATACAGTATGACCGTTAATCTCTCCGTCGTCAGTCCACCATTTTAGCTCACCTGAGTCGAAGGCTCACGTAGCTTAAAGTATACTCATGATCTGGTGTTCCTCCGTTGTCCGGCCACAATTTCAAAAATTTCAACTAATGTTTACCATCAGTAAAACGAATCCTCCATAGTCTAGTGTTTCTTTTGAAGACGACCAAGGATCGATACCTCGAAGCTGCATTTTAGCTCACCTGAGCCGAAGGCTCACATGGTGTGCTTTAATATAGTATAGTAGTCGAGACGGCGTCCGTTCGTCCGTCAGTCCGTGCGTCTGTCTGTTCACAATTTCAAACATCTTCTTCTCTGTAACCGCTTGGCCGATGAAAGCCAAATTTTGTGTGGAGCATCCATGGGTAGGGGGAACTAAAGTTTGTTCGCGGGATCTTGATCACATGACAAAGATGGCCGCCAGGCCCATATATGGTAACACCACTCAAAAATCTTCTTCTCCAGAACCAGAGGGCCGATTTCCACGAAACTTGGTATGTAGCATCAGGGACTTCAGCCCATCATAGTTTGCGCAAAGATGACCCAGTGATGACCTTGACCTATTTTACGGCAAGGCAAATTTTGAAAACATATGCTTTTACATGGGAAAAAGTGAAAACTATGGATTTTTTGAAAACTATTGCAGCGTGAGACCCGAAAAGTGGTAGATGCAAACAAGTAATGGAGTAGATGATGGTGTGTGACTAATTTAGGTCAAGGTCATCTCTTGACCTTGGCCGGTCTGTCGTCCATACACACTTTTCAAAGATCTTCTTCTCTGAAACCACTTGGCCAATCAAAGTGAAATTTTAAGTGAAACCTCCATGGGTAGGGTTAACGAAAGTGTGATCGCGAAATCCGGGTCACATGACCAAGATGGCCGCCACGCCCATATATGGTAACAACCACTCAAAAATCTTCTTATCCTGTATCAGCAGGTCGATTTTCATGAAACTTGGTATGTAGCATTTGGGACTCCCCATCATAGTTTGATCAAATAATGACCATAGGATGACCTTGACCTATTTTACGGCAACGTCAATTTTGGAAACATGGGCTTTTACATGGGAAAAAGTGAAAACTATGGACTTTTTGAAAACTATTGCAAACTGAGACCTGAAAGGTGGTAGATGCAAACAACTTATAGAGAAGATGAAGGTTTGTGATTAATATAGGTCAAGGTCATCTCTTGACCTTGGCCGGTCTGTTGTCCATACACACTTTTCAAAGATCTTCTCCTCTGAAACCGCTTGGCCAATCAAAGTGAAATTTTATGTGGAGCATCCATGGGTAGGGGGAGCGAAAGTTTGATCGCGAAAACTGGGTCACATGACCAAGATGGCCGTCACGTCCGTATATGGTAAAAACCACTCAAAAATCTTTTTCTCCAGAACCGGCAGCTGCAGGCCGATTTTCACGAAACTTGGTATGTAGCGTTTGGGACGCCAGCCCATTATAGTTTGATCAAATAATGACCCTAGGATGATCTTGACCTATTTTACGGCAAGGTCAATTTTGGAAACATGGTCTTTTACATGGGAAAAAGTGAAAACTATGGATACTATTGTAGCCTGAGACCTGAAAAGAGGTAGATGCGAAAAACAAGATGCAGCTATGTGATTAATTTAGGTCAAGGTCATCTCTTGACCTTGGCTGGTCTGTCGTCCGTACACACTTTTCAAAGATCTTCTTCTCTGATACCGCTTGGCCAATCAAAGTGAAATTTTATATGCAGCATCCATGGGTAGGGGGAACGAAAGCTTGATCGCTTAATCACATGACCAAGATGGCTGCCACGCCCAACAACTTTGTCCAGTGACTGTACTTGTTGACTCTCAGTTGAGCGATCGTTGCCCTTAGGCTACTTGTTTTTCTTCTATTTTTGTGTGTTAGTTGGAACGTGATTATATTAGCCCGAGGGCTAGCATTCTGATTAATGATGTTGTTGAGGCCAAAAGGTTTGGAGGCATGTTCTGAAGCAGAATAATTATGCTGAATTCAAAAATCAAAGTCTTACAAAAATCCGACGGTACACAACTTGGCAATATGCGAACAAATACCCCCGGCATGACCCTCTTTTAAAATAGCACCGAAATGGGGCTATACATACAAGATCATACATATCTCAGTAACTACATGCCTTAAACCATAGAATGTGTTATCAAATTAAAGCACAGATACATCCGTTTTATCTCTTGGTAACATTTGCAAATTCTCTAATTTACATATTCATGAATATTAATGAAAACATAGAAAATCACTGAAAAAACAGAGAAACACCTTGGTACCACCGGGTTTAATTTGACCTGTCTTGCAACCCTTGGGGTGCTTAATATTTTATTAGTGCCATAAAAATGCAAAGACTTTTGTCCTCAAAGATAAACTTGTTTGTACTATTAAAATGCATGGTTTCCATGCCAATCATTAACATGTTTCTTGAGCATGGGGGTGCACATATAAAATTTGTCATATATCTGCTATTTCTTATCTTAGACCACTACACTTGGTCTCATTTTAAAGCATCGCCCTTTCATGCTGCGGTAGTAATGCAAAATATATAATATGCATATTCATGCATTTAAATGAAACATTAATAAATGACAAAAAAATCGTGTCAAACATAAATAATTTAATTTCACCCTAAAATATAATTGTGAAAAATTGTTGTTGAACCAGTAATACTGTAATAAATGACAAAAAAATCGTGTCAAACATAAATAATTTAATTTCACCCTAAAATATAATTGTGAAAAATTGTTATTGAACCAGTAATTCTGTATGACAAATTTATTGATGCCGTGGGCCTAAATGTAAATCTCATTTGCATATTTAGAATAATAATAAAAAAAGTCGAAAATGGAGGAAACATGAGGGAAAATCTATAATCAAAACAAGGTTTTGGATGGATTATAAGATCCATCTTGCTTTGTGGAGGCAATTTTCATGGCTGCTTGTTTGGTCAGAGGGACCACCTTAATGCCATAAAAGATTGCCCTCAACAATAAACACATTTACATGATGGGAAATTACATAGTTTCCACACCCACCCCTTGTGTGATTGTTAAAAATAGGCTGTACTCACTAAAAATATATATGTACCAACAATAGCATGCTCTAGAGAACTTAAATTGGTCTGATAGTGAATATAGCCGTTTAACCTTATTACCTATTATACAAATCATTGAATTTGCATATTCATGAAAATTAATAAAACACAAGAAATCGGAAAAACAAATCTTGGAAAAATTGGGGGTATACTCACAAAACCACTTGTACCATATCTGTTTACAAACCCATGATGCTGAAAGAAGTATCAATTGAATACTATGGAAATGTACTAAGACCCTGGAGTCTCATATAAGAATGGTCCTCTAAATTCGAATGATTTATTTCATATTCATAGAATAAAAAAATCAAATGACTTATTGTAGTACAGGATGGTAAAATATTGTCCTAGCAACCATTTGATGCCATTTGTAGCATGTTAGGGCTTTAAGTTGCCTAGGTACAAGTCCTTTTGTAGGTTTAACCATTTAATTTTTCCACTTTTTCATTCCTATTTATGAAGTTTTCATTAAAATTAGTGAAATTGAAAAATCAGATCGTTCTAATATGAGGGTTCCGCGTCATACAACATTACCCTAGCATTCATTTAGTACTTCTTTCATCATCCTGGGTTCGTAAACAGTTATGGTACAAGTGATTTTGTACGTATACCCCCTATTTTTCCAAGATTTTTTTACCGATTTCTTGTGTGTTTTATTAATTTTCATGAATAACCAAATTCAGCGATTTGAATAATAGGTATTAAGATTAAATTGCTAGGACCTTGAATCACAATCAGATCATCTATAGTATTCTAGAGCATGCTATTGTTGGTATATGAATACACCCATTTTTTTTTTTGGAATTACACTTTGGTGTGTTTCGAAAATACTTCTGTGGTGGTTCTTTTTGTTTTATGTCTTGGTGTTTAAAATTTTTTGTGCTGTTGGCGCCTTATGTATGTTTTCATATTTTTAATTAAGTTAAGGTAACCGAGTGGCCACCTATTGGGAAAATAGCTGCTCATTCGGCTTACGATATGTTTCATGGTATAAGTGCCTGATTGTTAGTTTGGTTTTTTCCCACCTCGGTTTTTGGAGTGGGAATCTCTTTCTGATTGCGCCTTTTCCTGATCTTTGCCTACTTGTACCTTTTTATATCAGAGTTCTTGTGGTTGTGCCGTGTGGCGGCCCTAAAAAGTCTCCCCGTACATCCATTTAATGCTCTTATTTTTCCAATCCTCAGGGATTGCTTGCAATCAGTTTGTATTTTGCCAGTAACTTTGTGTTACTGATCGTTCCAAGGCGATACTTCTGTGGTGGTTCTTTTTGTTTTATGTCTTGGTGTTTAAAATTTTTTGTGCTGTTGGCGCCTTATGTATGTTTTCATATTTTCAATTAAGTTAAGGTAACTGAGTGGCCACCTATTGGGAAAATAGCTGCTCATTCGGCTTACGATATGTTTCATGGTATAAGTGCCTGATTGTTAGTTTGGTTTTTTCCCACCTCGGTTTTTGGAGTTGGAATCTCTTTCTGATTGCTCCTTTTCCTGATCTTTGCCTACTTGTACCTCTGTTATTTTACATCATGGAACTTTGTTCATTGTTGAGGACACTATTTAATGGCCCTTCGTTGGCCCCTCTGACCACACTGGCAGCCATGAAAATTGGTTTCATGGATGCAAGATAGATCATATAACCCATCCAAAACTTGGAAGGTGTATAGTTTGTTTTTTCCTCGTTTTTCCTCAAACTTTCGAAATTTTTATAAATATTCATGAATATACGAATTAGATAATCTTCACGCCATCAATAAATTTGTCATATGATACTATAAGTGGTGTGCCACAATGATAGTTTAAGCCTAAAATTAGTTTATAAATGGATTTAAACGATTTTTCTGTATTTTTTAATGTTTTCAATAAAATTCATGAATATGCAAATTGGAAATCTTGTATTACTTACCACAGCATAAAAAGGACAATATCTAAACTTTAAAATGAGACCAGGCTCAGTGGTCTATGATACGTGACAGCGGATATATGACAAATTTTGTATGTACACACAATGCTCAATAATCACGTTAATGGTTGCCATGGAAACAATGCATTTTTCCATAGTGCAAGCCAGTTAATCTTTAAGGATAGCCATTCTTTGCATTACTGTGGTCCCAGTAAATCATTTAGCACTCATACAAAATTGTCCTGGGGTTGCAAGGTATGTCAAATTAGCCCCAGTGGTACCACAGTGTTTCTCTGTTTTTTGTGATTTTCTTTGTTTTCATTAATATTCATGAATAATTTGCAACTGTTGCCAAGAGATGAAAGGGATATATCTGTTCTTAAATTTGATATCACATTCTATGGTTTAAGGCAAGTAGTTGCTGAGATATGATTGATCTTGTATGTACATGTATATCCCCATTTCGGTGCCATTTTAAAAGGGGGTCATGCCGGGGATATTCGTTCGCATGTTGCCAAATTCTGTACCGTCGGATTTTTGTAAGACTTTATTTTTGAATTCAGCATACCTTTCTGCTTACGACCATGACATCAAACCTTTTGGCTTCAGCAACATCATTGAACATACTGCTGGCTCTCGGGCTATATTTGTTGCCGGATTTTTTTCTCTGTACTTTAAACGGACAGTAAATAAGAAAGTGAAACAAAAATATGAATATGCATTCATTCTTGAATAATTGATGTTTGTGTGGCTTCATTAGTAACAATACGACAACCGGTCATCAGAGAACTTGAGGACAGTTGGCACAGATCTGCATTTGACAGCTGTATCCACATAATAAAATTGTACCGATATCCAAGGACCCTGTGTGGAATAACTCTGAAACATCGGTTAAACTTGTTACAAATATATAAAGCACTGACAGCAATAAACTTCAAGTAACGTCACTGAGACGTTGACCCTTGCCCCGCTCCCGGTTAGGGAGGTGCACATAAAAGCCTTTAGAAGATGTCGTGTTGGCCAGATTTTAATACAATTTCGTCTATTTGCTCATGAAATATTTTTGCAAGCCCAGATATATTTATTTTGATTGAACTTCTTTTCTTGTTGAAAATACTAATGGTGTCTACGAACTTTCCTGCCATACCTCGTATTTTCAGAATCGTCAGGGATTTTAATCATTTTTGGGAAGGGGCCCTAGGGTCTGTTGATTTGGGAAATTTGTCGGCGTATAGCATTAAATTGGGAGCTACCTTAAGCTACCTTATATTATTTAATAACAGTAAAATTTGCTTTGTTTTGAAAGACAGAACACATATTCAAATCTGCAACCAGTGGTACTGACATTGTTTGTCTTTCTTACCATTTATTTTGCAGATGAACAGTGATTTTCGTGTTCGTTTTATTTTGGAAACCGTGGTCGTTTGATTTTGGAGACTAACATTTTCTACGCGTCTAACGACATAGGGGTATAATGCATCAGTAATTTTTATCTCCGGCTCCTACGGGGCCGTGGAATAGCCGGGCTGTAACTTTTCATTTTGCAAAGCCCGGCTAAAAGCCCGGCACTGCGGGTCTAACTTTTAGGTTAAAACCCTGCACTATATCCCGGTAAAACCCGGCTAAGATCCCGGCACTTGTTCTGGCTCTTTAGATTAAAACCCCGGCACATCTCCGGACTGCCGGGACTCGTCAGACATTAAATCCCGATACTTAAGCCCCCGCTATCCCCGGTCCCATAGGGGCGGGGGATACTAATGACTGGTGCATAATCAACGGCCATTTCTGACCGAATCGTATATTCATGCGTATAGCCGTCGTTTTGAGGCTGAAAATGCCAAAGTGGTGTACTAGGATCGGTGAGTGTTGCAATAGGGCAACAGTGTATTTATAAGACTTCGGTAAAAGTGTGTGGTAGCTTATTAGAAACAGAAGCCAGAATCTTTTGAAGTATTAATTCCAATCAAGATTGCGAGCATGACGCCGCTACGTTTTGCATCATTTTTGCGAGAATATTAATCAACGGCGATTTCTGACCGAATCGTATATTCATGCGTATAGCCGTCGTTTTGAGGCTGAAAATGCCAAATTGGTGTACTAGGATCAGTGAGTGTAGCAATAGGGCAATAGTGTATTTATAAGACTTCGGTAAAAGTGTGGGGTAGCTAGTTAGAAACAGAAGCCAGAATCTTTTGAAGTATTAATTCCAATCAAGATTGCGAACCTGACGCCGCTACGTTTTGCATCATTTTTGCGAGAATATTAATATCTGTACAGTGCGTTTCAGGTAACGTCGCGAATTTCCGCATTTCACCGCGAAATATAAAAATCGCCGCGAAAATAGCGAGTATTGGCCGCGAATACTGCATTAGCGTTTGGTTGTGACATTTTGCATGTCCCTTTTGCTGACGAGCAGATTACTTGCAAAGCACAACCTTATTGCGTTATCACTGCGATTTCGATACGTTATTACTGCGTTTTCTATACAAAGTATTGAAATAGCCACTCATTCGATGTTTCGGAATTAACGGAAAGGGGTGCAAGGGCTTTTGCGCAAGATAGAGTGAGGGAAACAGAAACCTTGGCACACCGAGTTGAAGAGCTGCAAATGTTACAAGTGAAGAAAATATTTCTACCCTACCGTAGGTATCGAACCAGTGTCCTCTTACATGATAAGCGAACACGCTACCACATTGCTATAAAAGCCGGCTTTAATAGCGACATGGTAGAGTGTTGGCCTAGCATGTGAGAGGACCGCGGTTCGATCCTCGTCAGAAATATTTTCTTTACCTATTAGATTTGGCGCCCAACGTAAGCTGACTCTATAACACATTGCATTAATACCCCAAGTTTGTTTCTGCGATAAACTCTTTGGCCTGGGACTTCGAGGACAAAGCCCATTTTTGTGGGGAAGAATGCTACCGGGTATAGGTATATAGTACACTTGTACTGCCTTGTGGTACAAGCTGGCCTTTATAAATAGCGACGTAGTAGAGTGTTGGCCTAGCATGTGAGAGGACCCCGGTTCGATCCCCGTCAGGGAAGAAATAGTTTCTGCACCTGTAGCATGGCACAGCTTGGACGAAATTATTTTTCTTTGGTTTTGTTCTAGCTTTACGTCCCGTTTAACAAATTTTCTGTCATTTTGGAGTGGAGCTACCGCTTTCTGGGTAGTTAACTAGTACTTTGGGGACTTTAAAGTCTCTTGCTCAAGGGAACAGAAAACGGCGCTCCTGTGGTTCGAACCAAGGACCTCTAGATCCTGATTCCCAGCGACTGTCTATCACGGAGCCACCACGCTCCCTCAAAGTATATGTGGATTCTTTATGTGTAGGGAGAACTAAAGTGTGTTCATCAAATCCTTGCCACATGCTCAAAATGGCCGTTATGCTCAAGAATGCTCAAACATCTTCTTCTCCAGTGGGCCGATTTCCACGAAATGTGGTATACAGCATTGGAGACTCCAACCCAACATAGCTTGTTCAAGCGATTTTCTAAAACTACTTTGACCTTTTTATGTCAAGGTCAATTTTTTAAACTTAGCCTTTTACATGTGAAGCAGTTTGAGGATTGCCTCACCATTAAATGCATAACTTTTTTGTGTTCGAGGATAGCCTCATCATAAAAGAGAGTGCCATCCTGTAATACTGTTTCGAGTAAAGGCCTCACCAGAAAAACAATAAGATAAATGAACAAAATTATGCTAGGATGCCACACCATTAAATGGATAACTTTTTTATATGCGAGAATAGCCTCGTCGTAAAACAGTACGCCATCCTGTTATACCTTTTTGAGCAAAGAATTCTTGGGGAAAATACCAGTAGGCACACTACGTTTAGTAAACGTTGAGTTAACATTTATAAATGGTTGAAGGTTTATAAACCTACATTTAACGGTAAATAAACATTGCTTTAAACATTTAGACTTTGCCATTTAAGTAAACATTGAAAATAGTTTTAAAGGACATTTCAACGTCTAATAAACATTTGTTTTCACTAAATAGTATTATACCTGGTGACAATTTTGGTTGTGACACAGCTCATATGTGGTATCATATTTAGATATGTCATTTCGTATTATAAGCAACACCATGACAAACTTGCTTTACATCGTAAGTTACTCCCATATCAACAGCTTCATGAAGTTCATAAATAAATCACTCTTTTGTGAAAAGTACATATGTACCAAACGAACAAAAGTATGGTTTATTAAAACTGTATAAATAGAACTTATACAATATGGTATTACTTCCTTTATACGATTTACCCACACTTTTGTGTCTATATGCTCTTTACTAGGATAAGTAAAATCTATATCTAATCTCTTGTCATTATTTCTACTGTCAATGGTGCTATGGTTGATTTTACAAATGTGTTTTGCAAAAACTGCATGTGTATTAAAGTGTTTTGAGATACATGTTGTTCACACTCGTACATATTCAGCTGAGCTAGTTACACACAAATCACACTCTGTGCAAGTCATCTTGGAGGTAGTTCACCCGGGGCTGGTCGCCAAATTGTGTGAACATACTGCCATATTGAAAAAGGACTTTGCTTTTGTCAAAACCATTTTCATGACCGAGTCTTCTAAAAAATGTGTATGCCTTGGGTGTCAACCTTGTCAACATCACCGCTATGAAGTCAGTGTAAACTTTCTTTTAAATCTGCATGTAAGCAGTTAACCAGAACACGAGTCTTTCTTTTCCAAATGCCGTACAGGAATATATATACATGTACTCTAATTGGGAACAATTAATTTTGTGAAATATGGAATGCAGACAATCATACGCTACACACTGGTCGGTGTGCATTTTATTTGATTTCCTATGGTATAAATTAAAGTAAATTACAACAATAGAGTCATATAAATTTATTTGCCATAAATATGTACAAAATAAACAAAAATATATGTACATGTTATAGATAATCAACTGATTTTCGATTCAAGAGCAGTGTTTTGTAAATAATCCCACACTTTCAACTTTCATCATGACCTCACGAGCGTATCCTGTAGGCATAGTACAGAGCCAATGGAGAAAAAACTATGATTAAATCAGATAACGAAAATTAACCAATATTGGTTAATTATTTGTTTACCTTGAGTTAACCAACACTTTTTAGACCAATCATTGAGCATCTCATTTAGATATATAGTTTTGTTGTGACACAGCTGTGTTTTTTTCCAATATTTTGACACTTCCTAATGTTATTGAGTACAGTAATAAGCCACATCATGAAAAAAGGTGTAAATCTGTAATGTGATCAGCATGCACAGCCCTGCGCTTGATGCCAAAATCAGTTGATTTTCTGTCTTATCCTTTAAGCTGCAAGATCCGGATCAGCTTGTTAAGAATGTACAGTTGATCAGTGTTTTTGTCTTACTGTGAACGTATAAATTGTACTGTTCAGTAAGAAATATTTTGTTGTGACACAGCTGTTTCCAAAATTTCAGCCACTTTTAATAATATAAGCTACATTATGAAAAAGAAATCTGTAAATCTATTATGTGTATAATGTGATCAGCACTCAGCACTGCAAATTAATAAGCAGTTACATTATTTTTAGTACAAAATAAAGATTGAGATCAGCTTTGTGATATGAGTGCAGCGTATCTATGTCTTTGTTTTCATTGTATGGAAAGTACAGCCAGTAAATATAGACTTTGTTGTGCAATGGCACTTATGAATAGAACTAGTGTACTGAAGACAAAAGAACAGATATATCTAAATGAGATGCCCAATGATTGGTCTAAAAAGTGTTGGTTAACTCAAGGTAAACAAATAATTAACCAATATTGGTTAATTTTCGTTATCTGATTTAATCATAGTTTTGTCTCCATAGGCTCTGTACTATGCCTATAGGATACGTAATTTTAATCCCTTTTCTTTCTGGATACGAACTTTTATGCTTCTATCCTGTCGCTGTACAGCCCGCTTTGTGTCGGACCTGGTCTGAAACCAAAACGTTGGTTTTCTCAAGAGACGGCCATATATTGATTCAGTGTCAGCTGATAAGAATGCTTTAATAGGCACTCAAAGTATTGTGTATGCGTTTTATGAAAGCCTTCATGTAGCTGAACAGTTTGTAACAAATTTCATGAATATCAACCAAGGTATAAGAAAATTATAGCGATTTGAAAATTTAGATGGCCCAAATCCAGATCGAGGCTGTGAGGGTAAGACGTCACTCCCTCACAATCATGGAATTATATATATCTGCCATTTCTCTGCATATTAAAGCATGAAAATTGTTGAAATACTTTTCATTCACTTAAATGAATATTTACAATCCTACAGTTGATGTCTTTAAAATTGTCCATAAAAACAGTGCTTTATTTTGTTCATGGAAAATTTCAGAAACTTATACATTTTCGTCTTGATGACCCCGTTCCCCCCCCCACCTAGACCCAGGATGCCACTTTGATATAATGTGTATATGTGAAAAACACATATACTGTCGAAAGGACATGCTGGGTCTAGGGGGGAACGTAACTAGAAATAAACTATAAGATTGTAAATTAAAGATCTTATGCAACATGCTTACATTTCGTTCAAAATAAACTTCAAAATAAAAAATAATTAGCAATCAATGTGTGGACGTCATTCAGTAGTCATAAGGCAAACAAGCACATATTCCAACATATATTAAAGTATATCTTAAAAAAAAAGAGCAAACTTGTATCAGTTTTAATGTGCATGAGAGACGTATTATTATAAGCATCGATTTGACCTGTTACCGGTCACAGTTTACACAGTATTTCACAGTTTACGCGTACACGTAACATTGTTTGATAACTTGAGTCTCCCATGTTGTTTAGTATAATAACGGCTCCAGTAGCGACCGACTATGTTAAGTATAATAACGGCTCCAGCAGCGACCAACTATGCTGTTTAGTATAATAACGGTTCCAGCAGCGACCAAAAAGTTGTTAAAGTATAATAACGGCTCTAGCAGCGACCAACATTGTTGTCTATTATAATAACGGCATCAGCAACGACCAGCGTTTTTGTTGAGTATAATAACGTCTCCTGAAGCGACCAACATTGTCGTTTCGAATAAACATGGCTCCAGTAGCGACCAACATTGTTGTTTGGCATAATAACGGCCCCAGCAGCGACCAACATTGATGTTTAGGAATATGTCTTTGATATAGACTCCTCGTGTAAATTCTCGAAATTGCAGCACAATTATAGTCTGGCGTTCGTTGCCGGTTTAAAAAGGGCTACTGACGAGGGTTCATTACCCAAAATTGCGCAATATAGTCCATACTATCTCCCTTTGAATGTTTTTACTGCTTCCAAAGGATCAAACTTTTATATTTTATTTAGTATAGAACGGCTCCATTGGCGACAAACTATATTGTCTAGTGTAATAACAGCTGCAGCAGCGACCAACATCATTGTTGAGTATAATAACGGCTCCAATAGCGGCCAACCATGTTATTTAGTATAATAATGGCTCCAGTAGCCACGAGCCATGTTGTTTGGTATAATAACGGCTCCAGTAGCGACCAACTATGTTGTTAAGTATAATTACGGCTCCAGCAGCGACCAACATTATTGTCTCTTATAATAACGGCTCCAGCAGCTATCAACATTTTTGTTGAGTATAAAATCGGCTCCTATACCGACCAACATTGTTGTATAGTATAAGAACGGCGCCGGTAGCGACCAACTATGTTATTTAGTATAATAACGGCCTCAATAGCGACCAACCATTTTATTTAGTATAATAACGGCTCCAGTAGCAACGTGCCATGTTGTTTAGTAAAATAACGGCCCCAGTAGCGACGAAACATGTAGTTGAGTATAATAACGGCTCCAGTAGCGACCAACAGTATTGTTTAGTATAATAAAGGCTCCAGCAGCGACAAACATCGTTGTTGAGTATCATAACGACCAACCATGTTGTTTAGTATGATAACGGGACCAGTAGCGATCATCTATGTTGTTCAGTATAATAACGGCTCCAGTAGCGACCAATATTGTTGTTAACTAACATAATGGCCCCAGTCACGACCAGCATTGATGTTTAGTATAATAACGGCTCCAGTAGCGACCAACTTTGTTGTTTAGTATTATAACGGCTCCTGTAGCGAACAACAACGCTGTTGAGTATAATAACGGTCCCAGTAACGACCAACCATGTGGTTTAGTATAATAACGGCTCAAGGAACGACCAAGATTGAGGCTTAGTATAATAATGTCTCAAGTAGCGACCAACATTGATGTTTAAGTATAATAACGGCTCCTATAGCGACCAACTTTGTTGTTTAAGTATAATAACGTCTCCTGTAGCGACCAACATTGATGTTTAGTATAATAACGGCTCCTGTAGCGACCAACTTTGATGTTTAGTATAATAACGGCTCCTGTAGCGACCAACTTTGTTGTTTAGTATAATAACGGCTCCTGTAGCGACCAACTTTGTTGTTTAGTATAATAACGGCTCCTTTAGCGACCAACTTTGTTGTTTAGTATAATAACGGCTCCTGTAGCGACCAACTTTGTTGTTTAGTATAATAACGGCTCCTGTAGCGACCAATTTTGTTGTTTAGTATAATAACGGCTCCTGTAGCGACAAACATCGCTGTTGAGTAAAATAACGGCTCCAGTAGCGACCAACTTTGTTGTTTAGTATAATAACGGCTCCTGTAGCGACCAACTTTGTAGTTTAGTATAATAACGGCTCCTGTAGCGACCAACTTTGTTGTTTAGTAAAATAACGGCTCCTGTAGCGACAAACATCGCTGTTGAGTATAATTACGGCCCCAGTAACGAACAACAATGTTGTTAGGTATAATAACGGCTCCAGGAACGACCAAGATTAAGGCTTAGTATAATAACGTCTCCAGTAGCGACCAACATTGATGTTTATAATCATAACGGCCCAAGCTTCTGAAGGTTAAATCTAAAATTAACATAAGTGACCAGTAGCGACCAATCATGTTGTTTAGCATAATAACGGCCCCAGTAGCGACCAACCATGTTGTTAAGTATAATAACGGCTCCAGCAGCGACCAACTATGCTGTTTTGTATAATAACGGCTCCAGCAGCGACCAACTATATTGTTAAGTATAATAACGGCTCCAGCAGCGACCAACAGTGTTGTCTAGTATAATAACGACTCCACTATCGACCAACATTGTTGTTTAATATAATAACGGCACCAGGAACGACCATGATTGAGGTTTAGTATAATAACGTCTCCAGTACAGACCACCATTATTGTTAGGTATCATAACGACTCAAGTAGCGACCAACCATGTTGTTTAGTATAATAACGGCTCGAGTAAGGACCAACTATGTTGTTAAGTATTATAACGGCTCCAGCAACGACCAACTTTGCTGTTAATTATAATAACGGCACCAGCATCGACCAACATTTTTGTTGAGTATAATAACGGCTCCCGTAGCGACCAACATTGTTGTTTCGTGTAAACATGGCTCCAGCAGCGACCAACATTGTTGTTTAGCATAATAGCGGCCCAAGTAGCGACCAACGTTGATGTTACGTATAATAACGGCTCCAGTAGCGACAAACTATATTGTTTAGTAAAATAATAGCTGCAGCAGCGACCAACATCGTTGTTGAGTATAATAACGGGTCAAATTGCGACCAACCATGTATTTTGGAATAATAATGGCTCCAGTAGCCAACGAGCCATGTTGTTTTGTATAATAACGGCTTCAGTAGCGACCAACTATGTTATAAAGTATAATAACGGCTCCAGCAACGACCAGCATTGTTGTCTAGTATAACAACGGCTCCAACAGCGATCAACATTTTTGTTGAGTATCATAATAACGGATCCTTATGGGACCAACATTGTTGTCATCATTGAAACATCTCCGTGTGAAACCCCTTCAAACCTACACATATATATTCAAATTCAGGTTTGACGGGGTCAAGAGAAATAAGAGCTGTCGCAGGACAGCGTAGCTCGCCTGACTTGTGCTTTGTCACTAAACTTATCAAAATCTATGACCCATGACCTTGACCTCAAGGTCGCTTAGGTGGGTTGTGATGGTACAGCATAAAATTTCAGACCAATATCCACAAACATGCAAAGTTTCAACTCGATCCATGAACATAGAGATATATAGACCTCAAAAATCTTTAACCCAAAACTTTAACCAAAAATTTTTTGCCTACTTGTACCTTTTTAACCGAAAACTTTAACAAAAAAATCTAAGTCTGTGACCTTGACCTCAAGGTCACTCAGGGTGGGTCATGATGGTACTGCATAAAACTTCAGACCAATATCTACCAACATGCAAAGTATCAACTTGATCCATCAACATGTTCAAGAGATATAGACTTCTAAAAACTTTAATGAAAAAGACACTAGAGCATGAAATATAGGTCAAGGTCACTAGATCAGTGTGGGTGCAAAGTCGGGACATCGAGGAGAAGCCATATGCAAGGTTTGATGGTTGTAGGCTTTATAGTTGATGAGATATTAAGGGTTGGCTTAAAAATGAGAAAGTCACTGGAGCATGAAATATAGGTCAAGGTCAGTAGGTCAATGTGGGTGCCGAGTCGGGACATCAAGGAGAAGCCATATGCAAGGTTTGATGGTTGTCGGCTTTATAGTTGATGAGATATTAAGGGTTGGCTTCAAAAATGACAAAGTCACTAGAGCACGAAATATAGGTCAAGGTCACTATGTGAATGTGGGTGCCGAGTCGAGACATCAAGGAGAAGTCATATGCAAGGTTTGATGGTTGTAGGCTTTATAGTTGATGAGATATTAAGAGTTGGCTTCAAAAATGACAAAGTCACTAGAGCACGAAATATAGGTCAATACCACTAGATCAACGTGGGTCCAAAGTCGGGACATCGAGGAGAAGCCATATGCAAGGGTGATGGTTGTAGGCTTTATAGTTGATGAGATATTTAGGGTTGGCTTAAAAAATGACAAAGTCACTGGAGCATGAAATATAGGTCAAGGTCAGTAGGTCAATGTGGGTACCGACTCGGAACATCGAGGAGAAGCCTTATGTAAGGTTTGACAGTTCTAGGCTTTACAGTTGATGAGAAACTAACACAGCATCTGAGCATTGTACAAAGGGTTCCTAGATATTGACCTCTAGCCCCGGGCAGAGGCACGACCCCAGGCACGACCCCACGGGTCCCTTCACACTAAATCACAGAGGACCCTCATATGTAGCAATGTTCCAAATATGAATGATTTCTGGTCAGTGACTATCAAGATATAACAATTTTAAAAACTTTAACCGAAAGTGTGACGCGGACGTAAACGTACACGTACACGTACACGTAAACGGGGACGACCGAGGTGACTACAATAGCTCTATGCACTTCGTGCAGGCGAGCTTAAAAATCAATAATTGGTGTAATTATGTAATTTAAAAGTCAAAAATGCTAAATTCTAACAAGCATCAATATAATAAACCATTATTTTATGATATGCAAGGTAAATACTTGTAAAATTTAAATTTAGTTTATAAATAGATATATAATATGTAGTTTTAATGTTTTCGCTGCTCTTAAAGGATCTCAGTTTTACTTTTTATTTGCTATTACTGCAGCTGGTGTTGTGCCGTGTGGCGGCCCTAAAAAGTCTCCCCGTACATCATCCATAGTGCAGATTATATTTTCCTTTTGGTCCTTTGAGATCAGCGAGGATGTTCTGAGAAATCAGAAATTTATTATCGGTTTAGATTCATTTTCTTACCAATGTTTGATACATTTGATCCCATTTAGATAATACTAGTCTTTGTATCGACTACCATGTTGAAAGTTGCAAAATTTCAGTAATTCTCTTTGGCTCCATGTTGCCAAATCTAAAGGGTCACGGACGAGACTTTGATAGTCGAAACCGCGGTATGGCCCATCCCCTTTCTCATTAATGTGTTCGCTGCTCTTAAAGGATCTCAGTTTTACTTTTTATTAAAGAAATTCTCAAATAATCATGGAGAAGTTTCCATAATGTATGGTATAACAACGGCGCCAGTAGCGACCAACTATGTTATTTAGTATAATAACGGCTCCAGCAGCGACCAACATCGTTGTTGATTATACTAACGGCCCCAATAGCGACCAACCATGTTATTTAGTATAATAACGGCTCCAGTAGCCACCAGCCATGTTGTTACGTATAATAACGGCTCCAGTAGCGACCAACTGTATTGTTTAGTATAATAACGGCTCCAGCAGCGACCAACATCGTTGTTGAGTATCATAACGACCAACATTGATGTTAAGTATATAACGGCTCCAGTACGGACCAACTATATTATTTTAGTACAATAACGGATCAAGCAGCGACCAACATCGTTGTTGAGTATAATTACGGCCCCAGTAACGACCAAAAATGTTGTTCAGTATAATTAAGGCTCCAGTAGCGAACAACCATGTTGTTAAGTATAATAACGGCTCCAGTAGCGACCAACGTTGTTGTTAAGTATAATAACGGGTTTAGTAGCGACCAACTTTGTTGTTTATTATACTAACGGCTCTAGTAGCGACCAACATTGCTGTTTAGCATATTAACGGCTCCCGCAGCGACCAAAATTGTTGTTGAGTACAATGTTTAGTATAATAACGGCTTCAGTAGCGACCAACAATATTGTTTAGTATAAAAACGGCTCCAGCAGCGACCAACATCGTTGTTGAGTATAATAACGGCCCCAGGAGCGACCAACCATGTTGTTCAGTATAATAACGGGTCCAGTAGCGACCAACATTGTTGTTTAGTATAATAACGGCTCCAGTAGCGACCAACTTTGTTATTTATTAAACAAACGGCTCCAGAAGCGACCAACATTGCTGTTTACCATATTAACGGCTCCTGCAGCGACCAACTATGCTGTTTAGTATAATAACGGCTCCAGCAGCGACCAACATCGTTGTTGAGTATCATAATGACCAACCATGTTGTTCAGTACAATAACGGCTCCACTGCAGAAGCTGAGGGTGAGGTTATGGCCATGTAAAACCGGTTTAAGCCCGCCAGTAACTTTGTGTTACTGATCGTTCCAAGTCGATACTTCTGTGGTGGTTCTTTTTGTTTTACGTCTTAGTGTTTAAATTGTTTTTTGTGCTGTTGGCGCCTTATGTATGTTTTCATATTTTTAGTTAAGTTAAGGTAACTGAGTGGCCACCTATTGGGAAAATAGCTGCTCATTCGGCTTACGATATGTTTCATGGTATAAGTACCTGATTGTTAGTTTGTTTTTTTCCCACCTCGGTTTTTGGAGTGGGAATCTTTTTCTGATTGCGCCTTTTCCTGATCTTTGCCTACTTGTACCTTTCCAGTAGGGATTAATATTGTTGTTCAGTATAATAACGGCTCCAGAAGCGACCGCCATTGTTCTTAAATAACATATTGGCCACTGTCACGACCAACATTGATGTTTAGTGTAATGACGGCTCCAGTAGCGACCAACGATATTGTTGAGCATGATAACGGCTCCAGCAGCGACCAACATCGTTGTTGAGTATAAAAACGGCCCAAGGAGCGACCAAGTATGTTGTTCAGTAGAAAAACGGCTCCAGTAGCGACCAACATTGTTGTTTAATATAATAACGGCTCCAGTAGCGACCAACATTGTTGTTTATTATACTAACGGCTCAAGAAGCGACCAACATGGCTGTTTAGCATATTAACTGCTCCTGCAGCGACCAAAATTGTTGTTGAGTATAATAACGGCTCCATTGGCGACTAACTATATTGTTTAGTATCATAACGGCTTCAGAAGCAACCAACATCGTTGTTGGGTTATAATAACGGCCCCAGTAGCGACCAAACATGTTGTTTAGTATAATAACGGCCCAGTAGCGACCAACTAGGTTGTTATGTATAACAACGGCTCCAGCAGCGACCAACTATGCTGTTTAGTATAATAACGGCTCCAGCAGCGACCAACATCGTTGTTGAGTATCATAACGACCAACCATGTTGTTTAGTATAATAATTGCTCAAGTAGAGATCAATATGGTTGTTCAGTATAAAAACGGCTCCAGTAGCGGCAAACATTGTTAACTAACATAATGGCCCATGTCACGACCAACATTGATGTTTACTATAATAACGGCTCTAGTAGCGACCAACAATATTGTTAAGTATAATAACGGCTCCAGCAGCGACCAACATCGTTGTAGAGTATAGCCACGGCACCAGGGGCGACCAACCATGTTGTTCAGTATAATAACGGGTCCAGTAGCGACCAACATTGTTGTTTAGTATAATAACGGCTCCAGTAGCGACCAACTTTGTTGTTTATTATACTAACGGCTCCAGAAGCGACCAACATTGCTGATTAGCATATTAACGGCTCCTGCAGCGACCAAAATTGTTGTTGAGTATAATTACGGCTCCAAGTGCGACCAACTATATTGTTTAGTATAATAACGGCTCCAGCAGGGAGCAACATCGTTGTTGAGTTATAATAACGGCCCCAGTAGCGACCAAACATGTTGTTTAGTATAATAACGGCCCCAGTAGCGACCAACTTGGTTGTTATGTATAATAACGGACAAACGGCTCCAGCAGCGACCAACTATGCTGTTTAGTATAATAACGGCTCCAGCAGCGACCAACATCGTTGTTGAGTATCATAACGACCAACCATGTTGTTTAGTATAATAACGGCTCCAGTAGCGATCAATATTGTTGTTCAGTATAATAACGGCTCCAGAAGCGACCGACATTGTTGTTAACTAACATAATGGCCCCTGTCACGACCAACATTGATGTTTAGTATAATAACGGCTCCAGTAGCGACCAACTATATCTTCAGTATAATAACGGCTCCAGCAGCGACAAACATCGATCGTTGTTGAGTATAATAACGGCCACAGGAGCGACCAACCATGTTGTTTAGTATAATAACGGGTCCAGTAGCGACCAACATTGTCGTTTAGTATAACAACGGCTCCAGTAGCGATCAACTTTGTTGTTTTTTATACTAATGGCTCCAGCAGCGACCAACATTGCTGTTTAGCATATTAAGAGCTCCTGCAGCGACCAAAATTGTTGTTGAGTATAATAACGGCTCCAGAGACAACCAACTTTAATGTTTACTCTAACACGACATTACTGGAATTCCCATTTACAGCAATAGAGAGCGCACTGTATGCAAATAGACAATAATTCACTGTGCGTATAGATACAATATTTGTCAATAGTCTCGTGTAAACATTGGCTGTTCCATTTTACCCCCCATCACGTTACTACGGACGCTAACTAACGCTGACGCAATTTTCGTAGACAGCACTTGATAAAATGTCCCTGGACATAAGAGAAGGCTCTATCGTTGAACTAAAAGGGAGCAAGGATGACTGGCAGGTCGTAGGCCAAAAACACGACGGGCTTGTGCTCAAATACGTGATTAAATCCACCTACTTCGAGCTCAATCAGTACCTTTTTGAACAAATGTTCAACAATGAACCTCTGTTTGATGAACTGAATGGCTTACCGAAAGAAGATTCGGACTTGGTATCCACTCTAAGCCAAGTGGAGCAGCTTGCAGACCCTGACATTGCATCTCTTTTGAAGCAAACTGTTAAACAAGAGCCAGCCCTGAGCCCCAATTCAGAACAAACAATCCCTCCAAGTGGTATAGTGAGCCTTATACATGATCCCATCCAGTCAGACACCTCCAGTAATCCTCCAAAGAAGCGTTTTAATTAAGGCAGCGAACAAGGAGAATGTTGACGAGCTGCTTAGTCACAATAATGAAGTCTCAACCAAACGCTCCACAAAATGGCCAGTTTCCACTTTGAAAGGCATGTTTTCCCTTTCGTTTTTGTGTCTCTTTTACAGTTTACAGCTGAATGAAACTTCTATTTGAATAAAAGCTGCTCAATTTGTTTACATCACAATTTACAAAATGAAACAACATTTGATACAGTTGATTTCAAGATTGTAAACCATAATGCAACATTTTCTCTCGCAACTTCAGTTCAATTACTGAACATATATTCGACAACAACTCAGCAACAGAAAGCCAGACAGGAATACCTGAAACTAAAAATCGCATGTACATAACTGTGATTGTCAGACATTGACAATGCTATTAGGCCAAAAACAAAAAAAAAATGATCAGCTCCTTTAATTTTGCCACTTACTTTTCCCCCTAATCTTTAAATATGAATTTATGGGTTAATCTCTGTTTCCTTTTTATTTCATTTGGGGCGGTATATCGTCGAATTTACCATCCCAAATGAAAATTTTGAATATTGTTATCCCCTTTCTAATGCACTTTTTGCTATAAACATTGAAAATGCATAGTTTTTAATGAAATATGAGCATTATAAGCGGCGTATTTAAAAGATCTTAACCAATCACAAGCCATGTTGCTCATGATGACGGTTGGTTCCCCATGGTATATCGCAGAATATACTGTCGCAAAATTTTGACATTATCTAATCAGACTTTGTGTAAAGTGCATTAAAAATTCTGGCAATATTAAAGAAATAGAGATTAATCCACCACTCTGTAAGAATACAGCAAACATTTCTTATGAATGTTGAAAATCTGTTAAAAAATGTTATTTACTGATTTTAATCAAAAACAAAGACTATGGGTACTCATGAGAACTGCCTCGGCAAGGCAGTTTTAAAGTGTACCCACAATCATTTTTTTTTTCAACGAAATTTTCAATTTTTACACATTAATGAAAACACGCCCATGTATTACACAAAGATTTTTTTATGTTGTAAAAACTAATGAAAAGAAAAGAAAAAAAATCAGTATCATAACGACCAACTATGTTGTTTAGTATAATAACGGCTCCAGTAGCGATCAAAATTGTTGTTCAGTATAAGAACGGCTCCAGAAGCGACCAACATTGTTGTTAAGTAACATAATGGCCCCTGTCACAACCAACATTGATGTTTAGTATAATAACGGCTCCAGTAGCGACCAACAATATTGTTTAGTATAATAACGGCTCCAGCAGCGACCAACATCGTTGTTGAATATAATAACGGCCCCAGGAGTGACCAACCATGTTGTTCAGTATAATAACGGGTCCAGTAGCGACCAACTTTGTGGTTTATTATACTAACGGCTTCAGCAGCGACCAACATTGCTGTTTAGCATATTAACGGCTCCTGCAGCGACAAACATCGTTGTTGAGTTATAATAACGGCCCCAGTAGCGACCAAACATGTTGTTGAGTATAATAACGGCCCCAGTAGCGACCAATTATGTTGTTATGTATAATAACGGCTCCAGCAGCGACCATATATGCTGTTTAGTATAAAAACGGATCCAGCAGCGACCAACATCGTTGTTGAGTATCATAACGACCAAGCATGTTGTTTAGTATAATAACGGCCCCAGTAGTGATCAATATTGTTGTTCAGTATAATAACGGCTCCAGTAGCGACCAACATTGTTGTTAACTAACATAATGGCCCCTGTCACGACCAACATTGATGTTTAGTATAATAACGGCTCCATTAGCGACCAACAATATTGTTTTGTATAATAACGGCTCCAGCAGCGACCAACATCGTTGTTGAGTATAATAACGGCCCCGAGAGTGACCAACCATGTTGTTCAGTATAACAGCGACTCCAGTAGCGATCAATATTGTTGTTCAGTATAATAACGGCTCCAGTAGCGACCAACATTGTGGTAAACTAACATTATGGCCCCTGTCACGACCAACATTGATGTTTATCGTTAGTTCCCCTTGAACGTAAAAATATATCAACTATAAAATTAATAAAACTTTTCTGTGCATATTCAAGCAAAATGTGTTTATTTATTTTCTTTTTAATTAGAAAATGTGATATTTAAGTAAATTGTATTACATTCAATAAAATAATTTCAACACTTTTCTTACTTTTGATATGAGAATGGATTTCAATATGCAAATTTCCATTCACAATTCTTTACAATCTTTGAAAACTTCACTTATATAAGGTTTTAATGGCCTATACTAATCTGTGAATAATAATAAAACAAAGAGGCATTTTACTTTAAGTTTCTATGTTTGTGTAGATGTGGATACTTATGCAAAATCAAATAAGTCTACCCAGGAACACTAGAGGAAAAAGGCCCTTTCTTAATTTCGTAATGGAACTTACAGAAAACTTGACCATGTCAGTTATCTCATAGTCTCTAAAGATGTGTAGGCGTGTAGATGTGCAAATGTGCAGATGTGCACATGTGCAAATGAGCAGATGAGCAGATGTGCAAATGTGCAGATGAGCAGATGTGCAGATGAGCAGATGTGCAGATGAGCAAATGTGCAGATGTGCAGATGAACAGATGTGCAAATGTGCAGATGTGCAAATGAGCAAATGAGCAGATGAGCAAATGTGCATATGTGCAGATGTGCACATGTGCAAATGAGCAGATGTGCAGATGAGCAGATGAGCAGATGTGCAGATGAGCAGATGTGCAAATGTGCAGATGTGCAAATGTGCAGATAAGCAGATGTGCAGATGAGCAGATGTGCAGGCTTGTCTTAACTCAAGGATACTTACCTACACATGCAACTTAGCTAGTTCATTTTTAAAACTGAGACCAAGGGTGCGGACCTATAGGCCCAAACTTATAGGCCAAAACTTATAGGCCAAAACTTATAGGCCCAAACTTATGGGCCAATTCTGCCGCTACGCTTAACAGAATTGGCCCATAAGTTTTGGCCTATAAGTTTTGGCCTATAGTGCTACCCATTACTACTCATGTTGTTCAGTATAATAACGGCTCCAGTAGCGACCAACATCGTTGTTTAGTATTATAAAGGCTCTAGTAGCGACCAACATTACGTTTAGCATATTAACGGCTCCTGCAGCGACTAACATTGTTCTTGAGTATAATAACGGCTCCAGTAGCGACCAACTATATTGTTTAGTATAATAACGGCTCCAGCAGCGACCAACATCGTTGTTGAGAATAATAACGGTCCCAGTAGCGACGAACTATGTTGTTTAGTATAATAACGGCTCCAGTAGCGACCAACTATATTGTTTAGTATAATAACGGCTCCAGCAGCGACCAACATCGTTGTTGAGTATCATAATGACCAACCATGTTGTTCAGTATAATAACGGCTCCAGCAGCGATCAACTATGTTGTTCAGTATAAAAACGGCTCCAGTGGCGACCATGATTGTTGTTTAGTATAATAACTGCCCCAGTAGCGACCAACTATGTTGTTAAGCATAATAACGGCTCCAGCAGCGACCAACTATGCTGTTTAGTATAATAACGGCTCCAGCAGCGACCAACTATGCTGTTTTGTATAATAACGGCTCCAGCAGCGATCAACTAGATTGTTAAGTATAATAACGGCTCCAGCAGCGACCAACATTGTTGTCTAGTATAATAACGGCCCCAGCAGCGACCAACCATGTTGTTCAGTATTCACCCTGGTCCGTCATTACGTACAGGAAATTAAAGCAACGTATAGGTTACTAAAGCGCAACGTATAGTTTACTAAAAAATGGTGGATTTTGGTGGACACGAATCGGCGAGTAAGATTTGTTTATTGATTCTGATGTTCCTTTTTTGCTTATCTTAATCAAACACACCTTACGGACCAGCAAAACTATTGTGTTATTTGCCTCGATCGGTACATTCTGCAGGAAATCACCCATTTAAGTATAATGTTCGACACCCTTAGACAGCTGATTGCCAAATCGTGTGTTTTGAACTTCTCCGAGAAGAAAACCTTATATTGTGGTCAAAGTTCGATGGTAAATGGGTTGATTTTTGATGTCGAACATAGATACTGACCTAATAAGACGATCTGGCCAAAAAAAAAATTTCAAATGTCCTTTGATAGCGAAATTATTAATGATTTTAATTACAACGCATTCGACACCTAAAACGGTACAACGAAAAAACGACTAAAACGTTCTAATTTGGGTAAAATAAACCTTATGACGATACTGTATGTAACATTCTTTGTTACTATAGCGTTTTATTTCATCCAAAGTTTTCATTTGTATACTTTTATCTCAAGATTTGCTGATATAGCTCACAGGTTAAACCCTAAAACATTAAAATAGGCATCAAAACCATCATATGAAGCCAAACTCGAGTTTTATGGCGACTTAATGTTTAAATTTAGGAAAATTTTGGATGAGAGTAATGAAAAGACAAAATCTGATCATTTTGCTGTTAAATCTAAAAAAAGATAGTCAATAGTGCATGATACGATTAAGGCTACATTAACTCCGTTAACTGCTATTATAGACAGTGGCGGATTTAGAGGGGGTTCGGGGGGTTCACTCGAAACCCCCCCCCCCCCTATGGGATCAAATTATTTCATTTTCATGGAGAAATTTCAGAAAAGTTAGGTTAATATAGGAAAACGAACCCCCTTTGTAAATTTGAACCCCCCTTCCAGAAATCCTGGATCGGCCCCTGTATAAACAGCATTTGGATTTTTTCTGAAATATGAATGAAGCCATGAAACGTGAAATTGCAATTTGCAATTTTGCATGCATCACTCATTTTCCAGAACACAATCCGAGATGCTGTCAGCAGTTAATATATGCCATGTATAGTAGGTGGGACGCTGAGTAGGGAAATTTACAAATTTAATACCTTCATTTTCCGGAAGGGTAAATTTGGTATCAAATTAAAGGTTACTATATGTACTTTCTTAATCCGGGTGTTGTGTGGTTGTAAACCGGGGCCTTCCAGTCGAAAACAAGGGAAATAACTCAGTACCTATTAAAACAACTAAAACGCATTTTATAAAAACCAAACATGCTATTGTAATTAATTCGCGAAACTACTTGATAAGAAAAAGAAACACACATATAAAACTTATCATTTTCTTAAGGGGACTTCTTGGCGATGCTAAAATAATTCTTGTTTCAAAATAAAACACTTAAACTACTCCAATTACTTCCCCTTGAAATGGTTACAGCTTTTTAAACTGTTTTAAGTAAATAAGTTTCTTTGCGATCTCGTTAGAAAGAAGAAACCTTTTCCTTCGGCTTTGCTCTGCAGAAGGGTAAAAATTACTTGGGACTAAATTAAATTATGTATACTGTTACAGTCCAGATATTTTTGGCCCAAAAATTCTGTATAATCGGTTAAAAGGGAGATAATTCTGTACCCTTCTGTATATATACTAAGAGGAAAACGTTTAGTCAGTAACTTGTACAAATTCGATTACTATCATACCCTGCTGCTTGCCTTATATGTTCCCCATTATTTCTGCAAAGGCAGCTTCTGTCTTATTTTGATATGAAACTCCACCAGTTGTCCATTTCGAGTTATTGACCTTTTTTGTTATACATCAGGACCCATCGTTAGCTTAACGATATCGTTAAGACATAAATTTGTTAAGCAAATATCAGCTAAAGTAACAAATACACTGTTATTTTTTGTTGATAAAATGTGAGAATCCTTTGCAATGCAAAGGAATCTCACATTTTATCAACAAAAAATAACAGTGTATTTGTAATATTCATGTTTGAAATTTTAACGAAACGTTAACTAACGACGTCGTTAGTTTTGAACAACTGGGCCCTGTTTTGTAATTATCCAATGAATATTAAAATCGGCACTTTCATTAATAGCGCTTTCTGATAGAGGTTGTTGTTAGTGACAAAAAATCGTTAATTTTTTTTCAAAATTCAACAAAAGTCCCGAGTAATAGCATGTCAATTATTCGTTATTTTTAGATTACCTCCCTTTCAATTAAAATAAGAACAAAAATCAATGTATGCACTCTGGCAAGACCACATGCGGTATTTCAATCGATTTTGTTGGAATTGTTAGGTTTTATTCACAGCTTTACGACTAGTAATTTCAATTCCAAACTGTACAGCGGTTTTGAATCTATAGCGATTTAAACAGTCCCTACGGGGTTTCACATGTAATCTCACTGACAAAACGTTTGCTGGTGAGCATAATTGAAGAAGTGCATGAGCTTGAAATTAAGATATTGGTAAAAATCATGAAACATGAAAACAAAACCAAGATTAGTTTTTCCTTTAGATGGTTCATACATGTATTGATATGTAAACCAGTAAATATGATGCGCTGTGTCGTTAAAATATTTTACAAAGGGGCACAGATAAGGGAGAAAACTCAAATTTTAAAAAACAAAGCCTCAACACATCACGGCCTCTGTACTATTGGTCAAAAAGCTACGCTAAGACATTTGGTATCATTTGGTTAGCAGGTTTTGTCCTTTTAATTCACAAGTTCGATATCTATATATGATTCACTTCAATATGAGAGCAACCTCTGATCGTTAGCTTGAGGACTGAAAATCATCAGTATTCATGGTTACCTAGCACAGAAGTATAAGTGTTTGAAATCATAAATTTGCAAGAAGAAAACTCATTTTATTTTGCGTAATAGATAGTAAAACTAGAATTTGTTTTCTATGTGAAAACTGATGTCTCCCCCCTTTCTACGTGCATGTCCAAAATATGCAAGCAAGAGTTATAGTTCTTGTGCATCACATATCCTGTCATTCTGTTTTATAAGTGTACCAAGTTTCATTGAAATATCTCTTACGGTTTTCAAGTTATAGATAGGGCACGAAAGTGTTTGGAAAATTATCAAAGGGAAATAACTCCAAAGATATGAAAGCAAGAGTAATGATTCTTGTGCATCATGCTGTAAAAGTGTACCATGTTTCATTGAAAAATCTCTAATGGTTTTTGAGTTATAGAGAAGACACGAAATTGAATGAAAAATAATCAAAGGGAAATAACTCCAAAGATATGCAAGCAAGAGTTATGGTTCGTTAGCATGACACATCATCTCATCGTGCTTTATAAGTGTACAAAGTTTCATTGAAATATTTCTTATGGTTTTCAAGTTATAGAGTGGACATGAAATTGTATGGTAAAATAATCAAAGGGAAATAACTCCAAAGATATGAAAGCAAGAGTTATGGTTCTTTAGCACGACACGTAATCTCATCGTGCTTTATAAGTGTACCAAGTTTCATTGAAATAACTCTTACGATTTTCGAGTTATAAAGCGGACACAAAACTGTATGGAAAATAATCAAAGGGAAATAACTCATAAAATACTCAAGCCAGAGTTATGGTTCTTGTGCATGACACATCGTCTGATCATGCTCAATTAGTGTACCAAGTTTTATTGAAAAATCTTAAACGGTTTTCAAGTTATACAGCGGACACGAAATTTAATCGAAAATAATCAAAGGGAAATGACTCCAAAAATACTCAAGCCAGAGTTATGGTTCTTCTGCATGACACATCGTCTCGTCGTGGTCTACAAGTGTACCAAGTTTCATTAAAAAATCTTTAGCGGTTTTCAAGTTATACAGCGGACACGAAATTGTATCGAAAATAATCAAAGGGAAATAACTCCAAAATACTCAAGCTAGAGTTATGGTTCTTGTGCATGACACATCGTCTCGTCGTGGTTTACAAGTGTACCAAGTTTCATTGAAAAATCTTGAACGGTTTTCAAGTTACAGAGCGGACACGATTTGTGACGGACAGACGGACGGACAGACAGACGGACGGACAGACGCACGGGGAAAAACAATATGTCTCCCGACCCTGTCGGGGGGAGACATAATTGGTCTTGTATATAGTCAATTTATGACTTTACGTGACTGATATGAATTTACAATCCAATAACCATATAAAACAATAAGCAAGCTAATAAATGATGGAATTACCCCACCCACCAATGCACATTATACTAAAGTCATATTTGTGAATAACTATCATGTAAGTATATTAAATGCAATGTACATGTATCTCACCACTGTAAGTATTATTTCAACACAATTTATGCACCAGTCATTTGCATCCCGGCTCCCCCGGGGCCGGGGAATAGCGGGGCTTTTAACTTTTCAATTTTTAAAGCCCCGCTAAAAGCCCGGCACTGCCGGGCAAGAGTTTTGGTAAAACCCCTGCTAAAAGCCCCGGCTCCCCAGGGGCTGACAATAACGTGGAACAACAGCTGGGAGTTGTTCTGATGAAACTGAAACATGGGAGAAGGGCCTCATTTTATGCATGTAAATGTTTAGGTTCATTTGGAAATTAAATAAGTACCATAAAGATAATTAAATGTTAAAAACATCATTAAAATCTAATTTGAATTAATGTGACAGTGTATTGGCGGGAAATCATAACCCCGGCAAATCCCCGGCACTGCCGGGACACATCAGAGGTTAAAGCCAGGCACTTTAGCCCCGCTATGTCCCCGCTATCCCCGGCCCCGGGGGAGCTGGGGATACAAATGACTGGTGCATTAGGACTGATGAATATTAATTTTGCATACCATTGAAGTATTAATGTAAACGGGAGAAATTTGGATACGAAAAAGTTGAAACAATGATAGGTATATACAGGGTGTCCCAAAAACGCAACCGCTACTAAATAGTGCATATTTTTTAATAATAGTAAGATATTTAACACAGTAGTAGTTAAACTGTTCGTTACATAATTATATTTCCCAGTTGCCATATATGGGGCCTGGAAATGTGTGCCGCATAAAATGTCTTTATGGATTTCACTTCTTAATACCTTTCAGATGAAGAATCCGAGTGATGCCAACTTGGCATCATTGAGCATTTTGAAATATTCAAAATGGCCGACAAATGGCGGAAAATATTGCAAAAATCAACATAATATGTACATGTAAAGGAAGCAAAAAGCTCACTTCTCTTGTTTCTTCTGGTTTATCAGATCGTGCCAATTCAAAATCTGTTTCATGAATTGCTTGAAAAAATCAAACTTCAATATGGCGTCCAAGCTGGTTGATATAAACAAGAAAGCAACATCCCAGAGTTGCATATACACAATGTTTTGTGTTTAAAATGCTCATTGTATGTTCTTATTAATGTAAACACCATAATTTAGTTTTGTTTACGTTTTGACGCTCAAATCATAACAAAAAGGCAAGATGGTGACCAAGATGGCCGCCGATATAATAATAAAGATAACTTAATCTCTGATAAATACTACATTCAAGTGCTGCGTATAACTGTCTTGTTTTTTACTTGGTCACTTTATTTTGTTAACAGTTCAAGTTAGAGTTTAGTTCTGACCCAGCATCATGACAATGATGCAAGATGGTGGTCAAAATTACCACCTTAATCTTAATATAAGGGAAACTGTCCTCTGATTCAAAAAGCTCATCTAAATGTTTATTTGTTAAGTTTTAAGTAAGCAGAATAAACAGAGGGATGCTAATCAACATCATATAATGAAATATAGAATAGGCATTTTATTTTAAAACCGAGATTAGGTATTTTCATCTGTGTCATTACCATTGTAATAATTAGCATAGCCATCAGTTATATTGTTCATTTATTGAAAAAAAGTTTCTTCAATGGCATTTGCATAACCAAAACACTGTACGGATTAGTTTATTTATGATGCGCCTATATTTTGATGATGAGTACGGTTGTTCAGAAGCATACCCACAGTAAATCAGTCTACTTGAAGTATGCTATCTGTTGTTGGAGCCACACTGCCGGCTGCTGTAATTGGCGCAAGCACTCAGAACCCTTCAACATTATTTCAACCACCTGACTTAAGTTGGATATAAGACCACTCACTCTTGACCAAGCGAGGATTGTCAAATGGGTGTCTGGACATGTGCTGGTTTCACATGTTTTGGTAAACGACAGTGTATATGGTGATTATATGCATTAAGCTTGTGTTTATTAGCCTTTGTTTACCAGTTTTACATTAAACCATATATCTTAAGTTACAGAAATACATGTAGTTCAACGTTGCTGCCATGGCATCCTCCAAATGCAGTAACTCCCCTGATATTATCTGGTAAAGGCTTACTCAGTTCAATTTTTTCAGGTATGGAACCCTTTGACATCGATTTCAGACTAGGCTGGTTTCACAATGTTTTGGTAAACGACAGTGTATATGGTGATTATACATGTATGCATAAGCTTGTGTTTATTAGCCTTTGTTTACCAGTTTTAGCTTTAGTTACAGAAATAGTTCAACGTATATATATCTTTAGTTACAGAAATAGTTCAACGTTGCTGCCATAGCATCCTCCAAATGCAATAATTCCCCTGATATTATCTGGTAAAGGCTAACTCAGTTCAATTCTTTCAGGTATGGAACCCTTTGACATTGATTTCAGACTAGACTTCAAGAAAGAAGGAGACAACGGTCTGGTGTTTTACCACTTAAACCAATATTTACGGTCCTTCAAATGTACCTTTTATATGGCCCATCTTTTTACGCATTAAAGGTTTACTCTGCTCTTAACGAGTCTTGATTTTACTTTTTATTCTTTTCGGCTTACATTGATTGTAGAAATTTAATCTTGAGTAATACATAGACGTTCGTGTATGACGATTACACATTTTCCTCAGTGGTTCGCAACCATCTCACTTCTTGTTACTGTTACACTACGTCTCACCTAAAAAGAGTTAGCATCAGGTCCAAACAGGATTAGCGAGCGTGCTTTTGATCAGTCTGTGGTATCACAGCCCTTCCTCAATGTAAGATGGCCACAGTTGCATTCACGATCATGAAATACCAAAACCATTGTATCTTTTCAACAGTGGTTATGTCATCTGCTGAGAAGTTCGAATAGTGTTGACAAATACGTGCTTTTGTGAAACCTCTTGTCTTGCTGGAGAAATTTTGGTAATGCTTTTAATGCTACAGTCAAAGTAACAATGGGTCGTCCACAGAATAGCAAAACCCATCGGTGACGATTGTATCAGGCCAGCGCAGTGTTTGTGGATTTTTCATCTAGTACATTTTGCTTCCAAACATATTGTATGTTCATTATCCTCTTGTCCCCGCTGTCCTTCGACATTGAAGAATGCTGGGAGCTAACTCCTGAGGGTATACCATGGCAAGGTAAATCTACCTGGATGAGTCTTCAATATATAATCTTTGGTTCAAATGCGTTTGTGGATTTAACTTAAATGACTTTTGCTTTCTTTTCTTCTTTCTTATATTTAAACAGTACATGTTACGAGTTTCATTTAGTAGTATTGATTGATTTGCTCCCCCACCCTCATTTATTCTGCTAAATCAATTTGTAACACTTACATTAAATGTTTTGATCAGAGAAGAAGTTCTCCGTCATATTATAATTTCGTAAGACACATATGCTCCAGTATTACTTTGCGGTGTCAGAATAAAACATTTAAATGCGATGTTAACAACATAAATCGATCATTTCAAACACGAGTCATTCAGTATTTGCAGCACTGAAATGCTGCTGTAGCCAGAGAACATTAAAGTATGAGTATGGTGCCCGGTGGTCATCTTGGTCATCGTCTTGTTTTATTGTTATAATGTTGGGTCAAATATGATACAAAACATTTCATTTGTCAACATAATTTGAACTAAAAACATTGAGCAAATGCAACACTGGAATGCTGATTCAATCAGAAATTATGTACTTATATATTATGATTATGACGGCCTTCTTGGCCACCATCTTGGCTCATTTTTATAATGTGGAAATAAAGAATAATTCATGCTGCTCACAATATTATATGAGCATTTCTAACGCATTACATTTGGTATATGCAGCACAGGAATGATGTTTTAAACACAGAACACAATCTTTTAAAATATAATTATGGCGGCCACATTGGTTGCCATCTTTTTCGTTGTTATGTGGGGTCATAATTGAAAACCAAACACTTCAGTATTATGTGTACAATAAAAATGGACTTTCAAGCACAACACACTGTTTTAATGCACCACTTGAATGCCGTTAATTTTATTATGAAAATATTTCTTTTAGTACGATTGTGGCAGCCATCTTGTCCGCCATCTTTCCTCATAATAATTACATTGGTGTCAAAACTTAAAATTATCTTTTTAATATTGTTTACAGCATAAAATGTGCATTTTAAACGCAGAGAAATGAGTATATTAAACCCTGGGGTGTTGTTTTCTTTGTTTGTTGCGACCATCTTGGGCGCCATCTTGATTTTTTCCAAAACGCTCAATGATGCCAGGGTTGCATCATGCAGTTTCTGAACAAGTATGGCCTAGTGAACTGGAAACCACAATAAAAGTTCATGCGGTTATGCTGATGGCTACTGGACTATTAATCTGACACCCGTTTTGCTAGGCGGTTCTTCAACAGGAAGTGACGTAATAAAATCTGTTTTGTCACTTCCTGTCATGAAAAGCAGTTAACAAAATACAATTTCAAACCATTCTCAAGCCTGAAATAGGAATTACATTTATGATATTTAATTCATGACTTTAAATCTGCCTTTCGGAAACGGTTCCAGATGTAATAATCTTCGTTTTTGAAAATGGGTACTGAATTATCTCCCTTTATTTGCCGTTTTGGACTTATTGTGTTTTCTTGAAGCATGATTAGTTCGGAAGGGCGAACATTGAATATTCATAATATGCCTTTATTAGACTTCCGAAGCCTATATCTGAATAAAATATTCAGTTTCAAATTAAATTGTTTGTTCTAGGAATCGGCCATTTAAAAGCATACGTTCTCAGATTTGACTTATATTAATGAAAAGGGAAGTAATTGTATCTATATTAAAAATCTTGAATTAAGTTTACTTTTATCTCTTTTGATAGGGTTTGAAAAAAACAAGAAAACATAATTTCTAAAAATACTAAGCACTTTTTGGTCTACTTTTAGGACATCTTTGATATAGATCTTCATTACGAACTCCAAACGTTTTGCGAATATACGAAATGGGTACTAAGTTGTCTCCCTTGGGTTTGACCCGTAGGCCCCGGTCTAGATCCCCACAACACCCGGATTAAGAAAGTACATGTAATAACCTTTAAACTGATACCACATATGACCCTCCGGAAAGTGAAGGTATTAATCTCGAAAACTAAGCGAGATAGAAATTTCAGCGTCCAGCCTATAGCCTCCACACCATTCACTAGGTCGCTCATTGCAACAGCAAAGTAAAACCTTTAACTCCAAAACACGGAAACAGAATCTAAATCCTTCGGGCAATATTACCTGTCTTGGGTTAACTAATCGTCAGGTCACCCTCGCCCAAGGGCAACAATTGTATATTGTTCATTATGAGCAGCATCATGAGTAAACCGTTTTTTGTTTTTTTGTTTTTTTTTTTGCTTTTTTTTTTTTTTTTTTTTTGATACGCAAAGCTCAAAGGCGCAGATCAGTTGTGCATAAACTGAGAAGTTCAAAGGCGCCGATCAACAGATCTTAGAAAAAGGTACAAGTAGGCAAAGATCAGGAAAAGGCGCAATCAGAAAGAGATTCCCACTCCAAAAACCGAGGTGGGAAAAAAAACCAAACTAACAATCAGGCACTTATACCATGAAATATATCGTAAGCCGAATGAGCAGCTATTTTCCCAATAGGTGGCCACACAGTTACCTTAACTTAATTCAAAATATGAAAACATACATAAGGCGCCAACAGCACAAAAAAATTTAAACACCAAGACATAAAACAAAAATAACCACCACAGAAGTATCGCCTTGGAACGATCAGTAACACAAAGTTACTGGCGGGCTTAAACCGGTTTTAGAAGCTGATCAGCTCCGTTTTTTTTTAATTTATAGACAGAGGAATCCCTTATTTTCTCCAAATAAAATATGCGAGTTCTCTAATTGTACAACACGTTTGTATTTGATCTGGTCGAGAACCCCGAAGACAGAATGTGGAAGTCAGTTTTGACCACCTCTTAAAGTGTTCTCTGCATGCATGACCATATAAGGTAAACCACTAAAAGTCAATGACAAAAGACAATGTACAGGTAGTTATCTTATTCACATACATAAAAGGTATGCCATGTAGTGAACCAGAACATTCATGGTCAAAATCCATAAATTAAGGGGGATGGTCCGGTAGTTTCTGATTGATAAAATGGGTCGAGCTGACATAGCCGAGACTTTCTTGGACAAGAAAATTTGGATCGAGGTGACTCGGAACCCATGTATTATTATTATTATTATTATTATTATTATTATTATTATTATTATTATTATTATTATTATTATTCATGCCTATGCAATTGTAAAGTTTTTTTCTCACCTGTAAAACAATGATTTTCAGTTATAATTCTGATATTTTTTTTTAATTTTGCACAAGAAATAGATTGTGGGCAGACATTAAGAGGATCTAACTGAGTCCATAGTATCGTAATAAAGTTTATTTTACCCAAATTAGAACGTTTTAGTTGTTTTTTCGTTGTACCGTTTTAGGTGTCGAATGCGTTGTAATGAAAAATCATTAATAATTTCGCTATCAAAGGACATTTGAAATTTTTTTTTGCCAGATCGTCTTATTAGGTCAGTATCTATGTTCGACATCAAAAATCAACCCATTTACCATCGAACTTTGACCACAATATAAGGTTTTCTTCTCGGAGAAGTTCAAAACACACGATTTGGCAATCAGCTGTCTAAGGGTGTCGAACATTATACTTAAATGGGTGATTTCCTGCAGAATGTACCGATCGAGGCAAATAACACAATAGTTTTGCTGGTCCGTAAGGTGTGTTTGATTAAGATAAGCAAAAAAGGAACATCAGAATCAATAAACAAATCTTACTCACCGATTCGTGTCCACCAAAATCCGCCATTTTTTTAGTAAACTATACGTTGCGCTTTAGTAACCTATACGTTGCTTTAATTTCCTGTACGTAATGACGGACCAGGGTGGTATTGCCGCTGGTATTTCACATGTATACCCTCTTTTCTTCATTTTTGCAGCTACATAAGCGAGAGCTGTGGAAATTCGACATATCCTATATAGTACATGTATATGGTTTATTTAATTA
This sequence comes from Rugalucina vietnamica, assembly GCA_964017185.1. Lineage (NCBI taxonomy): Eukaryota > Metazoa > Mollusca > Bivalvia > Lucinida > Lucinidae > Rugalucina > Rugalucina vietnamica. The sequence goes on from OZ024873.1 coordinate 61,253,293, forward strand.
AGTTCTGCTGGCAGTTTGAGTCTGAACAAATGGTTTAAAACATGTTGCCTATCAACGTAGCTCGCAGTTTGTCGACCATCACTCATTTGTCAGAAAAACAGTTCAGAACTTAGGAGAGTTCATATCAAGTAGCAACAGTATGCAGAACGTATAAAGTGCGGAAAACGCCATCTGATGTTGGTCTCTGCTGTCTTTTTCAGGTTACATCTATAAACCAACCACTTGACAACGTGAAATTTTCGATTTTTATTGTAACCATACAAAACACACACACACACACACACACACACACACACACACACACACACACACACACACACACACAATCTGATTGTTGTTATGTGTCCGACTATTAAACAAACTCAGCATACATGTAGGCCTATAATGTTCACCTGCTTCTAAAACTGAAGCAATGAGGGTGACACAGTATCAATAAAAGAAAGAAAATAATAATGATCTTTAAAATCGAGAGGGTGTCTGTGCCCCTGCCTCCATTCCGTACCCGACATGCACAGATCAAAATAAATACGGGGGGTCCTAATTCCAATAAGGGGTCTGACGAAAAATTCTATCATTGGAAAAATCAATAATTTAGGTATTCCAGGGGGTGCGGACCCCTGCCTCAACCCCCCTTGGGTCTGCACATCACCGCATTCTGCATCCGCGCATGTATATTAAGCTTTAGGTAGGAAATTAAAACGACAATGCGGTTAGAATAATTTAACGACAGAACCTCACTTGTTAATTTTGATATTTTTAGCAATACATTAAACGCACAATTATTCTAGATCTTATAAAACATTACAATTATATTCAAACATCTCTTCTTCAGAATAAATCCTGTTATCATCAATAGGTCAATTCTATTTATAAATATTCAAAAAAGATGTATAACTCTTCCTATATTTACAACTGCAAAACGGCCCCACGAGCGATCAAACAACGGCTCCAGGAGCGATCGGCCTGGCGGAGGATCTTGCAAACAGATACTGTTGATCAGAAATAGCTGATAAAGCAGATACATGGTATACTTACCCTCCCCCCACTTCAAACACGAGTCAAAAACGAGTTTTCCACAATCCTTGACACTGTGTGCTTACTGCTCAAACTGAAACTTAAACTGTAATATATATGTTTGTACATGTATATTCGCCAAGTGAAACACAATAGCTTATAAATCCTGAGTCTCAATATACTTTCTGAGTAATGGAGCCATTAAAGATAAAGAAGATAAAGATAAAGATAAAGATAAAGAAGCTTTATTTAACGTCGCGTTTTTTAACAGACAACATTAGCTCATGAGCTATTATGCGACATAACAAATATCCTTAACAGATACTTACCTGCCTTCTTGTATCTTCCTGGAACTACCCTTTTATTGCGAGCGTCAGCAAGGGAGCTACCAGTACCATTTTTTACGCCTTTGGTATGGCGCGGCCGAGGATCGAACCTGCGACCTCCCGATCCCGAAGCGGACGCTCTACCACTTGAGCTATCGGGGCCGGTGAATTATAACATTGTCACTGTTATCTCGAATTATTCTTGAACAACCCGTCACAGAATATTAAAGCACACTCATTTACTTCAAACACCAGCTTTCCACCGATAGAATTTATTTGAAGTTTCATTTTCAGTTTACACAAAAAAATTAACTTCCTTTATTGGAATGCTACCGTTTTATATCGATCAGTTTGGAGAAAATGTGCAATATTCATAATCATATATACACTGAAAAGCTTTAAAAACGCAAAAGTTGTAATTCAATTGTATTTTCATACTTCTAGTAGTTCGATTTTTATGAAATTTGACACTTATAAACAGTGATATGTTTGAAAACTATGCTGTGAGTTTCATATCAAAATAATGAGAAATGTGAGAGTTACAGTCCTTGCTATAGCTATACCCCTAAAATCCAAAACTGCAAAAGATATTGAGCACGACTACAATTTGTTCCTTGGCACAAAGAGCATTGCTATTTCATTAAAAGCACAGGTTTTGCCAATTGCCTTGATTGCATGACAATAATGCTAGCTTGTCTGATTGGTCATTGTCGACGTAATCCACGTAATATAGCGTTTTTACGTCAAATCTCTAGAGACATTAGAGCCTTGACGTGAAAAGTTCGGTTGATCAGACCGGTGTCAACCTTTCACTGTCCCAATAGCCTCGGAGGGACTGCTGCAGTGTCGTATAGATGAAAAATGGTAATTATGACGTCATGTGGCGTCACATATACGTCATAAAGTTACTAAAAATTCAATTGTGCTGGATAATTCATTTTCAAAGATCCCGTAGAATTGTCAAAAATGAAACAAAACGAAAACTAAAGTGTTTTTAGATATGGATTACTACAAGCTCCGTGTGAAATGGTCAAATGTTTTTCTTCATTAATTTAACGTGACGCCACATGGCAAAAAGTATAAAGTGGCTTTTTATTCCTGTGGGTGGTCATTGACTTTACAAATGCCGGTTTCGTGTAAAAATGGAAGCAGAGTACAGTTACTGATCCCTTTCACCTGTTACGGAAGACTTAAAATATCCTTGGTGCAAAAAATTACCATTCTTTTTTGCGTTTTTAAAGCTCTTCAGTGTATCATAATAAATAATAGGTCAATAAATGTACCTATTGCCGCGAAGCGATTGAATGCCATATCAAGCCAAAATGGCTCACAGTTTTTAATAGTGTCTAACTTGAATGGACAATATTATTTAGGCGCAATATAGCTGCTGTCTCTTGTTTCTCATCCGAATTAGTGTGTCAGTATGAAAACTTGCCTATACAATAAGCAGATTTTTTTCAGCTGTAAAACTGAAAAATTTCATCCTAATTATCAGTCAATACAATAAACGCTATAGGAGAAAACTCGAAAATCTAGCCTCCACTTTTAGAAAAAAAAAAGTTTAGACAAAATTCCCTGGAATCCTTCCATCTTCTAGGACATTTAACAGGCTGTACCCAGAAGCACCAAGCTTCGTCATACAGGCAGCCAAATGGGTTTTATCGGAACACCAGTTTATTGCATTCACTTATTTTCTGCTTAAATATTCACTAATAGCAGCAGTGTCTACTCTGAGACGCTTGTCGTCAACTAGTTTTGTTGAATATACAGTTTCTAGAACAACACTCTTATTGTCAACATAGGCGATAATTGGAATGGTTTTTAGTTATTTATAACTGACCGTTCCAAGGTTGGTACTGCTGCTGTGGTTCATATTTATCCAAGTTATTGCAATAATGAGTTTTTGACGTATGACTTTGTGGCCACCCGAATATCATTTGGCTGTTCACTTAGCCCTCTGCATTTTATTTGTTGAGTCCAAGCTAGCACTGTGACCACCTTACTTTCAATAGCTGCTCACCCTGCTTTCCGTTATACATGTTATACGTTGGTGCCTATATTTTTTATCTCTTAACATGATTTCCTTATTGCTTGTTTATATGTTTGTATATCAGAGCCGCTGCAGAAGATGAGGGTGAGGTTATGGCCATGTAAAACCGGTTTAAAGCCGCCAGTAACTTTGTGTTACTGATCGTTCCAAGGCGATACATCTGTAGGGGTTCTTTTTGTTTTATGTCTTGGTGTTTAAAAGTTTTGTGCTGTTGGCGCCTTATGTATGTTTTCATATTTTTAGTTAAGTTTATGTAACTGAGTGGCCACCTATTGGGAAAATAGCTTCTCATTCGGCTTACGATATGTTTTCATGATGTGGGTGCCTGATTGTTAGTTTGGTTTTTTTCCACCTCGGTTTTCGGAGTGGGAATCTTTTTCTGATTGCGCCTTTTCCTGAACTTTGCCTACTTGTACCTTTTTAGATGATATACCCAAGATTCTAGTATCCGTCTGTAAAAAAAAAACATTCTTTAGTCCTTCTTAGAATATAAGCTAAGTGCCTCTGTGGCTATTGTTGATCGTACTACCCTCTTAATTCTATTGGCATGCTAAGACAGCGGGTAACATTTTCCATGACAGTCCGTCAACCAAACGATATGATGCCACTCAGTTTCCAATCTTTGTACAGAAGAACATTGCTGGATCAAGGTCGCTCATTTACATCCCAGCCTCAGTAACTCATCTTTAAAACTAATGTAGAACTGCCAACCTAGCTCCACCATTCAGCCCATAAAGATTCTTTAAAATTTTCCTTTCCAGAACTAGAAGGCCAATGATTTTGAAACTTGGCATGAAGCACCAGGCAATTGAGCTCTACAACAATTAAATAAATCATGACCCTGGGATGACCTTGACCTATTTTACGACAAGGTAAACTTAGGTCGCCAATACATTTGAATCGGGAAAATTGGTAAAATATGATTCCAACTGGTGTTTTTCTTTTGCTCCGGAGTTAGTAGGTTATTCGGCGCCCAGGGATCTCCATCGTCGGGCAGCTTACTCAATCTGTGAGTCCTTGTTTTTGATTCATCAGGATGTTTATCATGATTTATTTGTTTGTTCTTGATGATTCATTGACTAGTTAGAGATTCACCACGAGGACCGAAGAACTTACTAAATGTTATAAACCACTGCAGAAGCTGAGGGTGAGGTTAGGATCCTGTAAAACCGGTTTAAGCCCGCCAGTAACTTTGTGTTACTGATCGTTCCAAGGCGATACTTCTGTGGTGGTTCTTTTTGTTTTATGTCTTGGTGTTTAAAAGTTTTTGTGATGTTGGCGCCTTATGTATGTTTTCATATTTTTAATTAAGTTAAGGTAACGGAGTGGCCACCTATTGGGAAAATAGCTTCTCATTCGGCTTACGATATGTTTCATGGTATAAGTGCCTGATTGTTAGTTTGGTTTTTTCCCACCTCGGTTTTTGGAGTGGGAACATCTTTCTGGTTGCGCCTTTTCTTGATCTTTGCCTACTTGTACCTTTTTAAAGGCCAAAACATGCAGGAAATGGGCAGATGGACAGAATATTTATGTTTATAAAAATGTCCCCAAGGGGTTGCCCCTGCCCCGGGCCTATATACATGTATATGACCATGATACTCAAACATCTTCTCAGTCTGAAATTGATTGGCTAATCAAAGCAAAACTTCATATGGAGCATCCGTAGGAAGGGGCAACCGAATTTCCTCGTCGTGCTTCTTATGGTGTATACATTTCGCAACTTATTAAGTTTGCTAGAGTCTGCAATCATGTTACAGACTTCAACGCTCGAAATAAATGTTTAACGGCAAAACTTCTCCAACAGGGCTATCGGTATCATAAACCTCGAAAAACCTTTTCTAAATTTTATCGTAGACAATATGAATTGATGTCTAACTATAATGTTGGGTTAAAAAGGTACAAGTAGGCAAAGATCAGGAAAAGGCACAATCAGAAAAAGATTCCCACTCCAAAAACCGAGGTGGGAAAAAAACCAAACTAACAGTCAGGTACTTATACCATGAAACATATCGTAAGCCGAATGAGCAGCTATTTTCCCAATAGGTGGCTTTTAAAGACGCTTTTAAGTGAGGGCCTTTCGGAACCTGAATTTAATGGTGACTTGGTTTACAAATTTAAGAAACTTAATAAATGATTAAATAAATGAGGAATAAATGATTTTTCTTTTCAGTTCAGAAAAATCATAACACGTTACAGACGTATAGGTTATAACTTGAATGTTATGCGACAGTATGCATGCTTAGTTTTGAACCCAGTCATGGTTGATAACTATGCTGCCTTCTTTAATTGCACGCCGGTGGGTCGGGCGTCAGACTCTATGATGGCCCCGACTTAAAGGTATTCATTTTAGTTGGTTTGGACCGGAGCTTCTTGTCTGTTGCTTGGCCCACCGGGGTCCAACTGGTGTTTTTGTTTTGCTCCGGAGTTAGTAGGTTATTCGGCGCCCAGGGATCTCCATCGTCGGGCAGCTTACTCAATCTGTGAGTCCTGGTTTTTGATACATCAGGATGTTTATCATGATTTATTTGTTTGTTCTTGATGATTCATTGACTAGTTAGAGATTCACCACGGGGACCGAAGAACTAACTAAATGTTATGAACCACTGCAGAAGCTGAGGGTGAGGTTAGGTACCTGTAAAACCGGTTTAAGCCCGCCAGTAACTTTGTGTTACTGATCGTTCCAAGTCGATACTTCTGTAGTGGTTCTTTTTGTTTTATGTCTTGGTGTTTAAAACTTTTTTGTGCTGTTGGCGCCTTATGTATGTTTTCATATTTTTATTTAAGGTAACTGAGTGGCCACCTATTGGGAAAATAGCTGCTCATTCGGCTTACGATATGTTTCATGGTATAAGTACCTGATTGTTAGTTTTTTTCCCACCTCGGTTTTTGGAGTGGGAATCTTTTTCTGATTGCGCCTTTTCCTGATCATTGCCTACTTGAATTGTACCTTTTTGTATAAATGGTCCAGGTCACATGACCACGATGGCCGCCATGGCTATAAGAAGCCAAATCCTTTAAAATCTTCTTTTCTAGAACAAGAAGGCTTATGATTTTGAAACTTGGCATGAAGCATCAGGCGATAGAGCTCTACAACATTTGTATAAATCATGACCCTAGGATGACCTTGGCCTATTTTACGACAAGGTTAACTTAGGTCGCCAATGCATTTGAAATTGTTAGAATATGATTTAAAGGCCAAAACTTGCAGGTAATGTGCAGATGTCTGCCCCTGCCACGTACCTATATACATGTATATGACCATGATATTAAAACATCTTCTCTGAAATAGCTTGGCCAATCAAAGCCAAAATTTATGTTGAGCATCGTTAGGATGGGAGAATGAAAGTTTGTTTAAATCGTCAAGGTCACATGACCAAGATGGCCGCCATGGCTATTGTAGCGTCCCTGTTATGCACGGTGATCCATTTTTACCATGACCAAGTCTTCTGAAATATTCTATGTCTTTTATGGGGCAGAGCTTAATTTAGTTCAATTAACATGGGCTTGTAAAGACTAGTAAGAACTGAACACATTTATACTGATAAATCTTTCAAAGACATGCTAGGATATAACCTTAAATGAATGAAAGTGATATCTTAAACTATTAGATTACATAATTATGATGATGAAGATGATCACAAGTTTTGGTAGCGTGATACTATGACAACAAGTCTTTACATCTAAATTAAATGATTACACCCCGTGCTGCTAAGCATTGGAGTTGTAATGCTATAACACTAGCTCCTCGACAATGAGGAATGATTCTAATAATGATTCTTATAGCCAACGAGTACCGCGAGATCTACTGTGCTGACTTACCAAGGACCGGGGCAGGGGGAAGTTTTGGTCCTTGGGCTTGAGGGGACATTAGGGGAGTTGGGTAGATTGGGCTTTGAGTTATACCTGCTTAACCAAGTAACAGGGTAACAAAGTAATGCTTCAGGATTCGAAGTGCATAATTTCAAAGTGCAAAAATGGCCATTTAAAAGCACAAGGATTTACATAAAGTACTCTTGACCCACGGTGTGGGTCTCTGAGTGAATAATGGGCGACCTAGCAACTGGGAGTGGAGGCTCAGGTAGTTCAGGACTTTATGGCCTATCAACTCAAGGGGGATCCGCACGGTAAAACTAAAATATCAAGTCACAACTCCGGACACTGACTTGCAAGTAATCCTCTTTAATTACTTAAAAACTAATGGGCAAATTTACTTCGTAGCCTAAAATATCATACGAAGCACCGTCTGGGTTTACAATTTAGCCATTCACCCTCACCATAGTCTAAAAACACCTATGGAGAATCCCGGGTAACTAAATGCAAAAAGGTCAAGTCTACTTTAAATTTAGAAATTACCGTTTAAATACTTATTAAACGATTTCAGCTTCGAATCCTGAATACTTAAAAGCCCTAGGCAGGTTAAGTTACTCACTATGGGTGGCTGTTTACTCTACGGTAAAGTAGTGCTAAAAAGCAAAGCTGCTATTCGAAGAACGCAGAACGGAGTCTAGGTCAAGTATCTCGAACCAAGAATTCCGAGAAATCGAGCGGGCGCACTGGTTTTATACCAGGGCGGCCAGTTTTTGTGGCCGTAAGATGGCCGTCAATCTAACCAATCACAGTGACTGGCAGTACCGATGGGAGATTCTGATTGGGCGCAGTCTCAGAAGCGCGCGCAATTTGCATAAGCGCGCGCTGGCCGTAGTTGGCCGCTGAATCCGCCAATGGATCTAAGGATTACCTCCCATTATGTGCAACGAGTCACGTGACCAGAACTTAATATGGCGACACTCATACAAATGTCACCACACTGCGTGACGATAAAATATTTCAAATATGGTGAGAGACTACCATGTCCCTCGGACTTTGTAAGATGTAGACTTAATGTATAGCATGAGAGGATGAAAACAGTGAAGTGTCAACTCACACTGTTTTAGGTCCGTCACAGTGTGAGTGATTCTTTATGATATCTGCTACTGATTCTTGATGATATCAGGTAACGGATTCTTGACAAATGCTACGGATTCTTGACAAGGATTGATACTCCCAATTGAAAACAGCAAAAAATGGTAATTTTAGATAGTTGTAGATCTAAATTTTGTCAGGAGACATATTAGTAGCATGGTTTATGATAATCTATGTATATATTCTACATGTTAGGGTTTCAAAATAAAACCAATTAGATAAATTGAGCAAATATGAAAAACATGGCAATTCGGTATAATTATGTGAATTCCTAAGCAAACATGTTTGGAAACATTGAAACAGTTAATAAAAGAGATATGAGGACCTTCAAATTCTACATTACCCTGCATAATAACCCTTTTTCATTTTTTTGCATGCTACGGATTCTTGATGATACGTTACAGATTCTGTATGATATCAAAGTGTGGGTAACGGATTCTTTATGATATATGTTACTGATTCTTTATGATAAATGTTACAGATTCTTTATGATTTAAAGCAAGTTTACTTGAAATGCAGATTTGGACCCATGGTCCACCAATGAACTGTGTTTTTATCAACTCCACACTGCAAGAAATATGATGTGCAGTGTAAAATTCGATCAGATTTATCACAAACCAATTAATAATTGTGATTAATGTAGAACCTTGTTGTATATTTGTTTATATCACAAAACACTATTATTTATTTATTTATTTTTTAACTTTTTGGTAAAATCAATTAATTTCTTTCAATCAGTGAGACCGACAATCTTATAAGTAGTATTCATGTGTGTACAATTTTACATTTTTTCTGTTTTGGGTCTCACAAGGATGAGCATTGATCCCATTTCTAACCACCTTACCGCTTCGCTATGTCACCTTATGTATGTTTTCATGTTTGAGTAACTAAGTGACTGACTAGTGGGAAAAAGCTACTCACTCAGATTACAAAATGTTCCCTAAGTATACCAAGTACCTTATTGTCAATGTAGTTTTTTATTCACATTTGTTTTCAGAGTGGGAATTTCTGATTGCACCATTTCCCCTAATCATCATCATTGCATACATTTTTCCTTTTCGGTGCCACTTCAGAGAGGTAACATTTACTGCCAGACTGGAATTCAGGAAATACAAATATTCAAGGCCACTAACGAGTATTGATTATTTGAAACAGATCCACATTCCTTTCACTGCTGTTTCAGGATTTCATTTCTATGGCAAGCCAATTTACTGTTTATTCAAGAAAGCAGATATCTGTTATGCAATATTAGATATCTTGTTCAATAAATATATTTATTTCAATTTATTAGATATTTATTATAAAGAAGGTATCTTATATAGCAAATACGATATCCATTTAATGATATTAGGTATACAAAATGTTAATATTAGATATCTGCAATGTTAATTTAGATGTCTTATATAGTATATTTAGATATCATTCAGGCTTAATAAGATATCTTATTTGTAAAAATAGATATCTAAATTGACAAATAGGATATCTTAAAATTATATTAGATATCTTATTTGTAAAAAGTATATAACATATCTTAATTCATAATTTGTCATAAAGATATCTGATATAGCAGTTATGATATAAGATATTAGATTTTTTCTTAAAATGACATCTTAATCAGCATTTGAGAATATGACATCTTATTCAGCATTTGAGATATCTAAAATAGTTGTATAGATATCTATATTAACATGTAAGCTTTTTATATTTGTCAAATAAGATATCTTCTTGAGTATATAAGATATCTTTATTACATAAGATATCTAATATGCTTAAGTAGATATGGTTTTAAACAAATAAGATATCTTATTTACAAGAAAAGTTATCTTATATCCTTTATTAGCTATCTTATTGAGCTAAACAAATAAGACACCTTTAGTTTATAATATATCTTATTTATTTTGCCCAATCACAACCTATTTCTTTTACTTAAATAAGATATCTACTATGTCAGTACAGATATCAAATTTATAGCCTTAATTAAGATTATATTGTATTAATTCATATATCTGAATTATAAATTAAGATATCGTTTCTCTAATTAAGATATCTAATTAACCGTAAAAGATATCTTATTGACCACTGTATATAAGATATTTGTTTTACCAATATAGATATCTTATTTGCTAATTAAGATACCTAGTTTAGCAATAAAGATGTCTTATTAACCAAAGTAGATATCTTGATTTATCTTGTTAGGAAGATATCTTGATTTATCTTGTGAAGAAGATATCTTATTTAGGTATAGCAGATCTCTCATTTAGTATATAAGATATCTAAATTATATTAGTTTCATAATCACCCAATCATCTCAGCGCTGTGTTTGGTGTGGGTTCAAGTCCCGCTCTGGGTAATTGTGAGACAAGCGCGGTGGCGTAGTGGTAGAGTGTCGGACTCCAAATAGAGAGGTCCTGGGTTCGATCCCCACAGGCGTCACCATGTTGCGTCCTTGAGCAAAACACATTAATTCCTTACAGTTCTGGTTAAACCCAAGAAGAATTGGCTCTGTACCGACATGACTGAAACATTGTTGACTGGGACATTAAGCCTCAATACAATTTGAGTTCATTTTATTTAAAAAAGGAAGTGCAGTGCGGTAGGGGTAGACTACAGGACTCCGATGCGGGAGGCCCTGGGTTCTAGACATAACTCTACCATGCAAGTTGTGTTCATGAATCTATAGTATTGTATAAAACACAAGAAACGATGGCCCTTTGCCCCAACATGACTCAAAACTTGTTTACTGGGACGTCTAATCATAACTTAACCAAACCATATCATAATATTTGAAAATAAATGCTCAAATCTCAGTTTGCCTGATAAAATAATGACTTGTTTACCAAATCACATAGTACAAACCTGCTTTGTAGATCAGAGACATTGATAATTGCCCCCCCCCCCCCCCCCCCAGTGGGGAGGGGGTCTTTGCTCCCTGCTCCCTGAAAGAAAAATGACCTTTCTCCCCAGCTCATAAAATGTTTTCCTCAGCCCCTTGCTCCCTAAAATTCCAACAAGTTATGCTTTCTCCCCAAATCCCTTAAAATAAATGACCCTTCTCCCCAAATCTCTGAAAATAGATAGCCCTTCTCCCTGAATCCCCAAAAACCCTGGGAGGGCCTCATAATTGGTAGTTTATCTCGATAAAAGAGTGTCATAAAGAATCTGTAACATATCATAAAGAATCCGTTACCCATCATTTTGTATCATACGGAATCCGTGACAAAATTTTGTCACAGATTCTTTATGATACTTTTGATGCTTTAAAACACAAAAGTCTGCAAAACAATTCCTTTGAAGATTTACATGCATTGAAAAGTGTTAGTTCATAGATAATTAGTTAAATTTCTAAACTCATGATAAAATGTTTTGATGTGTTATGTATTTTAATATTCATTTTCGACTTTCCTTGCTTAATTAACCATTTTAAGGATTTAATCGCCCATCAACTTTCAACCTGTATACCAAAATTGCTAAAATTGATGGAGAACAATTACCAGCTCATATATACTATGTGTGCGTGCCAAAAAGGGTCATTTCAGGCATCAAAAACCTTAGAAACGCCGGTTTCTCATCACCTACCAATAGATGAGCTAAGAGAATCATAAAGAATCTGTAACGCTATCATAAAGAATCAGTAGCTGATATCATAAAGAATCATCTCGCACTGTGACGGACCTAAACCCCTGTGCTCTGTAGCACTTGGAACCAAGCGAGAAACGTAAGGTAAACAGCAACCACGAAAACAGTCACATATTTTCGCGAGCTAAATGCTCATTGCTCAATGGACGTTTCAGCTATCAATAGCAAAACCCTTTAAAATCATCCTATCCAGAACCAGAAAGCCTATGATTTTGAAACTTGGCATGAAGCATCAGGCAATAGAGCTCTACAAAGTTTATATAAATCATGACCCCGTGACCTATTTTACGGTAAGGTCAACATAGGTCGCCTATGCATTTGAATGGAAAAATGTTAAAATTGGATTTGAAGGGCAAAACTTGCAGGAAATGGGTTAATGAACTGGAGATTTGAGATTCTGAAAAGACTTTGGACACCACGGGTGGGTCTGCCATTGCCCCGGGGCATTATAAATATTTATAACCATAATATTCAAAGATCTTCATCTCTAAAACCGCTTGGCCGGTCAAAGTCTAATTTTATAGGAAGCATTTGTATGAAGGGAGAATTAATGTGATTATAAATAAAACAGGTCACATGACCAAGATGATGTCATGCCCATATATGGTAAAAAAACCTTCAAAAATCTCTTTCGCAGCAACTGCTGAATCTATTGCAACGAAACTTGATATGTAGCAATAAAGACTAGAGATCTACAATGTTTGTATAAAAGAGTATCGACCGACGCATAAAAGTTGCCAATTCCATTAAATTGTTTGTCTTTCTTGTGACTGTTCCTTTCGAATATTTTCGCATGGTGTCGTAAGGTACATGTACTGCAATTGTTAGCATGGCCTCGTTCATGGCAGTCAACAACTAACACAGTGAAACAGTACACGGACTTTGTGTGTCGGGAAACTCCTTGATCTAAGCAATGTTTTGAGTTTATGTCGAAAATTTAAAGTTTTGTATTAGCACTATGTGTATTTGTTGATCTGGTCTGTGGCGAACTTTGTCCCGCTGCTGTGCCATCTGTTGCCTTGTTCATCTGTCGTGTCTGATCGCTTACAGTTTCTGTCGGGTGAATACGCCGTTTTGTTAACCGTTGTTTAGCTTGTCGAAGCATGGAAAGCAGTTCATTTCGAAACACTCTCCCGGAGAAGGAATAAAGAATGAAGTTGACGGTGTTGTTACAGTATAGGATTAATGTAACAATGGTGTACATCAGCAATCCCTTCGCGACATCATGTGGTGATTTTCTGTCGAACACATAAGGACCTATGATCATATGGACACAAGTTGGTAAGGAGATGATGACGAAGAAAATGCAGACCACAACCAGCATTTTTGTGATAGATCGGAGATCTCGCTGTTCTTGTTCATTCTGAGCTTCGACAGCACGTCGAGCTTGATTGATTCGCGTACGTCTCGTCAATTCTCGCACTAGTACGACGTTACACGTGATTACGATTGCAAGCGGTGTTATGGTATAAAGAATAAACATTATCACCGGCCATGTTTTGTGATAAAACTTTTTGTATCCGACTGTTCCAGGATTGCACACGCTAGCTACAAGAACAGGCTCCAATGTAGCATTTGGTTTGGCAAATACGTCTGTTTTTTCTTGATATATCAGAATATGCGAATTGACGCACATAACAATGGCCGCCATGACTGCGACTACAATTATAGCTGATCTCCTTGTGCAATGCACCTTTGCCCATATGGGATGTTTGACGAGAATAAATCTGTCAATGGCAATTACAGGTAGAAGCCAAATGGAAACGGCCAAAGAACTTGTAGAAATCCAAGAGTGGAATTTACAGCCAAACATACTCAGAGTCCTAATATTGATACCATTGTAGTAATGAATGACATTCCTTAGCACGGGAAACAGTAGAACGCCTGTGTCAGCAATAGCGAGAAGACGGAGATAAACCGAAGTAGTCGTATGACGTAGTCGCTTCCTTGACAACACTGCCAATGACAAGAGATTGCCGCTTATGCCTACAATCATTAGTAATGGTGAAACAACCTTCCAGAGGCCCAATGCGATAGTACATTCGGTGAACTTTTGATTGCAGGGACTTGCCATGTTGCCTAAAACGAAACAAAAATAATAACCTTGATACAGAAATTAATGTTGTTTCAATAATAAAGTACCGGATAACTGGTCCAGGTTATCGCAGTTTCAACACTCAAGAGCATTTAAATATAAACGTATTAAGTCATTAATGCTACAAATGCATTTTGCATGCACCATCGTCCGTCGTTCATTTTCAAAACAAATGCTCCACTAAAACATATTGCAAATAAAGCCACATTTTATGTGGATATGTCTCTATGTAAAAGGAAATTACATGTAAATGTCGTTTCAAAATCACATGTCATATATGGTCGTCATACTCATATAACTTCTAACCTTCTTCTCAAGTACCACAAATCATATTGTATTTAAACTTGTCATGTAGCACCGGGGACTGGATTTCTACAGAGTCTATATAGATCATGACCCCTTTTGGCAACAGGACCATCTTTGATAGCCTATAGATTTGAAGGGGGTGGGAGATCACAGTTGTATGCTGCTGCTGCTGCTGCTACTACTACTACTACTACTACTACTAGTACAACTACTTCTCAGATACTGAAGCCCCCTTTTTAGATCTACATCTTTCTGTTGCAAATGGATTTGTTTCTTCTAAAATTTATGATAAGCGCGATGACTTTGATTTTGATATAGTAAATTTTCCTTTTTTGGATGGTGACGTTCCTCGTCGTGCTTCTTATGGTGTATACATTTCGCAACTTATTAGGTTTGCTAGAGTCTGCAATCATGTTACAGACTTCAACGCTCGAAATAAATGTTTAACGGCAAAACTTCTCCAACAGGGCTATCGGTATCATAAACTTCGAAAAACCTTTTCTAAATTTTATCGTAGACACTATGAATTGATTTCCAAATATAATGTTGGGTTAAAGACGCTTTTAAGTGAGGGCCTTTCGGAACCTGAATTTTATGGTGACTTGGTTTACAAATTTAAGAAACTTAAAGGAATTAATGATTTTTTCTTTTCAGTTCAGAAAAATCATAACACGTTACAAACGTATAGGTTATAACTTGAATGTCATGCGACAGTCTGCATGCTTAGTTTTTAACCCAATCATGGTTGATAACTATGCTGCCTTCTTTAATTGCACGCCGGTGGGTCGGGCGTCAGACTCTATGATGGCCCCGACATAAAGCTATTCATTTTAGTTGGTTGGGGCCGGAGCTTCTTGTCTGTTGCTTGGCCCACCGGGGTCCAACTGGTGTTTTTCTTTTGCTCCGGAGTTAGTAGGTTATTCGGCGCCCAGGGATCTCCATCGTCGGGCAGCTTACTCAGTCTGTGAGTCCTGGTTTTTGATTCATCAGGATGTTTATCATGATTTATTTGTTTGTTCTTGATGATTCATTGACTAGTTAGAGATTCACCACGAGGACCGAATAACTAACTAAATGTTAAGAACCACTGCAGAAGCTGAGGGTGAGGTTATGGCCATGTAAAACCGGTTTAAGCCCGCCAGTAACTTTGTGTTACTGATCGTTCCAAGTCGATACTTCTGTGGTGGTTCTTTTTGTTTTATGTCTTGGTGTTTAAAATTTTTTGTGCTGTTGGCGCCTTATGTATGTTTTCATATTTTTAGTTAAGTTAAGGTAACTGAGTGGCCACCTATTGGGAAAATAGCTGCCCATTCGGCTTACGATTGTTTCATGGTATAAGTACCTGATTGTTAGTTTGGTTTTTTTCCCACCTCGGTTTTTGGAGTGGGAATCTTTTTCTGATTGCGCCTTTTCCTGATCTTTGCCTACTTGTACCTTTCTGTTACTTATAATAGTAAAAACTAAAAAGGAAAAAAGGCTAAGCAGGAGAAGAAGGCTAAGAAGAAGGGAAAGCAACAACTAATAATAATACATGTAGCAATCAAAGTCATAGAATTTATGACCCGCCTTGATTGTTTAATTACACTTTAATCTGAGAATAATGTATATAAAACTGTAAGAGTTGCGCACACAAGGTAACGACTATACCTTCTCTTTATTAGCCTAAATGCCCGAAAAACGACCGTAAGTTCAAACTGCGAACACAGTGATAAACGGATTCTGAAGTTCATATTCAAACCACTTGCCATCTTCAAAGCATGGCCAAGGCATCTGTAAAGCTCCAAAGGAATCGGAATAAAACTGTATAGGGAGCAGTTGTGCACACAATTTACCCACTGTCCATTCACTTTCATTGTCAAAATGCCTGAAAAAAACGACTAAGTTCAAATTGCGAAAAAGGGTCAAAGATATATCCAAACCACAAGCCATTCTTCAAAGCATGGTCAGGACACTTGTAAGGTTTCAAAGGAATCAGAATAAAACTGTAGGAGGAGGTGCGCACACAATGTACCCACTGTCCATTCATGTTTATTATCAAAATATCCAAAAAACTGCGAAAAAAGTTTTAAAAAAATGAATCTGAGTATTATATACTAAGGTACAAATAAGCAATGATCAGGAACTGGCGCAATCAGATAGAAATTTCCACTCCAAAAAGCGCGGTGGGAAAAACTAAAATAACAATCAGGTACTGATACTAAGAAAACATAATGTAAACCGAATTGGCAGCTATTTTCCCAATAGGTGGCCACTCAGTTACCCAAACTTAACTAAAAATATGACAACATGCATAAAGTGCTCACAACACAAAAATTCATAACCAAGATATAAAACAATAAATGCCACCACAGAAGTATCGCCTTGGAACGATCAGTAATATAAAATTACTGGCGAACCGCATGCACATCTTCAAAGCATGATCAAGACATCTGAAAAATTTCAAAAGAATCGGAATAAAACTGTAGGAGGAGTTTCGCACACAAGGTACATACTACTATAGGGAGACGGAAGGCTGGTTATACAGAAGGACGTAAAGCCGAACACAATTTCCCTCCGCTTTTATACAATAAATAAACGAAATTTAGAAATAAATTAATGAAAATTAATAAATAAATAAAATTAATAAATGGATAAGAATGAAAAGTAAATGAAAAGATAAATAAATAGATTTTGGATAATATACACTGTATACGTATTACATGTACCGTATTGAGTATGTACAGACAAACGTAACTTGGATATCTTCCACTATCTACATTCACATGAAATTGTCTGTCAGCTTTAAGCTATTGACTGTAAAACTTGGTGTTACGTCTTTTTTGTATTAGAGATAACTAATCCAAGCAAGCCACACATAGCCTGATGAATGATACGAGCCGCGCCGTGAGAAAACCGGTTTTTTGCCTATGCGAAAACAAAGGCGGAGATCAGCTTCGCAGTAACTGCGAAGCTGATCAGCGCCTTTGTTTTCGCTACCCGGATAGTACTATCCCTCTTCTTCTTAAATCCGAAATTTCAAGCTTCTAGCCTGCTTCTGTGATTGTACAGGCCGGTTTATGTCAGAGCTGGTAGGATCTCCCGAAGACCGGTTTTCTCGCGTCGCGGCTCAATTATTATTATTATTATTACGTAACAACAGTCCTGTCTGTTGGGGTTTCGCCCATTCCCAGAAAACTTTCAGTGCTGTTGTACACAATACAGGAGGCTTTAGGTTTAAGACTATAAGAATCTTATATGGGGTTCTGTTCTAGATGGAAGTTTCCAACCCAAGGGATGACCGTGCTCTCCGCCGAGGTTCCGCTCAGCACGGTCATCCCGAGGGTTGGAAACTTCCATCTAGAACAGAACACCATATTAGATTCTTTTTCTTGCACAACAAACCCAGGCAAAAAGTGTGGCAATTTCTGTCTGGTGTGCAAGACAAGTTGGTCTTCGGGATTAATAGCTTGAAGAGAAGCTGTTCTATCCATACAGAGAAAATACAAAAGCTGATCGGTTTCCCTGCAGTTTTCATTTCTATAATTTTATTATAGAAACAGGCTATCCCTTGATCTGGCACATACAAGAATCATTTCTTCAACAAACAGGAAAAATCAGGGCATTATAATCAGATTAAGAGTTAGTACAGCTGGGCTAGCGCTCGCCTTTCATATAATATTCTGTCTGATTAGTTAAGATTGTAATAAAAATAATGTTTTACTTACAAGTTTGAACGTGGAATGTTGCTAGCTCTCTAAAATCTTGTTTCAGTTTGAGACGCTCTTTGAATGTCTTCTTAGTTTAATTTTTTTTAGATTTTACATGTAGCTCACCTAAGCCGACCGAGTACATGTTTCGGAAAAAAATATCATAATATGTATTTTTCCTATCAACACGGCGTTTAATTAATTTTTCATATTTCATATTTCAGTCCGTATTTAAGTCCAAAAAGTTGGGGACCAAATATTGAGTTGAGCTGGCATTTTGGGCTTATCGATAATAAATCAACCGTTGATTTACATGGTGGATTGGCATTTGAGAGGACTTTTATATGCTACCGATTTTGAAATTATGCATCATCTAACTTTGGCAAAGTTGTTCTTTAAACTGACTTAAACACAGTTGTTCTTAACCCATATTTGACGAATGTATTCTCCCAGCATTATCATTTGGGTGAGTCCAATTTCATTTTTAAGGGCCACATGTGTGATTTTAAACTTTTAATCCATTTTTCGATGAAATTCCTGTAAGCAAACAGAATAGCCCCAGATGGGACGCCGCGTTCTGCGGCGTCACATCTGGGGCTATACTGTTTGCCTATGTCCCACAAAAGGGACGCCAGGCTTAAATGAGTTAATACACCAGTGATAAAAAAAAAACATTAGAACTGGTTCCTTGAATACTTTTATCTCCGCCACTTCATAAAAACTTTGCAAAATCGCTTTTAGCTATATTCTCTTCCATCACTCAAACTCGAACTCAACTCGAGAGAGTATGCTTGAAGTATGAGTCGAGTGGGATTAACTTGAGTGTGAGTGGAGTATAGACTTGGTATGCACAGCAGTCACTCAACCATCACTCACTGGAATGTCAAATTTTCCTATTAAAACAAAGGAATTTGAAACCTTATGGTGATTTGATATTATTTATTTTATGTTACACCAAATTAGCAGTCAAGACTCTGACTAGACGCAGCATCCTAGACGCTGCACGCATGACATCATACTTGCTTATACTAATTTCTTCTTTATTGTTTCTTTGTTTGCTTGTTTGTTTATTCGTTTTATGCGTTGCTCTCTCTCTCTCTCTCTCTCTCTCTCTCTGTTTGATTGTTTGTGTATTTGTCAGTCTGTGTTGCTTTCTCTCTCTCTCTCTCTCTCTCTCTCTCTCTCTCTCTCTCTCTCTCTCTCTCTCTCTCTCTCTCTCAGGGGGTGGTGGATGGGTGTGCGTGGGGGTGGAGATGGTGAGTCTGTGACAGCGATTTCTAGCGTAAAGGCACAAACATGTCTGCTTCTTTCTGTACAATATTGACCACCCACCAAACAAGCTTCGTCCATGCGATGTATGTTAACTGCTATTATTGGCCGTTTTCGAACAAAATATGGAGAAATTTTGGTCCAAACTTTTTAGAGTAGCGCTCGAGTGAGGTGTCGCCTACATTCAACATTCACTCGAAATTCGAGTTGAGTTCGAGTGTGAGTGGGACATACCAAATCGAACAGTTATGCGCTCACACGAGTGACTGATCAGATTATCTGACTGAGTTTGAGTGGAGTATGCCTCGAGTGTAGGTTAAGAATACAGCCGTTAGTCATCAAACGTATTCCCCTCTAAGTTCAATAAAACATTTAACATTCCTTGCCATTTCAAAAGTTTTGCACAAGCAAATTGAAACATAACAATTCTCTATGGGATTTTCATACCACATTCGTTTTTTTTATATATATATATTTATAACTTTAATTTCAATGTTGAAGCGTATAAATAACGTTGATGATAAAAATGTTTTACTTTACCAGCAGGTCGAAACCTTAAAACAATTGCAGAGTAAATAGGCTATTACATAGTATATGGCAGAGGTGCACCATGCCGGGGATTTTTGTAGACATATATGTTTTGAAAGTCAGTACCCTAAGCTACTAAATGCCGCTTGTTAGCACTCTGACTTCTGGGGCTTTATCGTGCCAGAGCGTGTTACGTACGTTACCAACGTATGATTTTTAAATTCAAGCTGCTAAGGGGATCACCAAAATTTATGACAAAAAGCAAATATTTGACAAGAACTTTACCTTTAAATATGTAGCAGAGATGTTACCTAATCTAACGGGACCAAATTCAATATTATTTAGATTTCATGACTACTGGTACAACAGAAGTAACGTAAATAACCCATGTATTTTGGCATATCCACCGTGTTTCGTTTCTTATAAAATATAGCTTAGACAAAATACCAAAATATAATTTATATTATAGTTATCTACAGTCCTTGCCCTTTAAAATGACATATAGTAGAGATCTCTGTGACCTTCCATCACTCCACAGATGCCGATTGTCTTCCCCTACCCCCCATTTAAATAATATGCCTTTTAATAAACAAATCCCAGCAGAAACAGAACAAAGACACTTCCTTTCCAGAACAACATCCCAGTTTTCGAAATGAAACTTCCATAGGTATTAAAAACACACAAAAAATCAACTACAGATTATGCTTTATGATAATGGTAACATAGTTGACGTAATGTCATGGTAACATATGTAACAATTTTGTATTGTCACTATAAAATCATATACTTATGATTAATTGCAGATGATCATTTTTCTCTCACAGTTATTTCAATTAGGAAATTAAATTTATTGAAAAATTTATTAAAAGCAACTACAGAACATGCTTCATGATAACGGTCACATACTTTACGTAATGGCATGGTAACGTACGTAACAATTTTGTACTTTCTCTATAGAATCAAATACTTATAATTTATAGCAGATAATCATTTTTCTCCCATAATTATTTCAACTAGAAAATTAAATTTACTGAATACCTGTCCTAAAGATGAAAGAAATGAGAGCCAAAAGGGCAACTATTGCTCACCTGATAACAATTAAATCTGAAAAGGATTAAATCAGTAACAGGAATGGAATGGAATATTAATTGCGGTTCTGTTCTGCTAAAATACAAAATTAAAGCTTATTTGCGTATTCACATTATTGTATAATTCTATTATGATCGTAGACTCAAGTCACAGATTTACCGTTATAAAACTGAAAGACACTCCAGTGTTGCGATTGGTCAAATACATTCACTTCCTTCATAATGTTCATGGCAAATCTGTGACGTCAGTCTACAACGATCGATATAATATATCATACGTATCAAATGGATCATAAAGTGAAGGCTCTAAAGAACATTATGGTAGCTGAGTGAGCAGCTATTTCACTAAAGATGGACATACAACTACTTGAACTTAACTACTTCCGTGTGACTTCAGAAATCGACACCAAAACCTAAAACAAATACACGTAGGACCACAAAAGAAATACGACCCTGGGACGTTGTGAAGCAATAAAAGTTGTGTATTCGTGTGGATTTGCTTATTACATGTATCCTTTCTTTCACAAAAAAAAACGAAAACTACACCATAGATATTGCCTGCTATATGTTTTTCTTAGTTTAAGAGCCTTATTGTCAATTTAGTTTTTCCACACCTCGGTTTTTGGAGTGTGAATTTCTGTCTGACTGCGCCTTTTCCTGACCATTGCCTACTTGTACCTTTTTAGGGTCACAGGTAACACAACTGAAACTACCGACTGAATGATTATCTGATTACTGTTTAACCGCTCAGGTATGAGCCTCTCAAGAAAATGTGGTTAAGTCAAGCCATTCATACATATGCCTCAATGGTTTAGTTGGGTGGTTATATTTGAAGCAATTTTTGGATGTCATGACGTCCTAATTTTGGGTACAAGTTCCATAAAATGAAGGCAACTTCCCGACATGACAATAGCTCTTGACTGGGACGCTAAACATCAATTCAAACAAACAAACAAACTTTGGAGCAAACGAAAACTGCCATATGAACCTCAGAGGACTGAGCAAGACACACGAAGCCCCAGCCCTCCTTACATAAACAATATTTCCAGACACGCCAGTAATGGGATTTTCATTCCTGACTTACATATGAACATGTACTTCTTACAGAAGTTTAAATAAGATATTGAAGGTGCTATAGAATAGCCACACTTACAAATTCACCATCTTAGGTGTAACATGTTTTGTCTTTTAGTTAAGGGCAGCTTATGTCGTAGTTAAAAGGAGGTGCGATCAAAGATATAACCGCTAGAGTGACCATAGTACTTTCACCCATCAATTATATACATGTACATTGTCATGGGAACGGGAGTTCTGTTCTGATCTGGCTCTTCTTTATGCATGTAAACTGCAGAACTGTATCCGTCTAAATAAAATACATGTAGCTTGTGGTATCGCAGACAGTTAATGCGCAAAAATGACAAATTTTCGTGATAAAGAGAGCAGCTACTAAGTGTTTTCTGTCCCATAACATCATTGTTGCTTGCTACTGATTGTTTTAAAGTGATGGTTTGGATTAAGTTCTTACTTGGTGTTAGATGGAGTAGATATATTATAGTTCCTTTGTTGCCATTTTTGTTTTTGTCCCTATACTTGTAGAAAATTCACGGTAAAGAAAGTTTCGAACAACCAAGTTCTCACTCCTGGGCTCGACACTGTACTACCACCAATGTGAGTGTTTTTCTCCATTGGGAACAATATTAAGCGCGACTCCTTGAGGTTGTGTTCCTTTTGATTGGTTATACACATAACATGCATTGGATGGTTAGTGAAAGATGGATACTTGCATGAAATCTGCAAAACCCAACATGATTAGGTTGCTAATGATGATATAGCACACTCACTTAAAAGCCTTGATGACACAAATCTTGACGTCAATAGACATATCTGCAAAGCTCATTTTATGTAGATTCAACAAGTTTAGCCCTATAGTGCCTTGTTACACACCCGCTTTAAGGTTATGTCATATAACTATGGCTAAAGTTGATCAATCCACCTTCACATTTTGCTTGCATACATATGACAAAGATTGATTGTTCTATTGTAATTATATCTGGTGAATTTCATGATTAATTGATTGAAAGACTGATTATAATATTATAATGATGATCAAAAATACTGAAACCATTTTAGAGCCAAATTCTGAAATCTAAGATGTGTTTTATTTTTGTTCAGATTCATAAGCGTTTAGGAATCAACCAACCAACCTTTTTGTAAGAGTGGAAATGACTTTACGACACATACCGTTATCTACGTTACCATGTAACAAGACACTAGGCGACATGCATTAAGGTTGTGTTAGTAATTAGCTTGTAAATATTAAAACAATGGCAATTTTAAACTGAAAATGTGTCATTCAATTCAGTATTTCCCCCAATGACACTTCAAGAAAGTACAGTATGTATTTTCAAATACGTCACTGTCAAATACATGTATGTGGGCAAGCAACAACGGCACAAGTTTCACTCAACGGGATACAGTTGAAACAAAGTCCAAACATTGTTGGTTAAATAATTTGGACAACAGGCTTATTTTCAAACACTAAATTCATTATTTCGAAAGCAAATCCTCACACATTCCACCTCAGCCCTCTGTATGAAGGGAATGTTCTTACGGTATTTTGTCGTTATATACGTTACCAATGACAAAGCACTCGGTAACAATTAATAAGATGTCATTGGTCTATGATAAGTTTAACATTTAGACAATGCCAAGTTTTAATTTGAATGTTTTGCTGAATTGTACTATTTACCAGTGCCCCTTTGAGAATGCCTAAGTATGATTTAGTTATAGACATAAGTATATGTATACTGGCAAGTGGGGACGACACAAGTTTCAATATATGACACGCAGCTGCAAACAAAGCACACGTTTTTTGGGTGAACTAATTCAGACAACAGACTTTATTCAAAAGTATGTCCACACAATCAGTTTGTTTATTTGCGTTAGAAATTCGATGTACTGTTTGTTCATATGGAACGTCTACTGCATATTTCGTTACATACGTAACCATACGTGGTACAATGAATTATGCTCATATAAAAGCACATGTTTTAGTAATTTTTTTCCTATTTGCTAATTTCTGTGTTTGCTTTAACACTAAACTTCATAAAAAATATACCGAATGTCGATTTTATGGTAATTCTCATGAAATTTGCAACATGTCACGTACGTAACGCATTCAAAAGGCCGCTACGTCCAAACGCCCCAACGGTCAGAGTGCTAACAAGTGTTATTTTGAAGGAAATTGGACGGGCTTTCAGAAAATTATACCCTTCAAAAATCCCCGGCATGGTGCACCAGGGTCTATTGGCTCCTGAAGGTCTAAAATGGTTGGTCTCTAACTTCATGTGTACAATCCAACTTTGGATACAAAATTCATTATGGACAACAGAGGAAATAAATGGCCTATTGAGATTTTTTTACATAATACATGCTGTCTCTCTCTCTCTCTCTCTCTCTCTCTCTCTCTCTCTCTCTCTCTCTCTCTCTCTCTCTCTCTCTCTCTCTCTCTCTCTCACACACACACACACACATTTTCCGTCTTGCAGTATTGTACATGTACATCCTGATTTAGGTGAGCGTTGTGCCATATAGTTCTTTTTCCTTTTTTCCTAGAAAACGCATGACTAACTAAAAAGTCATAAACTTTCTGAATAAAGCCTTCTCTTGTCATTTATGAAGGTAGGGTCTATAATTGAGGTTGTTTAATGTATCTTTAGTAATGGTTGTATTTCACAGAACTATTTCAAAGAAGAACAGTGCTTAGAAAATAATGATATCTGAAAGTAAGACTTGTGTTTAGATAAGTGAGCCGCGACGCCCGAAAACCGGGCTTCGGTGATTCCGACCAGGTCCGACTCTACCGAAGATGGCTAGGATTTAGGAAGGAGGGGAAAAGTACTATCCGTGTGGCGAAAACAAATGCGCTGGTCAGCTGTGCAGTTACTGCACAGCTGATCTGCATTTTTGTCTTCGCATAGGCCAAAATCCGGGTTTGTCATGACGCGGCTCAATTAAGCGCTGGTTTTAGAATATAAGAGTTCATTAGACCAACATTTCTGCGATGCTCTTTAACAAATTTAAACTTTGAGATAAAATCTTTTTAATTGGAAACGGTGCATCACGAACTAAGAACTATTGAAATTTCATATATATATATATATATATATATATATATATATATATATATATATATATATATATATATATATATATATATATATATATATATATATATATATATATATATATGAGCCGCATCGTGAGAAAACCGGATTTTTGCCTAGGCGAAAACAAAGGCGCAGATCAGTTTCGCGGTAACCGCGAAGCTGATCAGCGCCTTTGTTTTCGCTACACGGATAGTATATTTCCTCTTCTTCTTAAATCCGAAATTTCAAGCTTCTAGCCTGCTTCTGAGCTTGTACAGCCCGGTTTGTGTCGGACCTGGTCGGAAATCCCGAAGACCGGTTTTCTCGCGTATCTCGCTGCTTGGAGTGCGGGAAAGTTTTAACAGTACGAATGCACTTGATAATCTGACGTCAACAAAAACGACTCAGTCAGGTTTGAAATGTCATATTACCAAGATAAGCACCTATAATCATTTCATGCATTGATCGTATCTTATGAAAAAATGGAAATTTGGAAATGCTTTCAGACAGCCGCTTGAAAAAATGCCATGCCGTTGAAAACCCACAACCCTTGCAAAAAGCATATTCTGTTTAGGAACCGGTACATGTATATCAGGCATTGATTCTATTGCTTACAGAAAGTCTCCTTCATAATTGCAATGTATATCCATACGTGACGATATGTTGCTGACAAAATGCCGGCAAAGTGGTCTAAGTGTTTTCAAAAGCAATCATGGTGAGTGGCTATTTGACGAAGAATGATTTCTGTGCATCAGGAAAACATGTCCGTGTAATATATACCCCCTTATACCCCACTTATACTCCATATAGCAAAACTGGGGTTTGCAGGGGTATACTTATTTTTCTTATTTTTGCTCCTAAACATAGATTGTGGGTACTCGTTAGAACCGCCTCGGCGAGGCGGTTCTAACGTGTACTCTCAATCTATGATTTGAGCAAAAATAAGAAAAAATATCATTTTTTTTTTCTGATGAAAATTTTCATTTTTTTCACAACTTAAAAAATCTCTGTATATTGTACCAACAATCAAAAATAAGAAAAATATCAAAAATTTTCAGCTGAAAACTTTCAAATTTTAAAGCTAAAAAAATCTCTGTATATTGCATGGGCAAGTTTTCGTAATGGTATATCAGACATTGGTTCTATTGGTTACAGAAAGTCTCCTTCATAATTCCAACGCATAAACCATAGTGAGGTATATCCATACGTGACCATATGTTGCTGAAACACAGTTTTTGAAATCCGGATTGCGTTCTTTATCGTCATGTCATTGACCTCAATATTCTATTGTTCAATGCTTAAATGGTAACCGCCGACAAAATGGTCAAAAAGTGTTCAAAGGCAATCATTGTGAGTGGCTATTTGACAAAGAATGATTTCTGTGCATCAGGAAAACATGTCCGTGTAATATATACCCCCTTATACCCCATTTTTATATAGCAAAACTGGGGTTTGCAGGGGTATACCTATTTTTATTATTTTTTGCTCCAAAACATAGATTGTGGGTACTCGTTAGAACCGCCTCGCCGAGGCGGTTCTAACGTGTGCCCACAATCTATGTTTTGAGCAAAAATAAGAAAAATATCACAGACTTTCTACTGAAAATTTTCATTTTTTTACAACTTTAAAAATCTCTGTATATTGCATGGGCATGTTTTCGTAATGTAAGCCATAGTGAGGTATATCCATACGTGACCATATGTTGCTGAAACACAGTTTTTGAAAACCGAATTTCGTTCTTTATCACTTTGGACGCAACAAACCGAACAATTCCAGTTTTTTTTGTTGTGAAAAGTCCTTTCGCCATTTTCAGCATTTCAACTTCACGTAGTCCTTCACATAGATTGTGGGTACTCGTTAGAACCGCCTCGCTGAGGCGGTTCTAACGTGTACCCACAATCTATGTTTTGAGCAAAAATAAGAAAAATATCACAAATTTTCTACTGAAAATTTTCATTTTTTACAACTTTAAAAATCTTTGTATATTGCATGGGCATGTTTTCGTAATGTAAGCCATAGTGAGGTACATGTATATCCATACGTGACCATATGTTGCTGAAACACAGTTTTTGAAAACCGGATTTCGTTCTTTGTCACTTTGGACGCAACAAACCGAACAATTCCAGTTTTTTGTTGTGAAAAGTCCTTTCGCCATTTTCAGCATTTCAACTTCACGTAGTCCTATAATGTTACGTTTCATTTGTAAAGCGACTTTGCAGGGCTTTCACAAATTTTCACGTCACAAATGTCTTTATCTTGACGTCAAGATGCACTTCTAAACTGGACAGGTGCACCCACACAAGTTTTTGAGAAAAGTACGCATTTTAACCAAATTTGGCTTATGTTATACCGTGAGAGATGGATAAGAATGCCAGCTCAGAGGGAAAAATGAAAAGAGCCATGGATCAAGTCTCACAGTCATGTGATAACTATGATCTCACAATCAGCACAAAAAAGACAGGTTGTACACCAACCAGCACCTAGAAACCCATACAATGAACCAACCATCACTGTGAATGGACAAAAACTGAAAGTTGTTGATAAATTCACCTTCCTGGGAAGCACTCTTTCCAAAGCAGTGCACATTGATGATGAGGTCACTTCCAGAATTGCAAAAGCCAGTGTGGTATTCGGAAGACTCCGTGCAAATATCTGGGAGCGAAATGGAATCAAGCTTGACACCAAGCTGAAAGTCTACAAGGCTGTGGTACTGCCAACCCTCTTGTATGCATGTGAGACCTGGACAGTATACCAGCGTCATGCAAAGAGACTTAACCATTTCCATTTAAGGTGTTTGGGAAAGTTGTTAAAAATCAAGTGGCAAGACAAGATTTCAGACACAGAGGTCCTGAAGAAAGCAGGGATGTAAGGCATGCATACTGTCTTAAAGCTAGCACAGCTAAGGTGGACTGGCCATGTAATAAGAATGTCTGATGAGCGACTTTCAAAGAAAGTCTTCTATGGAGATCTTCAAGCGGGAAAACGCTCTCAAGGTGCTACAAAGACACCCTAAAAGCCTCTGAAGGATTTTGACATACCAATTGGATCTTGGAAACAAACTGCACAAGAGCGATCAAAGTGGTGAGGTCTCATCAACAAAGGAGCAGCTCACTTTTGCTTCCATGTTCCATTACAGCTGATTTAGAGATGCATGGTAATAAGGCTGCCATTTTTGCACGAACAAGTAAATAACGGTAAGCAACTGTAATCAGTACCGACGCGTTCCAGCACTTTGGATAGTGTTGCGTGTTGAAATAATTAAGCAATTATTATAATATTTTAAAACTTTTTGGTAAATACGTCATACCTGCCAACTCTAAAAACGCGGATAAGTCGATTTTTTTTTTATAATAGTTTCCCTCAATCGTTGAAACAGGTAAACGGGACAATGCTGCTCACTGCGAGAGACAATAAACGCTGTGGCAATTGTATAATTCGGCAAATAGGTCACTGTATGGGCTTTGCCTCATAAATACGCTATTGGGTATGGTCTACTTTTGACTTAGGTAAAAGCTAAAGGTATACAGTCAAACGATTCAACTCATATGTTTTCCGTTAGAAAAAAAAGAATGGAATACGAGTTTGTCTGATTCACTGGACTGGACAAAATACAGGTAGTTGATGTCTAACGGTAAATATGTGACAGCGGTCCAGACTGACTGAGTTCGACTTTTCTATAATCTCCCTACTTGAACAGATGGACTAGCCGACCACGCCCAGAGTTGCCGCCTATACAGTGACATTTTTGCCGAATTATACTTTATTTATTCGTTTCATACTGAATGGGCAACGTTATTCGTTGGTCACAAGTCGGTAATTTTAAGTTTTTAATGATGTCAATTTTTGGCCCGTGACCGATGTATCGGTACATTGAACTCTAATGCTAACTTTAATAAATAATGATGAGTTGCAAAAAATAAACTTTGATTTAAAGAAGTGATACACATTTGTCTGATTTACATGATATAACACTGGTTGTCAAAGTAGCCTCATATTTTGATAAATCATATTCAATTTGATAAAATCTGTATTTAATATAATTGAAAAGTATATAGTTTCCATAGATTCACTAAGTAAAGTTTTTATGAAACGAAAACTTTCCTATACAATAATGACATGTTAAAAACAAGTAAATAAACAAAGTTCATGAGAAGCAATACAAAATTAATTGGATGCCAAAACGTTGGACAGTAACTTTATTTGTCTGGGTGATGGGCTGTTTTAAACTTGGCTGGAATTAATCATCTGTACAATGGAAGATGAATTACTGCTAACGCTTTAAAATACCGTCGCATTGAATCATTGGTTCTCTCAGGGGACATTTCACTGGTTTCGGATTATAAAATATCAATTAAATACATTTGTATGTCCAATGCGTAGTATTTAGCGAGTTTGAATTAGTGGATCTATTCTGACGGTTCAATGCAGCTTTGAAATACGTGTTTTCAAACTTTATCGTATATTCAAATCTCAGTGTAATAGATTTGAAAGTTGAAGTGAATGTACCCTATTTATTATATGGTACGAAACGAGAGTTACAATAATTCAAGTGTTTATATGTAGAATGTAATTTTGTTCGATGCAAAATTATTAAATTGTTAATATAATATTCTTTGAAAGTGTATATGAAACAAACACCTTAAGTATGAATACCACACTAGGACCAGGAGGAAATTCTACTTTTCAAGGAGGAAACAGCTCAGGAAATGGGCCACCCCCGGGATTTGTTGCCCCGAGTCTTCCCGTTCCCGGATACTACGCGAACGTGACAGTGGAGATCTGGACTTATGTTCCACCCATCATAATAAGCATCGGAACAGTCGGCAACCTGTTGACAATTATCGTCATTTTCCGTCAAATATTCCGGATTTCGTCGACGTCACTGTTTCTGCTATGTTTGGCGTTTTCCGACCTCCTTGTGTTATACACATCTCCATTACGTCAGTGGATTTTATACAATAAAGCATGGGAAAATAAAGATATTCGTATGAACAGTGAGGGTAGTTGCAGAGCGCATACGTTTCTTACGTACTTCAGTATACAATTTTCATCTTGGCTCTTAGTTGCCGTGACAGTTGAGCGTTTGCTGAGCGTGATACTCCCACATAAGATAAAGACTATCAGCACATTGAAAGCAGCAGGAATTAGTATTGCTTCAATAGCCGTTCTCCTCATCTTACTGAACGGCCATTTCTTGTTCTTGATTGGTTACGGATATGTTGAAGAGCAGTCGAGACAGGTTGGGCGAGACGTCTATCATAGATGTTGGCCAAAAACGTCCTCCTATAAGGCATTTTCTGACGAAGCCCTGCGATGGATTGACTTTCTGGTTGCGTTTGGTATTCCGTTTTTAATTCTAACTGCATGCAACATTATGATTATAGTGAAATTAGCATCAACGCGACACCGCAGACGAAAGATGAGCATAGGAAGCCAGCTGAAGGCTGTAGAAAAGGACAACAGGGTGATAACGGCCTTACTAATCTGTCTTTGTATTGTGTTTTTCATTTGCCTCGCCCCTGTGTCGATTTACTTTATTGGTCAGCCATACTGGATCGACGAAATAACGTCACGACCAGTGACCTCACCAATGCAGGATTTTGCTCAGTTTCAAAAGGACATCGAGGGCATTCGAGCAGACATGGAATACATCATGTTTTGGCATGCAATCGTAAATTGTTTCGGTTACCTCAACGCAACATGTAACTTTATTTTCTACGTTATAAGCGGCTCGAAATTTCGGCGGGAAATTTACGCCTTGTTCTGTTGCAGACGACCAGGAAGAGAAAGTGTGTTTGGAAGTAGTACCAGATCTCGAACGACCATAAGCACGCGAACAACCAGTACTATTAAATCTAAACGTAACAGTCTATCCGATACCGGCGAAAAAGCAGTGGTTTCTGGCCTTACAAAGGGGTCTTCTGCCCCAGGAGCGGCCCCGGCCCTACTTATAGCGAACAGTGACACAACCGATCACGTGGATGAGGCGACAGAGGATCTCTCTGCAATAACCAGTGTCTCCCCTACAGACATTGATGCTGATGTTGATGAAAATGCTAAAGCCTTAAATGTGGAGTGTGTGCCATCAACAGAGTTTGATAAATCTTATGGATCACAAGATGATAGCATAGATACAGGCCTTGAGAAAGGTGTAGTAAACATGGCCTTTGAAACGTCCGATATGGATGATCAAATACCAGAAACTGGCGTATCCACGCATCTTTGACCTTTAATACAAGGACAAATGAGCCGCCACATGGGAAAACCAACAATCTGCCTATGCGAAAACAAAGGCGCAGATCAGCTTCGCGTTAACCGCGAAGCTGATCAGCGCCTTTGTTTTCGCTACTCGGATAGTACAATTCCTCTTCTACTTAAATCCGAAATTTCAAGCTTCTAGCTCTTTTCTGTGACTGTGCAGCCTGATTTGTGTCAGACCAGTTCGGAAACCACATTGCTGGTTTTCCCACGAGGCGGCTCAAATAAGAGATATATTTATGGCTGTTGACGTTAATCAAGAAAAACTGACAGCTGAAACGCGAATACTTTCCCGTCGTTGTAATTATTTTGGTTTGCATTTGATCCGCCTCGTGGGAAAACCAACAATGTGGTTTCCGACCAGGTACGTCACAAACCGACCTGTACAGCTACAGAAGCAGGCTAGAAGCTTGAAATTTTGGAGTTAAGTAGATGAGGAATTGTACTATCCGAGTAGCGAAAACAAAGGTGATGATCAGCTTCGCAGTTACTGCGAAGCTGATCTGCGCCTTTGTTTTCGCCTATGCAGATTGTTGGTTTTCCCATGAGGCGGCTCATTTGTTGTTGTTTCTGTTTTGTGGTTTAACGACCCAGTGAACGTTTTTTCACCCGATCTTCCCGGGTATTAGCCAGCACTATTGGATGTAAATGTGTCTTGCTCAGTGACACAAACTGGTGCCAATGTGGATCGAACTCACAACCCCTTGATATATATTATAACGTCATCTCATTCAAACTTCAGTACAGTCGTGTTGGGACAAAGCCATACCATCTTTTATACTTATTACATTGTATAATATTTAGTATTCACTAAAAGGAGTTATTGTGCATAAATACAAAGTGGCACGATTCGGCGGTTAGATAAGGACCCCACGACATCTCGAGAACAACACTACCACAATCCACCATGTCAGTAATTGATAATTGCCCAAACCGGTTGCTGTTAATCGGTCAGTTACGTTTTACCTGTTTTGTGTCTTTAGATACGAATATATCAGTTCAGTTTTACTTGTAATGTTCCTTACATGTGTTTTATTAGATGGTGGCAAAAATTGTCTTTTTTCTGTACTATCTGTTAAATTACATAAGAAAAATCAAGGTAAGCAGTTTCATTTTGAATAAAATACTTTGCTTTTTTATTACATCTTCGCTGGTGTAAAGCGTTCTTTGAAGCATTGTGACAATGTATGGAAAAAAAATTCAATACATAAATCTAAATTTGAAAGATTTTATATATACACGTACGTGAAATGGTTTCCTAATTTAAATGTCTGTCGTGGGTAGCTATTTTAACAGATATATTGCCCCTTTTATTACAGTCAAATATTCAATTTTAATTAAGAAGTTGTTAGGTTTTTCAGTGGAAGTACGAGAACTGATTTTTATCAAATCTTTATGTCTTTGCCGATGTCTCTAATTATAAATTAAATATATGTGAGCATTGGACGCACGGGCGATTCAGTGAGAAAGCATTTTACTTTTAATTACATAACTGTACGCCGACAAAGACCGTTACCGAACGAAACAGCACATATGAAACAGTATCGATCCGCAAGAAATACTTACGACAAGATACGTTTAGTTACGGAAGATATCAATCAATCGATCGATCGCAATCGATCAATCACTCGATAGATCGATCGAAAGAACGATCACTCAATCGATCAATAACCCGATCGGTCTTGATCGGTCACTCAAACTTTCGATCAGTTAATCTCTCGATCAATCAATAAACAACGGTTACAATCGATCATCGATCAATCAGTTTATCAATCGACCGAGAGATCGATTGCGATCGAGCAATCAATCGACCGATTAATCAATCAAAGCATAATATGAACCTCAACGCGACAAAATGTACCTTCGGACATTCTGACATTACTAGTAGAAAGCAGCAAAAAGCGAAAAAAATATGTAATATGCGTTCTAGAAATAACACTGTATTTGTAACCTTTGAACACTGGGATACCAAATGAATGAGTTTTAACACATATATATTGTCAATATTTTATCTGCCCTTGTTTTAGCCCATAATATACATTACTTTCTTATATGTATCGTTTAACGGTAACCATAGCAACCGCATCATCATAAAAATAGACAAAATGATAACGACAGATTGCCTGTAAGGTTGGTATGCTTCTATCTTAGCAATAGGTTCTGAGCAGGGCTAAAACAGTTTTAAGCAAATGCATCGAGTTTTGTAAGCTCAGCTTAGAACATGCATAAATGCATTACGCAACTTTGCCGTCATTTTTCGAGACAATGACGTCTGTAGGGTTCATATAGTAAATTGGTCATAACTCAAAAAATAAATGAAATAATCTGGTCAAATAAAGAGTGTGATGTAAGTAACCGCTGTTTATTGTCAAAGTACAGTCACATTAGCACATACGGGTGCGACGGACGCTACGGACAAGTCTCACGTATCTATCCGTTATATACGTAACAATTCGTATTGTATGCGTATATGACCGTAGCTGTACGTGTTGTATCCGCAGGGTCCGTAGAATCCGCGCCCAAATTTTGAAAAAAGTCAAAATTTCGATACGGAAGAAACATCCGTATCTGCACGTGAAGAAATTATAGAACATAATATGGGCCACAACGTGAGAAAATAAACCTTCGGACAATTATTTGAGTATTAGACAAACAAAGTTACACTGAATATATGATGTTTCTAGAGTCTGTTATACGCAAGAGAGCGTAACAAATGCGTATCTGAAGGTGCATGTCCGTGTCTAAACGTAACAGATGGTATCGAAAGGTATGTAAACAAGTTACGTTCCTTATGTATCCGAATATACCCGTATCTATACCGTATATATTCGTATCTATAGGTAATTATAGTTACGTAAATTCATTAAGAACAGTTAGCCCCGCCCACTAATTCCTGCGGATTGCTACGTACAGTATCCGCAACTATCCGCAGCGTACGTAATTGCTAGTGTGACCTAGGCATTAGGCCTGCTCTCACGACAGCGTATAGCGCCAATGTATGTCGATGAATGAGGCATTTTATTCATACGTTGGTGTTAGGCATACGTTTTGCTATATTAAAGTGGGGTTCAAGGGGGTATACATTACGCGGACATATTTTCTTTCGTTAAGCTGGATAAAAGTGAACCAAGAGGTTGGCTAGTTGATATGGTAAACTGCTCTGGAACAAATATTGTACGCCTGTCCTGACAATAATGCACATACTATTTCGGATTTAGATGAAATGCAGCAAAGAATGAGAAAGAAACTTAACCTATCAATAAGA
Source organism: Rugalucina vietnamica (assembly GCA_964017185.1). NCBI lineage: Eukaryota > Metazoa > Mollusca > Bivalvia > Lucinida > Lucinidae > Rugalucina > Rugalucina vietnamica. Next base: position 61,287,924 of record OZ024873.1, read on the forward strand.
GGAAGCAAACTTAAGACGAAAATTGTTGAATATGCTTATGAAAATGACAAATCGACTGACAAATTTGTCATTGAATTTACGAAGAAACAGATCAGGACTTTAGAAGTTACGATTTAGTCTCTCATTTGTCTTGGAATTCTGGACACCTGGGTCCAGTTGTTCAAAACTCTGTAAGCTTGACGCTGCCGTTAAAGCCCTCAATGTGTTAACTATATATCGACTACTTCTAAAGCAAATACACTGTTATTTTTTGTTGAAAAAACGTGAGAATCCTTTGCAATGCACAGGATTCTCGCATTTTATCAACAAAAAATAAGTGTATTGATATAAAAGTGGCAAATCTATATATTAATTATGATCTGTCAAACATTTTGTGTTTGAGGAAACCACGATTGTCGCTGAGTTGTTCTTCTAGAGTTACCTGTCTAGGGAATGAAGGAAACGCAAAACTAAACATTTTCTCACCTTTATTTTAAAGACAAAAGACACAAAATTATTTAAGCCTGGCGCCTCTTTTATGGGACATAGGCAAACAGAATAGCCCCAGATGTGACGCCGCAGAACGCGGCTTTCCATCTGAGGCTATTCTGTTCGCACACAGAAATTCCATCGAAAAATGTGATATTAAATAAAAATCACACCTTACACCCCTAAGAACATAGCGTACACATCTCTTATTAAATCTATGTGTATTTTTTCTTCCCTGAACCATGAGGTTGGCATATGGTTTCCACTATAAAACTGGGCAATAAAGTGTTGCTGATGCAGTAGCTCACTGCAGGGGGTGTGTAATTAGCTGATCCTGTCAGATACAAAAATATTTTCATCAAGGTGCAAAATCGTTAACATTTCATGTATAAAACGGATTGAAAATGCAATTTTATTCAAAAGATTCTGATAATTATGTATTTCTACTTTGTTTTCGTCTAAAATGTAGAAGTAAATATTTGATTTTTATATAGATATATCAATTATCAACAGATAATTAATCACAAGATAACCATAGCAAAATTTGCATAATGACCGCATAAGGTATCTCGGGGTCCAAAACAATAAGACATGTGTACGCCATGATGTAAGTGGACTCACCCAAGTGATTATGATGGGAGAATCCATTCGTCAAATATGGGATAAATAGAAAATGAAACATACCATTTTAAATGAACTGATATCAGATGTAATGTGAATATGAAGGATAAGGATTGCACTATCTACAAAACAAAATCACTTACGACAGAAGTGTAATTCAACGGAAGAAAATGAACAATATGTACATGTACATTAGAGTGAAAGTTTTATGTTATTGTCTCTATAATTCGGCAAATAGGTTACTGTATGGGCGTTACCTCATGTGTACGTTTTGTGTATGGTATACTTTTGACTTAGGAAAAAGCTTAAGGTACACAGTTAAACACTTCAACTCACATGTTTTCTTTTAGAAATTAAGAATAAAATAAGAGTTTGGGTAATTCACTGGGTTGAACAAGATAGCCGATTTCTAACCGTAAATATGTGACAGCGGTCTAGGCTTACTGAGTTCGACTTTTCTTTAATTGCCCTACTTGAACAGATGGACTAGTCGACCACGCCCAGACATCGATAAAGTTGCCGCCTATACAGTAACCTATTTGCCCAATTATACTATACAATATACTAATACATGTAATTGCTTATTTTTTTTTACCTTTGAATAATGCATCCTTGGTCAAAATGTGGTAATACAATAAATGTTATTTAGGCAACTTGATGTAAAGCAAAGATAATGCTAGCTTATGGAACAATATTATGCATGTGATATAAGCGAACTTGATGCTAGATAAGGTGGTTTTGAATCGTGAGTGTGATATATTATTAGCTCACCTGAGCCGAAGGCTCACAAGGTGAGCTAATAGGATAGCCATGATCCGGCGTCCGTCCGTCCGTCGTCCGTCGTCCGTCGTCGTCCACAATTTCAAAGATCTTCTTCTCTGAAACCGCTTGGCCAATCTAGTTGAAATTTTATGTGGAGCCTTCTTGGGTAGTGGCATTTCAAGTTTGATCGCGAAATTCAGGTCACATGACCAAGATGGCCGCCACGCCCATATATGGTAAAAACCACTCAAAAATCTTCTTCTCCAGAACCGGTGGGCCGATTTCCATGAAACTTGATATGTAGCATCGGGGATGTCAGCCCATCATAGTTTGATAAAATGATGACCCTTGGATGACCTTGACCTATTTTACGGCAAGGTCAAATTTGGAAACATAGGCTTTTACATGGGAAAAAGTGAAAACTATGGATTTTTTAAAACTATTGCAGCCTGAGGCCTGAAAAGTGGTAGATGCAAACAACTAACAGAGTAGATGAAGGTATGTGATTAATATAGGTCAAGGTCATCTCTTGACCTTGGCCAGTCTGTTGTCCATACACACTTTACAAAGATCTTCTTCTCTGAAACTGCGCGGCCAATCAAAGTGAAATTTTATGTGGAGCATCCATGGGTAGGGGAGACGAAAGTTTGATCGCGAAATCCAGGTCACATGACCAAGATGGCCGCCACGCCCATATATGGTAAAAACCACTCAAAAATCTTCTTCTCCAGAACCGGTGGGCCGATTTCCACGAAACTTGGTATGTAGCATCGGGGATGTCAGCCCATCATAGTTTGATAAAATGATGACCCTTGGATGACCTTGATCTATTTTACGGCAAGGTCAAATTTGGAAACATAGGCTTTTACATAGGAAAAAGTGAAAACTATGGATTTTTGGAAAATTATTGCAGCCTGAGGCCTGAAAAATGGTAGATGCAAACAACTAATGGAGTAGATGAAGGTATGTGATTAATGTAGGTCAAGGTCATCTCTTGACCTTGGCCAGTCTGTTGTCCATACACAGTTTTCAAAGATCTTCTTCTCTGAAACTGCTTGGCCAATCAAAGTGAAATTTTATGTGGAGCATCCATGGGTAGGGGAGACGAAAGTTTGATTGCGAAATCCAGGTCACATGACCAAGATGGCCGCCACGCCCATATATGGTTAAAACCACTAAAAATCTTCTTCTCCAGAACCTGTGGGCCGATTTCCACTAAACTTGGTATGTAGCATCGAGGACCTCAGCCCATCATAGTTTGATAAAATGATGACCCTTGGATGACCTTGACCTATTTTACGGCAAGGTCAAATTTGGAAACATAGGCTTTTACATAGGAAGAAGTGAAAACTATGGATTTTTTGAAAACTATTGCAGCCTGAGGCCTGAAAAGTGGTAGATGCAAAACAACTAATGGAGTAGATGAAGGTATGTGATTAATATAGGTCAAGGTCATCTCTTGACCTTGGCCAGTCTGTTGTCCATACACACTTTTCAAAGATCTTCTCTGAAACTGCTTGGCAAATCAAAGTGAAATTTTATGTGGAGCATCCATGTGTAGGGGAGACCATCATTGTTTGTTGAAATGATGACCCTATGATGACCTTGACCTATTTTACGGCAAGGTCAATCTTGGAAACATAGGCTTTCACATGGGAAAAGGCGAAAACAAACTGTTGCAGCCTGAGACCTGAAAGTTGCTAGATGCAGACAACTAATGGAGTCAATGAAGGTAAGTAATTAATGAAGGCCAAGGTCATGTCTTGACCTTGGCCCAAGGTCATTTAAATATCAAAATTAAAATTATGGTTTTCTCAGAAATCACTGGGTTTGGAAACTATTGCAGCCTGAGTCCTGAAACTTTGCAGATGCAGACAACTTATGAAGTCAATAAAGGTGTGTGAGTATTCAAGGTCAAGGTCATTTCATTATGACTTAATACTCCAAGATCAGGCTTCAGGTGAGCGTTCTCAGGACCAATGGTCCTCTGGTATAATGATTAACATGCAAAAGTATAGAAGACAGAAATAAAGAAAGAAAAATAGAAAGAGCATGGTTATAACTATCGAAGAACATGCATACACAAGGATCTACTGTATCGTAGACTAACGCATTAAACGCTTCATGAATACACCTACATAAAATGAAGACACATTAGAATGAGTTTACACCAATGTGAGTGATAATGATATATGATTTCACAGAAGAAAAATGAAAAACAAAAACAAAAAAAAACAGCCAAAAATGTATTTAACTAGTTAATTTATTTATAGAATTTATGATGGAGACCGAGACAAATGAATCTAAGGCAAGATTTCAGAAATCTCTTCCGAGGATCTACGCTGACAAGACCTCAACAATCTGAAAACAAGCCTGGGGTTGTCTCGTCACGGCCTTAACATCGTCATTGTTTTAAAGTTATTTTTCACAAATCTGGCCCCGAGGTTATAAAACTTTCTCATGCTCAACTCAGCTTAGACTAAAATTTATCCTGCTTATAAATGTTAAAATGCCAACAATTGTTGGCATTTTAACATTTATGAACAGGATAAATTACTAGTTTTTGAATTGTTAACCTGAATTTTCCACAACTTTTTAATTTCAATATTTATGAGCAGTTGAAATTTCATGCTCAGCTGAGCTTAGCTTGAAAAGAGTTTTATAACCTCGAGACCTGTCTTGAATGACGTCCAATGTTAAAGCTATGGCAGCAATCGGTTAGCTCATGACATTACGAAAACATGCCCATGCAATATACAGAGATTTTAAAGTTGTAAAAAATGAAAATTTCCAGTGGAAACTTTTGGATGCCGAGGCGGGTCTAACGTGTACCCACGATCTATGTTTTGAGCAAAAATAAGAAAAATAGGTATACCCCAGCAAACCCCATTTTTTTTTCTATATAAAAGTGGGGTTCAAGGGGGTATGCATTACATGGACATGTTTTGCTGATGAATACACGGAAACCACATCCAAATTAACCATTTCGCTCCTTATTATTATATAGCTGAGCTTATAAAAACATTCTATATGCGTTTTTTATACTCAACTTACAAAAAAAAATAGCGGAATGGTATTGTGTATAGAATTCTCGACAAAGTCAAATTTAAAGACTATCATAAAACCAGCCGCTCTAAACAAGCTTTCGGAATTTGTGCATAATGGAATGGAATGTGTGTGCCCAAATACGAATCAGAATAACTGTGTGTAATAAAGAGTCACTGATCGTTATTACAATAGATAAAGATAGTCGTAAAGATAGTCGCAATCTTAGTTGAACAGTTAAGTTTCTAGAGCAGAGTTTGACACTCCATATTTATTTGCCATTTTCTGCAACTGCATTTGCTCATTTCTTAGTCGAAAGTACAGATAGATGGCGAAACACATGGCCAGCAGTAGCAGCCCACCCAGAACACTGGAGAGTATCCAGAACTTGTAGATTTCTCCGCAAGTGGGCTCAGCTTGGTTTCCTTCACCGACGCCACCTGTAAAATTGAAGTTCTAAGGTACATGAAACGTCACCTCAGTGTGCGAAAGGCTGAACTATGTTGCCAATTTCACTGTTAGTCAAAAGCCTATATGCGGTGTTTACGACGAATTTAAACTTAAGAAAGATTACATGGATACTTTTATTTAATTAAGAATCGTTTCATTTGCGTATCAATTAAATCAGGTTATGTATAAAATATAGACATAATGGACGTTAGAAAGCCATTGAAAAGTACACAACTTTTACATTAACTAATTTAAGCCTGGCGTACGTTTTGTCGGACACAGGCAAACAGCATAGCCCAGATGTGACGCCGCAGAACGCGGCGTCCCATCTGGGGCTATTCTGTTTGGCTGCACAGAAAAATTTCATCGAAAAGTGGGATAAAAATAAAAATCACTCCTAACACCCTTAAAAATGAAAGTGGACTCACCACTTGATAACGATGGGAAAATCCATTCGTCAAATATGGGTTAAGTATGATCTCGATGGTATACACTCACGTACCTTGGTTTGTTTCCGACCCATAGGCTAACTCGATACTCGTTGTTAGATCACCAGTGTCTGGGATATTACCAGATGATCGACGCTTCCTGCCCTGGGTTTGGCCTTGACCTTGGGCAGCACAATAAGCCTGGGTAATTGAAAAGTTTAATGAAATGTAATGTTTTTTTGTTGTTTTTTTGTTGTTGTTGTTGTTTTTCTCGAATCAGGTTTTACGCAAACCAGAATGTAGTATCACAGAAAAGCTTGTAGTACCATGCGCGGATCCAGAAATTTTCATGAGAGGGGGTCCAACGAAAATGGTAATTTTTGGTCACAGACGAGGGGGGTCCAACCCCCCAAAAATCCCGAAATTTCGTTTTTTTAGGTAAACTTTTCAAATTCCAGGGGGTGTCCGGACCCCCGGTCCCCCCCCCCTGGATCCGCGCATGAGTACATCTAACGGCTGTTATGTACAGATTTGATGTTCTGAATAATAAAGTCAAATAACTTGAAAAAAAAAGGTACAAGTAGGCAACGATCAAAAGAAGGCGCAATCAGAAAAAGATTTTGAACTATCTTTTCCCAAAAGTCGCAGTCACTTTGATGAATGATAAAGGATCTCTACTGACAAGATGGGAAAAGTCCCTAAATGTCATAAATTGTTGGGTAAATTTCTAAAACACCTAATTTACTGTTTTATTGTATAAAACTGGACCAAATGTCAACTATCCAAACATATGCGATTTCTTACACAGCTTATGTTCATGGAGCAAAAAGATAGTTTCCTATGTATCGACTGCAAGTCTGTCCCATAAACAGAATCAAAATTGATGTTGATGATATAAACTAGGTTTAGTTTTGCTGTTATTGCGCATGCGCATCATTGGAACCTGTTTTAAGGTCATTCTGTTTCCAGTCACGTTTAAAAACTTATGTTCCACGGTCTGGTGAACATCGTCCCCCTAGACCCAGCTTCTCGCTAACATATATCGTGTAAATATATATTACGTGTCTTCAGTAAGAAGGATTCGTTGGGTCTAGAGGGAAACATAGTTCAAAACTAAAAAAAGTAATGGTCCCCATTTTTTTAATTTTCGATCAGAAACAAAATGAGAGCAGGTTCTATTTTGTGCCGTTTGAGCCGTATGTACGTTTCCTTACTTTTAGTTCAGTTCAGGTGGTTGAGTGGCCGCCTATTGGGGAATAGCTGCTCACTCGGCTTACATCATGTTTTCATGGTATAAGAACTTAAGTGGCATTTTAGTTTTCCCCACCCCTCGGTTTATGGAGTAGGAATTTCTTTCTGATTGCGCCATTTCCTGATCATTTGTGCTTTTTTTCCCAATGAAGCGTAGGCGCAACAACAACAAAACCAAAACTGGTTTATGTTGACAACATATATTTTGCTTCCATTTATAGCAAAAATTGAAGTTAACTATATAGGAAACTATATTTTGGCTCAATGAACATTAGCAGTATAAGAAATTGTATATTTTGGGTGGGTACACCTATTTGCATCTAGGACTGCTGTCAAATCCATTTTATATAATTTAAATATATACCTAATAATTCAGTATACAAGGTTGCTTAAATTACGCGTTTTAAATATTGAACCCTCGGTTTTAAGCTTTTAGGAATTTTTTTCCATCTTATCCGTACAGATTCTTTGCAAGCAGAATTGCGTCCATGGTATCCTCATAAAACACTTGGAGGTATAATTTGTGATATGTTTGCCATTCGAAAAACCCGTGTCTTGTTTTGGATTGTTGGCCTGTCATGCCAGATAGTTTCGACGCACGGGGCAGATGCTTTGCGCAAAACCTTAGTTCCAGCCATGGTTCAGAGTACAGGTACCCCGAACCCCTAGAGACGAATTATCTTGGTGATCTGAGTCTTTGATGTAGGCGTCAAAAGTATTAGATTTTAGATGAGAAAAGAAAAAAAATAGTGTTTTAGTAATTAAAGTGTAGTTACCTTGTGATATGAAGTTTTTCTATGGAAGACACCATGCACATCTTGTTCTGTACGGTGTGGTAGTTTAAACTTGTTTTGGACCCTGTCTAAAATTAGGTCACAATCACCAAATTCTTATAAACTCTGAACCTCCTCACAACAATGCTTCTGTGGTTAAAATCCATCAATTGGTTTACAAGTTATCGCGTCCGAAAGACTAATTTCAACAGTTATGAACTAGTGACCTTGGAAATTAGGTCAAGGTCACCAAAATCTTATCAACTGAGCCTCCTTCTGTGCAAGTTTGGTCAAAATCCATCAATTAGTTTACAAAATATCGCGTCAGAAAGACTAATTTCAACAGTTTTGACTAGTGACCTTGGAAATTAGGTCAAGATCACCAAAATCTTATCAACTCTGAGCCTCCTCCCAACAATGCTTCTGTGCAAGTTTGGTCAAAATCCATCAATTAGTTTACAAGATATCGTATCGGAAAAACTAATTTTAACATTTTTATGGACTCGTGACATTGAAAATTAGGTCAAGGTCATCAAAATCTAACCAACTCAACAATGATTCTATGCAAGTTTGGTCAAAATCCATCAATTGGTTTACGAGATATTGCGTTGGAAAAACTAATTTCAACAGTTTTTATGGACTCACATACTTGAAAATTAGGTCAAGGTCACCAAAATCTACTCAACTCTGAGCATTTTCGCAACAGTGCTTCTGTGCAAGTTTGGTCAAAATCCATCAATTAGTTTACAAGATATTGCGTTGGAAAGACTAATTTCAGCATTTTTATGGACTCGTGACCTTGAAAATTAGGTCAAGGTCACCAAAATCTAATCAACTCTGAGCCTCCTCTCAATAATGCTTCTGTGCAAGTTTGGTCAAAATCCATCAATTGGTTTACAAGATATTGCTTTGGAAAGACTAATTTCAACAGTTTTTTATGGACTCGTGACCTTGAAAAATAGGTCAAGGTCGCCAAAATCTAATCAACTCTAAGCCTCCTCCCAACAATGCTCTTGTGCAAGTTTGGTCAAAATCCATTCATTTTTACAGAAGATATCGCGTCGGAAAACCTAATTTGATCAGTTTTCATGGGCTGGTGACCTTGAAAATGAGGTTAAGGTCACAAAAATCTAATCAACTGTTCCCCCCTGCCAACCATGTATCTATGCAAGTTTGGTCAAAATCCATCTACTGGTTCAAAATATATCGCGTCGGAAAGAAGCAACGCGGACGCCGACGCGCACGCGGACGAAGACGCGGACGCGGACGCCGACGCCGACGGGATCCGCACCAAAAACAATATGTCCCCCACCTTCGGTTGGGGGGACCTAATGATTGTATGAGTTCAAAACTACATTTTCACGGAAATACTTTTAGATCAAGACTGAAATTTGGATTCTTCTAAGAGTTAATGCCTAATGCAAATCGTAAAGGTCAGCGTCACCTGATTTCTTCATAAGCAATACTTATGTCTATTTAATTTGCATGTAACAAAAACATCTATCATGTGTTTGCTTTAATTCGTATAAGCTTGACATACTTTTTATGGGACATTGACAAATAGCATAGTCCCAGATGTGACGCCGCTGAATTAATTTCATTGGAAAATGAGATAAAACTTAACAACACTCTTAATGCTTCTAATAATGACAGTGGACTCACTTGACATGCCCAAATGACCTCAATGGGAAAACCCATTCGCCACTAATGGATTAACAAACATTTTGTGCATGTATACTCACCACAATGTTGCTGCATTTGTTGTCATTCGCGTCATAACACATCTGATAGCGCACCCTCATATAATACATCTTTGGTCCTCCCAAAAAGCCAGAGAAGAACATTTTACCACTGTGTACAATAAACTTTGTTGGATCGGTGTTTGTTGTGTCCACCACGAACCCTGACTCAATCCCAGCCCGTTGTGCTTCATTGAACTGTATCACAGGGCAGCTACACTCAGCATTTCAGATAAAAAGACAAATGTACGTAAAATATGCTCCAACATACATGCACCTAGTTATGGTAAGGGTTGATAAAACACTAAACGCATATTCTTAGTAGCTGCGCGCGCGCATTACAATGTGCACAATTAAAATGAACGCTTTCTTAAATAAAAACGGAATGTCTCACAGAGTCCCTTTTAGAAGCAATAAATTGCCATTTCAACCATAGTTGATACTGTATATGTCCATCCCAAAGCCAAATGCATAAAATCACCATGGGAAATTTCCAATGCATTACAACCGATTTCTGATTATCCTAGACTGGGAATTTGCTTATTGCCATCATGGATTGGAATTATAAGGTATCACCATGGGTAATTTCCCATACTAAACTTAACTTGAACTATCATTCATGTATGATGTATTTAAATTTCAAATGTAAGATGTACTTAAAAGTCCCTCAGACCCCCTGAGATGTATAAGCCTTTTTCATCATTCACATTGGAAATTTCCAAGGGTTAAAGTTGCTTTAGCCAATTGGAAAAAATCCATCATGGGATATTGCATATGGCCACAGTTTGAATATTAAGACCAGTGTCAGGACGCATACACACTTATCACCCTTGGAAATTTCCAATGGTTAAGATTGTATGGCTAATTACAGAATTAAAGAAAAAAATCTATTATGGGAAATTACCTCTGGTCACAGTTTGTGATATTAAGACCAGTATCTGGACCCATACAAACTAACCAAGACCGTCAAAATCATGAGAAATTGCCCATGATCGCAGTATGAACTTATCACCCTTGGAAATTTCCAAGGGTTAAGATCGTCTTGTCAATTTAAAAAATCTATCATGGGAAATTACCTATGGTAACAGTTTGAACATTAAGACTAGTGTCTGGACCTGTTCAAACTTCTCACCCTAGAAATGAGAAATTGACTATGGTCGCAGTATGAATATGGTATTGATGGTTCTGGTTCAAACTTATCACCCTCGGAAATTTCCAGGGAATAAGATCGTAATGTCAATTTAAAACAAAATCTACCATGGGAAATTTCCTATGGTAACATTTTGAATACCTAGAATAGTGTCTGGACCTGTTCAAACTTCTCACCCTAGGAAAATTCCAAGGGTTCGTATAATCAAAACCTATCAAGAGAAATTGCCTCTGCTCGCAGTATGAGACTTCACAAATTGAAATGACAACATATGTTCTTAATGTAGTCTTCAAGACATATTCAATCTGGGAACTAAAGACAACCAACATTTTTTTCATGACATAGGTCATATTATTATGATAAATCTTAATTGACATGCGTATAGAAAAGCACATATGATTGTGTTGTTTGACCATACCAGTTGAACTAAGGTGATAGTTTTATTCTAAATCAAAGGCTTTGTTACAAAACCTCGAACATAAACATTCTTACACAAAACCTTGAACATAAACATTCTTAGGTATTTTCCCATGATAGTTTTTTTTTTAATTTGACCATACGATCTTAACCCCTTGGTAATTTCCATGGGTGATAAGTTTGTATGGGTCCAGACACTGGTCTTAATATTCAAACTGCGACCATAGGTTATTTCCCATATACTTTTTTTAATTTGACAATACGATCTTAACCGTTGGAAATTTCCATGGGTGATTAATTTGTATGAGTCCAGGACACAGGTCTTAATATCACAAACTGTGACCTGAGGTAATTTCCCATAATATTTATTTTTTTCTTTTTTTATTCTGTAATTGGGCCGTACAATCTTAACCATTGGAAATTTCCAAGGGTGATAAATTTTTATGAGTCCAGACGCTGGTCTTCATATCACAAACTGTGACCAGAGGTAATTTCTCATAATATTTTTTTTCTGTAATTTGGCCACACAATCTTAACCATTGGAAATTTCCAAGGGTGATAAGTGTGTTTGCGTCCTGACACTGGTCTTAATATTCAAACTGTGACCTTTTTAATTTGACTGTACGATCTTAACCCTTGGAAATTTCCAAGGGTGAAAAGTTTGAATGGGTCCACAGGTTTAAATTTTTTTAACCGGAGTACCCGACACACCTGCAAGCAGAACATGGCTTGTCTCACATATGAATTCGTGCCCCGTGCGAGGCGCGAACCCACATCGGTGAGATGATCGAAAGATCAAGGGCACTGAAGTCAGCGACCTTAACCACTCGGCCACGGGGGCCGCCGGTTTAAATTTTCAAACTGCCACAGCAACTTTGGAAATTTCCAAGGTGAATAATGTAAATGGCTTATGCAACATCTCGGGGGGTCAGAGGGACTTACCCATGGTGATACCTGATAATTCCAATCCATGATGGCCATACGCGAATTCCTAGTATGGAATATTCAGAAATCTGTTGTTGTGCATTGGAAATTTCCCATGGTGATTTTATGCATTTGGCTTTGGGATGGACATATACAGTATCAACTATGGTTGAAATGGCAATTTATTGCTTCTAAAAGGGATTCTGTGAGACAATCATGTTTTATTTAAGAAAGCGTTAATGTCATATGTAAAATATGCACCAACATGCAAGCACCAACATGCAAGCACCTAGCTATAGGTAAAATACTTTGACTGTTCCGCTTGAACTCACGTGATGAAGATTTGTAAACATGGTAAAAGGGGCACCTATTATTTTACACATTTATCCAGTGCCATGTGAAGCATGTGGTCATATGTTATTAACCGTCATAGAGTCGCATTATTGAGAACATAGTTATCTAAGCAGTGCGGTCAATAAATGCATATCTATGTCAGAGGTTAAGCGGCACGGTCAACATATTTTACCTATATCGTACGGAATGATAAAACCGTAAACGCATTATATATGCGCATTACAGTGTAAGCAATTACATATAAAATATGGCACATACGTGGTGAAAACAAAGTGTAAAATGTAGAAATAACCAATCGTCAAAGTGCGCAAATGCAGAACACTGACTTACCCATTTTGGTCTAGAAACACGACGCCTGGAGTGAAGTTAGCGAATGCCGAAACCTGCATGGTGTGTCCGTTAAGACCCACGGGCACGGCATTAGCTGACACTGGAAAAATTACAACATTGCGTCATGATAACGCTTATGTTACATGAAAGAACAAGTAGCCCAAAGGGCAACGATCGCTCACCTGAGAATTAACAAGTTAAGTTACAAGTGAAGTAAAACGAAATATTTTTCTCAATCTAACTCAACGGGGGTTTTCTCATACACGCAACTCAATAGTCTGAGACAGAATCTGGCCAAATCATCCGAACTCAACTAAGATATTATGGTTGTCCAAGAATGAAGAAGACAGAATAAAATTGAAACCGCTAGAGTTGCCACAACACTAAATATCGATTTTCAAACACTTAAGGGCAGTGAACTCATCCATTTGAACGCAAATGGTGGTACGATCTGGTCGAATGTTGAACTCCTGTGAGATTTTATGGTTGTTCTTGTTACCGGCAAGAAAGGAGAAGCTCCACTGAAAATAAAGATGCCAGAGTTGCCAAAATATTTTTCCCATTATAAACCTATAGTTTGTTTTCTAAACGCTCAAGGGCAGCTAACTCCGCAGTCTGAGATAGAATCTGGCCTAAAGGTGAACTCATGCGAGATATCATGGTTGTCTTTGTTACTTTTAAGAATGAAGTATATCTGATAAAAAAAAACTGTCGCTAGAGTTGTAACCCTATGGGAGCTAATACATGCTACCATCGAAATCAGAGTTGTTATCCTATCTGCTTCAAAACCTATTGTAGGCAATCCCCTACCCAAGTGGTGCTTCGTATAAAATCTAATAGCGATTGGCCGACAAGTTCTGGATATATACACATGGAAATAAGTTAGGGAAGACTTTTAGCCCTTGGGCAAAGTTTGAAAAAATCCATTTTCCTTTTTTCTGGCGACACCGAAATTTTTATCACTTATATTTCATACCTTGGCCTAGCTACAGACTAATTTATGGAAATTCGCAACATTTTGTCTTTGTGCTACGGAGGATACAATATGCCATAAGTGAAAAACTCCACTTTTACTGAATAAAAGTTTGCCTTTTTGCTTCTGCACTCCGCAAAACCCAATTTTTGAAAGCAAAACAGGAATAAAATGTTGAATCTGATCGTTCTAAATGAATAAACGACTTCGGACCTTAAACTTCATGCTTTATCTCTAAACCAGCTAATCATACAAAATCTACAGTTTGCATTGATTTCTATGGAAAGCAAAATTCTTGGATATTTTGCAAATAAAGCCGTAAAAGAATAATTCCGCTAGGACACTATAACCAGAACGTGCATGTTTAGATTCCTAAAGGGAATTGGATATCTGGCCCAACATTTACAACCGGCAAAATGTATACCCAAAAAACAAAACGTGATCATTAAACCTACCCCTGGGAAAGTATGAACCTACCGCCGACAGTCGGTCAGAAAATAGAGAAATTATGACCAGAGTTCAACAAGTAATGTCGCAGCTTTATGCTTGCGAAAAATTACGACAATGCGAGTTCAAATAATGAAGTTATCGCAAAGACTAGCAGTGCGTTTCTTTTTAGCAAAAAAATTCTGAATCAAAGATGGCCGCTGTCCGCCGCAGATTATGTTTGATGCTAACCTTTTTCACATAGAAGCATCTTTGGATACTACAGATTCTAACAATGTGTCAAAATATTCGGCTTCATAATTTTTACAAAGAAAGATATATACAGTCCAAAGTTGGTAGTCACATTATTATAGGTGTTCCCTAACTTATTTCCATGTGTATATTTGTATTTGAAAATATAAGTACCATCCTATAAGCTCACGTTGTGAGCATCCGGCTTAGGTGAGCTAAAATGATACAGGTCCATCTTAAAGTTTTAAAGGACCTATTATATTTGTTACGAGGAATAAGAAGAAGTAATTCATTACGAAAACTTGCCCATGCAATATACGAGTAAAGAGATTTTTTGAGCTTCGAAAATTGAAAATTTTCCTAAAAAAAAAATAAATATTTTTCTTATTTTGCTCAAAACAAAGATTGTGGGTACACGCCCATGCGGTTCTAACGAGTACCCACAATCTATGTTTTGGAGCAAAAATAAGAAAATTAGGTATACTCCTGCATACCCCAGTTTTGCTACTGTAAAATTGGGGTTCAAGGGGGTATACATAACACGGACATGTTTTCCTGATGAAAATGATAAGCTTTAATCTTTCACGAGGCTCTTCAGCACCATCAATTTATTTTTTTTCACTTATCTTTGGATACCCTTGTCACTTTAGGTGCTGTTGAGGCAGCCATGTTGTTTATGCATGCAACAATATTATACGAATAAACCATTTCACAATCAAACAAAGTACAAGTAGGCAAAGATCAGGAAAAGGCGCAATCAGAAAAAGACTCCCACTCCAAAAACCAAGGTGGGAAGTATCTTTTCAAAAATTTAATATGACAATTGCTTTTCTTTAACGATTTCTTATTGCATAAATACCGGTACCCGTGTTACACGATATTAACAGCCATACAGCTGTATATTAATGAAAAGAAAGCCATGTATTCGTGAGCGCGTGCTGTAAATACATGTTTTTTACTTATGCTCGTTACCGGGTGCCACGAAAAGCACGTGCTAATATTAAGTAACTTAACTTCGCCCGGAACGAGCATAAGAATGAAAGCTTTTACGCGTATAAAAATGTGACGTGGCTGTAAAATATACTGCGCCATCATTTATTTCGTTTATGCAATAATAGCGATCAAAAATGATTTTTTTTTTTTTTTTTTTTTTTTTTTTTTTTTTTTTATTTAATAACATTCGTTAGACTTTCTTTTCTCTCTCCGTTTACGTTTTCTTTTCACATATGTTCTGTTTCTAGCATTTTGAACGCATATGTTGATGTCTTTTTTCTGCCTTGTTTGCATTTTCCTTTTTAGTAATTTGTAAGCATGTGTTCTATCTATCATTTATACCTTAGTTATAGCTCAAATATATGTTCGACAAATTGTAATACGAACATTTATTTAAGTAAGTTATGACCTGCCAATTTTGTGCACTTAATATTTAAATTTATCATGGGAAAGGGACTTTATAAGCTTAAAGCTTTCGTTCTAATCCTGTCTTTTGTTATTGTATGTATATATGTTTCGCATGTCAAATTTATATTGAGAATAAACTAAACATGTTTAAACTAAACATTCGCTAGGTCCCGAGGGGAGTGTTGAAAACCGAGGACGTACGGTTTTCAACACTCCCCTTGGGACCTAGCGAATGTTAATGAATCGAAAATCATATTTGATCCCTATATTCGTGACTATTTCATAACTTATACTCACAAGTCCTAGTAAAGACAATCTTTACTTTGAATTCTGTTCCTATCTGTGCAGGCGGGGTCAATGCTACTCCGGTTGTGTAGTTCACAAAAGTCATTTCTATTGTGAATCTAGTTGGTGCAATGTTTTCTGAATTGATGGTCAATCTGAAACGATTAATATGTCCTTTAAGTTGTCCAGTAATATACAAAATCAAACCAATGCATATTTAAAATCCATATAAAGTAGCCCAAATTGCAACGATAACTCACCTGAGAACCAACAGCTTGAAGTTACATTACGAAAACTTGCCAATGCAATATACAGAGATTTTTTAAGTCGTAAAAAATGAAAATTTTCAGTAGAAAAAAAAAATGATATTTTTCTTATTTTTGCTCCAAACATAGATTGTGGGTACACGTTATAACCACCTCGCTGAGGCGGTTCTAACGAGTACCCACAATCTATGTTTGGAGCAAAAATAAGAAAAATAGGTATACTGTGTGTGACCCCTGCATACATCAGTTTTGCTATATAAAAGTGGGGTTTGAGGTGGTACACATTTCACGGACATGTTTTCCTGATTAAACTTCTAGTATTCAAACATATTCCCATTCTAACTCTATGGTGACTCTATTTTTCAGACCTCAATGGCACCTAACTCCACTGTGACAGTCTGAGGTCGAATGTGAACTCATGTGAGATATTGTGATTTTCAACATTTTGCCAACAAGACTGAAGAGATCCAATCAAAAATGAAGGAGTTAGAGTATTGACAACACTAAATATCATTTTTAGATTTTCAAGGGCTGCAGCTAACACCGCAATAATTTGTGATGTTCGAATCTCGAATTTATCCGAGAGCTTATGGTTGTCCTTCTGATGAAGATCGGATCAAAAATGAAGGCGCTAGTGTGTTGACAACACTGATTTCAATCTTTTGAAACATTCAAGGACAGCTAACTCTGTAATCAGTAGTAGGATCTAGACGAATTTATCTGAGATATAATGGTTGTTCTTGTTACTGTGACGAATGATGAATATTCAATCAAAAATGAAGGAAATACAGTGTTGAAAACACTAAATAACAATTTGTAAGGCAATCAAGGGCAGCTAAAATAGAATATGGTGACCAGGAATCGATGCCACAAGATAAAAATTGCAATTATGGCAATCTTGGAGGATTGACAAAAATAATAACATTGACTGGCACTAACATCACTCCGTCCTCCCCACTCGGCCACGTGACTTCTCATTGTTTTCATCGGGAAATGAAGAACACCGAGAATGACACATCTTACTACAAAGAATGATAAAGATCAGATAAAAAAAAAAAAAAAAAAAAAAAAAAAAAAAGACGCTGTGCGTGTCGACAGCACTAAATATAAATATTTCTAACTGTCAAGAGGAGCAATCTGGTCGAAATTCGAGAAACATGTATTGTAGATGCCCTTGTTACCTGCAAGTATAAAAAATCGATTCAAAATAGCAGAGAAAATGTGTTGACGCCACTTTCCCCATAAAAAGTCTTTGGAGATTTTTGAAAACGCTCAAGGGCAGCTAACTCAGCAGTCCCTGAAGGGATCTGGACGGAATTCGAACTCATCCGAGATATTATGAATGTTATCGTTACCTGCAAGAAAGAATACGATCTGACCAAAAATGTAGGGGTTTAGAGTGTTTACAAGGTTTACCCCATTTTAACCAAGTGGGAGCTATCTGATCCTACATGTACCTGGATTAAAACCTAGTGTGGATAATTCGTTTCACAAATAGCAATTACATGTAGCATGTCGCCCCAGCCATCCATAGCATGATTTAGTCGAACCTAGAAACGGGACTGCAGAGCTTGTTACCTTTGGCCTTACGTTTCTAACGAGTTCCCACAAACGATGTTTGAAACAAAAATGATGTTTATACCCCTGAACACCCCCAATATTTTACTGGGCCTCTCCCGTGGCCGATTGGTTAAGAGCGCTGATTTCATTAACGCGCTTCCTCATTTGATCATCTCACCGCTGTCTCTGGTGTGGGTTCGAGCCTTACACGGGGCACATATTAGACAAGCCACGGGGTTCTCACATTTACGCCCCACCCACTTTTTTCCCGTCTCATATGACCTCAAATAATCTTGAAAGGGACGCAAAAAGGAATGAACAATATTTTACTATATCAAACGTACATGTAATCCTGGACCCAGTTGTTCAAAACTTCGTAAGCTTAACGCTGGACATCGTTAAGCCCTCGATTTGTTAACTATATATCGACTTCTAAAGCAAATACACTGTTACGTTTTGTAAAAAATGTGAGAATACTTTGCAATGCAAAAGAGTCTCACATTTTTCAGCAAAAATAACAATGTATTGTATTATTGCCATTTTACAACGAATCGTTAACTAACGACAGGTCCCTGATGAGTGTAAACTTACTGTGTTTCCATTCCTGCTGCTGTTATAACTTCTGAATGTGGGCCATTATCTGGATCACAGGTCACGTTGTAGTACCTGTCATTTGGGTTTATCAATGTTCCATTGGCTGTAGGGGCCTGTGTCAGCCCCAATACCTTATAATCCACAGCATTCTGAAATAGATTTTGTTGGTTGGTTGGATTTAAAGCTTTATGATAGTCATCTTAATTTTTCAGCTATGACAGAACTACATGTACCACTTCATGTGTACGTATGCCGAAGTTGCTGTAGGCAGTTGTCGTAGAGGTGAGGTGCGTTCACTGATATCGAGCACTAAGTCAAATATAGAAACACCATTAAAGGCGTTTGATTCCGGCAGGGTAAAAGAAATCAAATGAGCCGCCTTATGAGAAAACCAACATTTTGCATATGCGAAAACAAAGACACAGATCAGCTTCACAGTTAGATCAGCTCCGCGCTCCACTTCGGTACCTCGTTCCACTTTCGCTGGTGTATAACGAAACACCGATGGGAATACCCCGTCTACTGCGAGTAACTGCGAAGCTGATCGGCATCTTTGTTTTGTTTTCGCTACATGGATAGTACTTTTTTTCTCCTTTCTAAATCCAAAATTTCCAGCCCCTAGCCAGCATCTGTGCTTGTACAGCCCGGTTTGTGTCAGACCTGTTCAAAACCCACATTGTTGGTTTTCGCATTTTACTGCTCAAATATAACTTACTGTATCTGCAGCTGACGGCTTGACGTAACAATTATGTGTCGTTAAGTTCGCCGGACTAGTCTGCACTCTGTTTGTGTTGGTGATTACCGTAAACACCTGATATACAGTACCGTTCACGGTCTCTGATACTGACAGGCACTTTGTCGGCGTTGACGTCACGGGGTCATAGCCCATTAGACTGGCATAGTCATTGGTTCTCATCTCCATCTTAAGGCTACCATCCTCAAGCGTGGAACAAGTTGATATGACTGAAAAAAATCATCGGGAGGAAGTTATGCACAACTACATGTACATGTATACATCCAATCAGTTTGTATGAGCCGCGCCGCGAGAAAATCGGTTTTCGGTGTTTTCGACCAGGTCTGACACAAACCGACCTGTAAAATCACAGAAGCAGGCTAGAAATTTAAAAAGAAGAGAGATTGTTGGTTTTCCCATGCGGCGTGCATGTATAAATGTTTGTTTCTTCTTTACTTATTGCTGAACGTTTAATAATATACATGTAGATAGTATACAATCATTTAAGGTGTATCAGTAGACATGCAGATAAGTGGTATTATTATCTAGAGAAAACTATTTCCATATTAATATTGATATTATGTTAATTTAAAGTTTACTCTCTCTCTCTCTCTCTCTCTCTCTCTCTCTCTCTCTCTCTCTTTAGTTCGTGACAAGGATATTACGTACCTACTGCCTGCCATTTCTGAAAAAAGACACACAGAAAATTAAGGTATGTGAATATTGTGTGTGAAGGGATTTAACATATCGGAGGACAGTCTAAGTGATCAACAAAATTGACAGAATAATTATCTTTCTAGATGTGTACAAACGAGAACCTGATGTTGTGATAGCGTTTTGTGACCCCCAACAGCTATGGTCATGGTCATGCGGAAACCGATACGCTAAGTCAACAAAAAATTAAAGAATGATACGCAGAAATGATATATCAAGCCACTGGATGGCGTCAAGCCAACTTTCAACCCACTGCAATGAAGCGGGGTTGTGTAGCTCGCATGCACTCTATCTGGCACATAGTATCTTCAAATTGCACAGTCATACTATTGTAAATATTAGACTGTATATTCATTTAGTCAAGCATTTAAATATTTATTAGTTGAGGACCGCATATCTGCCAAATATGTTATCCTTTTTGAATAAAATTATTATTATTATTATTATTATTATTATTATTATTATTATGATCGCATGCATGAATATGCATTTCACGAAACAAGAAATTTATAACTGATCATGTTTAATGTCAGTTTTATGTCAGTTTATGTCAGTGTTTGTTAGTTCGGGAAAATAATTCTAACACGTTTTCGGATTAATCAAGTCAAATCTGTGAGGCTCTTCTGCGGATGAGACTCAAAAAATCTGAAATCGAGCCTGACATTCCCTTGTTGAGGCCAGAACACCATCGTGGCTTATTTTTTCTAACCCATCTTTTAACATTTTGACCATGAATAGGCTTCAAGTTCTGTTCAGGCAGTCATTTTGTTTGCACATGACACAATCTGCAAATTGAGCAGTGACAAAAAGTATTTGCACTCATCTTACGAAAGTATTAAATCAGCATTTTGTTTTCTGCTTACAAACCAAGCAAAATTAAATTTTGAGAATCAATGCAGCAGACAACATTACTCTTTTCTTTTACTCTTGTTAACTTCCTGAAATTAACACCTGAATGGGTAATTTTGTCTCTGGCACACAGCTCGTCACTTCATTTTATGGAAGGTGTACACTTCTGTTAGCTGAATACAGAATCGATTGCTATTTTGAGACAGCTAAAAGTACCAGGACTGGTTTAGAAAAATCTCGCACAGGCACACAAAGAGATATGCTTGTCTCATGGGCGAGAAACAATATTTAAATTATGAATATAATTGATGGCACTGTCCAGAAAAGAAGACAAAATATACCAGCTATGAAAAAATTATATTGATCAGCAGAAAGGTTTTACATGAGTGCATTTCTTAGGCTTACCTCAAACTGGCTGAACACTAGTATTACGAACGCTATGAGGTTTAAGCATCTCATCTGAAAAGCAAACATTTTTATCATTTATTAGACACACCGTCCATCAAAAAAACTTGTCCGTGAAAAATGCCCGGCCCTTTAACAAGAGAAACAAGAAGTTTATTCACGATTCCAAAGGCCATTAGGCCCATGAGGATATACAATATTTACAAAACAATGGCAAGTAGGATATAACATTATGATACAAACAATAATAATAACAATCAACGTGATCAACGTGAGAACATATGAAATTGACATGACAGTGACAATAGATAGATAGATAGATAGATAGATAGATAGATAGATAGATAGATAGATTTTAGAGTTTATGACAGTGTTGACGCACTCTCTGTAGTACCGTATAGGCAAACGTCGTGCTATACTGGCCCAATTAAAGTCGAGTTTTGGTTTAAAAATAGGTGGGGTTGGATCAAACTTTCTATAACCATAATAAATAAATTAATTAACATAATACACAAATATTTAGAATTTACAATCAAACAAGGAAGGACTTTTAGAAGAACGAGGATATTTTTTTTCTTCTACATATTGATCGGAAAATTATTGCAATCATCAGAGGATATTTTTTTTCTTCTACATATTGATCGGAAAATTATTGCAATCATCATTTAATCTCAGATGTGACTCATAGGGAGTATGGACCAGATTGGGCGTAACTTTTTACAGCTGTCACAAGGAAAATAGTTGTAGGGAATTATGTGTACTTGTATTCTTATTGTTCATATCGTACAGCAGGTTTTATCGATCAGAAAGTCAAGGAAACAATCAAAACATTCAATCCCAGAAACATTAGAGACACCAGGATAACATCTCCGTGACATGTATACCCCCTTGCAAAATTGGAGCATGCAGAGGTATACCTATTTTTTCTAATATTTGCTCCAAAACATATATTGTGGGAACTCGTTAGAACCGCCTAGGCGGGGCGTTTGGCGGTTCTAACGTGTATCCACAATCTATGTTTTGAGCAAAAAAAAAAATCAACTGAAAATTTTCAATTTTCACAACTTAACATAATCTGTATATTACAAGGGCGTGTTTTCGTAATGAACATTCTTTTTTTTTTCCTTACAACTTTGTGGTTTTTGTAACAGTTATGGTGATCGGGTCAATTTTAGAAATAAGAAAAAAGTTCAAAATACGTTATATATACAGTCAGACATAACTTAAGCATCGCCCTAACATTATTCTATAGAAGGTTTTGAGTTAACAATTACTTCATAACAACACTCATTCTGTGACTAAATTTTACCAGTGTCTTTTATGGATCTGTTAGAACTGTCAGGGTTAGATTCTATGGGGCCATTAATACACTTATCCCTATTTTGGGGATATGCCTTTAGTAATTGTATAATTCTTCAATAACCATTTCATTTGAATTTGTAAAAGCTCGAAAATAACCTGATTAGAATGAAAAATAGACAAAATCCAACAGGCATTTTGTTATACTCTATGTTTTATGGAAGTTACAGGAATAACAATTTAAACGTATTCGCTTGTTATTTAAGCATTACGTTTTCACTATGTAACACGCCAGTCTTAAACCTTTCATAACTTTTGTTATCACTGATAACAGTTCGCATTTTCAAGGTGATTAGGGTATATGTGACATTGTAACAAAATGACATTTACAGTTTACACCTCTTTGGCGACTTCTGGGCTATTTCAGGATATGTTTACCTCGCACTTCTATATCTATCGCCAGTTTCCAGAGTGTTTTTCTGTTTTTCTTAATCATTTAGCTTGTCACAATAAATTCTTATAAAGAAGATAATTGCTTTTGCAGCAGTGAGAAAAAGATAACATTCTTGACTGTGGCCACCTGTTTGTTTCAAGAATTAGATGAAATATACCATTTGTATCTGATTTCCACTTTAAACAGTGTATGCAGTGCCTGATTAGACTAAATGAAACGCTGATCTGAGTCTATTAAGATATTAAGATGGCTTTTTACAATATTGAGAATTTCAAAACATATGCATGTGCATACTTTCTGCATTTTAGGTACCCACATTTTGAGTACCCACACACAGGGTGAAATTCCACAATTGAGTACCCTAAGACCACAATAGTTTCGTAATAACGGTTTCAAGTCTTGACTCGAAATTTCATGAATCAGTTTAATCTGAATACCCACAATTGTGTTTGATTTTGAATTTTGTGAGCACTATTATAGTAAAGAAAAACATAATTTGTCCATGCTTTGTGTAACAACAAGGTTAGTTTCCAACATTTCAATATCCACAAATATTTATATGCACTTTTGAATACCCACTTATTTCGAATACTGAGTGAAGATTGAATATTTCAAGTACCTAAACTTTATGTAGAAGCATCTCTAAAATATCTACATCTTGTAATTGCCACCAATTCTGGGTGCCTACAAAATTCGATATTTCATTATCCACACTTTTGAGTACCCTCATATTCTGGGTACCAACAAATTTAAAGTCCACAAATTTTAACTGCCCAAAATTTGAAAAATAAAAAATATAGTTTCAAAAATTTCAAACGTGCTACCAAATTTTGAGTACTCACAATTTTGCATACACATATATATTAGTACCCACTAGCTTCTAACACAAAATGGACCAAGAGAAAAGAAGAATACTGAAACCTGCAGAAATCTGATATCAGACATCTGGAGACTGGTAATTGCTCTTTTCACAGTTTACTGATAATGATGATAAAAGCTGAAAGCGAGATATTTTTCTGAGATTTATAACCGGCTCAGTCAGCTCCATCGAAGCTATTTTGGGCGATGAATACAGGAGTGATAGTCCCATTACATTAAGGTATATCAAGATTTGTTGTTAATATCATTGATTTATCAAATGTCATAAATGGTACAAGTAGAATTGTTTGTCTAGTTCATTCTGGAACATATTCCAAGAGATGTCGAAGTTGCTGTTAGATCATAAAGCACTCTACTTTGTGTGTAGCTGGTCCATAAAAGGAAAGGTACAGTACATGTCCCAGACTTGTGTTTTGAATTCATGGATGGTGGGGTTATGCATCCGGTCAGTACGACAAATGTTTACATGTCATTGGCAGTTGCTAAATACCTTTTTAGTCCTCAAAACATACCTGGTGAAGAAATGTCATCCATTAAAATGTTATGACACAATATGTTCAGGTGATGCTTAACTTATGTCTGATTGTATATATGTTACTGAGCTTTGAACCTTACCTCATCAAGCCTGTTTTATTATGTAAGTGGGAGAGAGTTGACGAGGGTTTCGTGATAACAGAATCTTTGGTTGAGGTTTTGAGTTTATTTATTGTCTGCGTGCACGCGCGTAGACCTGCTTTTAGATGTTGGTTGATCTTTAATTGCACGCCGGTGGGTTGGGCGTCGGACTCTATGATGGCCCCGACAAAAAGCTATTCATTTTAGTTACTTGGGGCCGGAGCTTCTTATCTGATGCGGTCCACCGGGGTTTTGCTCCGGAGTTAGTAAGTTATTGGGCGCCGATGGATCGCTTACTCTATCTTTGAGTCCTCGTTTTAGATTCATTGTGGATGTTATCCATGATTTATTTGTTTGTCCATGATGCTTCATTGACTAGTTAGAGATTCACCACGAGGACCGAACAACTAATCAAATGTTGTGAACCACTGCAGAATCTGACGGTGAGGTTAGGTACCTGTAAAACCGGTTTAAGTCCGCCAGTATTTTTGTGTTACTGATCGTTCCAATGCGATACTTCAGTGGTGGTTGTTTTTGTTTAATGTATTGGTGTTCAAAATGTTTGTGCTATTGGCGCCTTATGTATGTTTTCATATTTTTAGTTAAGTTTAGGTAACTGAGTGGCCACCTATTGGGAAAATAGCTGCCCATTCGGCTTACCAAATGTTTTCATGGTATAAGTACCTGATTGTTAATTTAGGTTTTTCCCACCTCGGTTTTTGGAGTTGGAATCTTTTTCAGATTGCGCCTTTTCCTGGTCGTTGCCTACTTGTACCTTTTAATTAGTTGAGCCACCATTTTGGACAGAATAAGGACAAACGGCAGTCACATGATTATATTCTAGCGAACGAGAGATTTTTATCGATCCTAGATAGGTCGGACTGAACAAACAGTATATGTAAGAAGTATTTCTATTTGCCGCAAACGGATCGTTTTGGTCGGGAGTCGTTTCGACCTATTAGATCGTTTCGATCGAAAATAAAATCAGTGGAGGTAGCGAAACATGGTTAGCCAGGTCAATTCAAAATATGTATTTTCTTTCATAAAATCTCTTTTAACATATGTCAGAATACAAAAAAAAATACATGTATAGTAATGTAGCATTCGTCATTTTGGGAGATCTTTGTAATCCCTACATGTCCTTTAAATAGGACGATTACAAGTCATTTCGGCTGGTATTAGTAATACAAGCTAGAAGTGTGGTATTTGTTATCAGACCGTAATTTAGCGGACATAAACGATCGTTCAGTAATTGTGTTTTGCCTTGTCTTGCGCTTATTCTTATGTACATGTAATATACAGTAAGAAAACGTCGGATGTTAGTCAATAAATTTTATAGACAAACATACACTTAATACAATTTTAATATACAAACAGCATATAGAATGACTGCAAGCTGTTCAAGATTATTTAAACGATTAGACGGTTTGTTTAAATCATCTTGCCTCGTACAGACAGTACGCCTACTTTTTGGAGTCATTTTCCATTTTTATCACTCTGACGACTAAGGTTACATGGTCAGATTTACATATTTTGTTTCCATGTATTCTAATGTTACAAAAACAAATATCCTTTTTTGTGACCAATATATTCCCGATAATCAATAAATGTGGTGTCTAGGCGTTTGTCCAAAGACATTAGACATGCCATTGCAAAGACGCAGGCAAGAGAAAACAGCGTCGCGCTGGCATTTTGAGTCCTTGAATACAGTATTTTATTACCATGGCTTGAAAATATAAATGTTAAAAAATTCATTTAGTGTACATGTTTTAATTATATGACCCCGCTTAGGCATATGTCTTTGATTTTGACTTCACTTGTGTAAATTTTTGAAATTGCAGTACATTTGTCGGTTTATAAAGGGTCACTGATGAGGGTTCAGTACCCGAAAATGCGCAACATGGTCCATACTACTTCACGTTGAACATTTTTACTGATTCAAAAGGATCAAACTTTTATATTCAATTTGTAAACAAATAAATAGATAGTCAAAAGATGAATGAATGGCGGATTCAATGACCAAATAAAGAATAAAGAAAGAAAGAAAATAATATGCTGAATAAAATAATTCATTATTTGTTCGTGAAAGTAAGCAATAACAGTAAAATAGATAGAATGGCTCAGACGCATATATACATGTTATCTAAAACAAAGAAATTGTTCACTTGTGCGATATTAATAAGAATATAGACATCTTTTGACGTGTTTGGTAAATACGTAACTTTCATGTGCATGTCACACAATGTTCGCCGGCTATAAGTCCTTCTTTTAAAGTGTCTCATATCTATTGCCCGAACAGTATATTTTTTATCAAAATTAAATTTACATTATTTTAATATATTGTATACTGCATAATTTAGTAATAATTGCAAAATGAAGGTCCACCATTGAAGATTTGTTGCAGAATTTAAGACGAAATACGCACAGCCTATAAATCTACAGACTTTTTTTTTTAAACTATACATCAGAAAATAAAAAAATATTATGAAACTGGACACAACTTACTTTTTGCTTTATTTAATCCACCGTTATTAATGATAAAACTTCAAACCGTTCTTAAGCAGCGTATTAAACTTTGAGGACTGAGTTAGAAAATTGCGAATTATTTGCACCACGTGTTGCATGTAACATCTGCTTTAATTAAAATCTCTGGTCTTTCATCAGTCCATCAAGAAAACACGTCCGTGAAATGTATAACCCCTTTAACCCCGCTTTTATATAGTAAGACTGGGGTTTGCAGGGGTATACCTAGTTTTCTTGTTTTTGCTTCAAACCTAGATTGTGGGTACTCGTTAGAACCGCCTCGCCGAGGCGGTTCTAACGTGTACCCACAATATATGTTTTGAGCAAAAATAAGAAAAGTATCGAAAATTTTCTACTGAAATTTTTCAACTTTTACAGCTGAAAAAATTATCTGTATATTGTATGGGCAAGGTTTCCTAATGATTGATTTCGACATTTTGTGTTATTTGAATGCTCAAGTTGATGATGTCACATTCGTACGCCCAAACCTTCGTCAAGTTTTGTAATCTTGGAAAACTTTCAATGGTAAAATCTACATCAATATATGCTTTTTTCCTTGAAATGTAACATCATGAAAACATGTCCGTGACATGTATACCCCCTTAAACCCCACTTTTACACTCGTACACGTATAGCAAAACTGGGGTTTACAGGGGTAAACCTATTTTTCTTATTTTTGCTTCAAAACATAGATTGTGGGTACTCGTTAGAACCGCTTCGCCGAGGCGGTTGTAACGTGTACCCACAATCTATGTTTTGAGCAAAAATAAGAAAAATCTCAAAAGTTTTCAACTGAAAATTTTCATTTTTACAACAACAAAAAATTCTGTATATTTTATGGGCGCGTTTTCGTAATGAATTGTAGACACTCATCAAGAATGTAATCCATTCACGAAAACGGCAGTTTCTCAAGAATCTATTAAGAGCAAATTGTAGACATTGAATCATGCGCAGATCCAGAAAATTTCATCAGAATGGGACCCGGTTTCCATGAGGGATCCGACAACGTCTACGAAAACAAAAGTCAATACAATCGAAAAAACGAGGCATTAAGAAAACATGCGTAATATACAGAGATTTTAAATGTTCTGAAAAAAAAAAAATCTGAATTTTTTCATCACATTTTTTTTTATATTTTTCTTACGACAACAAGTCCATGCAATATACAGACTTTTCATTCATCTGTAAAAATCGAAATTGTCCAGTAACAAGTTTGATGATTTTGTTTTTACTTAGGTGGTTATATTTTGAAGTCCATTTTGGATGAAAAACAGTCTGATGTTAGGTAAAAGTCCTATAAAATGGAGGCAACATCCTGGCATTACCATAGCTGTCGACTTGGACGTTAAGCCACAAATCAAACAATTAAGCAAATATTCTTGCATAGATATCTATGCGCATAGCTGTTTGAAGCCGTTTTCGATAGGTCGAAAGCAGTGTTCAAACAGCAAAACCCATGTTCAAATCATGGAATTCACGTGCCGTTTGAACATGGGTTTTGGCCGACGTCATTGGTCAATGCGACGTGACGTCATGTGTTTTGTAGAAACAAAATGGCCGACGTTGAGGAAGCTCTGCGGTTTTCGATGAGTTTTTACGTTGTTAATGTTATTTTCATAAGATTTTAAGTGGAGAGTGAATATGCAAGAATAGCGATCAACCATGGTTTGTTTCAGTGTTCAAACATTCGCTGGATCACTCGGAAGGTGTTTGAACACGCGGCCTGCGGCCTTGTGTTCAAACACCTTCCTCGTGATCCATCGAATGTTTGAACACTGAAAACCATGGTTGATCCCTATATTCTTGCATAGATATCTATGCGCATAGCTGTTTGAAGCCGTTTTTGATTGGTCGAAAGCCGTGTTCAAACCGCAAAACCCATGTTCAAATCATGAAATTCACGTGCCGTTTGAACATGGGTTTTGGCCGACGTCATTGGTCAAAGTGACGTGACGTCATGTATTTCATAGAAACAAAATGGCCGACGTTGAAGAAGCTCCGCGGTTTTCAGTGCGTTTTTACGTTGTTAATGTTATTTTCAAGAGATTTTAAGTGGATTAGAGTGAAAATGCAAGAATAGCGATCAACCATGGTTTGTTTCAGTGTTCAAACATTCGCTGGATCACTCGGAAGGTGTTTGAACACGCGGCCTGCGGCCTTGTGTTCAAACACCTTCCTCGTGATCCATCGAATGTTTGAACACTGAAAACCATGGTTGATCCCTATAATGAATACCGCCCAAATGTTACTGGCTGTACACCATCTTTCAGAAACTGCATTTTTCAAAATCTCACGTTTCTGAAACACCTCAAGAAATATATGACCATGTCATCTTTTTGCAGCCCAAGAGTCATAAAAAGTGCCACAAAAGTTTTGAAAATCTGTTCATGCCCAAAAATTATTTTGAATAGGCATTTTACATGTGCAAGGGAAGTAATCTAAACACCTTAAAATTGAAAATTGAAAAATTGAAAATCAAGCAAATCTGTGGAAAAGAGTTTGGCGCTCAGCTATGCATACAATACAATTTTGTTTTGGTTTGGAGCATTTTAATTGAAAAATAACCAATTTAGATTTTTTCCGAGAAAATAGTTATTTCCCTTCCTGACAACTTTACAATGGAAGAAGCCCTATTCAAAATTATCTTCTGGCATACAATTTTTATTTGTTAACCAATTTTCAAAATTTTTGTGGCACTTTTTAAAACTTTTGGAATGCAAAATGGTGACATGGTAATGTTTTTCTTAAGTTTTTTTTTTTTTTTTTTTTTCAGAAAAGTGAGATTTTGAAAAATACAGCTTCTGGAAGATGGTGAATAGACAGTAGGACTACAATCACTACTGAGAATCACGTGGTATTGTATACATACAAACTGAAAAATGATTGGTGACACACATTGCAATTGAGACCGAACTTGAGGTTAGATTTTCGAGTTTTGTCCTATAGCGTTTACTCTACTGACTGATAGATAGGTGCAGTCAATCCAGAAATTGAGCATTTATGAAAGAAAGTAACATAAAATACTGCAATGCTATTGTGATGGAAGTACTGTATGTTCATTTTACTGATTCAGGAGTGTTTGCGAAAACGAAATAACCTGGATTCCTAATGTCACTTTCATTCAATAAATGTTCAATTTCTGCACTGCCTGCACTTATCTATCAGGCTATAAGAGAAAACTCGAATTTCACACCTCAACTTCGGCCATATTTGCATTGTGCCTCAATCTTTCCGCACCACAGTTTCTCAGCTGTGACAATGATCGGTTGAACTGGTGAGGGAATGTCCGTTGAATCATCTTATCGCACAATTGAACTTGAGTATTAGACCAGTTTGCCATTTTGCTTGTTGTTTTGATACTTCAACGTATTAATTACGATTGAAGCATTTTAACATAGCGGACATGTCTTCAAGTATAGTTTCGGAAAAATTTCGTGATGGTACATGTATATGCTACTCTTCATTATACCAATAGGCATCCCGGCAAGAGTCAATCTCATAAAAGCTCACCATGTCGCTGGTTAGATCAGATACTTACATGTACGTTGTTAACGTATCGTCTTCTTTGATAGCAATACCAGTAGCTCACTGTAGAGAATTGCAAAACATGAAACTCTCGTACAAAATCGAGGGTCGGCCAATATCGTCACTTTCTTGATTTCTCAGTAACTGTCATCGAAAAATGTTTTAGTATCCCTATCTGAAAGATCATTTCTCTGGCTATCACCTGTGGTAAAAAGTTTTTTGTACACTTAAATAGATATGACGCTCGGATACTGGCATGACTAAATGAGGACGATGCGATAATTTGCAGAAAAATGACTTCGAAAAAGTTCCAGATCTATATTTCGAACATGCATGAATATGTCTAGACTGACTCCCGTCCTATGTTCATATCTGTCCCACCATATAATGTTCTATAACCTCCACAAATATTTTTGTATGAGTAACATCTCTTCTTAGGCCCAGAACGTACCCAACAATCAGAAGATCTCGAGCAATATAAGATGTGCATGTTTTACTTTTAAAACAAAAGTTTGACGCAAGAATCGAAATTATTCAACTGAATGTAATAGGTTTATTACACAACGAATGATGAAATTGGCCTGGCGTGACATACTCTAAAATTGTAGCTAAATTCAATGGGCAAGTATTTACATAGAGCATTTAATAATTTTATTGGTTTCATTTTTAGTGTGCTCTAAAATAAAATCATAAAATCGCCAGCAATGATAATGAGCCAGTGGTATTTGAACAGTGACAGGGGTGCGGATATTAACGACGTCATTTTTATAGCTTGATTAATAAAGGGAAACGTTACTATTCAATTTCCATATACGATTTTCATGAAACTTCACATGCTTCAAGATAATTGTATTCTTGGACTAAAATCGAAATAAGAGTGGGGGGTTACCGGCCTCGTTTCCATGGTATCAGAACTTTTTGGATGTTTCTCGTGCATTTAAGTAAACCGCTCTCGTAGCGGACATGTGTTTAAATATTTATGCTATTACTGCTAAAACAACTGAAACACACGATGACTGTTATTTTCTTGCGTATTTTTTTAGATATCTCCTAAACTACCCATATGATTTTGATTAAATTACACCAATTGATAAGAAACGATATAACCATATAAAATTTCAAATAAAAAGTGGGGGTCACCGGATTACTTTGGAAGATATAGAGAAAAAACGTTCAGTATTCCCGCCTTTTTCGTTTTAACGCCAAACGTTGCACTGACGTCGCGTATATTTATGCGACGTCATCAACAGCGAAATAAACATTTTCACATATAACTAACCTTATATACCAATTGCTACAGAACAATTTTAAAATAAAAAAAGTGTGTTTAAATATTTATGCTATTACTGCTAAAACAACTGAAACACACGATGACTGTTATTTTCTTGCGTATTTTTTTAGATATCTCCTAAACTACCCATATGATTTTGATTAAATTACACCAATTGATAAGAAACGATATAACCATATAAAATTTCAAATAAAAAGTGGGGGTCACCGGATTACTTTGGAAGATATAGAGAAAAAACGTTCAGTATTCCCGCCTTTTTCGTTTTAACGCCAAACGTTGCACTGACGTCGCGTATATTTATGCGACGTCATCAACAGCGAAATAAACATTTTCACATATAACTAACCTTATATACCAATTGCTACAGAACAATTTTAAAATAAAAAAGAACACTATGTATACCCGCTTTAGGGCTTAATTATGCAGAAACAAACAGAATAAGATTCTATAGCTTGCAACGTCATTGAGAAATCAAAACAAAACGACGTTAAAAGCTACGCGTAACATGCACATACTAAACGCCGACGTTGCGCAAACAGTGTGCTCATAAACAATAGTAATGTTTACCCTTATGTCAGCAGCGCATTAATAATGTTCATTTCTGTCACATTCCTTTCGTAAATATACTATAAGACTTAAGTTTAGCAATTTTTTAATCGTTCATTATTTTCAAAATCAAATGTTTGAAAACGTTACATATGCTTTTAATATGTCGAGTGATGCTCAAATTCATGTTTCGAGACGAGTTTGTGTGCTTTTCTTACGTCCACGAGTTGCTACGTTACGTTTAAAAAATCATGCAAATCACGTGCTCAGCATTCCACGTGCTTCACATGCTATCAATTTTTGCCTTGTTTGATTGGTAAAAGTGTCATAACAAATAAACCGGAATGACATTTGAAAAATTCCGTAAGGGGACGCCGTCATGGCCTGACGTTAAACCAGTGTTACACGAAGCAAATTGAAATTTCTTTGTTTTCTAGAGTACGATACAGTCTTCTAGAACCATATTCCATCAGCTGATAACATCAAAAACCGGTACCATGACGACAGACAACGTAAGGCTATCATGATATAGGGCAATGTCAATTTGACGTGATGGTGACGTAATCGATTTTTAGGCAACCACGAATATCAGGTTTGATAATTCGCGGCGTGAAAAGATGGTTTGTATCAGAACAGCTTACAGGAAACAACCTGCGTGGTGTGAACACCATGAATATCGCCGCTACGTTATTTTGGTCCTGTAAACGTTAAACGTTAATGTGCAAAATTAGACTTGACATCACATAAAAACTTATAGGCCTACTAAGCGAAAGTTTTCTCGTAAAAGCGAAATCGCACGTCATTTCAGCAATTAAACACATATGGGTTCACCTCGGGAGAAAGGCCAGGGAACAAAATGACGCTAGTTACGTCATACACCGGGGGCGTTACCTGATACAATAATGGAACCAAATCTCTACGATCATGATACTGTACAGTTTTTGAGATGTTAAATGACTGTCTTGGGAATAAAAGGTTAACTTTTCATATGCCGAGAAAGAATGTGAATTTTGAGGTGACACCCCTGTAAACTTTGGCGTAGCGTACTTGCGTCAGGAAAAGATGGCTTTCCGGCGAAAAGTCGAAATTGCGGTTCCCTAAGGATCAAATATTGATGGGCTAAAGGGTTTAGTTCAGTTCATCTTTATATCAATTTGCAATTTCGAAATAAAATGAAAAATGCTAAATTTAAGTCTAATAGTATATATAAAAGATTGTATGACTTTAAATTGTAAGAAAATGTAATAGGTACATGTAGCTATAAATATATAACACATGAAACGCAACAAGATTCATAAATTCGAGAAAACACGTCAGTGGTTACACCCCGGGTGTTTTTCAAGACGAATGATCGAAATATTTTTTTTTTCTTTTGGTACACGATTTTGGTATAATTGTAAAGACGAATGACGTACAGCTCTTTCAATCAATGTATTATACAATATTCTATTATTTACACATATATAGTTTTAACACCGTTGACAGAATTTTTGATCGACCCTCGTATAAACGTATCTTTAATTGAGCCGCCTCGTGGGAAAACCAACAATGTGGCTTGGCGAAAACAAAGGCGCAGATCAGCTTCGCAGTAACTGCGAAGCTGATCAGCGCCTTTGTTTTCGCTACTCGGATAGTACAATTCCTCTTCTACTTAAATCCGAAATTTCAAGCTTATAGCTCTTTTCTGTGCTTGTACAGGCTGGTTTGTGTCGGACCTGTTCGGAAACCACATTGTTGGTTTTTCCACGTGGTGGCTCAATTGTTTCGCTGGTTCGCGCTGTTAATTTTGTTGTTATCGTACCTTCTTGTTCTGTTTGACCATTTGGTAGCAACACAGGTAGCCTGAGACTAGAAATCGACTTCTTTGAAGGATGTAAGATCGACAAATGCATCGAGGAAGGAGTTTAACGTGTTTATCAGTTACCAGCCTTTGAATGACTTGTGTTATATCATAATACTATTACATAAAGTTGTTGCTTTCCTCTATGAAAAAAATATCAACGAAACGGTAGAAATGGAACGACTTAATGTAAATACAGTAAACATTATACACTGAACAAAAGAAGAAACGCAACAATAACCATGATAATATTCCCCTGAATTTTGAGCAAGCTATGATACAATCATAAATCATTGCATTTTCTACATCTGAATTAGATATTAGACTTCCAAATGCAAGACACCGATTTTCATTTGAATAAGTATTTCTGGAATTATTCTATGCTGACCATAGGCATGCCGAGAGTAGTAAATCATACAGTGCGCATGCACAAGCATTTAAGTTATGGCACGATTTAAATTGGCTATAAACCCCCATTCAAAATCTCCATGATAACACGTAAAAGAAATAAAAAGGAATAAAATTAAAATTGTACCCCTTTCAATTAATCATATAGGGATTTTGATTGTTTCAATTACTAGCTTGTTTGTTGTGGAACTTTATTTCTGTTTCATAAATTTTAGACATTGTTTCTTTATGATTTAGAGGTTTAAAAGTGTGTGCATGCGCAGAGCAAACCTTTCCCAATTTGCATTATTTTAAGACGACAAAAATTTCTCATTCAGTATTAATGGAAATGAAAATCAAGTTTCGCATGGTATACCCTAATATCCCATGAATAGGAATAATCATACAACAACAAACCTGAAGTTATCATCGTTTTACCCCTAAACTCAAAAATCCTCGGTGACCTATAATTGCGCCTGTTTTTTTTTTTTTTTTTTTTTGTTCAGTATAATATCAGTACAGTAAAATAGAAGCATTTACAAGTGGCAGGACTTGTGTTTCTTACTTTGTACCAGTAGTGGTCATGTATGCGTCTAGAAACTTTAGCTCAGGCAACGCATACGAGAGTACTGTACGAGATTTACTAACATTTACAGATAGAAGGGGTACAAAGTATTCATGTATGGTATTCTGTGCGTACTTTGCGAAACTAGTAACTAAGTTAAGAAGTCAAGACAGTACGATATACAAGGGCTGAGCAGTAAAGGCTTAAAAGAGTGTTTTATAGGAAAACCTAAATTACGTACATAAGGCATTGTATGCTTTCGTTCTTTAAACTTTTCGTACTTAAAACTTTCGTAGTTTCAAATTTTAAATTTGAAGACAAAAAACGATCCACGTTTGTTTGATTTGATCAAATCCTCATCGAGATATTTTTCATCCAATATTCCCATTGCGTATATATCTCATGGTAACTTGTTCTGTGATATTGTTTAAAAAAAAACAACATTTATTTTTGTTCAAAGATACATCATCATTTAAACATAATAAAATCAAACTATCTACACTTAGAGAGACTGAATACACCGGGGACAAATGAAAAATCAAATAAGAATTTAGAGAAAAAAGGACATGTCTTTAAGACATGCATGTACATGTATAGGTTAAATTGTTAAAATGTTATTTCGATTGTTTTATCACATGAGTCAATTCATTTTGCAATATAGCTGAAATACTTTTCAATCGAGTGAATAAACTCATCATGGATACTCATTAAAACTTCTTGTTACGCATTTATTCACAAACGGGTGCGTAATGTACGATATTCAGAAAATTCATTTCTATTCAAATGCCTGTTAATAAAATGCAACCAAATTTTTAGTTGATTGTAATTAATCTGAAGATGTTGAAACTTGTCTGTAATATTATGAAATTATATTATTTTCTTTCTGGTATGATACATTGCCTGTTAATAAAATGCCACCAAAATTTTTAGTTGATTGTAATTAATCTGAAGATGTTGAAACGTGTTGGTAAACTGGTATGATACATGTATGTATCGGGAGATATTCGCTATTTTTGTACAAAAGTGTGTAACGATATGTTTAACATCTGATGACACAAAAATCAGAATGATAAATCTCTGAAACATTTTAAAATGTTTTGCTTGAGGTAAAGGAAAGTGTTGAGATTTGAACTAAACTTCATTTACAGGGCGTCGATCTCTATTTTAAACCGATCGACTCGGTTACGGTGACAATTGACGGTTGCGTAGTCAAAGTCACGGCAACAATCATGGAGCATATACATGTACGGTATCCGCGGTTGCTGGTGGGGCTTACAATCGTTGAGTGTTTCATCGGAATAAACAATTCGATTATTTCTTATGATTTGGAGCTATTAAGACCAATCTTTAGTAATTTGCAAGTTCTTAAGATAAATCTTACCCACCGGGGTTCAGCTGGTGTTTTTCTTTTGCTCCGGAGTTAGTTAGTTATTTGGCGCCCAGGGATCTCCATCGTCGGGCAGCTTACTCAATCTGTGAGTCCTCGTTTTTGATTCATCATGGTGTTTATCATGATTGATTTGTTTGTCCATGATTCATTGACTAGTTAGAGATTCACCACGAGGACCGAACAACTAACTAAATGTCGGAACCACTGCAGAAGTTGGGGTGAGGTTAAGTACCTGTAAAATCGATTTAAGGAGTCTCGATACCAATTTTTGTCGATAAATAAACCTATAACGTTAAGAGAGCTTAAAACGTAGGTGGAATGCTACCAAGAAACAAATACTTTGTTGGGGTATCCATGCTTTTTAGGTGGCCACTCAGTTACCCCAACTTAACTAAAAATATGAAAACATACATAAGGCGCCAACAGCACAAAAAATTTTTAAACACCAAGACATAAAACAAAAAGAACCACCACAGAAGTATCGACTTGGAACGATCAGTAACACAAAGTTACTGGCGGGCTTAAACCGATTTTACATGGCCATAACCTCACCCTCAGCTTCCGCAGTGGTTCAGTGATATACAAGAAATAAGAAAAAACATATTAAGAAAATACTAAACATAGATACCAACGTTTAACATGAATAACGGAAAGCAGGGTGAGCAGCTATTGAAGGTATAAGGTGGTCACAGTGCTAGCTTGGACAGAACAAGTAAAATGCAGAGGGCTAAGTGAACAGTTTCATTTTTCACGGTAACAGATCTAAAATATGCCAACGGAATGTGTTTTAAACTGTAAATGCATTGACAAACTACTTGCCAAATAACAAAATTGAAAGGTCAAAATGAATATATGCATTCTGGGGCAACATTACAATTTTTTTGGTAGAAAATATTTTTTTTCATATTCTTGAACATATTTGTCTAGTACATCTCCGAGAATATACTTATAATGACCAAAAACTGATTTTTGAAAAGGAGAATGATTATCAAATAAGATAATGTATAAATTGATAGGTCTTTCCACGCTTTTTAAGCTGCTATAAGCGTTTTTCCACACCGACCTTTTACAAAGATGCATATCCCGGCGTAAAATCAAACCTCATAAAACCTTTTCAAAAATAAGTTTTTTAAAGCATGTTATTTATGGATGTTTAGATTAGAAAATTGCCCATTTGTTGATACCAAAATTATTAAATTCTGATAATTTTTTTAGATGAGATACGAGGCCCAAACCACCTCTTGCCGTACATCATATAGTCCCGTCAATTAGTATGCTATAGTCACATTTTAAAAGCTTTAACTTGAATGTATTATTTCCCTATTAATACCGACTTGGATATGAGTCAGAAGAAGCCTTCTAGTTACCGAATTTAAAACAATCATCTATTCAATTATTAATATTTTTTTAAATAAAAAAGAACAAAGAAAACAATTTCGATTATTTTTCATTTTGTCCATTCATTTTGCTTCTCCGATTGCTGGGATATGCAAATTTCGTCTACCATATGGATTTCATCACAATATATGTAGTCTATATTGAATCAAACTAATTTCACAACAATCGAATAACGATAACTCTTGCTTTTTGAGCTAATTTCAGTTGTCTTATTTATTACTATCGAGGCCCCTCAAGCCCGCCAGTAATTTTATATTACTGATCGTTCCAAGGTGATACTTCTGTGGTGGTTCTTATTGTTTTATGTCTTGGTGTTTAAATTTGTGCTGTTGGCGCCTTATGTATGTTTTCATATTTTTAGTTAAGTTTAGGTAACTGAGTGGCCACCTATTTGGAAAATAGCTGTCCATTCGGCTTACGATATGTTTTCATGGTATAAGTACCAGATTGTTAATGTAGTTATTTCCCACCTCGGTTTTTGGAGTGGGAATCTTTTTCTTAATGCGCCTTTTCCTGATCGTTGCCTACTTGTATCTTCTTACATTATATGCTCAAATGTAGTGGAAACAGTTTTACGAGAAAAAGCTTTTGAACCTATCAAGCGATCCGTCTTGTAGTATCGACTGAGCATCTTATCATGTCGGATTTTCGTTTCGAAGAATGTTTGACCTTACAAGAATCAAAACATTTTGTGTTACTGTTTTCTTCACGTGTTGGTTTATTGGTGTCAGCTTCCGGGGTTTTGGCAGTATCTGATTGTTAGTTTGGTTTTTTCCCACCTCGGTTTTTGGAGTGGGAATCTTTTTCTGATTGCGCCTTTTCCTGATCTTTGCCTACTTGTACCTTTTTCTGCATTAGCACTGACAGTCTGTTTCACCTGTGTTATACTATTGTCCAGGATCATAGTAGTCTCTCCATTAATCTGGTCCAGACTGTCTGTTAAAGTGTCATTTCGGTGAACGTTTTTATGAAAATTATTTCCCCGAATTTTGCATTTGATAGACTTATTTAATGATAATTTATGTTTTTATACATTTTTATACATTTTTAAAACAACTTTATTTTTTTGCGGATATTCCGGTCCGCGGACATTCCGGTCCCCTACAAACGTTAGCTTCACGGGTAGATCCACAGTAACACTAAGTTCGTTTATGATTGTCTCTGTTATAATAGCTGTGCTAAGTTTTCGGGATCCCCGTGTTTTTCTACGAAGCAGTACTTTGACTTTACTATTGAGGAAATTTGTTAAACATTGGGCCGTCAAGAAGCCCATGTGACTTCTGACTGAGCCCTTGCGGTCTCCCTACTACCGCCGCACGATATTCGTCCAAAAATTATATTAACATAAATCGCAGGGTCTCCGTACGTCGCCCTTGAAATGCCACTATGACGTGTCTACGGGCTACGGTCTCACGATTTTTAAAAAAATTGTAAAAGAGGAGGCTATTACAAAATCATTGAGGTTACGTTGACCGTAGGTTACGTAGTACCTGATAGGGTACCCGTAGGAAAACCGTAGCGTCACCCTGCGGAGACCACACTAAAGCAAGCTAATCGTATGCTAGATGTAACCTAGGCATAAGCGCTTTATGGCAAGCGAGATGTTGCCGTATTGGAACTTTTGTGCTGCGGTGGTTCACACTTATCTAAGTTATTCCAATTACGAGTGTTGCATGGCTTCGTGGCCACCCGAGTATAATTTGGCTGTTCACTTAGCCCTCTGCATTTTACTTGTTTTGTCCAAGCTAGCACTGTGACCTTCAATAGCTGCTCACCCTGCTTTCCGTTATTCGTGTTAAACGTTGGTATCTATGTTTATTATTTTCTTAATATGATTTTTCTTATTTCTTGTATATCACTGAACCACTGAAGAAGCTGAGGGCTGTAAAATCGATTTAAGTCCGCCAGTAATTTTATATTACTGATCGTTCCAAGGCGATACTTCTGTGGTGGTTCTTTCGTTTTACATGTATGTATTGGTGATTAAAATTTTTGTGCTATTAGCGCCTTATGTATGTTTTCATTTTTTTAGTTAAGTTTAGGTAACTGAGTGGCCACCTATTGGGAAAATAGCTGTCCATTCGGCTTACGATATATTTTCATGGTATAAGTACCTGATTGTTAATTTAGTTTTTAAGCCCGCTAGTAACTGTGTGTTACTGATCGTTCCAAGTCGATACTTCTGTGGTTGTTCTTTTTGTTTTATGTCTTGCTGTTTAAAATGTTTGTGCTGTTGGCGCCTTACGTGTGTTTTCATATTTTTAGTCGGGTTGGGGTAACTGAGTGGCCACCTATTGGGAAAATAGCTGCTCATTCGGCTTACTAAATGTTTCTTTGGTATAAATGCCTGATTGTTGGTTTGGTTTTTTCCCACCTCGGTTTTTGGAGTGGGAATCTTTTTCTGATAGCGCCTTTTCCTGATCATTGTCTACTTGTACCTTTTTCCCATCTCGGTTTTTGGAGTGGGAATCATTTTCTGATTGCGCCTTTTCCTGATCTTTGCCTACTTGTACCTTTTGCTAACGACCACCTAGCTGGAAGAAGCATGACTCCCTTATTAAAGCTGAACTACTTTAATAAATTCCAGATATTCTAAACCGGCTGAAAACGCAAAAACCGTTAACCCATATGGTGAATTTTCTATGCGAAGTATCATTTTTACTTTCATTTTCAATTACTTTTGAGTTTAATTTTGTTTTAACATCCATCGTTACCTGCCATTATTTAATGTTTATTTGGTTCTGTGAAAGAAATTGAAATACAGAATTTGTATATCAGATATAAGCTATGTCATGAGATTTCAAGCCGTTTGTCAAAATACCAAAACAAAACAGGTTAACCTGGTTTCGACAGGTGACGTTGTTTTCACGTTTTAGATATTAAGCAATTCCTCTATATCCTAAGTCGCAATTTTCTTTTCCATAAAGCCATATTCTGTGATTGGTTTTGGACCTAGAAGGAAACCCCGAAGACTCTTTTAACAGGATAGTGAAAATGATATCCCTAAGGATAGGTATTCAGAAAAAAAATACTATGACTGCTTATTTCCTAAAATGGTTTGTATAAAAACACCCGTTTAATAAGAGTAGGTTGAATAAAACATATATCAGCTTATTTGCTATTAGTATATTTTTACATCTATATACATGTATCATACATTGTTCCCCTTTCACAATATTGTAACATTAATTCGGTTTTATTATTTATTGCCCATCCCCTTTCTCATTAATATCTTCACTGCTCTTAAAGTTATATTTTTATTTGGTATTACTGCTGCTGGTGTTGTGCCGTGCGGCGGTCCTAAAAAGTATCCCCGTACATCATTCATAGCGCAGATTATATTTTTCTTTGATCCTTTGAGATCAGCGTGGGTGTTCTGAGAAATCAGAGAATCATTATGACTTAGATTCACTTTCTAACCAACGTTTAATATATTTGGCCCCATTAGGAATACACTAGTCTTTGTATCGACTACCCTGTTAAAAGATGCAAAATTACAGTTATTCGCTTTGGCTCCATTTTGCCAAATCTATAGGGTCGCTGAAGAGTCTTTAATAGCCGAAACCGCGGTATGGCCTATCCTCTTTCTTATAAATATGTTCACTGCTCTTAAAGGACTCAGTTATATTTTGTTCATCATCAACTTTGACATGAGTGGGTGGGTATGTTAAACAGACATCAACTGTTTTCTAAATCAGTCAATCAAATGATAATGTGCAATTATTACTAATAGTTATCATGGTTACTAGAAACGACTTAGATATAGATATGCTCTGAAAAGTTAAAATAGATAGGTGTTAAACTGGAAATGTATTCGGGAATTCGTGGTCGCTACTTCCTGAAAAACAGAATGCATTTCAATAAAACAAAATACACAAATAAAAATAATTGATAGACCATTTTGAAGCAGGAAAACATTCAAAGCGAGAAGAAGGGTCATATTGTACAATTTCGGGTAATGAACCTTCATCAGTGACAAAGCCGACATGTCTAGAATACAAGTTCTGATTAATACAAGATTTTTTGGGGATCGAGGAAATGTATTTTCCTAAGAAAAGTGTGTGAAAACCTAACATTCAAAGTTGTAAGATGATTGAAGTCAATGGCTACGAAAAATCGACTCAAAATTTTCCAAAAAAACAAACAAACAAAAAAAAAACATGGGGCTCCCGCCCACTGGGGCCTTAAGAAATAAATGGACTGCTTGTGCCTCCATGCAAAAGCTTATACGCTACTGACTGACAATCTGATTACTGGTTTGCCGCTCAGGTTTGAGCCTGCCCATGAAAAGTGGTTAAAGTCAAGCCATCCATACATTTAAGTCTTTGTGGCTTACTTGGGTGGTAATATTTGAAGCACATTACGGATGCCTTGACGTCCTTATTTTTGGTAAAAGTCCCATAAAATGGAGGCAACGTCCCGACCATAGCTATTCACTGGGACGTAATACACCGTTTCAAACAAACAAACAGACAGACAAACAAACAAACACACACACAAACAAACAAACAAACAAACAAACAAAACAAAAATGGAGGGCTGATTTTGACCCGGAAGTCACTGAAAAAAATATTCACAAGCTCTGAGATCACAGCTCATTTCTCAATCATGTTCACAGAATTCCATGTATTTGCAACATTTTCAACAGTCCCATGAAAAACATGCAGAAGAAATTGTAGTAGTATAAAAGAAGGTTGCCTAAATGTCACATGTCGAAAATAAAACCGTACTAAAGTTTCAATATCAGACAAAACCACCCACTATGTCAGACAAACCCGACATACACGTACATAGGGTCTTTATTTATTAACTTAAAATGTTTCTTGAGAACTTTGCTATTTCTATAAAATTGGACCATGAAAATAGCTTA
Source organism: Rugalucina vietnamica (assembly GCA_964017185.1). Lineage (NCBI taxonomy): Eukaryota > Metazoa > Mollusca > Bivalvia > Lucinida > Lucinidae > Rugalucina > Rugalucina vietnamica. Next base: position 61,330,676 of record OZ024873.1, read on the forward strand.
TAATGGCGCGTCAATCATCTTTAACCTTCTGGTCTTTAGTTGCCAAGCAACCGTTGCCATAAAGTTAATATTGTCGAGATGATGTAAGTCCATACATATGCAGGTACATGCGAATATAACTAAAACACACCTTTGGGTAATATGTAGATTTTGTTTCATGTAGCCATCGTCAGAATTTATTGGATGACGTTCGTATTTCACTTCAACAATTACTTTAAGTGCAGTCTCACAAACAGAGGAATACATGTACTACTATCGAACATGGGTGCAAAAAGTGCAAAAAGACAATCCGACAGCTCGGTGAATAAGGTAAACGGGCCCATGATATTTAGAAACATTAACGAAGCTCGATTCACGTCCTGCATGTCAAAACTTTGAGTCACTGCAACAGAGGTGACTAAAGAGGTTTCTTGTACATTAGGCCTACTGTCAAAGAACAGACCTGTCCAACGTCAATTTATAGCAACTCCACGTCGTTAAAAATTGGCTTCCCTGGTAAAAAACTTTTTATAATACCAGTATGTCAGTGGAATATTTTTTGTCTGTTTGTGAAATGTTCCTTTCTCAATTCCTTACTAGGCGGTATGGGAAATAGCGAGAAAGTATCTTTATCGTAAACAAGTCCTCGGAGTTCCCTCCGCCTGGACTGAGGGAAACTTATTTGCCCTCGTCCATCAGGAATATCGCGAATACACTTCACCTTTGGTTCGTTGAATCGGGACACATAGACCCTAACTGGTCCCGGACAATTCGAAAACGCACAGCTAGGACAACCCCACTGGCAAGGATAGCTGATTCGAAAAACTTGTTCGAAGGATTTTCGTCGTTTCATGTTTGGCTGTGTCGATTTACTCGCTGTATTCAATGACTCGCATGATAAGCTTTTCTTTCTGAGTCGACCCCTTGACCAAAATGACTGTTGTTTTCTTGCAGGGCCCTTCCGTTGACTTGAGAATGTTTCATCTTCTGGGTCGTTTTTATATTTGTCTTTTTGCGGAGAATCAGATATCTTTGGGAATTTTTCTATAAGTACCCTGCTATTTGGGATCATCTCAAAAGCGTCTAAGTTATTAATTTGGATTCTGAAATTAATGTGTACAATTTAAATTATATTATGTACATTGGACATAAAACCATAGGACAAAGCTAGGCACTGTATAATGAAATACGCTTGAACAAAATAAAATAAATAAAAATGAAGATGTGCAGCTTAATTTGATTTGCCAGAATAAGGCATTTGAATTCACACCATGAAAACATGTTCATGTAATGTATACCCCCTGAAACCCACTTTTATATAGCAAAACTGGGGTATGCAGGGGTATACATATTTTTCTTAGTTTTGCTCCAAAACATAGCTTGTGGGTACTCGTTAGAACTGCCTTGCCGAGGCGGTTGTAACGTGTACCCACATCTATGTTTTGAGCAAAAATAAAAAAAATATCAAAATTTTTTAGCTGAAATTTTTTTAATTTTTAAAGCTCAAAAATCTCTCTTTATTGCATGGACAAGTTTTCGTAATGAAAAACTGTCGAGTCTTTTCTCTAAAAACACGGGCAGATGATGTCCTTGGTTCTCTTGCAAATTAAAAGAAAGTCTCAGAAGCTGAGCATATGATAACAATTAATCATGCGAAACATAATCATTCTATTAGGAAAACGTGTCCGTGAAATGTACCCCCCCCCCCCTTAAACCCCACTTTTATATAGAAAAACTGGGGTTGGCAGGGGTATACCTATTTTTTTCTTATTTTTGCTCCAAAACATAGTTTGTGGGTACACGTTAGAACCGCCTATGCTTTGGAGCAAAACTATAAAAATATCAAAAATTTTCTGACATTTTTTTTTTATTTTTAACACAGAAAAAAAAATCACTGTATTTTGCATGGGCAAGTTTTCCTAATGTATGTGCGCAAGTGTAAACCATCATTAAAGATAGTTAGAAGAAGCATAACTTACCGCCGCATTCTTAGTTCTCACATTTTCCCATCTCAAATCCTCAGACTGACACCTAATTGTGAAAGTAATTGATAGTAAAAACTGCTACATTTTAATTTTGATTCCTGAAAGAAGATCAATTCTGTTGATCAGATTAGCTTAATTTCATTAGCTGAGCCCAGGAACATAGAGATTATATGCTCCTGTTGAGCCACATCCAAGGTATCAACGACTCCGAAGTCGTAAAATTTATCACTATTATACCAGGTACTCTAATATTTAAAGTACATACGAATAAGATGAGATTTCCTGTCTAATCAGTATCTTGGTTGGTCGCAAGTTCAACAGTTTTGTTTTCTTTTCCATACGCCCAAATAAGCCATTCGTTTAGTGATAATATAGTAAAATTAAGAGTATATATCTAAATAAATGCGTTTCCTGGATTTTTATTCGATTGACATTTTTCTTTCAGTTCTAATAACTACCCTCTATCTCTATTTCTGTCACTAAGATCCACAAAAACTGCAAATGGAACCATTATCAAATACAAAGCTCATCTGGACAGCCATTATACGAGCCGATTCAAGAGAAAAATTATATTCGACGTATCCCAGCAGGTCTGACACAAACCGGACGTGAAGTCAATGAAGTAGACTAGAAGCTTGAAATTGTAGATTTAGAAAGTACATAAATTGTGCTGTCCATGGAGTGAACCACAAAGGAGCTGAAAAGTCTTGCATTTACTACATAGCTGACCTGCGTCTTTGTTTTTGCATATGCAAAAAGCCAGTTTCTCGCGTCGCGGCTAATATCGCGATGATTATAGTTCCGGTTTGCGGAGGCAAATATCATTAACTCGAGTCAAATCAATTAAGCAACATTTAAGGTTATTTACGGAATTCTACGCCGTATTAGAGACAGATTTAATAACTAAGTTATTGATAATGAATGGGAAACTTTCCCTACCGTAAGTTTCTCAGAAAATGCGAAATTATTAAAGACTCACTAGTCGTTACCTAGGGCGTTTTTCGTATGATTTTTCGACCAACGTTACTGGATAATTCTAACAGATCGCTGTTCAGTTTAGATCGAGGCAATGTATCGCACAGTATAAGGATCAGTTCACAATATATTGTTTTTGAGCTATTCAGAAGACTAAATTGTACGGTAATCAATGAGTCTTGTTCACTTGTTGACAATATCAGGCAGTAAATATTGCAAAAGAGCCTTTACATGAGAAAACAACCAATCTGGTTTCCAACCAGGTTAAACACAAACCAATCTGTACAGTCACAGAAACAGGCTTGATGACTGAGAGTTCGGTTTTAAGAAGAGGAGGGGAACTGACTGAGTGCTATTCGTGTAGCGAAAACAAAGGTGCTGATCAGCTGTGCAGTTACTGCCAGCTGGTCTGCGCCTTTTTTCCAGTATGCAGATTGTTGGTTTTCTGATGCAGTGGCTCAAAATATAATCCCACCGTGTGTCTTTTATTCTGGCAGACATCAAGAGGAAATTACAAAACCAGAATCACCCTTCATTGCTTCTGAAAAGGTACACGTAGGTAATGATCAGGAAATGGCGCAATCAGAAAGAAATTACCACTTCATAAACCGAGGGATGATGTGGGAAAAACCAAAATGACACTTAGGTACTTATACCAAGAAAACATATCGTTAGCCGAGTTAGCAGATATTCCCCAATAGGTGGCCACTCAGTTACCCAAACTGAACTAAAATATGAAAACGTACATAAGGCTCAAACAGCACAAAAATTCGACTCTAAAACACAAAACCACATTAGAACCACAACAATTAGACCATAACTGGGTTAAAAGCTAAGCATGCAGACTGTCGCACCATAACATTCAAGTTATAACATATACGTTTGTAACGTGTTATGATTTTTCTGAATTGAAAAGAAAAACATTCCGTCCTTTAAGTTTCTTAAATTTGTAAACACCTGCAAAGATAAAGGTACCTCATGGTGGAATTAATACATGTACTCAAATAATTATGACGAGTACAAGACGGGCTTGAATTAAATTCTTAACAGCTAACTGGTAATACAAGAAATAACAATAAAATTAATGTACTTCTTCATTGCGTCTGCCTGATTCCTGCACTAAGTCCAAACCGACATTAGTCAGACATTAAACATCCAACCAACGGTTCTTGTTTATATAAATCTAGTTCGATGTTGTATTGTATCTCAGTATATGTACATGTACAAGCATACATGCAAATTCTATATGAATTTAAACAACGCTTTTATTTGGTTCATTAACATGTAAGCCTGATTGCCTGTTCGTAGAGCGCCGGAATCTGGATCGATATCATGACGGAATATCAAATCCCTTCTCTTCTTCGCTATTAATTGTGGGCAGTTCTGGTATCCATGACTTGCGGCTCTATTCTCAACCTACACTCGAGGCATACTCCACTCAAAGTCATTCAGATAATCTGATCAGTCACTCGTGTGAATGCATTACTGTTCGATTCGGTTTGCACATGTCCCACTCACACTAGAACTCAACTCGAATTTCGAGTAAATGTTGAGTGTAGGCGAATTTCGTTTTACCCTTATTTGTCCACAGGCCAATAACATCAGTTTACATACATCGCCTGATTGAAGCTGGGACAAATTGTACATTGAGAGGGATCGCGAATTCCAGTACAGATTTCGATTTTCTCAGGGCATGTCATTTACATCTATTTTGAACATGAAAAGCAATGATCATATTTTACGTGGTCGGTCAGCGTTGTATAGCAAGATGCAGACATGTTTGTGCCTTTACGCTCGATATCGCTGTCACAGACTCACCCCCTCCACCCCTCCACTCCCACGCACACGCTCGCCCATCCACATATTCAGAGAGAGAGAGAGAGAGAGAGAGAGAGACAGACAGACAGAGAGAGAGACAGAGAGAGAAATAAGCAATAAAAATGGAATGAGTATAAGCAAAACACGATACTATATATGCGTGCACATCGAAATTATATAACAACTCACCGAACAAGATGTAGCGTCTAGTCAGTGTCTTTACTGTTAATCTGATGTTACAAAAAATACATAACACCTCATGTCCATAAGATTTCAGATTGATTTGTTTTTTAAGAAAGCTCTTACACTCCAGGGTCGAGTGACTGTTGTGCTACTAAATCTATACTCCACTCACACCCAAGTTAATCCCACTCGACTCATTCTCCAACCATACTCTCGCGAGTTGAGTTCGAGTTTGAGTTTGAGTGACGGAAGAGAATATAAGCGTTAACGTTGAAGAATCGAACAGAGAAAAATGCACACAATCACGTGCCACTGCAACCCCAGTTTAACCAAGTAACCTTTCTTCTATAGACTTCCGTTCTCCGCTTGGATTTGAAATCACATAAGTCACCCGCTCATTTCGGTCAAATTCTTCCTACAGTGACTAGACTGCGAAATAGCAATATCAAAATCGTAAAATCGCGCCGTGACAGAGTCTGAGATGACCCCATAGCATTGAAAAATGACTGATGTGTTTACAATGAAAGGCAACTTACAAATTACATGTTTGACTCGCCGCCATCTTGGCACGATCTACACCGATACTAAGGGTGCAGCACATGGTTTTTACCACTTGTCCTGGGCAAAAAAGTCAATATTTTGGTAAAATATTTTGAAGCAGTAGTTTGACTTCTATTTCACTCAAGCAGTTGTGATTGATGATTTAAATTGATTTTTGTCAGGTCACATGACCTGTATTTTTTATTAGTGCAGAACTAACTTGCTGGATTTTACCCTCAACCCCGGAAATCAGCTGTTCAAAAATGGCTCTTTTTTAAAGGAATGGATTCGGAACCGCATAAGACGCTGTATGTATACGTAAAATACCATCATAAATTTATTCCTGGTACAAGAGAATGCATATCGGGTTTGTTACGCAAAATATTCGTGTTCAAAGTTGGGAAACCTTCGTTTTTTCCTGCATCTGAGTGAATCGCCATCTTTATCGGGTATGGTTACCGGTTTATCGATAATTACACGGTGAACGCGGTAACCAGTATAAAGCTGTGACGTCACTCACTCACTTTCTCTTTAAGCCGCTCATTTCAATTGCAAGACGTTCAAATATTCTCGCGATAATTTCGTTATTTTATTTTGTATTTGTGGATATTTTCTGCGTTAAACTTGATAGAAGTATTTATGTGATAATACCGGAGAATAATATTTACCGAAGATGCCTCAGTGCCAGGCGATTAACTGTCAAAACAAGCCACAGAAAGGATGTAATAGTTGTTTTCCAGATACCTGTCGTCGGCTTTTCGCTTCAAAATCGTAGATGTCGACATTTTCACTATTTCTTATTAATAATCCAGTATGAACGGAATGGAATTACTGTTACATGTATCTACGCACGGTAGTTTTATTCCGAATTTTGGCATTTCACATACAATTCGTCAAAGAATCGCACACAATAGAAAAAAATAGGAATTCGCAAGTTTTTCATCCATTTTATTCCAAAACGGAAACGGTGCACACTCCAGGGGTCATCTCACTTTTTTTTTCTTTTTTTTTTACATAATTTTATTAATTTGCTTCAGTTATCTATTTTATTAAATCTATAATCGGAGATGAACCGCCCATCACTAATTGATTTTTAATGTGCATGCATTTCTAATTTGTTTGCCACCAATCCAGAAAAGATTTTCATTCATGCGGTTAATTATTTTTAACATGTGACACGGTAAACACGCCTCAAACGGTCAGCTGACCTGTCAACAATGACTGCAATTAAAGTTGTTTACATAAAGACACGCGCCATCAAAAGATGCAACCGCTTTTCTTTAAATCGTTTGTTTGCCCTTATAAGTTGTTTACATAAGGACACGCGCCATCAAAAGATGCGACCGCCATTCTTTAAATTGTTTGATCGCCATTATATGTATGAAAGATTATCGACTACCTAACTATCGTTACATAATTTTGATTGGATTTACATCATAAAGGTGCGAAATACACTCGGATGGATGTCTCTAAGATGCTTTTTTGGTTCATAGACAACAAAACACAGGTAAATATTGGGACGTATCGCGGCAAAAACAACTTGCGCCACTGAGGAAAATCATGTGTCTGAGCCCAGATTTATTTGTCCCGGGACGCCGGGTCCTGCGTCCGCGAGATCTCTGTGACAGATGACATTTTTTTCTGTTTTTATTTCTTTTTTTATTCTTACGGCTAATCTGCGAATTTTATCGATAAAATGAAGTGGAGTACGATCGCTTGTAAATGGCTCTAATCCGAAAGTGAGTGAGTGACGTCACAGGTAAACAAATATGGCGACAACCTTCGCGATTCGAGACGCATTTTAGCGGAATTTTCAATCGATGATTGTGTACTTATTATGGGGTAAATCGTTGGAATTTGATTTGTAACACGTACTGTAACAACTAAATGAATATGTACAGGGCTAAATATGCGTTTCCGAATCGATTCCTTTAAGTGGAATTTACTGTGAGAAGTCAACGGCTGGCAGGTATCCAAATGTGCATAGAAATAAAGCATGTCGCACTTCAAGGAAAATGTGTCTTTTGGTGCAAAAATTACCCTTTTCGTCAGGGGGTGGGGAAATGTTTACATTTGCACAGAGAGTGTTCCAATAAGCAGAAACTGTTTCTGTTACTGTAAGATTAATTGTCGGTTTATTTGTAATTGACTGTGAGTATATATGAAGGGTTATTAATGCTTTGTCTTTTTGCAAGGGGTAATTTATTGAGTAGCCGTCATAAAAACTTTGGCCGGCCATTGGAAACCGTGTACTGTCCCCTAAAACGTCTACACGAGATCACGTGACTGTGATGCTGGAATACCATATCCAAGCACTATTTCGAATTCCTGAAAGAGCAAAGGAAATCGTATATATAAAATACGAGTTACGAAATTATTTTTGTATTAAGATATCATATAAGGATAATGTGGGAACCAAAACAAAGACAATCACATGTGAACATAATACGGCACTTCTGAAAAGGCTTGTGCGCAGTACAAAAAGTATGGTGGTCGTTTGATAAGACTGTGTCAGCATATTTCAAGCGCTACAAGAAGTTGCAGGCATAGTGCTAAGCGTTATAAACACAACGCAAAACGTTGGCATTAACGGACGGTTGGAGTTCTCTCTCTTCTCTCTCTCTCTCTCTCTCTCTCTCTCTCTCTCGCCCGCGCGCGTGTGGAACTGTCTTGGACATATATTTTATCACCATGTGATCGTTACCAAGGTATGTCATTAGTCTGTTTTATCGCCGATGTCACATTACACTCATGAAAGTGGAAATTCCCAGTGGAATTCAATTTTAATGGAAATTATTGTGCTTATTAGTCTGCCCGATCAAATTTGATTTGTTTTCATCTGAACCGAATAATCGGGGATGCTGATTTAGAAGACACGATCAGTAAAAACACGAGACGTGTCTGCGCAAATAATGGCCTAATTAAGCCAGAATCTGTTATTTCACCGAATCGACCCCGAATAAAAACCCAGAGAATGCATGTATATTACAACAGAGACGATTCTTTGTGCTAAACGTTTTGCAAACATGAAAACATGAGACAGGCCTGCTCACAAATCAAATCAGGAGAGGGGTTAATTCGCAATATCACACACTATACACTTCAATATAACAGAGATATATTTGTATACACCATATGCTGACAAACAAACGTCTTTTAAATGGGAGGTTCTCAAAATTAAATTCAAGTTTCCATCTGATTTGGTTGCCGATCAGGCTAAATGTATCCAGGATGTCCTTTGTATACATGAATGTGCGCTAATCGGCTAAGCGGTCACATCAATGCTGATCCATGCATCGATGAAAAGAGCGGGTTTTCTCATGATATTTCTTGGCTAATCGTACATATGTAACTACATCGTATTCTGACAATTGCCACGGTGCAAGCAACCTTTCTTTTGTGAATTTCGCTAATACTTTAAAAACGTACACGATCAACAGCTAAGTCGAGTCATGTAAGATAATCACACGGCTCCCGGGCAAGCGTCCGGAACCTGACTATCGGTGTTCTATGCACATGTGTTTCATCGGTTAATATCCAGGAAGATGTGGTTCTGTCCCGACATGACTAAAATTCTTGACAGGGATGTTAAACCACGATACAACAGCTGACTGTAAAAAATGAATCAGCGGAAGACGGAGAATATCCGTAGGTATATTTCCATTAAAACATACCATTAATATTAATGACAGAAATGTGCCTGTTTCAATACAAAAGACCGATCAAGCTTCTGCACCCGGTTTTTGGAGTTAAATATATAATAAGTTGCCAAACCACAGACAATCATTAAACTCTTGACACGGTTAACTACCGAGCCGAGCCCTTTTTCGAACTATAACTTTTAAATACGAGCACGGTGGGAAGGCAACGTTATTACTACTACTACTACGTACTACTCGTACATGTACTACCATTTTTCATGTAAACAAAAACATTATTATTATTATTATTATTATTATTATTATTATTATTATTATTATTATAGCACTCCCTGGGCCTTTCATTTAGCCATTTATTATGTTTTTATCCCACCGTTCATTTAGTCCTAGTTTAAATTGATGTTTAACCTCATAGTTTACAGTTTTCAGTCAAGTCGGGAGAAAACCGCAGCTTCCATAACCTGTGTGCTAAATCAGTGATTTTACTTTCGGGAGTAGTAAATGTCTTGCTGAAGCGAGTGGTAGAAATCCCAACGCTCCAATCGTTGTTGTGGCTAACCTATTGAGTTCCCCTCACAAAATATATATTGTCATCTCTCTATTTCTTAAGCCCCTGTTCTTACTGTCCCGGTTTAGCTTTCCGGTTCTTCCCGGTTTGATAAAGCGGGGTAAACCGTGATGAACCTTGACGTGCCGGGATATAACCGTAGCACTACTACCGTGGACACCTATGGCAAACCGGAACGAACCAGCTATTGAAATGTTTAGCGCAACCGATGCGCAACGAGACAAACCAGGAGATATATGTCAAATACAGGGTTGAACCGGGGCGACACCGGGACAAACCGTGATGCCACCAGAGCTTGACCGTGATACATGAAAACCAGGCTGATCCGGTTTAAACCGTAGGTAACCGCGACGACTCCGGGCTATTTAGGCACAAACCGGGACATCAACGAGACTCAACGGTGATAAACAAGGGCCAAGTGGCAACGATAAACCCCAGTTTGGCACGGTGGTGTCAAGGTTCACCCCGGTATCGGTTGCTATTGTTTTCAATACCAGTAATTACCGGGACATAACCATGACGCGTCTGTCACCGGGATATACCGTAGACAACAGGGATAACAGTGACCTTAAACCTTAGTAAAACCGGGGCACGCTAGCCTTCATCGTGACGACAAGGTGGTTACACCGGTGTAAAACCGTTTCTTTGAGAACACGGTCATTTTTGTAGAAAAAAGTTCCCCGCATGGTATATTGGCTTGTCTTCACCCTGCCAAACCTGGGTAGGTACCGGAGCAGTCAGAACGGGGATTTATCATGATGAAAAAACATTGATTTGTAAGAGTTTAACACAAACAAATTAGACATAGATACTGACACTAGAAAAATTTGTATTGGCTGTGCTGTCAACCAAGTTAGTCCTATACAAAATAATATACACGATCTGCTGTCGTCTGAGTAAATTACATATCAGCAGCCGCATCAAAATGTTTAAATAAAATAATTCAGCACAAAAGGATTAACACTTACCTGCTTACTACGAATAAACTGACGGTGGCTCACGGGGGCGTGACTTAGCAGAAATTTCACTATCGCCGTAACACGTTGTGGCAGACGAGCTGTTGATGATCTTCGCACACTCAAACGAGAAGCCAAACCACTAGCTATATTTTGTTTATTTTTAGCCTTAGCACATTATCAAACAAAATCCGTCAAAAATTTATTATTGACATAAAAGGTTATTTTTCAACTGGTACATGTATCAAAGCGATTAAATCTGACCGGATGCACATGACATTTGGTAAAGAGGCATTTGATTAAGTCATATGTAAAATATTCGAACTCTTTTTTTTTTTTTTTTTTTTTTTTTTTTTTTTTTTTTTGTGTGTGTGTGTGTGTGTGTTTTTGTTTTTTTTTTGTTTGAGCCGTCTACTTTAAACCATTTTTTTTGTAGCGTTGAATAATCCCGTCAGTATATATTTATGTATATAGATCCTCCCTCTTCCGCTGCCGGATTCTTCAAGAATTTTATTAGAGAAAGCATGACATGACCTTGGCTGCAGAACTTGATCGTAAAGCAAGCAAACAAACAAAAAATAAACTAACGAACGTACGTTATATAATATAATTTGAACTCATCGTAGGTTGATCTTTATTGCTTGCATTTTGTTTAACTGTTGTAAGCCTGACGTCCTTTTTAGCTCAACTGCACGAAATGCATAAAGCTATTGTTGTCATCCCGGTCGTCCACATTCCTGTTCCCGTTCCCGTGCGCGTGCGTGTCACACTTGCGGTATAGTTTTCTAGAAGTTCATTTTTTTGGCAACCACTCATCAGAAAGTATGCATACTTGGACCATAGAATTTCTGTAGGGTTAGCTTTCATTTCATGGCATCGGGACCCTGGGTCCAGGCCACGGGTGGGGCTGGAGGTTAAAACCCTAAAGTAGTCGTAGGTCACAGTGACATAATTTCATGGTTCAGTGATTTTTACTTATATTTCGGCACTCAAATTGTATGTGAACATATTTCTTTCACAGTTTCTTTGCGTATAACAGGACCTTTTGCCCTAAAGTAGTCCTAGGTCACTGTGATCTATTTTCATGGTTCAGTGATTTTGACTTATATCTCGGCACCCAGTTGGCATATTTTCATACTTCTTTCACATTATGCTTTATTCGTTAAAAAAAATGGTTGCTATAGCAACATAAAGGGTAAATTTTCGAAAAAAAAAATATTCAAAAATCTTCTTCTCAGAAGCCGTATGGGGGATGAAGCTGAAATTTAGCATACATGCTAATGACATTAGCCTGTACAAAGTTTGCGTTTTATATTGTCTTTGTCCAACTACTTTGGTTGCTATGGTAACTTGAAGTTCCCATTGACTTATAAGGCAAAAAGTGGAAATTTGCAATTTCTGCCGTTTCATTGAGGATGTTGAAATTTTGTTTTTACATAAATGTTTATTGAGTAGTCCTCCCCGTTTTAGGCAACTTTTGTCAAAATCGCTTTATTCGTTTGGTTGCTATAGCAACGTAAAGGGTAAATTTTCGAAAAAAAATTCTCCTCAGAAGCTGTAAGGCGGATGAAGCTGAAACTTTGGATACATGCATATGATATTAGCCTCTACAAAGTTTGTGTTTTTTATTGTCCTTGTCCCACTACTTTGGTGGCTATGACAAATTAAAGTTTCCACTGACTTATAAGACGAAAAGCGGAAAATTGCAACTATTGCAGCCTGAGACCTGAAAAGTGGTAGATGCAAACAACTAATGGAGTAGATGAATGTATGAGATTAATTTAGGCAAAGGTCATCTCTTGACCTTGAAGGGTCTGTTATCCATACACATATCTTCTTCTCTGAAACCGCTTGGCCAATCAAACTGAAATTTTATGTGGAGCATCCCTGGGTAGTGGGGAAGAAAATTTGATCGCGAAATCATGACCAAGATGGCCGCCATACCCATATATGGTAAAAACCACTCAAAAATCTTCTACTCTTTTCACGAAACTTGGTATGTAGCATTTGGGACTCCAGCCCATCATAGTTTGATAAAATGATGACCCTAGGATGACCTTGACCTATTTTACGGCAAGGTCAATTTTGGAAACATAGGTTTTTACATGGAAAAAAGTGAAAACAATGGATATTTTGTAAATTAAATGCAGCCTGAGACCTGAAAAGTGGTAGATGTAAACAACTAATAGAGTAGATGAAGGTATGTGATTAATTTAGGTCAAGGTCAATTTTGGAAACATAGGCAAACATGGAAACATGGGGAAAAGTGACAACTAGGTCTCAGGTAAGCGTTTACAGGACCAATGATCCTATGGTAACTATTGCAGTCATAGACCTGAAACATTACCAAGATGGCCGTCATACCCATTTAGGGTGAAAAAAAAGAAAGAAAATAATTCACTTTGTCCAGTGACTGTACTTGTTGACTCTCAGGTGAGCGATCGTTGCCCTTGTTACTCATAGGTCAGTGTAGCCTAATTTCATGGTTCCGTGATTGATTTTGCCTTGTATCTAGGCACTCAAGTGATAGTGAGACTGACCAAAATGTAGTGTATAGATTATACGATGGTTTAAGTATAAAGGTATATTGTTTTACTCGTTAGATGCTTTTTGTGAATGTCTTGTATATATGTTTCAGGTTTCTAAGCAATAACAGTCTCTTATAATTCTGTATAGAATGGGTTTATATTATTCATTTTTGTATGTATATAATTTGTTTGTAATACTGTATATCAACATGAGACTCAAAATAAACTAATAATAGTGATATATGAACTTCTTTTTACAATATGAGTAAGACCTTTAAACCTTGGGTAGTTATAGCTCACTGTCACCTAATTTCACGGTTCAGTGATTTTGCCTTATAGCATCAAGCAAAAGTATGTATGAGCATGATGTTTTGGGTTACACGTTGAGTTTGCCCTAATGTTTAACAAAGGCCAGAAGCAGTCGAGCACGCTGTCCTGCAACAGCTCTTATTATGATAGCGGTGGGTGAATCCATTCATTATTAATGTGTTTTGGCCACTTGTTTTCTTATCGCCTCCCTGTGACCAGCAATGTTCCGTTTCAACTGTTGAGTTAACGGAACACGGAACAAAAATACCTTGTGATTGTGATTGTGATGTATTAATTCACGACGGCGCAGCTGGAGTGAATTAAATATCGCATCTCCCCGACAACATCACACGTTAATCAAAGATAGTTCACCGTAAAGTCAAATTATTTTGATTCTAACACGGCTAATAAATAAATGCTAACATTTCACAATGTTTTCCGTGACTCATTCTCTGCGGACGTGAATGTTTACATGCGACGACACAAAAAAGTTTGATCTGTTTCTATCTGAACTGAATAATCGGGGGTGCTGATTTATAAGATATGATCAGTGAAAACACGAGACATGTCTGCGCAAGTAAAATCAGAATCACTTATTTGACACGATTGACTTGCACAGAACAGAGTAACTAACGATAGTAACAACAACGACGATTTTTGATGCTAAACGTTGTGCATTTTTTTTGTAATGCACTTTTTAATTATCATTTACAAGTACCAAACATCACTATCATAAAAAAGGTACAAGTAGGCGAAGATCAGGAAAAGGCGCAGTCAGAAAAAGAGTCCCACTCCAAGTGGGATAAGTTAGCAAAACAACAATTATTGAAATGGAATCTTTTTGAATATAAGACTATTTGACAAACCCCGACAGTATGCAATCAGTGAGCATGATTCATACTTCTGTGGTGGTTCTAATTGTTTTATATCTTGGTGTTTAAAAATTTAAAAAGTTTTTTGTGCTGTTGGCGCCTTATGTATGTTATCATATTCTAGTTAGGTTTGGGTAACTGAGTGGCCACCTATTGGGAAAATAGCTGTTCATTCGGCTTACTATATGTTTTCATGGTGTAAGTACCTGATTGTTAATTAAGTTTTTTCCCATCTCGGTTTTTGGAGTGGGAATCTTTTTCTAATTGTGCCTTTTCCTGATCGTTGCCTACTTGTACTTGTACCTTTTCATTGTAGCCGAGATAAAAATGACTTACGATTGTTGTAATTCCATGACCTGCTTAATGGCATTATTATCTACGTTGAGATATTACGAGTTTTTGCAATGCACAATGTATGTTATGACTAAATGAAGTAAATATAAGTATTTCAAATCTTTCGAAGACATCTGAACATTTTGCCAGTTTTTTAAGAAATTTAAGAAACTTACAGGAATTAATGATTTTCAGAAAAATCATAACACGTTACAGACGTATAGGTTATAACTTGAATGTTATGCGACAGTCTGCGTGCTTAGTTTTTAACCCAATCATGGTTTATAACTATGCTGTCTTCTTTAATTGCACGCCGGTGAGTCGGGCGTCAGACTCTATGATGGCCCCGACTTAAAACTATTCATTTTAGTTGGTTGGGGCCGGAGCTTCTTGTCTGTTGCTTGGCACACCGGGGTCCAACTGGTGTTTTTCTTTTGCTCCGGAGTTAGTAGGTTATTCGGCGCCCAGGGATCTCCATCGTCGGGCAGCTTACTCAATCTGTGAGTCCTGGGTTTTGATTCATCAGGAATTTTATCTTGATTTATATGTTTGTTCTTGATAATTCATTGACTAGTTAGAGATTCACCACGAGGACCGAAGAACTAACTAAATGTTATGAACCACTGCTAAAGCTGAGGGTGAGGTTAGGCGCCAGTAAAACCGGTTTAGCCCGCCAGTAACTTTGTGTTACTGATCGTTCCAAGGCGATACTTCTATGGTGGTTCTTTTTGTTTTATGTCTTGGTGTTTAAAAATTTTTTGTGCTGTTGGCGCCTTATGTGTGTTTTCATAGTTTTAGTTAAGTTAAGGTAACTGAGTGGCCACCTATTGGGAAAATAGCTGCTCATTCGGCTTACGATATGTTTTATGGTATAAGTACCTGATTGTTAGTTTGGTTTTTTCCCACCTCGGTTTTTGGAGTGGGAATCTTTTTCTGATTGCGCCTTTTCCTGATCTTTGCCTACTTGTACCTTTTTAGTCATATGTCGTTCGACTATTTTCAGCCAGTACGGTCTCTCGATGAAGCCGTAATTGTTGGTTTAGGTGATCAGACTCGCTTTGAAGAATTTTACGTCTTCCACTTTGGATGATTCGTCGGTTACACATCTTCATCCATCTGAATTTCGCTTTTTGACCTTTCCATGATACATGCTTTTCTTGACGTCATTTGAAGATATTCAGCATGCGGTCGCAATGGCAATGCAAAGCGACTGTTTTAATTGCACGCCAGTGGGTCGGGCGTCAGACTTTATGATGGCCCCGACATTAAGCTATTCATTTTAGTTGGTTGGGGCCGGAGCTTCTTGTCTGTTGCTTGGCCCACTGGGGTTCAACTGATGTTTTTCTTTTGCTCCGGGTTTCAGTAAGTTATTCGGCGCCCAGGGATCTCCATCGTCGGGCAGTTTACTGAATCTAATGAGTCCTCGGTTTTGATTCATCTAGGTGATTATCACGATTTATTCGTTTGATGATTCATTGACTAGTTAATGATTCACCACGAGGACCGAACCACTAACTAAATGTTATGAACCACTGCAGAAGATGAGGGTAAGGGTTAGGGTTAGGGTTAGGGTTATATATATAGATTTGCCTCCAATGCTAAATAAATCAGTATTTTATTGTTCTTCTGCTTTCGCTATTTTACCTCTAACTGTAAGTGTCGGATTTCTTTTGTCGGCCAGTTTATCTTCAAATCTGTCTGAATACCATTAAATGACTGGTAAATAAACATAAATACTTTCGATTGACAGTCACCTTTGATAGCTGATGATGATTTGAAAAATAACCATTAATGACATATTGCGTGTTACGGAAAAGGATTTTATTGAAAACGTAGATTGTGAAAATGATTTGCCCCCAATGTTGTATAAATCAGTACTGTATTGTTCACCTGCGTTCGCTATTTTACCTCTGAATGTAAGTGCCGGGTTTCTTTTGTCGGTCAGTATATCTTCAAACGTGTGCCTTAATGTCATAAACGACTAGTAAATAAACATATATACTTTCGAATAAGCAGAGACAATTGACAGTCACCTTCGATAGCTGATAACCATCAATGCCATGTAATGAGCCTTTTGGAGTTTTCTTGTTGGTACATGTATAGAATAAAATGTAAGTGACACAAAAACCAGCTATTTGGTTACCGAATTTTTAAGACCCTCTGGAAACCTTCTTTCTGTACATACTTTCGTCAAAGGACTCTACAAGCACAAAATGTGGTGGAAAGTTTTAATTGTGAGGTTACGATGACTGAATTAAACTGGACGTCGTAATGATGCGGTAAAATTAAACCCACAATGATGAGTTTTATCACACAAATGTTACATGAATGTGTAACCAGTCTGGTGTCATTATACTAATTAGAGTAGAGTTTATCAGAGGGATTCTGTTTTAATGGCAATCAGACTGCCTGGGCAAATTTAGTTTGTTTCTATCTGAAACGAATAATCGGGGATGCTGATATAGAAAGTTTGATCATTAAAAACATGAGACCTGTCTGCCTACATGTAAACAGTGTCTGTATTAAATCAGAAGTTGCTTTAACACTCACTATACGTTTGAATGTACGGATGAAGAATCTTATGTAGGCTAAGTTTTCCAAACATTTTTATTATGCATATAGGAATATCATTTACAAGAATATAGAAAATTGTCACCGTAAATAAATTAAGACACGCAGCATTTATTGATGTTCCAGACATGCATTCCATAATATAAATGAGCCGCCACATGGGAAAACCAACAATCTGCATAAGCGAAAACAAAGACGCAGATCAGCTTCGGGGTAACCGCGAAGCTGATCAGCGCCTTTGTTTTCGCTACACGGACAGTACAATCCCTCTTCTTCCTAAATCTGAAATTTCAAGCTTCTAGCTTGCTTCTGTGCTTGTACAGGTCGGTTTGTGTCTGACCTGTTCGGAAACTACATTGTTGGTTTTCCCACGAGGCGGCTCAATTATATAAACTACGGTAATTGGACACGTTTCTTCAGCGAGTTTTCATTTTTCATTTAGCAGTTTGAATTCTAATAACAGATAGTCAAATCACCTAGTAAATCAACTCTTTGGAAGCGTGCATGTACGTGATGGATGCCAGTTTTCATAGTCTAAAATTTAATCCGCATACTACAGGCCATCCGCGATATTCTGACGCAAACAATTCTTTGATTATATCACGAAAACATGTCCGTGTAGTGTATACACCCCTAAACCCCATTTTTATATAGCAAAACTGGGGTATGCAGGGGTATACCTATTTTTCTTATTTTTGCTCAAAAACATAGATTGTGGGTACTCGTCAGAACCGCTTCGGCGAGGCGGTTCTAACGTGTACCCACAATCTATGTTTTGAGCAAAAAAGAAAAATATCAACATTTTTCTGCTGAAAATTTTCATTTTTTAAGCTAAAAAAGTATCTGTATTTCATGGGCAAGGTTTCGTAATGAACCTAAATGAAAGCGTTGGAAGCGTGCATGTACGTGATGGATGCCAGTTTTCATAGTCTAGATTTTAATCAACATACTACAGGCCATCCGCGATATTCTGGCGCAAACAATGTTTTCATTATTTACAGTTTAATCTACACCCGCAGTATATCTTTAACTTAGATATCGGCAATAATGTAAACAAAGGATTGTTTTGACTAGAAATCGTTAGACCTGTTAGATGTCAAAATGCCAATAGTACACTTGGTGATGTATCTGCTTCTGAGCTTGCACTAAGTCCAATCTGTCTTGCTGCAGGTTCATGAACGTTAAATAGACACATGAACGGTTCCAGAAGGTCTGAGAATGGGGTGGAGGGTGGGCACTCACAGTTTGTTTTCATATAAGAACGAGCAAGCCGTGCGAGCGAGGTTTTTCTGGCAATGTATCTGTCTCTTGCGCCGAGTCCAAAGTGACACAGCCGTGGGGTGATCGAATGGTTAAGCGCGTTGATGAAAACAGCGCTCTTATCCACTTGACCACCGCAGGATAAAATTGTGTCAGATGATTTTGTTTAGTATATTATTTCGTTTTTTCCTACATGCATTTCGTTTTAATTAAAGAAGCTGTTAATTACATTTTAAAAGTATCTTTTATCTGTACCTTTAAAATAATGTTCGGGCCGCTGCATCAGAAAACCAACAATCTGCATATGCGAAACCAAGGCGCAGTTTAGCTATGCAGTTTCTCTTCTACTTAAACATTTCGAGCTTCTATCCTGCTTCTGTGGATGTAAAGTCTGGTTTGTGTCAGACATGGTCAGAAACCCCGATTGTTGGTTTTCGCATGCAGAGACTCATTCCAAAGCTGAAGTCCCTTCCACGAGGCTTGACAGCCCGATCGGATAAGCCACCAGAGCCCCACAAATTAATAGATAAATAAATTGTAATATTATACATGTAAATTATCAGGCAAATAAACATAATGAATTAATGAATACTATTGAGGCGTTGGCTGGTTCGATCCTCGCGTCCCGCACACCACCTTCCACACAATACAGCCGTCCGAAATGGATGGGTGTATGTAATAACGTGCATAAGCTTCCTTTCCTGGAAATTCTATAAATTTTTATTCTTTACTCTTTGTTTGTTTGTTTGTTTGTTTGTTTGTTTGTTTGTTTGTTTGATTGATTGTTTGTTTATTGGCCAAGGTCATATCGGGACGTTGCCTCCATTTTATAGGACTGTTACCCTAAATGAGGACATGACATCCAACAAGTGCTTCAAATATAACAAACATACTAAGCCTCAAAGACTTATATGTATGGATGATTTGACATAAACCACATTTCCTGGGCAGGCTCAGACCAGAGCGGTTAAAAAGAAATCAGATTGTCAGTTAGTGGTGTATAAACTCTGCCTGGAGGCACAATCAGCCCATCTATTTCTTTAGGCCCTAATGCTTTTATTTATATCACCAGTTTTGCTTAATAAACCGAAAGCACGCGCTCGTAATCTAATAAACAAATATGCATAAATTGGAAACGGCACTCGACTATCGCCGTTATCATTTTCTGGACCTTCTTTTCTATTCATTATAACGCGTCTGCTCGTTACGTTAACAATACTTCTGTCAATATGCTCGTAACGCTAACAATACTTTGCTTCTGTCAATATTTACTGTGTGTTCGGACCACACGCATACAGCCGACGCCATCTTGAAAACGACGATATGGCATTTTGTCCTTCGCGACGCATGGGTCTTTAAGCGCCATATGTTTGTCGTACTTTACCTTAAACGTCATTGAAAGAAAGAGCCAGTTTTTATTTTGCTTTCAATTGTGCTTTAAGTTGTTAGCTATCACAGGAGATGTTTTGTTTTCACAAAATCCCTTTGTTGTAGCAACTGTTAAGTTTTCTTTAGAAACGTTACGTTTCGATGACGTTGAAGAAAGCAGCTTTAGAAAATAATTCAGCGAAAAAGTTTCTATGGATAAATATTGTGTATGGTTTTAAGATTCAGGCTAAATATTGTGTATGGTTTTAAGATTCAGGCTACTATGTTTATTTTATGCTTCAGTTTAACTTTAAATCAGTTTTAAGCCAATGATAACAAGGTACAAATAGGCAAAGATCAGGAAAAGGAGCAATCAGCAAAAGATTCCCACTCCAAAAACCCGAGGTGGGAAAAAACCAAACTAACAATCAGGTACCTATACCATGAAAACATTTCGCAAGCCGAATGAGCAGCTATTTTCCCAATAGGTGGCCACTCAGTTACCTTAACTTAACTAAAAATATGAAAACATACATAAGGCGCCAACAGCACAAAAATATTAAACACAACGACATAAAACAAAAAGAACCACCACAGAAGTATCGACTTGGAACGATCAGTAACAAAAAGTTACTGGCGGGCTTAAATCGATTGTACACGGCCGTAACCTCACTCTCAGCTTCTGCAGTGGTTCATAACATTTAGTTAGTTCTTCGGTCCTCGTGGTGAATCTCTAACTAGTCAATGAATCATCAAGAACAAACAAATAAATCATGATAAACATCCTGATGAATCAAAAACCATGACTCACAGATTGAGTAAGCTGCCCGACGATGGAGATCCCTGGGCGCCGAATAACTTACTAACTCCGGAGCAAAAGAAAAACATCAGTTGGACCCCGGTGGGCCAAGCAACAGACAAGAAGCTCCGGCCCCAACCAACTAAAATGAATAGCTTTAAGTCGGGGCCATCATACAGTCTGACGCCCGACCCACCGGCGTGCAATTAAAGAAGGCAGCGTAGTTATCAACCATGATTGGGTTAAAAACTAAGCATGCAGACTGTCGCATAACATTCAAGTTATAACCTATACGTCTGTAACGTGTTATGATTTACCCATGTAAAGTGTTACGTTTTTAAAGTCCGTCAGTATATATTATAACCGTCATATTGTTTGGGTACGCATCTTTGTCAGTGACTGTCTGTATATCATAAAAAGATCATTCTACATTTGAACCAGCTTGTCATTTTTCTATTATTAGAAAAGTGGGGGTCTAATCAATATGCTTTACTCCCCTCTTCACAATCATTCAAAATAGCCCTTATTTTCATCTAGATGCAGGCTAAATGCGTGTATGAATTTTTCTCAGATATTTTTCAAAAACTAAGTAAAGTATTTATGTACGACTACTGAAAATTTCAATTCAAAGTAAGAGTGATACATGTTTTAAAGATCAAATTTTCGCGTTGGAGTTTAGTTAAGGGGCCAGTATACAAACGACCAACTGTATTTTAGGGACAAAGTCAACCGTTTATCTTAAACATAATCACATTGTAAAATTGTGTGATTTTGGTTTCTGATTTATTGTTCCTGTACTTTAACAACAATAACCCACTTACCATGATGTGAGAACTAGAAACCAACTTCTTACTCGAAGAAACCTTCGGCTCTATGTAACAGCCCAGTCCGATCAGTGCCCAGCAATAGATATTCACGTGCACTGGACTGCTTTTTATTTTATTATTTGATGATTATGTAAATTTTGTCTCACAATAAATGCATTGTGGTTTGTGTGAAAAGAGCTTTTCCCACCTGTCTGGAGGCAAGGAAAGTCACTTTCACTACTTGTATGAGGGGTAAGGAAAGTCACTTTGCTTACCTTCAGTCAGGTGTGAAAGACATTTGACCACCCTAGACATTGCACGTGATAGTACAGTATGAGTAATAACTTCACATATATTATTATAAGTTAGTTAACCATAATTAACTGTGTTAACAAACGAACGAAATTAGAAACTTCCATACATGTACCTCTGTAAGGCTGCGGTCAATTCGGGTATATGGTGTACGTTTTTGAGGGCACGCGAATACTTGAAATCAAACATTATGATTTCCTTATACCTGGTCACATAGGAGGACGCTATTCGAAAAGTTCGTATAGGCGCGTATAGGTGCGTATAGTATAGTATAGTGGGAATTGAAATGTTTGATTTTCGTAGTATTGCTGGTCTGAATTTTTCATTTTGCACAAGTTTTATAGAACGTTTTGCTAGAAAACTAAGTTAAAAACAACTTTTACACAATAAAGTCATATATTTGAATCCTCATGAGTATGTAAAACAACTTCTCATAATACTCTAATTCAAGTAACGCCTGTCTGTTGTCCCCATACTCCTCCTAGGGCTGCGGTCACATAGAAGAAGACTATTCGGGTATACGGTGTACGTTTTTGAGGGCACGTGAATACTTGAAATCAAACATTATGATTTACTTATACCGGGTCACATAGGAGGACACCATTCGAAAAGTTCCTATAGGCGCGTATACATGTAGGTGCGTATAGTATAGTATAGTGGGAATCGAACATGTTCGATTTTCGTATAGCGTACATGTATAGTGGTTTTGCTGGTTATGGCATGTCATCCGTTGCAGTATTGTATCTTTTAATTTATGTGTTCTATATCCAATAAATATATTCCATATTAAGATATTTATTGTCAATAACATATAATTATATTGTGTATAAAACATATATGTTGTGTATATAAATATTTATCGTCTATGAAATATATTTATTGGCTATAAAAGATACAGTGGTGTTATGGCTAAAAACCCAAATTAGCCGTTTTAACGGCTAATTTGTTAACGGCTAATTGTAAAATTTCGCGGCGAAATTGTGTGTAAAACAAAAGTCAGAGCGGAATTTCGCCGCGAAATTCCGCGGCGAAATCTGGAATTTCGCGGCGAAATTTCGCGGCGGACCACGGCGGAAAACGTATACCTGTCATTACGCATAAAAATCAATTGACCGGCGTTTCGCGGTGTTTCGCGGCGAAAAAGACGACAGTCACAATTGTTTTTTTTTTTTTTGTTGTTGTTTAAATATAATTTTAAATTGGATGTTTTTATTTCAGTTCAAGTTGTATCAATATTTTGTTTGCGTCACAATTTTGTATAGTTATCGTTTTAGTCCCGACAGTCACAACAGTTTTATTGTTTAAATTTCATTTTAATTTGTATGCATCTATTACTTTTCAAGTCGTATAAATATTTTGTTTTCTTTTCAATTTTGTATATTATCGTATTTTATTCGTGTCTTAACTACTTTGAAGTTTCTGAGACCCTGATTATCGGCTTTGTGTTTTTCATGCTTCTTTTTCAGATTAATCAGACTTACCCGATAATATTAGATCCTGTTATCTAGCTTAATAACAGAAAAAAGCTCATAGCGACATAATCAATTTTCATGGTATGATTGCCCACAGATTTGTTTGTTTGTATTGAGGCTGAACGTCCCAGTCACCAATTTTTAGTCATACCTGGACGGAGCTACCGTTTCCTGGGTATTAAGTAGTACTGTGGGTAGTCAATGTGCCTTGCTCAAGGACATAACACGGTGTCGCCAGTGCGGATCGAACTCAGGACCACTCGATTCGGAGTCTGATGCACTACAACTATGCCACCGCGATCCCAACCCACATGTTAATACAAGTCTTTGGATTCAACATGATGAAGCAATCGGCTTCAACTCTGTTTTGGACATTTAATCGCCTGTGGCTAATGACACTGCTCAAAGCATCAATGATTTTCGATTACGTCAAGTGGATTTCGTTTCGTTGAAATCAATTTAGTCTAAACGACATTTGGTCGCATACGACCTTCACCGGGTCCATACGATATTCGGTCGAATACGAGCAATACAGCAACATACGTGTACAAAATTGTGTCGAAACTGTGGCTTTTTGCTAACCGTTTTGAGTTAAACAGCGTGTTGTGTTCCTTCCAAAATCCACACGTACGGATAGCTTGGAACACGTACATGCATATCAAATGACATTTGAGATATCAGATTCAAATGACAAAATCTCATTGTATACATAGCACAATACACTAAAAAAGGGAGGATACTGTGTTTAAAACAAACTACTGACGTCAGTATACATGTATAAAGTTTTCAGTTTATTTTGGAACACATATATACAGTAAGGGCCGTGTACGCACCATGGCAATATGAACGCATGCCGCATTAGATTAATTAGAACAAAGTTGAGCGCAGAAACCTAGTGGTGTTTTAAAGGAATTGACCGGAATCAAAATGTCCTGTGTTCGATTACTATATTCGTTGGGTTTCGTACTTGAGCAAAACCGGTATACATATATTACCCTGAAAGTGTTCTCACCATGTTAAACTGATCTTCGCTAGTTGTACCTCTACAAGGCAAGTATAATGTATAAATCGATGTGATTGCGATTAGTCTTGTGCTGGCATTCATAGAGGGTGATCAGAATGGTAACCAGCAAGCCCAACTGTCAATATGCCTCTTTTTGTTTTGTCGTTTTACATGGTTGAGCTCAAATTAAGTTATCGTAGTTCACACCTTAAACGCTATAAAGTGAAGCAATTGAGGAAAATTTACAAAAAAGAAAGCAAGGAATCTAACTGTTTATTTAGCATTACCATTTAGACAATGTTTGTGCTACAACAAAAGGCACAAATTTAGATGGCCCCTGCACATTGGGACCTTAAAAAATATATAGGCTGCTTGTGCCTCCAGGCAAAACTTATACGCTATTGACAGATCATCTGATTACTGGTTTACCGCTCAGGTCTGTGTCTGCCTAGGAAAAATGGTTTCAAGTAAAACCATCCATACATATAAACAGTATTGGCTTAGAGGGATCGTTATATTTCAAACACTTGTTAGATATCATGACGTCCCATAAAATGGAGGCATCGTCCCGACATGACCAGCAGAGGTAAGTTAGGAGTACCCACTGGTACACATCAGTCAGCAGAGGTAAGGTAGGCTGCCATACTAATTTTAAGAGCCAATCAAATTGGCTGTTACAAACCCCAGTCCTATCCCACAATGCTAATTTTACCCAATAAATATTTTTTCACATCAAATAACTAAGGTCAACTTTTTTTTTTTTCTTTTTTTTTTTTCATAGACGATAAATATTTTATACACAACATATATGTTTTATACACAATAATTATAAGTAAGTAAGTAAGTAAGTGTGTCATTGGAGGATTATGTCTCCCCCCGACAGGGTCGGGAGACATATTGTTTTTCCCCGTGCGTCTGTCTGTCCGTCTGTCTGTCTGTCTGTCTGTCTGTCTGTCTCCGTCACAAATCGTGTCCGCTCTATAACTTGAAAACCGTTGAAGATTTTTTCAATGAAACTTGGTACAGTTGTAAACCACGACGAGACGATGTGTCATGCCCAAGAACCATAACTCTAGCTTGTGTATTTTTGGAGTCATTTCCCTTTGATTATTTTCGATACAATTTTGTGTCCGCGCTATAACTTGAAAACAGTTTAAGATTTTTCAATAAAACTTGGTACACTTGCAAACTACGACGAGATGATGTGTCATGCACAAGAACCATAACTCTAGCTTGTGTATTTTTGGAGTCATTTCCCTTTGATTATTTTCGATACAATTTTGTGTCCGCGCTATAACTTAAAAACCGTTTAAGATTTTTCAATAAAACTTGGTACACTTATTGAGCATGATCAGACAATGTGTCATGGACAAGAACCATAACTCTGGCTTGTGTATTTTTGGAGTTATTTCTCTTTGATTATTTACTATACAATTTCTTGTCCGCTCTATAACTCGAAAACCGTAAGAGATATTTCAATGAAACTTGGTACATTTATCAAGCACGACTAGATGGTGTGTCATGCTAAAGAACCATAACTCTTGCTTGCATATCTTTGAAGTAATTTCCCTTTGATTATTTTCCATACAATTTCGTGTCCACTCTATAACTTGAAAACCGTAAGAGAAATTTCAGTGAAACTTTTACACTTATAAAGCACGATGAGACAATGTGTCATGCACAAGAATTATAACTCTTGCTTTCATATCTTTGAAGTTATTTCCCTTTGATTATTTTTCCATACAATTTCATGTCCACTCTATAACTTGAAAACCATACGAAATATTTCAATGAAACTTGGTACACTTATAAAGCACGATGAGATGATGTGTCATGCTAAAGAACCCTAACTTTTGCTTGCATATCTTTGGAGTTATTTCCCTTTGATTATTTTTCATACAATTTTGTGTCTACTCTTTAACTCAAAAACCATTAGAGATTTTTCAATGAAACATGGTACACTTATAAAGCATGATAAGACGATGTGTCATGCACACGAATCATTACTCTTGCTTTCATATCTTTGGAGTTATTTCCCTTTAATTATTTTCCATACAATTTCGTGTCCCCTCTATAACTTGAAAGCCGTAAGAGATATTTCAGTGAAACTTGGTACACTTATAAAACAGAATGACAGGATATGTGATGCACAAGAACTATAACTCTTGCTTGCATATTTTGGACATGCACGTAGAAAGGGGGAGACATCAGTTTTCACATAGAAAACAAATTCTAGTTTAATTTTGAAAGGACAAAACCGTCTAGGTCACAAGTCAAACTTCTCGGGACTCCTTGGTTCTGTTTGAATGTATGGATTTTAATGTACATGCATGAATAACGTCAGAACGGGTACAATTTACTAGTATTGATGATATATCATGACATGCATATCAGAAAGTTTCCACGTTTACAATGAGAGTGGTTGGCTGAAATAATTCATGAGATTGTGGAAGGTTGTGTTAAATTCGACCAACACAGGCCGCATTTCAAAGTGCTGTCGTCTTTCTTAAACAGCAGTCACACTGTAGCGTATAACCCAAACGCGCGCCGGGCGTATGAAAAATCTCAACACGCTGAAGACTTTGGGCGTATAAAAATTAATTTGTTCCTTTAACACGCTTTAGCAGTCACACATTAGCGCGCAACTGGGGCGTGTGCCGGACGTATAAAAATCTCAAAGTTTTGGAGAACGGTTGTGATACGTCCCAGACACGCTAAGCACGCGCTACATGCGCGCATCGAACGTTCAACGCACGTTTCACACACGCTTGGGGCACGCTACTGAAGCAACATCTAATAAAATCGGAACGCGCATGGAACGTACACTGGCGTGCTTCAAACGCGCGCCAAACGCGTTCTGAGCGTATTCAACGCACCCATAGCGCGCGTGGAACTTATTCGGGATGTATAAGTCACACGCCCGGGACACGCCGAGCTTTTAGAAAATTT
Source organism: Rugalucina vietnamica (assembly GCA_964017185.1). Lineage (NCBI taxonomy): Eukaryota > Metazoa > Mollusca > Bivalvia > Lucinida > Lucinidae > Rugalucina > Rugalucina vietnamica. The sequence goes on from OZ024873.1 coordinate 61,357,921, forward strand.
TTAAGCATGTTTAAAATTTTGTTTAGCCCAAACGCGCGCGAAACGCACAGAGACTTTTATCGACGTACAGCGACGCGCGCCGGACGTACACCAAGCGTACCCAACGCGCTTGTAGCGAGTTTTGAACGTGTTTCCGACGTGCGTCTGGCGTGTGAGGAATTTTGCTATTTTTTCAACACGCCCGGCGCGCGTTTCACTTATACGCTGATGTGTGACTGCTCTTTTAGGTATTGCCGCCTCCTCCTCCTCGGCTAGTACTGAAAAGCAAAGTACAATATTCTTCTTCTGAGGAATTCATATCTTTTCAAAATTCCGAATTCGCAACTTTTTTTTTCATACTCACGAAAAGAGCACACTGAAAGCATCTGCTACTTCTTAGTGAACCGCCGTGTCCATATAGCGTATAGAGAATACCGAATAGCGTATTGCGAATACCGTATATCGTATACCGTATATTTCTATGTGAACGCAGCCTAACAAGTATCATGGTGTATAGACGTTTCTACAGACTTCGCGTGTTATAATATCTTTTAGCAGTCGTAAGGATTCATTGTGGCAGTCTTTAGATCGATTAACGCAGTTTTGCTCACTGACATTGTGTTATCAATCAATGTTCGCATTGATATTTCAGATTTCTGAAAGAGTTATCTCTCTCTCTCTCTCTCTCTCTCTCTCTGTGTGTGTGTGTGTGTTAAGACTACGTCAGTTGACTGTAGAGCTGTCTTGGACATCTATATATTGCACGTGACGGTTACCTAGCTATGTCATCAGTCTGATTTACCACTGATGTCACATTACACTCGTGAAAATGGAAATTCTCAGTGAGATTCAATTTTAATGGAAATTATAGTGCTTATTAGTCTGCCCGATCAAATTTGATTTGTTTCTATCTGAAGCGAATAATCGGGGATGCTGATTTAGAAGACAGGATCAGTAAAACACGAGACATGTCTGCGCAAAATAATGGCCTAATTAAACCAGAATCTGTTATTTCACCGGACTGATCCAGAAACAAAACCAGAGAATGCATGTATATTACAATATTACAACAGAGACGATTCTTGGTGATAAACGTTTTGCAAATATTGTTATATTTATACAATGAAAACACGAACCATGCCTGCTCACGAATCAAATCAGAACAGGGGTTAATTCTCAATATCACACACTATACCTTAAGAATAACAGAGACGATACCAAGACGCTCAATTTATTATGCATATATCAATATACCAAACGTCACCATAAATAAGTTGATAAACATAACATTTATTATAATTCCAGACAAAATATTGCAAATAAACATTTAGGTTAATATAAGTCCTAAATGTATGTTTGTATTCGTTTTGCATGAGTTATTGTGGCCGGGATATAAAGATGTATCGTTTCAGGTTACTGAGAACGTTCTCGTTATAGATAGAAAATAGAATTTGAACTCATCGTACATATACCCAAGAAATTTTGCCGTTCACTTTGCATTGCTGAAATCATTGAATGTTATTCCATATTCAATAATTAAGAATGTTTTCCATGGAAACTTCTGTCATATTGCACGGGTCAAACAGCGAGACTTCTTTCGCAAGTTGGTCGCCATTGAAAAAATACCTGGCAGCCATTTTGCTTTACACTTCAACTGGACAAACGGCGAAACTAAAAAATTTACAGAATGCGTCGCACCATAAATACACAAAACTTCATGTTTTCATGTATGTTTTCATAATTTTAGTTAAGTTCGGGTAACTGAGTGGCCACCTATCGGGAAAATAGCTGCTCATTCGGCTTACGATATGTTTCATGGTATAAGTACCTGGACCCAGTTGTTCAAAGCATCATTAGCTTAACGATATCGTTAAGACATAAATTTGTTAAGCAAATATCAGCTAAAGTAACAAATACACTGTTATTTTTTGTTGAAAAAATGTGAGAATCCTCACATTTTTTCAACAAAAAATAACAGTGTATTTGTAATATTAATGTTTGAAATTTTAAAGAAACGTTAACTAACGACGTCGTTAGTTTTGAACAACTGGGCCCTGATTGTTAGTTTGTTTTTTCCCACCGCGGTTTTTGGAGTGGGAATCTTTTTCTGATTGCGCCTTTTCCTGATCTTTGCCTACTTGTACCTTTTTTCATCTAAAATCAAATACCTGTAAATTTGAACAAAAATACAGCTTTTGCACTCCTATTTTCTAACATTTTTATGAAATTTTCGACCGCAACGTTGCCAAAAGTCACGTCGACGTCATCAATTTTGATGCAACGTCACGTTTCTCGCGTTAACGTTGGTTAACATTTCCCAAGAAAGGCGGAGCTTTGCGTGTGTAGTAATATGGTGATCAGCCGTTAGAAACGATACTTTTTGCATAAATTGTGGCCAAATTAATGGACGACCAGGCCTGGAGATGCCAGTAATAAGCATTTGAAATCCCTCCATTGCTTATTAAAGGGTAATATAATAAAAAGGTTATTGAATGAATATCGTAAAATATTCGGAACTCGTTCATATGGCTGAGACGCACTCGCAAGCTCGTGCGTCCTCGCCATATGAACTCGTTCCAAATATTTTGCGATATTCATTCAATAACCTATAATTATTGCTTGCATTTTGTTTAACCCATATAAACCTGACGTCCTTTTTATGGGACAAAGGCAAACAACATAGACCCAGATCTGACGCCGCAGAACGCGGCGTTCCATCTGGGTCTATTCTGTTTTTCTTAAAAGAATTTTATTGAAATATGAGATAAACATTCAAAACACACCCAAATGATAGCGATGGGTGAAACCATTCATCATTAACCCATATTTGACGAATGGATTCTCCCATCATTATCAATTGGGTGAGTCCACTTTCATTTTTAGGGAGTGATTTTTTATTTTTATCCCATTTTTCGATGAAATTCCTCCAAGCAAACAGAATAGCCCCAGATGGGACGCCGCGTTTTGCGGCGTCACATCTGGGGCTATGCTGTTTGCCTATGTCCCATAAAAGGGACGCCACGCGTAAATGAGTTAATAAATAAATGTGTTTCGGCCACTTCTACAGTTTAAGTTGCCGCATTGTTTATTGTCGCCTCCCTGTGACCAGCATTGTCCCGTTTCAACTGTTTACGAACACGGAACCAAAATGACCTTGGACACGACATGTCTATAAAATGACATTATAGTTTGTATATCAGTCTGTTACACCACTGATGTCACATTACACTTTTTTTGAAAGTAGAAATTCCTAGTGGAATTCAATTTTAATAAAACTAATTAGCTTGCTTGATTAAATTTGATGCATTTCTATCTGAACTGAATAATCAGGGATGCTGATTTAGAAGATATAAACAGTGAAAACAGGAAACGTGTCTGCGCAAGTACAACCAGAATCACATCAAGAAAACCTGTTCATGAGAAGTATACCCCCTTTAAAGCCCACTTTAATACTGTAGATTCGGAAATATTCGCGAGAACTTAATTTTCGCTAATATTCGCGAGTTGGATGCTTCGTGAATTCAAAGTTCTCGCTAATAAAGTGTCACTATAAGCTTTATAGAATGTATGAACACTCGCTCGCGAAATCAAGAACTCGCTAATAAATCGGAAACAGAAAGTTCGCGAAGTAAAAGTCACGCGAAAATTTCCAAATTTTCAGTATAGCAAATCTGGGGTATGTAGGGGTATACTTATTTTTGCTCCAAAACAAACAGTGTGGGTACTTGTTATACCCACAATTTATATGTTGTGATCATAAGTGTTTCAAATATTAAACTTTTTCCGATGAAATTTACAGCTGAAAGAAATATCTGTATATTACAAGGGCAAATTTTCGTAATGTTGACCCGCATAGAACAGAGTTTTGAAAGCATTGCTTAATAATGCACATTTGATTATCATTTACAAGTAATTTTAGCAAACATCACCATTAATAAGTTAACAAACAACGTTTGTTGAAATGTAAGACATATTAAAAAATGAACCATTTAACAAATCCCGACAGTATGCAACCAATAAGCATGAATCTTTGTAGCCGCGATTCTTGTAAACATGACTGACGATCGGTGTAATACCAGGACTTGTTCGGCGGCATTATAATCTGCCTTGAGTTCTTACGATTTTAGCATCCTGACTAACTGTTATGCATATGAAGTCAATATAAGTATTTCAGATGCTGAAAAACAACTTTAACCCAAGTAAGCCTGGCGTCCCTTTTATGGGACATAGGCAAACAGAATAGCCCCAGATGTGACGCCGCAGAACGCGGCGTCCCATCTGAGGCTATTATGTTTGCTTAGAGAATTTTCATCGAAAAATTAAATAAAATTTAAAAATCACTCCTGACGCCCCTAAAAATGAAAGTGGACTGTCCCAAATGATAATGATGGGAAAATCTATTCGTAAAATATGGGTTTAATAATATATTGACCGACAAAAGAAACCTGACACATTTTGGCGTTCTATAAAAATTTATCTCTTGTGAAGGGTGAATTATTTTTCCGGTATTTGAGCATCTCTTACTATTGGCTAAATCTTATTTGAGGGCAAACATTAAAAAAAACTATAAAATTGGAAACTGTACTTTAAGCATTATTTGCTGGTGCACAGCTATGATTTCAATGGTTACATTGCAAAGTCTATACATGTTAAGTCCAATGCTAGTCGAACATTTACACCATCGAAATGTCTTTGGAATTCTCTCTACCACCAATTTGTATCGAATAAAAAAGTTGGGCTGTCTGAACAATTTAGCATTTAAGTTCTATAAAAATTATATAACAAAAATCTTTGGTGATTTGCAAAATTTTGTCAACAATAATCAGCCAATGTTTTAGCCAGATGTTGTTCGACTCTATTTTCAGCCAGCATTGCCTCGTGATGAAAAAGTACAAGAAGGCATTGATCAGGAAAAGACGCAATCCGAAAGAAATCCCCACTCCAAAAACCGAGGTTGGGAAAACTCAATTGATAATGAGGTACTTAAACTTAAAAAAAAAAAAAAACATATTTACTAAGCCGAATGAGAAGCTTTTTCCCAATAGACGGTCACTCATTTACCCGAACTTAAATAGAAATATGAAAACGTAAATAAGGTTCAAACAACACGAAAATTCGACTACAAAAAATGGAACCACGAGTATCGCCTTGGAATTGTCAGTAATATAAAATCACTGGGGGTTAAAATGATTTTACAAGAGCCTAACCTCACCCTCATCTTCTGCGGTGGTTCACAACATTACGTTCATTGTTCGGTCCGTGTGGTGAATTTTTAACTAGTCAATGAATTATCAAGGACAAACAAATAAATCATGATAAACACCATGATGAATACAAACCGAGGACTCACAGACTCAGTAAGCTGCCCGACGATGGAGATCCTTGGGCACCGAATAACTTACTGAAACCCGGAGCAAAAGAAAAAAAACAGTTGAACCCCGGTGGGCCAAGTAACAGACAAGAAGCTCCGGCCCCAGCCAACTAAATTGAATAGCTTTATGTCGGAGCCATCATAGAGTCTAACGCCCGATCCACCGGCGTGCAATTAAAGAAGGCAGCATAGTTATCAACCATGATTGGGTAAAAAACTAAGCATGGAGACTGTCGCATAGCATTCAAGTTATAATCTATACATCTGTAACGTGTTATGATTTTTCTGAACTGAAAAGAAAAATCATGCCTTCCTATAAGTTTCTTGAGGTAAGGTACATGTACCTGTAAAATCGATTTGAGCCCGCCAGTAATTTTATATTACTGATCTTTCCAAAGCAATACTTCTGTGATGGTTCTTATGTCTAGGTGTTAAAATGTTTGTGCCGTTTGTGCCTAATGTATATTCACTTTTTAGTTAAGTTTAGGTAACTGAGTGGCCACCTGTTGGGAAAATAGCTGCTGGTTATGTTATTGTTCTAATTGTTTTGTGTTTTGGAGTCGAATTGATGTGCTGTTTTAGCCTCACGTACGTTTTCATATTTTTAGTTCAGTTCGTATAACTGAGTGGCCGCCTATTGGGGAATAGCTGCTCACTCGGCTTACGATATGTTTTCTTGGTATAAGTACCTAAGTGTCATTTTAGTTTTTTTCCCCACCCCTCGGTTTATGGAGTGGAAATTTCTTTCTGATTGCACCATTTCCTGATTACTGCCTACTTGTACCTTTTTTTACGATGTGTTTTCATGGTATAAGTACCTGATTGTTAATTAAGTTTTTTTCCCAACTCGGCTTTTGGAGTGGGAATCTCTTTCTGATTGCGCTGTTTCCTGATCGATGCCAACGTGTACCTTCTAATAAGCCTTAATTGCCAGGTACTTTGAAGAAGTTTACCACTTGTACTTAGGATGATTCGTGGGCTACACGTTTTCATGCATTATGGGCTAAATTTCGCTAATTGACATTTCTTTCCATAAAACATGCTTTTCTTGGAGTCATTTAAAGATATTCAGCATACGGTCACAATGGCATTCAGCTTAAACTTACTGATGCTCGTGCGTAATGGTTAAGATTTAGATTTGTGATTTTTAAATGATCCCTTACTTTAATCTTTGCGTGTAACAAAAAGGAATTTTATTGAATACGTGGATCGTTTTGATCAAATCGTGTGAAAATGATTTGCCTCCAATGCTGTATAAATCAGTGTGTTCATCTGCTTTCACTATTTTACCTCTGAATGTAAGTGTCGGGTTTCTTTATCTTCAAACGTGTGTCTTATATGTTATGCCATAAATGACTGGTAAGTGAACATAATACTTTCACTAAGCAGGGACTGTTGACTATTTGCAGTCACCTTCGATAGATGATGATGATTTGAAGAATAACCATCAATGGCATGTAAAATGAGCCTTTTGGAGTTTTCTTGTTGGCACATGTACAGAATAAAATGAAAGAGGCACAAAAACCAGTTATTGGGTTAAGGAACTGATAAAACCCTCTGGAAACCTTCTTTCTGTACATACTTCCGTCAAAGGGCTACAAGCACAAAATGTTGAGGAATGTTTAAATTGTGAGGATTATGATGATTGAATTAGATTTTACTATGTCGAAACGCTGTAAAATTGCTGTAAAATAGAACCAACAATATGCTGATTGTATCGCGATACAATATAATCATCAAATAAAGAATAAGTTCTCAGAAGAATTCAATTTTAATGACAACAGTGCTAATCGGTCTGCCTGCAGTGAGAAAATTTGGTCTGTTTTAATCTGTATCGAGCGGTCGGGGATGCTGATGTAGAAGATAAGTGAAAACACGGGACGTGTCTTTGCAAATACTGACCTTATAAAATAAGAAATTGGGTTAATTCGCAATAACACTCACTATATATTTGAATAAGCCGGAAATATTTTTGTCTAGACTTCATGTTATGCAAACATTGTTTTATTATGCATCTGGGAATATTATTTACAATTATATACAAAAATTGTCACCATAAATAAATTAAGAAACGTAGCCTTTATTGATATCCAGACATACATTCCTTAAAGTAAATAAACAATAATAAATAGACACGTTTCTTCAGCGAGTTCTCATTCAATAATGGGCAATATATATATATATATATAGTCAGACATAAGTTAAGCATCACCTGAACATATTGTGTCGTAACATTTTTAAAAGGTGACATTTCTTCACCATGTATGTTTTGAAACTGAGCGTGATTATTTAGGAGTAAAGAGTTATTTAGCAACTGCCAATGCCATGCAAACATCTTTCGTACTGACCGGATGCATACCCTACCCTCCATGAATTCAAAACACAAGTTTGGAACATGTACTGTACCTTGCTTTTTATGGACCCGCTATATACAATGTAGAGTGCTTTATGATCTAATTGCAACTTCGACACCTCTTGGAATATGTTCCAGACTTAATAACTAGACAAACTATTCGAATTGTACCATTTATGACATTTGACTAATCAATGATAATTGACAACACATCAGCAATTGACAACGTAAACATACCCCGGAATAGCCCAGAAATTTAAAATGATCAATTCGCCTAAAAAGTGCAAAATGTTAATGTCATTTTGTTACAATGTCAAATCCATCATAATGTCCATGAAAATGCAAACTTATACTTCTGATATCAAAAGTTATGAAAGGTTCAGGAATGGCATGTTACATAGTGAAAACTTGGTGCACACACAACAAGCAAAAAAGTTTGGATGGCTATTCCTGTAACTTCCATAAAAGATTGAGTATAACAAAATGACTGTTAGATTTTGTCTATTTTTGACTCTAGTTTATTTTCGAGCTTATACAAATTCAAATCGAATAGTTATTGAGGAATTATACAAGTACTAAGGGCATACCCCAAAAATAGGGGTAAGTGTATAAATGTCCCCATAGAATCAAAGCGATTGGGGCGAATGTCATTCTGACAGTTCTAACAGATCAAGAAAAGACATTAGTAAAATGTCGTCACAGAATGATTGTTGTTATGGAGTAATTGTTACCTCAAAACCGTCATCACCGTAAGGGTGATGCTTAACTTATGTCTGAATGTATATTATAAAGTCTCGTTCTTAGAAAAAGTAAGAAAAGAGGGATCAGGAATCGATGCATTTAAATTTAAAGTCCCAACATAGACACCAGCTGGGAAAGAAAATACATTAAACACGACAAAACATTTTCCGACAACACAGCTCTTTCACAACAAGGTAGCCATCCGGCTAAGTTTCAACAGGAACGACAGGCAACGAGCACGACAAATAGCCAGGCGCAATAAACAGTAGTATAAAGAAGATAAACCACTTCTCCTGGGACCTCGATTATCGTTTTTTACTAGGGACAAGTATGATGAAGATAAACCAATTTTCCTGGGACACAACTTATCGGTTTTTTCTCTTTTTTTTGGGGGGGGGGACAACGCCGATAACTATTTTTCCTGGGGACATCCTCGAAATCATAAAGAAAGAAAATTAAATAAAAACAAAAATAGTGTTCAACTGGCGAAAAGCTGGATCCATTTTGTCACAGTAACGTCCTAATGCATACCTTCCCAAATTTTTATTTTTTACATTTTTTTTTATTTAAGGACAAAATTTAGGACAATTAATAGCAATACAACCACTCATTCAGTGCAGGAAATGAGAATCTCGAGGACGTAAACACATAATAGCATTTGACCACCTTCTTTACTTAGTCTAATTGACCAAACCTTGTTTTTAGTTGAACTTCATTTTATGACTCCCCAAGGGCTATGCACCAAACTGCCAGACACAAAAAAAGAACTGCAAAATCTTAATGATGGAGTTGCGGTTTTTCATTCCTGAATTAAGCAGAATTTTCCAGAGTGTCTGACAGGCGCAGACAAAAGGCATTTAAATATACTTTTATAAAAAGGTACATCAAACAACAACACTTTTTGCATTATGCTAACAACAATGTCGTAGATAGCGGTGTCCGAGTCGATTCACCTACATATTGAATTTTCATACTTTCAAACTGTATTTTCAGCAACTAGACATCGTTCTTGATGTTGAGCCCAGCCTTGTGTAAACCGAAAGAAAGTCTTTCTTGAAACGAGACTAGAGTCACAGTCTTTCAGTTAAGACATAAATTGAAATAAAGTGTTGTGTCCCAGAGGCATAAGCATGCATAACATGTGCGCAGATTTCATTATTTTTGTTTCATGTAATCCCCGATTAAAAGATGTTTCAAACAATCAGGCGTAAATAGAAACGACCTTTTTATATACTTTAAAGAGACTACGAGAGTGACAATAAATAAGGTGCAGTGAACACGAACTCAGTTTTCCTTTAGTCTTTAACGTGTAGAACTGTCAATCCCTCGTCCACTAACTCAAAGCAAAACAAAAATCATACTTCTACACTTTTCATAATAAAAGTAAACAAACCAATGATTAGATGACACTAGTTTGATAGTCACGTTAAAGCAATTTCTCCCGAACTGATATTTCAGTCTTTGAAATGGAGAACATGTATTCTGCTCCAATCCCCAACCCAAACCGTGTCATTTTCATCAATTGCTATAGCGTTTGGACGATGCATGGCGTATGTGGATGGCAAAGGCGAACCCTGGTAGTCTAGGATGTATAGTGTATCATCATCACATGAAGATAGGTAGATTAAACCGTGCTTGTCAGAGGCTACTCCGTCTGCAGTAGAATTCGCCTGGTACGTATGCTTGATTTTTCCAGTTTCTGACAGAACTAAGTATTTTCCAGACAGTCCCGTTGAGATGACAATTTCTTCATTTACGGTATGGCAAACGCGGAAAAACGTGATTCCCAAATTAAGCGTTATTTCCCTTTGTAGTTTACCTGTTAAATCAAACATTAAAATCTTTGAATTTCTCGATTCTCGCATACATGCTAAAGGAACGTCGTTCCCACATGTTATGACCATGTCTCCGTTACAGGCGGTGCACAACCCTCTCAAGAATACGTCACCCCTAGCAAATACGGATATCGGTTTACGTTTGCTTACTTTCCTAATCACTTTCCCGTTCACCTCTGTCATATATAGACTTCCGTCTTTGCCTACAGTCATATCGTCAATGTCAAAGCTGAGCGTCTCGGTTTCCAGAATGTTACCGCAAATATCGAATCTCTGTATCTTATTCCTGTACCCACTGCAAACCCATACGGTACTGTCAGACAGCGGAGCTACAGCGGACGTATGTTTGTATGACTGGTCACAGTTGAAGGTTGACTGCATCTCCAAATCTACTGATGGTAGCGGTTTGATTAGACCCTCCGTCAGACAACGTAGTTTTCCGACCATCTTTTTGATAACGTCTTCTTCAAGGTCAGAGGAATCGAAAACGTAATGCTTTCGCCAAAGCTTCTCGGCAGTAGCGCTGGAGTCGCAATCTGAAACGATTGATACATGCGGTTAGTGCATATACTCTGTCATGTCACAGTTATGTAAATATGTTTCAGTAAGCCAGTAATTCCTTTTATACATTTGGTCAACGAATGTAGGTAGGCTATTGTTTTTTTTTTCAACCACATTTTCTTAGGGTGTCTGTTTTATTTCTTCTCTTATATCCAGTATGCTACATAATACCAGATCATCTTTCTTCTTTAATAACATGTCTTCCGCCCATAAACGATTATATATATTATACCATGTCACGATCAGTGGTTAACTGACCATAGATTTTGCTTTTGATCTTCAAAAGCTTTTAAATGCAACTATGCCCTATTAACTCATTTAAGCCTGGCGTCCCTTTTATGGGTCATAGGCAAACAGGATAGCCCCAGATGTGACGCCGCAGATCGCGGCGTCCCATCCGGGGTTATTCTGTTTGCACAGAGAAATTTCATCAAAAAATGAGATAGAAGTTTAAAATCGCACCTTACACCCCTAAAAATGAACGTGGACTTACCCAATAGATAATGATGGGAGAATCTATTCGTAAAATATGGGTTAAATACTGTCTCCTACTCTCAAATATAATGTTACAGTAGCAATTCAATGTACCTACCAGTCAGCCGTTGAACCGTATCAGGTGTATGATTGACTACGTCTATGACACTGTCAGAATCTAACAGCTTCGTTGCATCGTTGATGATATCTTGTAGCTGAGTAATTTTCTCTGAAACATGACCAAAGGGGATGACTGATTAAATGTTAGACAATTAACCAGGGGACTAATGGTCCTGTAAACGCTCACCTGAGATCAGCTGCATATACCAATAAACATGTTTGAATATTATGGTATTTAACTCCAGTGCAGGGGCAGATAAGCCCTTGGGCCATTTTCTTTTTTCAGAATCTTCAATATTCTGTCCATTTGCCAATTTCCTGTTGGCTTTTTCCTTCAAATGACATTTTAGCAGTTTTCCCAATTCAGATGCACAGGCAACCCATGTTGACCTTGCCATAAACTTGGTCAAGGTCATCACAGGGTCATGATTTATATATACATTGGAGAACTTTAGCCATCGATGCCTCACGCCAAGTTTCCTTGAAATCAGTCTATTGGTTTCAGAGAAGATGATTTTTGATGGGTTTTTACCATATATGGGCATGGCGGCCATCTTGGTCATGTGACCTAGATTATTTATATACACATTGATTCCCCCATTCTATAGATGCTTCACTTAAAATTTGGCTTTGTTTGGCCAAGCGGTTTCAGAGGAGAAGACGTTTGAATATTATGGAAATATACATGTATATTGCCCCGGGGTGGGGGCACATGAGCCCCTGGGGTCCAATTTTTTTCAGAATCATTAATATCCAGTCCTACTGCCCATTTCCTGCAAGACTTTCACTTTAAATGACATTTTAAAAGTTTTCCCCATTCAAATGCATTGGTGACCTATGTTGACCTTCCCGTAAAATAGGTCAAGGTCATCACAGGGTCATGATTTATATATACATTGTAGTGCTTGAGCAATCGATGCTTCGTGCCAAGTTTCGTTGAAATCGGTCAACCGGTTCTGGAGAAGAAGATTTTTGAACGGTTTTTACCATATATGGGCATGGCGGCCATCTTGGTCATGTGACCTGGATTTTTTATATACATATTTGTTACCCCTTCCTATTGATGCTTCACATAAAATTTCGCTTTGATTGGCCAAGCGGTTTCAGAGGAGAAGATGTTTGAATATTATGGAGATATACATGTATATTGCCCCGGGGTGGGGGCGGATGAGCCCCTGGTGCCCAATTTTTTTCAGAATCATTAATATTCAGTCCTACTGCTCATTTTCTGCACGATTTTTCCTTTAAATGACAATTTAACCATTTTTCCCATTCAAATGCATTCGCGACCTATGTTGACCTTGCCGTAAAATAGGTCAAGGTCATCATAGGGTCATGATTTATATACACATTGTAGTGCTTGAGCCATTAATGCGTCATGCCAAGTTTGGTTGAAATCGGTCCAGTGGTTCCGGAGAAGAAGATTTTTGAAGGGTTTTTACCATATATGGGCATGGCGGCCATCTTGGTCATGTGACCTGGATTATTTATATACACATTGGTTCCTCCTTCCCATAGATGCTTCATGTAAAATTTGGCTTTGATTGGCCAAGTGGTTTCAGAGGAGAAGATCTTTGAAAATGGTGGACGACGGACGGACGACGGACGGACGACGGACGACGGACGGACGGACGGACGACGGAGCATGGGTATACTATAAGCTCACCTTGTGAGCCTGACGGCTCAGGTGAGCTAAAAAACACACCCATGTAATATACAAAGATTTTTAAGGCTTTAAACATTTTAAAATTGAAAAAATAGAGACGTTCTGATATTTTCATTAATTTTTGCTCAAATCGTAGATTGTGGGTACACGTTTGACGCGCAGTTAGGCGGTTCTACGAGTACCCGCAATCTATGTTATGGTCAAAAATAACAAAAAAAATGTATACACCCGTATAGCCCAGTTTTACTACATAAAATTGGGGTTTACGGGGTATATATTACATGGACATATTTTCTGATGCTAGGCACTTCTGCTCAAAAGACGATAGATCTTAAATTTAGATTGATACTTTATAGGTATGATACTGCCTCTTTCATACTGGCAAGCATATGCTTTACACTAACTGTCCTTAAATAGTTTAATCATGTTTAATTTTAGGTTCATCTTAAATAAATAAAATATACATGTACATGTATGTATATGTATTTAGTTCTGTCTGTTTGCCTCTGGAACCAATGGATGTCAATTATATCTATTCATATCTACCATTCACTCATACCGGTATTATGGGGAGCGCGGTAGCGTCGTGGTCTAGCATCGTACTCAGAATCGAGAGGTACTGGGTTCGATCCCCACTCGTGTCACCGTGTTGTGTCCTTGAGCAAGACCATTAATTCCCCTGAGAACTCATTAAACCCAGGAACATGCGGCTCCGTCCCAACATGACTGAGTATTAATGACTGGGGTTTTAAACCTGAATACAAACAAACACCGGTATACATTACTCTACAGTATTCAATAAAATGCCGTGAACTCACCTTTTACAGTGTCTCGACTTTTGTACAGGCTTCCTTGGCTTTCATTATTCTGAGCTTTAACAATCTTCATCATGCGTTCTGCGATGTCGTCTATTATTTTCTTTAACTTAGTCACATGGAGAAGAATTTCCTGCTCCAAATCTCTTGTTTCTTGTTCTATGTCCACCCGCTTCGAGTTTATCTCGGCACATTCTGAGTGCAGCTTTCTAACATTTTTATTAGCAAGTCGTATCGCATCTGTCAGATACTGCTTCCGATCCTCGTGGACATCTTCAAGCGCTCTTGTTGGATGTCCCTCATGCTTCAGAATCTTGCAGTCCCGACAAATTGATGTGTCACACTCGGTACAGAAGAATCGGTACTCTTCTCTAGGGTGATGTTTACAAGGTACGCCGATACCTGGTGGGAGCGTTACATTCGATAATTCGTCTATATTGTCTTTACTCCTGAAACAAGCAAAGCAACAACACTAAGGACGTCGGCAAAGGAAACAGTATATCAGCAATGAAATCAAATATTCACATTTACCTATCGTTTAGGCCAGAATTCAGTTTCTGACACCAAGTAAATTGAATTATCAGAAAATCAAAGACAGAAATAATCACTCCCTCAAGACCTATCTAGACGTTTGACCACAACTAAAATGGAAGAGTGTTTCTACAAAATTCTAGAATCTAGTCGTCTACAAGGCAATGACTGCCACTGAATATTTGTGTAACATCCAAGGATTACTGGTAAGCTTACATGACGTTCCCACAAGGCTTGCAAACGCAATGCTACATAGATGGACTCGCGAGATCATTGCATTCATCTTGATTCGGGTATGATAATGACGGTCATGTAATGTGCGTGTCTGGTTACAAGGACGATGCCACTGATTAAACTGGAGATGTGATTATCGTTATTATCGTTATCATGATCGTTAAACATCTTTTACGATAAAAGAATGAAGGTAAATTCAGAATGACAATTTTACATGTACTTACGCCATGTCCTTAGATAAGAAGTCTGTAAGAGTCTCGTCGGCCGTCAGCTCTGACAAATCCGTGACGTTGAAGTTGCTGTCTATTCTCATCCTCCGTAGAAAATCCTTGTTACATTTCTCACAGTAGTAATCATCACATTCTACACAGCGATACTTTGCCGGCTTAACCTCTTCACAGACATCGCAGACCAACGGTGCGGACTTGGAGTTGTACTTGGCACTCCTTCTACTGCTCTTGTTTCTCGGAAGCAAAATGCCGCTTTTGCACAGTGGACAATCACATCCAGTACCGCGTTTAAAAGTGAGGATATGGTCCTCTAAACACTGTGTACAGAAGTTCTGAAAACATGGAAGGTTACTCTTGTAGTTGAAATCCTCTGAACATATGCTGCATTTCGAAGAAAGTGTTTTACGGAATCGCAGGGCGTTTGATGTCCTTTTTGTTGATGTGCTAGGAGGGCGTGGTAGAAAGGAGGCACTGGGCGGTCTGGATATCAACAGAGAGCTTGGCGGTCGAGAGAAAAGTACAGAACTAGGTCTTGACAACAGAACTGAATCAGGTCTGGAGGTACCCATTATTTGGAATAAGTAATCACTAATCAAACTCGAATATTACAGAATTTTGGGATCATAATTTCCGAAATACATGTAACAGTTTTACTTGTCGTATACTTAACGTACATCGTGCGTTAGTCATCCAGGCTACAAGTTCGAATCTCGAAACTTCGATCACTGAAATTAAATCCCTTTCAAATGATATTTTCAAACGCTCCCGCAGTCATTCTACACAATGTTTCCTATTCAGATTTAGAAATTCATTACACATACATTCAATACGAAGACACATTAGCAAATTGAAAAATTCTTTTGTTTCTGATATCGTTATTCTCTGACATTATTCTCCAACTTATGTTGGCAATGATTTTGTTTATAACAATAGACAATTATATTTGTATCTCGCTAATTCAAATTGAAACTTTAGCCACTCGAGCCGCCCTATGGGAAAACCAACAATCTGCATATGCGAAAAGAAAGACGCAGATCAGCTTCGCGGTAACCGCGAAGCTGATCAACGCCTTTGTTTTCGCTACTCGGATAGTACAATTCCTCTTCTACTTAAATCCGAAATATCAAGCTTCTAGCTCTTTTCTGTGCTTGTACAGGCCGGTTTGTGTCGGACCTGTTCGGAAACCACATTGTTGGTTTTCCCACGAGGCGGCTCATTTGTATCTCGCTAATTCAAATTGAAACTTTAGCCACTTCTTTTGATTCAGTTAATCTATTCAGCAGAGTTAGATTTGAGCCGCCTCGTGGGAAAACCAACAATGTGGTTACCGAACAGGTCCTACTCAAACCGGCCTGTACAGTCACAGAAGCAGGCAAGAAGCTTGAAATTTTGGAATTAGGTAGAGGAGGAATTGTACTTTCCGAGTAGCGAAAACAAAGGCGCTGATCAGCTTCGCGGTTACCGCGAAGCTGATCTGCGTCTTTGTTTTCGCCTATGCAGATTGTTGGTTTTCCCATGAGGCAGCTCATTTCAAGATATATCTTCACGTAGATACCACTGGATCCTATCTCAGGGTGACATTGTTCGTGAAATATCAACCATTGTTTCGCGAAATACAAGATGAAGAGATCCATTGATAAGTTCGCCGATGTCAGTTTATGGAATGTATTTGCAATACTTATTTTTAATGGTTTCGATAACATTCGATTGCGATTGTTTTAGGGTTCATACCAGTACGGTTTACGTTTAAGTAATTATACTCTTAACGGAATTATAACGCAAACGAAATTCGGGCCTTTTTCAAAGTGATTTTTATTATACAGAATCCAAATTTAAAATATGCATTTAGAAAAATGCTACCTAATTTTTTTCGTGTTTTTTTTTAATATTTTAGAAAGTTATAATTTCGTTCAGAGTTTAGTGAAGCTGGTTCTAACATGGTTTTAACCTGAAAATTATCATACAGAAATTCATTATTGGTTTAGATTCATTTTCTAACCAATGTTTTAATTTATTTGGTCCTAGTTTGGATATTACTAGTCTTTGTATCGACTACCCTGTTGAAAGATGCAAAATTGCAGTAAGTCTCTTTGGCTCAATGTTGCCAAATCTGTAGGGTCACTGTTCATACTTAAGTAGCCGAAACCGCGGTATGGCCCATCCCCTTTCTCATTAGTATGTTCGCTGCTCTTAAAGGATCTCAGTTTTTTTTTTATTTATTTGCTATTACTGCAGCTGGTGTTGTGCCATGGGGCGGCCCTAAAAAGTCTCCCCGTACATCATCCATAGTGCAGATTATATTTGCAAACTATTTGATAATCATGACCACCAACGCAATGCAAACTATAGTTATTATCTTCTTTGGTTTGATACCATGAATTGGCTAAAACAACATGCTTGCATAATTAAAATAAATACAAAAATATTCAAGACGATAATATATAGTTTGTTCTGGGTCCATTATTGTATTTTTCCTATGATTTTATAGACATTGTTTTCATTTGTATTGGTCAAATTTACTCATTTGATCTGCATAGTTTTCATACGTACAAAATCTTTTCTATGTACTACAAGTCGAACCTATCACGCGGTGTAACAAATTAGCATTACTCAGCGGAGACTTGCATTAAGAAATGTTGGCTCCCGAGAAACGTCTGTCTCAGAACCTGACACTTTTATATGAATATCATAATTATATTTTGCAGCTTTGTCTGCATGCGGTCAGCAACTTGTCTTTGATTTTGCGTAATTGCTTTACATCAGGATAACATGTTCATGGAATGTATACCCCATTTAACCCATTTCATAATGTAAAACTGGGGTATACATGTACAAGGATAATATTTTTTTCTTTTTTGATCCAAAAGATAGATTGTGGGCACACGTCCGAAACGCATCGCTTAGGCAATTCTAACGAGTACCCACAATTTATGTTGTGGAACAAAAATAAGAAAATATTTACCCTTGTAAATCTTATTTTCACTATATTCACTATACGGTGTGGAATGGGCACACATTACACGGACATGTTATCCTGCTGTTAGAATCTGCTCCCGGAAGGCAGTCTGGAACCATTGTCATTTTATTTAGTCCGCACCTCCAGTCCCATCAGACATCAATGCACATACTGACTTTATTTATACTATATGCAGCGGGATAATACAATGACATCTTTATCTTAGCTAAAATATTTACTGTACATTTCAAATAACTTAATTTAACATAACTTAACTTAATGTATGTATATATGTATGTATGTTTGCATGTTACATGTATGTATGTATGTATGTATGTATGTATGTATGTATGTATGTATGTATGTATGTATGTATGTACATGTATGTATGTATGTATGTATGTATGTATGTATGTATGTATGTATGTATGTATGTATGTATGTACGTTTGTATGTACAGAGACCGAAAATAACCAAATGAACTAAATGTTGACGAAGCAGGAACATACAATGAATCAATAATTTGAGTAGAAATTGTCCCCTTCTGATACTGACGATAAAATAACATAACAAAAATAGGAAAATAAAAAAAACGCGCGGCGCTGGTGACGTTAAAGCGTAATGCTCTGACCGTAAGCAGACGACTGACTTAAGGTGATTTGTAAAGGATTGGTTTCGAGTATTAGATACTGATGGAAAATTTGCTAAGGCTTGAGCACAAAACTATAAAACGTCTTTTAGTCTAACGTACATGTTAAGTAGATGGCCATATTCAAAATGAATAAAAACGTCAACGACGTTACAAAATTAACAGTGGGTAGACCATAGAGACCTTTTTGCTGTGACTGTTGAATTTTAACATGTTTTTACTTTTCCCTAAGTTTTTGACAGCATGTTCTAGTCATAAATTCCGATTTATGTTTATGTTATTTTATAAACATAAGATTGATCTGTATAAAAGCTACAGCAAACGTTATTTTGGATCATCCCCCGTAGTTAATGTAGGTGAGCAGGAATCATTGTCATAATGTAGGAAATATTTGCAGACAAAGGTCATTTTGAGTTCTATCTAAAACGAAAAGTATGCATTTTGGTTTTGAAGTACATGTACATGTACCAACCCAAATGAAGCGACACCCACTCTTCATTTTAAAGACACATTTTGCATTGCATAACACCCTAATGACCTTCAGCAGACAACTGATAAGAAATCACAGGTAAGACATGGGCTGCTGTTCAGGTAGGGGACACTGAAAGGGAAGTTATAATCAATATCAGTGAAATACAGAGCTCTAGGAAGATGATTAAATTGTCATAATTTGGGGCCTGTACAGAAATAAAGAACTAATTTTTATTTATTTATTTATTTATCTATTTATTCAAACAAAGCATTTTCTTTTAATACGGATGCATAAACTTCAAAGTATTACAGTTTAGAAGGCTTAATTCAGTTTGCATATTACATGAAAGAATGTTGCATGGGTGATTGCAAAGGAAAACTGTAAAAAAAACCAATTTAAACTGAAATAAGGATTTTCACATGTTTTGACAGATACAAAACAAACACATACTAAGTGGAAGACAACGAGTACACAAAATTATGATTGTTTGCAGAAGGTGTGAAAAACAGCTGGCCATTCATCGATGCAGGAAACTTTGATGACACTTCATTTAGTTGGACCATTATAGTGACAAGTTTCTGTTAGATTTATGACAAAATTGTTTGGATATAATTCTAGTGATATAAATATGGAAGCTATATGTGCAGTGTGATTTGGCACATTTATTTCTATTCAGAATCAGGATATTATGATAATAATTATTCAAATATTATTCGAAAAACACGTCTTCAGTTGAATCTTTTTTATACTATATCTAGAAGTAATTCAAAAAAAAATGAATCATGGAAGAAATTATTTGAAAAGAAGAAAATAAAAAATGTTCTTAAGTCACACTTCTCGATTATATCAAATTTACCTTTAAGTGGCCCCTTCAAGGTAAAGACTAATGACCCCATAATCACTCAGATAAGATAAGCCTTTGATGTGCACTATGCCTCTTGGACTGTTTATTGGAGGTGATTAGACCGGGCCACCCTGACTATAGAAGCAAAATAATGTGTCTTTAAGTGCAATATATGACGTGCTAGATTGAAGGCAAATTTTTAAGGGGGCTATCAGCGCCTTTGCACTGTGTGATATTTAACTCGATTACTGCCTACTGCAATCAATACTTAAACCGCGTTATGTTTTGGCTGTTTAAATTCACCAGAATATTTGACCAAAATCCTCATTCAAGTTGGCCCCGGAAGTTCCAGACTGATACATACACCAAAAGTATGGCTCACCTTGATTAAAACCTTAAGGCAGCGGTATCTTGCTGGTATTATATGTAACGCTGGGCTGGAAAAAGTTGGCATGTGTCTCTGTTTTGAAATTGAGGGTTGCGGTACTCATTTAATGTCACGTCGCCAAAATCAGGCAAAATGTATAAAATTGAAATCGAAAAAAATAACATAACGGAAATATCTCCAAATGAAAGCTACCGCATATTTGCACCTTACATTTAGTACAACTGGGTGAAATAAAGGGTTGGTTTATAATTATTGATTTTAATTAGTTATCAATCAAATTATATATTGTTGGTATCTGTTATCATCAGTTCGATCGGGTGAATCAAAACAGATTCTCGAAATGCAAGATTTTGCGAGTTTCGTGATATGCGATGCCTATGTGTAATATTCTGGCATATGCATAATATACCTCAGTTCTGACAGAGTTTTATTACCAGCCTTTTTAGATCGCACATATGATATCTGCTAGTTTAACCAGGAGATGAGATGTCCATCTTTAAAGTATTACATGTATTTGCATTTCCCATTTCGCAAGACCTGTGAATAAGCATACAGGTAAATATCATTTTGTTAAATCGTGCGTACATGTATTTGTTTCCTGGTACCAATTGTATTAAAAACATTACACAAACATGCCAATGTAACATATAAAATTTTCCTTAGTTGTAAAAATTGAAAGTTTTTAGTCGATATATTTGATATTTCTTTTAATTTTGCTCAAAACATAAATTGTGGGTATACTAGAACCAAATAAAGAAAGCATGTCTACGCATTCACACCCCAGTTTTATTATTATATATATACATGTAAGTGGAAATAAGGGAGCATACATTATTCAGTCATACATGTATTATCCTGATGTGTTCCGTTCAAGCAATCCTGCTAAGGTACAAATCAACGACCGGGCACTATCAGTGTTAACTTTTTTTTATCCGTGTATGGTGTGTAGTAGGCGGGATGGAAAAAAGGTACAAGTAGGCAAAGATCAGGAAAAGGCGCAATCAGAAAAAGATTCCCACTCCAAAAACCGAGGTGGGAAAAAACCAAACTAACAATCAGGTACTTATACCATGAAACATATCGTAAGCCGAATGAGCAGCTACTTTCCCAATAGGTGGCCACTCAGTTACCTTAACTTAACTAAAACTATGAAAACACACAGATGGCGCCAACACCACAAAAAATTAAACACCAAGACATAAAACAAAAAGAACCACCACAGAAGTATCGCCTTGGAACGATCAGTAACACAAAGTTACTGGCGGGCTTAAACCGGTTTTACAGGCGCCTAACCTCACCCTCAGCTTCTGCAGTGGTTCATAACATTTAGTTAGTTATTCGGTTCTCGTGGTGAATCTCTAAGTAGTCAATGAATCATCAAGAACAAACATATAAATCACGATAAACATCCTGATGAATCAAAAACCAGGACTCACAGATTGAGTAAGCTGCCCGATGATGGAGATCCCTGGGCGCCGAATAACCTACTAACTCCGGAGCAAAAAAAAAGAGTATTCATTCATTTTTTGTTCTGAGTTTTCTCATGTATGTATGCATGACACTTGTAGTTAGCCTTGCCCATTTTAAGTTAATCAAGTAAAAGCGAAAGCAAAATGGATTAGCTTGTCATGTTTCTAACATTTAGAAAGGCAAAGTAGTTACGTCATATTAAAAATCGTGTTCATCTAAGATCCTTAAATAATTCTCTAACAACAATATTGGTTAAATAAATACTGTGTTTGCTACATTTGTGTGGCAACAATATTTTGAGGCATGTTTTCAAATTAAGTCATGAGAAAACGTAACAATTCATGGTTGAGTGGATAGCCAAACTTTTGTCAGGATATGTTTATAACATGTCTTGTACACGTACATATACACGTATATGTACATTTTGATGTACTGTTCGATTAACTGTACCATCATGAAAACATGTCCGTGTAATGTATACCCCCTTGAACCCCACTTTTATATAGCAAAACTGGGGTATGCAGGGGTATACCTATTTTTCTTATTTTTGCTCCAAAACATAGATTGTGGGTAACGTGTACCCACAATCTATGTTTTGAGCAAAAATAAGAAAAATATCAAAATTTTTCAGCTGAAAATGTTCAATTTTTAAAGCTAAAAAAATCTCTGTGTATTGCATGGGCAAGTTTTCGTAATGCACAAAATCTAGACACTTTTTGAAGCAGTGAATAAGCTCAAAGGGAGACAGTATGGGCCATATCGCACAATTCGGGTAATGAATCCTCTTCAGTGACCCTCTAAACCCGACAACAATAGCATATTTACTACGCGTATATTGCAATATCAATATGTTTTACAGGGGACGTCTTTATCGACGCATGCCCTAACGGGGTCAAATGATTAAAACATTGTTTAGAAGATGGCCCTAAACGTACAAAAGCCTGGTTGTTTGTTTTTCCGTAACGAAACGTATCTTTTTGGCATCTATACCCCCTTTCAAAGCTTTAAAGTATGCTCTTTAAATTGCTGTTAATAATCTTTGACGCAAATCAAAATTCCAATTTCATCTTACGATGTTTGAATATGATATTTTTAATAAAAACAGACAATAGTTTTTGTTATAGGCTTCTCTCAGGAGTAAAGTCACATTGAAGTGTGTCTTTACTCTAAGACATGATACATTATGATAAAAGTTATAACATTAGATATTGCAAGTACGCGGACATGTTTTGCTGATGTCCGTTAAAATCGTGAAATTCCAGTGGAATCAAGAGCTGTGCGAGGCATTGGATTATATACTGAAAAAGTACAAGTAGGCAAAGATCAGGAAAAGGCGCAATCAGAAAAAGACTCCCACTCCAAAAACCAAGGTGGGAAAAAACAAACTAACAATCAGGTACTTATACCATGAAAACATTTCGTAAGCCGAATGAGCAGCTATTTTCCCAATAGGTGGCCACTCAGTTACCTTAACTTAACTAAAATTATGCAAACAAACATAAGGCGCCAACAGCACAAAAATATTTTAAACACCAAGGTACAAAACAATTAGAACCACCACAGAAGTATCGACTTGGAACGATCAGTAACACAAAGTTACTGGCGGGTTTAAATCGATTTTACACGGCCGTAACCTCACCCTCAGCTTCTGCAGTGGTTCATAACATTTAGTTAGTTTGAAGATTGTTGAAACTGGTTGAAGTTTCGCTGACGAAAGTAAATCAAACAAACAAACAAAGAACTTAACAACACACCAAAAAACATGCATAAAATTAAACAAGCATACGATATTTGGGAATGACGTGTAATGGTATATCTCTTTTTCTGAATATCTAGATATCGAATATACCATTTTAAACTTAGGTTTATGAAAAGATGCATTGATAAGCGGCTTCCTTTCTTTAAGAAGTTCTGACGCACCTTCTTTGTTATTTTCTAAAAGATTAATTAAACTTTATATACATTGTGTATACATATTTGAATGAGTATCCCTTACGTTAAGCTTTAGGGCACTAAATTAAATGGTGCTTGCGTGACTGTATTAAGAATAAGTCTTTAAATGGCATTTCTCATTCATCGGTATGTGAGGTTGATCTTTGTTTTATTGGCTTCAATGATTTGTAATCTACACTTTGTATAAAAGAATATCAATACCTTTGTCACAATGAACGCTACTAAGAGTTGCCAAAATCGAATCAACAATCACAAACAGTATCCAACTACAAACCAGCGAAGTGCTAATCGAAAAGACGGAAAAATACTTCTTCTTAAAACCATATTACTTTGAAAGAAACGAAAATTTATATGTCTCACAGAGTGAATAACGTTGGCTTTTTAAGTGAAATTAACGATGACTTGAGTTTAGAGTTGTTTATGGGAAAGTCGGATAAGATGCATTCGCACAGCCATGGCGTGTCGAGGGCGAGTTCGGCCCAGATGTCAAGGTTTACATCCAGCCCAACACCCGGGATGCGAAGCTCCACACCGGCACTGAGGAGCCCAATACCATGGTCGCGGAACTCTCCGACACCACGAAGGACATCGAGCCCCGGGCGGCATACTCCTAGTCCGCTACGGTTTTCGCCTAGCCCGATATCCAGACCGTCATCAGTTATGTCGCGGAATCACTCCATCAAGCTGACGAAAGGCAATCCGATGAAATGCAGTGTTTGTACAAATCGCCTTGACTACCAGTGGATACTGCCTGGGCTACACAACTTCTGTACCCACTGTCTGGAGGATTACATACTGAGACATAGCCGCGGCCGCCATTGTCACTGCCCTATTTGTAAAGCTGGGATTAGATTGCCTAAAGGTCCGAAACAGACAAGGAAAGTGGCTAAATATCCAAGAGGAACGGATCTTGTAGTATGCGACGTTTGTGAAGATAAGCCTGCATTTTATAAATGTTCGGAATGCAACGAATATTTTTGCGAGACTTGTAACAAAATGCATCTGCGCATGAGAATGTCACAGGGACATCATGTAGCGTATATAAAATCTATACGAGCGATCAATGAAGCAATTAAAACTTTCTGTAAGGAACATGCTCATGAAGAACTTAAATTTCACTGCAGAAAGTGTGATGTTCCTATATGCCGGGACTGTAAAGTATTGAATCACGAAGGTCATCTAACTGCCGAGATTGAAGAAGTAGTTGAAGAACGTAAACAACGTGTAGAACATGCCATGACCACGGCCAGGGGACATTTAGCTCGTTTAAAAGCCGAAGCAGCTGAAGTCAGGAAAAAGAAAAGCGATCTCGAAGAAGAAACAAATAAGATCGTTGGTGAAATAAGACTACATGCTAATAAGATAAAGGACGTTGTTGACAGCCACGCCGACAGTCTCGTGGTCAAGATCAAACAACAACTGGATGAGTCAATGGTGAAACTGGATAAATGTAACGAAGCAGTGAAAGAGAAACTAGCATCCTTGCAAAGTTTAATTGACACAGCAGCCGTTGAGATTGATACCTCACCAGATGTTGATTTCGTTAACAGTAGTAGAGGTTTAGAAGAGAACCTAAGAGGTAGGATTGTATTTTATTATTATGAAAACATGCTCATGAAAAAAAAGAAAAAAAAAGAGGTTTGTAAAAATTGAAAATGTTGTTGGAAAAATTTGCCGAGGCGGTTCTAACGAGAACCCACAGTCTATGTTTTGGAGCAAAATATGAAAAAGAATAGGTTTACCCCTGCAAACCCCAGTTATACTATATAAAATTGGGGTTTAAGGGGGTATACATTACACGGACATGTCTTCGTCATGATGGTCATTTTGTTTTGTACCTTTTCGTTGTCACGTTCTTTAAATGATTCACTTTCAACATTTCCTTATTGAACTTCGTCGCTAAGTTGTTTATTTAAAAATATTCAAAACATCAGTGACTGAGACTGGCAAAATCCGAAACAAATAATAATAATCATACCAGAATATACTATTAAGATTTTACAAACTGGGTTTATAAGCAGATTTGACCAAACCCCCACCGTTATTTCCGTCCCTGATATTCTATTTTTTTTTATTTTTTTTTTTTACATTTTTTCTTTCATAAAATACATTGATGACCATCATATCATTTCAGCCGCAGATTGCCCATCCTTCGCAGACAAGCTTTGGAGGAAACGTCAACTGTTTCAGAAAGGTGACGTCGATGAGGGGGCACTAGAGAAGTCTCTAGGTGACTTGAAGACCATTGCTGAGGGGCTTTTCGTTCCACTACCAGCGATAGAGCTACAAATTGAGTCAAATTTCAGCTGCGATCAGAACTATCAGTGCGCGACATCCATTGCCCCTCTTCCGGATGGAACTGCGTGGGTTTGCAATGGACATAAGAATAAGCTTCAGCTTTTTGACACAACCGGCCGAATCTGGCAAACTGAAACGCTCGATTATGACGTTGATGACATGACTGCTCTGCCCGATGGGACAGTTCTTGTTACGGAATATAACGGTAAGGTTATACGTAAACTTGGTGTTCAGCATCATTACTTTGCTAGGTCAGAGATGTATCTTCGGGGCATTACTACATCGCGAGACGGCGAAACCGTGATCGTGTGCGCTAACGATGTACCAGTGTTCAGACTGAAAGACCTTAAATCGACAAAACTGTTCATGTATAACATTCAAGGGCATAAAATCAAAGAAATAACAATAAAGAGAGGACTAGCCCTATATAGAATATGTCACACAATCAATGACGACTTCGTTGTGTCCACTGGTCTTTCCATGAAATATATGGTAGTGGATGCAATAGGACAAATCAAGAATGTTTATACTGCCTCTGGAAGTGCGGATGGAGTTGCGTGTGATGTCCATGGACTAGTTATACTTACCGACTTCAGAGATGACACTATTCATCTCCTAGATAGTAAAGGAAAACCAATGCCGTATAACTTTAGTTTAAATAAGCCAAATGCCGTGGCTGTGGATGTGAATGGTTACATTTGGATTGGTGATTGGAATAGAATCAGAATTATGAAATATATGTAAAGATGTATAAGGCTGACAATATAGCACGGGATTTATTATGCTATTTACGTGTAACAACAATGATATAATTTATTTGTTCATGTAACTATGTATTTTCGGTTGTGTGCATTATTTAGATTGATCTAAAATGTGAAGAACATTCCTTGGTTCAAAACATGACATTACGAAACCTCGGTTTTTGGAGTGGGAATCTCTTTCTGATTGCGCCTTTTCCTGATCTTTGCCTAGTTGCACCTTTTTGCCCATGCAATATACAGTGATTTTTAAAGTTGTAAAAACTGAAAATTTTCAGTGGAAAAATTTGATATTTTTCTTATTTTTGCCCAAAACATAGATTGTGTGTACACGTTAGAACCGCCTCGGCCTAACGAGTGCCCACAATCTATGTTTTGGATTATATGTTTTATAGTTTATTTGGATGTTTTGGATTATATGTTTTATATTTTATTTGGAGCAAAAATAAGAAAAATAGGTATACCCCTGCAAACCCCAGTTTTGCTATATAAAAGTGGGGTTCAAGGGGGTATACATTACACGGACATGTTTTCCTTATGATGTAGAACTGAGCCTCTAGTATTGTAGTTCGAAGGCGGAGTTTTTGAAAGGGTCTAATTTGATCGAAGTGTCGGCTTATTTAGGTAAGTGACCCATAACCTGTAAATAATTATCATGAAATCTCGAACTAGCCTAAAGCCCGCTCCTTGATTTGCGACATTTTTTGACAAATCGCTGAGAAATTATGCCACATGGAGCTAGAAGAGTTGATGAAATATTTGACCTAGAAGAGGTCATGCTATATTGGCAGTCAACAATAGCATGCTGCTCTGGTGTACTCTTACATCTCAGTTTAATTGGATAGTAGGCCCGACTATTATATCAGAATATTACACGAGTGTCATTAAATCTGTCCTGATAGTCACTAAACTATGACCCGATGGACAGACTTGTCTGTCCACACCTTAAACGCATGATAGATTCTTTTTCTCCCATGATTTAACGGCGATGCTTGATTTTCAAAACATTTACATTGAAAAAAAAAACCCACTAAAATCGCGTACACCATCTTAAAATACAACGTTTCTGGCGTCGTCGTGACGTGTGCGCTTATCGACGAAGTTACGTGACGTCGGATACACCTAATGTTAAAGACAGATGTACGTAATTGAAGGCGCTCAAAGGAACGTGCGTATCTAAGGGTCGAAACGTCATTTTTTCGCGCATTCGTAACGTCAGTTTTCGCTCGAAACATCATTTCTAGCGTCTGCTTACGTTCGGAATACGAAATTATATCCATACAATCAGTATGTAGAAGACTTCGGAAATGTAAAAAGTTTTATATTATTTATTAGTTTTGCTCAAAATATAGATTGTGGACATGTTATCCCGAAGAAAACAACATTTGCGTGACAGTTAGCAATATTGAATACCAAACAGTGTCGGAAATTTTGGCGCAAAATCGACGTCGCGCGTAAAATGTACTGAATTCAGCAATGACTACCTCTGTTCGCACGCCTATAGCAGGAAAACGAATCCGGTAACTAAGGACTTTCTCTTTATGTATATGTAGTTCAGTAATTTCTCTAATACATATCAGTTTTTTAAAAAATCCTACAGTGGATTTTTTGAAATATATCAAGAAAATTAACAAAAAGGGGGTCTAAAAATCGTATTTTACGTTGACGTCAATGTATTTTCGCTCTCAAATTTGACGATTTTGAAGGCCGATATCTCGAAAACAAGCTCGGAACGGTATCTATTTCTTTTCATTTTCGTATGTAGGACATCAAAATACACTCACATGCAAAAAATAAAAAAAATTCTACCGTGAGGTCAATTACGTACATCTGGCTTTAAAAAGAAACACGTGCACGCAGGATCAGACAACTAGGGGTAGATAAGAATTTCTACCCCTGGCCAAAGTCTTGGATATACTGATATTTTCTCGCCAGTTGTGCAAGAAAGAGTTGTTCCTCATTAGGAAGCAACGTAAATATTCTTCTTGTCTGAATTGATAAAAATGATCCGATTCCATATTTAAACTCGAGTGTAATAGTGTGCTTAAATATACTGACAAACACCGATGAATTAACATGGAACGCTTTATTGTTTTGACAATACAATTGCAAAAGTGTCTTTTTGCAAATAAGAAACGGTGAAATGAGAACGAAAACGCATAAATACATGTCAACATGAGAATAATTATGCAAAACATACCGATATAATGGTTACATATTAGTCTGGAGGATATGAAAAGTATGTAATACAAATATAAAAAAAAACATGCGACATTTCAATAAGATCTTCACATTTAAAAAAACGTATTCTAGATCTAATAGGAATTTCAGACAGTGATTGACGAAATCCCGAGTTACGTATTTGCCATTTACAAAATTAAGACCAGTAACAAATAAAATTTCGGTTTATGTATGTGTTGTTTGTACTAGATGCCGTGTAAAATAAAACAGTTCATTTTTGTTTGATACATTCATTTCCGCAGAATTAAATTGGCAAACCATGAAACTAACATTAACCAACCCTATTTGTATGTCTCAAAATGGGCTTTGAATATGATGAATTGGACCCTTTGGCGTGTGAGCCTGCCTGAAGCGAAATAAGCACATCATCTTTCCACGTGTACAAACATGTACACCAACATACAAGAAAAGGAAATGACCAGAAAACAATAATTTTAAGAAACACCATTCTTGTAATCCAGAAGCAAAATTGTTATCCTGATGTACGCGTTAGTAACATAAGTACACCACTTTTTTGTTTTTCTGTAGAAGATCCAAGGTCCGGTTAATGCTACATTCGCCAAAGGATATTTCTATCATGACATGCCTCGTATAGTGTATTATGATACTAGATAAATCAGATATTAGGATTTTGGACCTATTGTCATCACTATGAGAATCTATTGTACATCATGATAACATGTCCGTGTTTTAAAATGTATAATTAAACCCACATTTTATATAGCAAAACTGGGGTATGCAGGGGTATACCTATTTTTCTTATTTTTGCACCAAAACATAGATTGTTGGTACTCGTTAGAGCCGCCTCGCCGAGTTTTAGATTATAAAAAAATCTCCTGAAAATTTCAATTTTTACACCTTGGGGAAAAACCTGTATATTACATGGGCATGTTTACGTTGTGTTATCTTGTAAAAGATAGTTTCGAACATCATTATTGTATTGTCTACACAGATTATTTTTCAATCTTTAAAATACCAAAAGTGCACCTGTGTACTTCATCAGGAAAACATGTCTGTGAAAAGTTTACCCCCTTAAACCCTACTTTTATATACTTAAATTGGGGTTTGCAGGGGTTTACCTATTTTTCTTATTTTTGCTCCAAAACATAGATTGCGGGTACTCGTTAGAACCGCCTCGCCAAGAACGTGTACACACAATCTATGTTTTGAGCAAAAATAAGAAAAATATAAATATTTTTCTGATAAAATTTTCAATTTTTACGGCTGAAAAAAATCTCTGTATATTGCATGGGCAAGTTTTCGTAATATTTGAACAATAACCATCAAGATGTTCAAACATTAAAATATGAAACATTTCGTCATTGTTGTAAATTTACATATATCTTATTGTTATTGTTATTTATTTGCAAGGACAAATACGAAAAAAAAAGTTAAAACTGAAAACTCATTTAGGTTATCATTGAAACAAAGGAGTAAACTGTAATGAATTACACAAGCAAATCAAATGATATATACAAGAACAAAGATGAAATAGTAAGACCGGATCATAATGGTCAAAGTGTTATCTTGATGAAATAACAAAAAATCAAATAAAATAAAACACAATGAAAAGAACATATGAACAGATATCCAAGCCAATTACTAAAATGCTTAATTTGAATAGCAAAACAATAACGGTGTCAAAACTGATTGAAAACATGTAAATTTACAATCACAATTGTTACAAGTCAGTCTGTTGAAGTGTACTTCAGGTCAGTTTGGCCATTAAAACTACTTTTACATCTTGTTTTGCATTTGGATGAGTTTCGTTCCTGGGAATGACGTAAAGGAAATTTTCGCTTGCGTGCAAGTACTTCAAGATTTGAGCTTACCCTAACATAGGTCAGGATCTTTCCCGGGTTTAGTTTAAACATATTTTATTGTCAATTTCAAAGGGGTTGAGCCAAATGTTTTGATTATAACCCATCCCTGACAACATATTTACATCAACAGCATACATGGCATATTCAAATATATACATAAATAAATATACAGTACATATACTTATTTATCAAATATTGAGAGAGAGAGAGAGAGAGAGAGAGAGAGAGAGAGAGAGAGAGAGAGAGAGAGAGTTGAGAGTTGAGAGCTTCAGTGACAGATGCTAATTTAGAGAAATCAAAACTGGACCAAGCATGGTATCTATTCAAAGCTCCTTGTATCCTTTATGTACTATTGGACAGCCTGAAAATGAAGAGAATTATCATCATCACTTAGAGTAGATTTTCAAAATATTTAGACTCAGAGGGTGAAAATTGCATGTATTTCTACACATGATTTATCTTGAATCATTATAGTTTTCGCATTCAAAGAAATAGTGGTCAGCATTTTCAATACTTTAACTACAACTTCAAGTGAGAGAGTCGGTAAGATGGTCGTGAAAGAGGTCGCATTTATTACGTAGCCTTGCATGCAAATAATATTAAAACTGAGATACTTTAAGAGCAGTGAATATATTAATGAGAAAGGGGATGGGCCATACCGCCAAGACTGCCAATTTGCTTAAACCTTTCATAAAGTATGATGATGAGACATAGGTATTGCCTAAAACGTCATTTTTAATTGTACATCGAAAAAGAAACAAAAATATCAATTTCTCTGATGGCATTGTTCAGGCACGGACGGGATATACATTGTTGAAATGTTTTGTCGATGCGTAAAAGATAGTTAGAGGCATTTCCATGTTTGTGCTGTTGGCGCCTTATGTGTGTTGTCATATTTTTAGTTAAGTTTAGGTAACTGAGTGGCCACCTATTTGGAAAATAGCTGCCCATTCGGTTTACGAAATGTTTTCATGGTATAAGAACTTTGAGAAACAAAGTTTTACAAATTTAAGAAACTTAAAGGAATTAATGATTTTTCTTTTCAGTTCAGAAAAATCATAACACGTTACAAACGTATAGGTTATAACTTGAATGTTATGCGACAGTCTGCATGCTTAGTTTTTAACCCAATCATGGTTGATAACTATGCTGCCTTCTTTAATTGCACGCCGGTGGGTCGGGCGTCAGACTCTATGATGGCCCCGACATAAAGCTATTCATTTTAGTTGGTTGGGGCCGGAGCTTCTTGTCTGTTGCTTGGCCCACCGGGGTCCAACTGGTGTTTTTCTTTTGCTCCGGAGTTAGTAGGTTATTCGGCGCCCAGGGATCTCCATCGTCGGGCAGCTTACTCAGTCTGTGAGTCCTGGTTTTTGATTCATCAGGATGTTTATCATGATTTATTTGTTTGTTCTTGATGATTCATTGACTAGTTAGAGATTCACCACGAGGACCGAATAACTAACTAAATGTTATGAACCACTGCTGAAGCTGAGGGTGAGGTTATGGCCATGTAAAACCGGTTTAAGCCCGCCAGTAACTTTGTGTTACTGATCGTTCCAAGTCGATACTTCTGTGGTGGTTCTTTTTGTTTTATGTCTTGGTGTTTAAATTTTTTTTGTGCTGTTGGCGCCTTATGTATGTTTTCATATTTTTAGTTAAGTTAAGGTAACTGAGTGGCCACCTATTGGGAAAATAGCTGCCCATTCGGCTTACGATTGTTTCATGGTATAAGTACCTGATTGTTAGTTTGGTTTTTTCCCACCTCGGTTTTTGGAGTGGGAATCTTTTTCTGATTGCGCCTTTTCCTGATCTTTGCCTACTTGTACCTTTTTGTTGTTAGTTTGTTTTTTCCCGCCTCGGTTTTTTGAGTGGGAATCTTTTTCTGATTGCGCCTTTTCCTGATCGTTGCCTACTTGTACCTTTTTTCTAACAAGTGATGGAACAATATCAGATGTGTAGTCGGGAACAAGGTTGTTGGGGAGCATTTATACAGGAAGCAGATCTTTTGAAAGTATACCCTTTTCGAAATTGAATCCCGTCCACATTCCTCATACAAATTGACTATAGAAGTAGATTTATGCGAGCAACTTCGTTTTGTAGTCCTTCTGCATTTCAACAATCACAAACAATACGCAAAAGAATATTCTAACATAGGACTTACATACGTAAAGGTACAAGTAGGCAACGATCAGGAAAGGAAAAATGTGAAACACACATTTGGCTCAAATTTTGTCGAGTCAACCGGGTCACACACATTGTAGAATTTGAGATCTTGAGGCTTCATGCCAAGTGTCAGTTTCATATGAAATGTTCTTTGAGGTTTTAACAAGATCAGTTGGTTGGCCTTCATGGGGAACATGCCGTCTTGTTTTTACCATATATGGATATGGCAGCCATCTTTGCCGCATGACACGCGCTTTTCATACACACGTGTTCGTCTCTTTTCAAAAATAGTTGGCGGCTAATTGATGGGCGTGGGATGGCAGACGCAAGAGCATGGGAATACTTTATAGAATACTATATGAACCTCAACGTGACAAAATGTGCCTTCGGACATTCTGACGTTACTAAAATATAACTGCTCAAAAGCTGAAAAATCATGAAATATATGTTTTAGAAGTAGCACTGTATTTGTAATATTTGAACACTGGGCTATCCAATAAATGAGTTTTAAAACATGATTTAGTTCAATATTTGGAGTTGTCTGCCCTTGTTTTTGCCCATTATATACTTAATTTTCCTATATCTATAGTAAAACCGTAACCATAGCAACCACATAGTCACAGAACTAGACAAAACAATTTCGACAGATTAATTGTAAGGATGATATGCATCTATATAAACAATATGTACTAGCCAATGCTTCAACAATTTTCAGAAAATACATCGAGTTTTGTAGGCACTACTTACATGCAGAAATGCAATTACGCAACTTTGACATCATTTTTCAGGACAATGACGCCTGAAGGGTCCATATAGAAAATATGTCAAAACTCACAAAATAATTTGAATATTCTGGCCAAATAAAGACTTATACTCTAGAAACGTTATACATTCAAAGTAAGATTGTTTTTCTAATAATAAAAAAATTGTCCGAAGGTACATTTTCTCATTATGTGGCCCATATAGATTATAAGCTCATTTTGTGTCTTGTATGCTGGGCTGCTTGTTGTCGTTATCACCATATTTTAGAATTGGCAGTTCCATTAACAGTGATGTAGACATTCACATAATTATGGGAATGTATCGCAACGGACCATATCAATATAGATTACCGTACTGTGCTAGCATGAACTCTGACTTCCCGAATAGTCCAGACAATCTTTTCTCTGGCATTGTTTATAATGGACAGTTTGCCAAACCGACATTAATCACCCAAGGCGACATTTTACATTAACGTTATGTCACTGATACTGAAAGTTTCCTATTGCGTCAAAACACCCATCAATCTTAATGACAGTAGGCTGTATAATGACGTTAAATATAAATCCTTATACGCTACTGACAATCACGTGGTATTGTTTATATACAAACGGATAAATGATCGGGTTACACACACTACAATTAGAACGCAGTTGAGGTTAGATTGATGTTAGAGTTTTCTCCTACAGCGTTTCGTCTACTGACGGATAGATAGGTGCAGTCAATACAGAAATTGGACATTTATTGAAAGAAAATAAAATAAGAAATCCTGGTTATTTCGTTTTCGCAAACACTTCAATGTCCCTGTATTGGAAGTACTATATAATCATGGGGCGGAAGTGTTTTCGAAAACGAAATAACCTGGATTCCTTATGTTACTTTCATTCAATAAATGCTCAATTTCTGCATTGATTGCACCTATCTATCAGTCAACTGAATAAACGTTATAGGAGAAAACTCGAATTTCTTATCTCAACTTTGGACAGAATTTCATTGTGCGTCCCCAGTTCATTTATCTGTTTGTATGTAAACGATATCACGTGTTTTCTCAGCTTTGTAAAGATATTGCCGATCACCGATGTTTATATGGATGGTTCTTGTAGGTTGAAAAGGAAGAAACTTTGTTGGGAGGCTCAGCAAAACTGTTTTTACTGCTTAAAAAGAAGAACAGAGATTAACTATTATACATAAAATCATTGCATAATGCATGGTGTATTAATAAGAACGAATCACCGATGTTTATATGGATGGTTCTTGTAGGTTGAAAAGAAAGAAAAAAAACTTGTTGGGGGTCTCAGCAAAACTGTTTTATTGATTAAAAAGAAGAAGAGAGATGAACTGTTATACATAAAATGAGCCGCGACGTGAGAAAACCGGTCTTCGGGGATTCCGACCAGGTCTGACACAAACCGGCCTGTACAGTCACGGAAGTAGGTTAGAAGCTTGAAATTTCGGATTTAAGAAGAAGAGGAATTGTACTATTCGTATAGCGAAAACAAAGGCGCTGATCAGCTTCGCAGTTACCGTGCGTCTTTGTTTTCGCATAGGCAAAAATCCGGTTTTCTCACGATGCGGCTCAAATCATTGCATAATGCATGATGTATTAATAAGAACGAAAGCTGTGTGCTGGTGTGATCTTCAGTTCACCTTGGCTATTAAGATTACTTACGTAGTTTCGGACCGTTTTCCACTTAAGGCCGCTGTGTAATCCCGTGGCAAATTTTTGCTAACAATAGGAAACATGCATTGTCTTATAGAAAAATATATTCTATTTAAGAAAAAAGATGTTTCCAATTTTTTCATGACGTTTTAATGTCATAGTGACGTCACATAAGATGGTACCCATTTTTGCATAGTAAAATGTCTATAAATAGAGTTAAATGAACCCATTAAAAGTCAATATTGGACATACATGTAACTTAAATATTTTGATCCGTTGAGCTTATATTATAAAGATGGCATCATGTTTGTTTATAGCAAATGCAATTTTGAATTATTTGAGAGTAATTATGACGTAAATATGACGTTAGTAAGTGAAATACATGCCGCTGTGTAGTCTTGTTTGTATTTTTGGTAAAAGGTTGTAAACAAGATATTTCTTGAAGAAAATATATATTCCTTGTCAGAAAAAAAGATGTTTCTAATTTTTAAAATTGTTTTGACGTTAACGCGACGTTCCGTCATAAAGTGACATGTGCATTTATTTTGTCGTATACCAAAATTATTAACTTAGGGCTATTTACTTGATTGTAATAACCTTGAATAGTTCGATTAGCTGTTATATTAATAAAAACAACACATTTGAACATGAAATTAATATGCTGGTTTTGAATATAAATTATTTGTAACAATAACGTCATAATGACCTTAGTGTTTGAAAAATGGCGTCACATAAGTATAAACGGTGGATTAGTTTGGAAGTTCAAATGCGAAAGGTATCCCGTTTTGTAGGGGGCGATATTTCAGTCATAGGTTGTGTCTAAGATTAATAATTCATGTGAAAAATAAGGTTTGTGCAACTAGTGCCTATGTTCATATACGTAAGTTGGGATTTAAGTTCGTAGACTTTCTTCATATAAGTTCAGATATTTGTAACATAGACATCAAAATTATATCATCTGAAAATACAACCCTTTACCTATCTTATGAGATATTCTACTCAGTATGGATGCAGAACAACATTGAATTAAACACAATAACCCTCCATCACCCGGGGCACGCCGTGGAAACGGTGACGTTGAAATTACGTCTAATTTCAATAAATACCGGCATTAAAACGTGTTTTGAACCAAACAACATGGAGGTACCTTTATTTACCAGCAAAATTGTCTTCGGGTATTTGTTAATTAATACTGCCAAAATACTGCGATCTTCATGAATGGCTGTTACACCCTATTTTACGTGTATTATGAATATCCGTGTTGTAAAATAAGAACGCTGGCTATGGCGATTGTAAATTGATTGTAGGCATGCACATTTCTCATCGTGTAAAGTTGAAAGTGCGTCCATCTGACATCTCACATGCCATTTAAATACCACTGTAGTATCTGTTCTACAATTGCACATCAGATCACTATCATTTTGAATGTTTCTGTGGACCCTATTGCTAATCAAACATAAGATGGTAGCATTGCTCTTGTTGCGACGTTGCCCGTTAAAGGTATTTTTCAGTTACGCCTCACTATTCATTTTCTCCAGTAACAAAATAAATCCTTCACATAATGCTTAAAAATTTAAATAAAGATAACACGACGATACTACCGATGCCTCGATTTGATTAAGCTCAAATTTTGGTCTAAAGTATATTCTTCAAAGTCTTATAGCTTCAGAATTATTCAAAATAAGACGTGCTCCGGGAAGCGAAACCTAGGTTGCTATGGAGACCATTTTAATGAACTCTGCGAAATATTTCTTGAGATATATTTTAAACAGGAAACAAGGAGACTTTGCTTCTTTATAATAATGCATCAAATATTGGATAAATGCCGTATTATAAAATAAGCGACAAAAGTCTACGAACTTAAATCTCAACCCTCGTATAATGTGCACTAAATGACCTTTGAAGTTTGAAAAATATTTCGTATTAAAGCCTAGGCGAAGCGTCCGTACTTCTTTTTAAATGAAACAAAAACTACTGTTGGTCGTTAACCATTTCACGTAAAATATATATACTATTTACATGACGATTTGCAAAATAGTTAGAAGTAAATGGTACTTAAGCTTCTTGAACTTCAACTAACTGATAAAGTGAACCTAATTAAATCCACAAGATGGATGTCCTGTTAGTAAATCAATAACCTCTATGGATGACTTTTCGAATTTGCCGGTATGTTTCACATTAATGGTAAATAATCTTTTTAGACCAGAGGACAGTATCATCGCATTCAAGAACACTATGTTGTGCTTCTTTTTAAGGTCTGTGTGTTTTTGTACTTCATTTGCTAATCATGTTCGATACTTATCATTTCTGTGTAGTGACATTGAGCAAGACATTTTCAGCTCCACACAGTACAGGCTAAATACACAGGAGAGACATTGACCAGACCAACCATGACTCAAACACTGACCAAACCATCCTGATTGTTTATATTTAAAGAAAGCGCGTCTTTAATTAAAATAACAAATCAGGGCCCTGTTGCATAAAACTCTATTAACTCTTAATTGCAGGTTAAAGTCCCAGTTAACTTAATGGCAGCTTTATTCCTGCTGCACTTTTGTCTATGAAAATCAACACTAGTGTATTCTTAAAGCTGTCATTAGCTAAGTAGCTCCGGAGGTACTTTAACATTGTTTTATGCAGCAGAAAATTAATGCCATCTTTACTAAGAGAGTTTTTGAACTCAATGGCAGCTTAGGGTTTAATGACAGCTTAAGTTCATGCAACAGGGCCCTGGCAGCTCTAGAAGTGAATTGTTGAGTAATATATCACTGTTTAAGGTCAGTTGTAAAGCAGAGCAAATCACGAGCGCACAGCGTACAAATGACCGACAAACAATGATATATTTCTCAACAATTCACTTATTAACAGTGAGTGATACTTAATTTAATCGAAGGTTTTCAGATGATTGGTTAATTACTCTTTTTGTCTCTTTTATCTTTAAGGTCAAAGCTGTCACATGACTGCTGAACTTGATGCATAGTCCCTTGTATTTTAATATCGTAGTTGATATATTTTACGTAATCTAGCACAATTGTTTGTTACTTGCTTGCGCCTGCAGTTTTGGTAGGTTGAATAATTTGTCACCAATTCATTTTTTCTTCTGGAAGCCAGTATCAAAGCCCAGATAAGCATATATAGCATGGCAAACACCACATGTATCATAATAAGCCCTGTTATAACCCGAGTGTCACTGAAGAAGGATCAGAGAATGTGTCGGTCTGAACAAGTGCATGCATGTCACCATGTAT
This sequence comes from Rugalucina vietnamica, assembly GCA_964017185.1. NCBI lineage: Eukaryota > Metazoa > Mollusca > Bivalvia > Lucinida > Lucinidae > Rugalucina > Rugalucina vietnamica. The sequence goes on from OZ024873.1 coordinate 61,396,513, forward strand.
GATTCTCATCACTGAATTTTTCTTGTACCTACAGCAAAAGCAAATGATGCAGCAGGTGCTGGAGAAAGCAAAATTAGCATTGGAATTGCATGAAGTCGTAAAGGCGATGCGTGGCTGGATACTACATATATGAAGCATTGCTTAAGATGATAGTTTTATCGTTTTCATCGTGATAATTTAAAGATGGTCAATGAGGCAAATGAATGCCAATTATACGATAAAGCAAATTATATCGCATTCATCGCACGGGCATTTCATATAACTGATAAAAAGGTACAAGTAGGCAAAGATCAGGAAAAGGCGCAATCAGAAAAAGATTCCCACTCCAAAAACCGAGGTGGGAAAAAACCAAACTAACAATCAGGTACTTATACCATGAAACATATCGTAAGCCGAATGAGCAGCTATTTTCCCAATAGGTGGCCACTCAGTTACCTTAACTTAACTAAAAATATGAAATTATACATAAGGCGCCAACAGCACACCAAGACATAAAACAAAAAGAACCACCACAGAAGTATCGACTTGGAACGATCAGTAACACAAAATTACTGGCGGGCTTAAACCGGTTTTACATGGCCATAACCTCACCCTCAGCCTCTGCAGTGGTTCATAACACTCAGCCAGCTATTTGGTCCTCGTGGTGAATCTCTAACTAGTCAATGAATCATCAAGAACAAACAAATAAATCATGATAAACATCCTGATGAATCAAAAACCAGGACTCACAGACTGAGTAAGCTGCCCGACGATGGAGATCCCTGGGCGCCGAATAACCTACTAACTCCGGAGCAAAAGAAAAACACCAGTTGGACCCCGGATGGAAGTATACACCCAGACTTTTCTAAAGTCATTGCACAGCTAACATTCATATCCGAAGATCAATAACAGAGAATCATTTATGATACGAAAGGCCAAGAGGATGTATGCGATACCGAAAGCCTCCTTGGCACAGTGGTTAAGCCACTTGCCTTGTAAACCAGGGGTCGCAAGTTCGATCCCGGGCTTCTCCAGTCCTTTGGAATGAGACTACAACCTGAGATCCCGTGACAACTTTCAAAACAATGACATACCGTGATGAGGCTGGAGACTATGTTGTGCCTAATTTGTTAATTCCAATGGATTTAGTCCTCAGACCTGACTTATTTTCAAAACTGTACTCACACATAAGATACCACCCCATTGAAGTACGCACGAGTTAACACATTGATGGCAGAGTTTTCCACGAGCAAGAGAACAATGTATTGTGTAGTATATGGCATTCCAGTAGTCTTGTCGATTACTTAACTGTCATTTTTTTAATCAAATACCCTGCATTTTAAAAATCACCCCAAACCCTATAAACTTTATATAATGATAATCTAGTAAAATGGTGGTGAAATTTGGAAGAAGCCCATCGTGATGGTACATTTTCGTAACGCAAATGAAGCTAAAGGGACCAGAATACTACTATAATGAATATCATCTCACGTATAATTCCGAAATAAAACATAATGAACGCAAAGCAATACTTTAATGTCGAAATAATTCGTGGAATTCCTTTACCAAAATTGGCGAAAAACTGGAATAATAAACATTTTTTTACATAGTATAAGGGTCTGGATGGGGGGTCCTGGTATTCACTAATCATTAAAAATTTAGCCATTTATTCACTGTCATTAAAATTTTGGCTTATTCATTAAAATTAGCTTGATTATTCATTAAAATATAACAATTACTAGTCAGGCCTTCTTCACCCAGCTAATATCCATAAGCAAATAGGTGTTCCCTACCTAAGGCATCCCTTATCTCAAGCCACAGGGACTAGTTCTATGATATTAAATTGTAGACTGCTGAGTGCAACCTTGATATTAACATCTCGAGAGAAGCATATATACTCTGCTAGACCACAAAGCCTCATAGAAACTTTCCAAAATAGTATACCCAACTTTTAGCAAATCTCCTTTTAAATCTGTTGGGAGTATTATCCCCTCCAGCTTAAATAGTGAATACGCCCTAAGTTTTGCCGTGAACCTTTCTCTTCAATTATGAATACCAAAGGTTATTTAAAAAAAAATGTAACTTCAGGAGTAAAAGTTATAATAAAACGCTGTTGTTTTTATTAAGTAAACTAGTTAACAAAGGAGTACTATGTGATGTATGGATTTGTGCTTTATTAGTGTCTTTAATACCGAGCGAGTGAAGCGAGCGAGGAAAAAAATATCTAGCGCCATATAAATTGCCATATGGATTTGCATTAACGCTCTTAGTGCTGCCTTGTTTCTGATTGCAAAAGACACTATATCATCTTGCTGTCATATAAAACAACAAGATGATGTCCATCCACAGAAAAGATCACCATTATAGGATAGGAACATACATAATAAGGACAAAGTGGGGTCATAGAATAAGAAGAAAATACATATACATAAGCAAACAAATCAGTGAAATATAATCTGGCTCAGTAAATATCCAGAATGATTTATTTTTTTTCTGCCTTCAAATGACACATTTCTTTTTCAATTGGTCCATGGGGTGAGCCCAGGGCTACATGCTTGGCTTCCAGACATAAGTCTTTCTAAACATTCAAGGATTTCTGAAGTATGAATACAACATTTGAACTAAATGGGGTCTGGATGCGTCCAGACCCCAGAAAAAAAAATGAGATTCTGGAATGTCAGGGAGGCCCTCTAAGACAATTTCATAGCCAAATTTTAGCATATTCATTATTCTTTAAATGTTATTATTCACTATTCATTATATTATTCTGCTATTCATTAAAAATTTACATTTATTCATTATTCTTTAGGACCTCATTATTCACTAATCATTAAATTTTTTGCTCTTTATTCACTCTCATTAAAATTTTTAGGCCATTATTCATTAATCATTATACCCCATCCAGACCCTAAAGCTTTTTTGGTTCATGCAACATCAATACACTGCTGTACATGTAATTAAATGTTTTCCACCAATTGTACCATTATGAGGCGATCATTTAGTCAGAAACATGTCTGCTGTATTTTCGTCTAATTGGTGATGTATATTTGTTCTTATGTGTTCAAGTATTTTCTTGTGTAGTGTATTTCTTATTCTAACACAAAGACGTCAAACCAACGTCACTTTCACGTAGCAGTTGAGCCTACATAGAATCAAAATTGCATTTTAGTTTTGCCATAGGCATATTTAACAACTCTGCCTAGAACGTAAGCATAAAAGGCCACTATTAGCGCTTCAAAAAAAAAAACATCAATAAAATCCACATAATTTGATTAGAAAAGAGCTTACGTCATTTTGTGACGTCATTTTGTCGTTGATATTTGGAATAAAAAAATGGAACAACATCTTTTATTTTAAATGGCATATATAGCTCTGTATAAAAATCCAAAGGAAACACTTTAACTAAACATTTGCCACGGGAGCCAAAATTTAGACACAGCGGCTTAAACTAATGTTTTGTTCAGCGGTGCTGATTCCGATCAGAATGTGCGCTGGATTTTTTAGCAAGATGGGTAGCTATACGCTTTTTCCTTTAAACATATTGTGTTTTTACTAAATGCACATGGCACGGTCAAATTATTAGTAATTTGCAATTGTTTTCGCACATAATTTAAATTTTATCGAATTAACGTCAAAATGACGTCATTTTTACGTTACATGAAGGCTAGAATTGCATTAACAATATATATATCTCATCAAAATGTTTCAAACCACTTCACGACCAAATAAAACATACAAATGTGCTTATTTTATATGTAAGAAAAGATTCAATGTTCATTTCTGAGAAAAAATTGGTACGTCACTTTGTGACGTCATTGTGACGTTAATACGCCAAGGAAAAATTGGAAACATCGTTTTTCTGGAAGGGCATATATTTCTCTACATGAAAATGGACAGGAATCACTTTTAGCAAAAATTTGCCACGGGAGCTCAAATCTCGACACAGCGGCCTTGACTAGAGCATGGGAATATTATAATTGAGCCGCCCAATGGGAAAACCAACGATCTGCATAGGCAAAAACAAAGACGCAGATCAGCTTCGCGGTCACCGCGAAGCTAATCAGCGCCTTTGTTTTCGCTACTCGGATAGTACAGCTCCTCCTCTACTTAACTCCAAAATTTCAAGCTTCTAGCCTGCTTCTGTGACTGGACAGGCCGGTTTGCGTCTGACCTGGTCGGAAATCCAAATTGTTGTTTTTCTCATGCACAGGCATATAGAGTATAAGCTCATCTTTTGTCGTGTATTCTGGACTGCTTCATTACGAAAACATTTCCATACAAAATGCAGATTTTTCTGAAGTTGTCAAAATAGACCAAAAAATCAATTGAAAACATTTGACATTCTTATTGATTTTCCTCGCCGAGGCGGTTCTTACGAGTACCCACAATCTTTGTCTTGGATCAAAAATAAGAAAATATGTATACATCTGTATTCCAGTTTTACTATATAAAAATGGGGTTTATGTGGATTTTCATTACATGGGCATGTTTCCGTTATCTTATCAAATTGGCAAGTCCACTCGCAGTGATGTAAAAATTCAGATATGGGGATGTATAGCAAAGAACCGGGTCAATTTATATTTCCATATTGTGCAAGCATGACTGCAAATAGTTCAGACAATTTCTTCTCTGGCACTGTTTATAATGGATAGTTTGCCAAATCGAGATTAATCACTCAAGGCGACATTTTGCATTAACGTTATTCCACTGATATTGAAAGTTTACTATTGCCTCAAAACACCCATCAGTCTTAATGACAGGAGCTTGTATAATAACGTTATTGTCAAAGTTCTTGTATTTATATTAAGATACAATGTATGTCCGATCAATGTATTTACTTTCTAGCGGTTCGTTTAAGAATTGAACCTATAGCTAGTTAAAGAACCGGAGTTCATTAGGAAAACATGTCCGTGCAATGTATAACCCCTTAAACCCTACTTTTATATAGAAAAACTGGGGTTTGTAGGGGTATACCTATTTTTTTTTTTTTTCTTATTTTTGCTTCAAAATACACAACCTCTGTTTTGAGCAAAAATTAAAAATATATATATATTAAAAGGTACAAGTAGGCAACGATCAGGAAAAGGCGCAGAAGAAGATTCCCACTCCAAATACCGAGGTTGGAAAAAACTCAATTAACAATCAGGTACTGATACCATGAAAACATATCGTAAGCCGAATGAGCAGCTATTTTCCCAATAGGTTGCCACTCAGTTACCTAAACTTAACTAGAATTATGATAACATACATAAGGCGCCAACAGCACAAAAAATTATACACCAAGACATAAACCAATAAGAACCACCACATAAGTATCACCTTAGAACGATCAGTAATATAAAATTACTGGCGGGCTTAAATCGAGTTTTCAGGTACCTAACCTCACCCTCAGCTTCTGCAGTGGTTCACAACATTTATTTAGTTGTTCGGTCCTCGTGATGAATCTCTAGCTTGTCAATGAACCATTATGGACAAACAAATAAATCATGATAAATACCATGATGAATAAAAAACGAGGACTCACAGATTGAGTAAGCTGCCCGACGATGGAGATCCCTGGGCGTCAAGTAAATTACTGACTCTGGATCAAAAGAAAAGACACCAGTTGAACCACGGTGGGCCAAGCAACAGACAAGAAGCTCCGGCCCCAACCAACTAAAACGAGAAGCTTTATGTCGGGGCCATCATAGAGTCTGACGCCCGCCCCACCAAGAAGGCAGTTATCAACCATGATAGGGATAAAAACTAAGCATGCAAACTGCCGCATAACATTTAAGTTATATCCTATATGTCTGTAACGTGCTATGATATTTGTAAATTGAAAAGAAAAATCAATCCTTCCTATAAGTTTCTTAAAGGGGGGGGGGGGGTCTCACGCTATATGAAATTTACATAGAGTTCTGCCCACGCACCGATTTTAATAATATTATGCATATTGCTGGTTTGGTGCATGGCCACTTTATTAGTAATATAGATTTTCTTTTAACTACTTAAAATTTTTAAATACAACATTTTGTATTAGAGGGGGTCTTAATATAGGGGTATGTGTGATTAAAGTCATCCATAACCGTCATAATAGCCTTTTCCTAGCTCTGTTTGTTTGTAAAATAATTTAGAATAATCACCCATCATTTTGGTATTGCATAATTGTTGATAGCTATAATATTAAATTCAGCTGATTGTCATTTGTTTTGCAGATGACCGCAAATTTTAGCTCCATAATGGTGTAACCACATGTTTGATTTTCAATATGAACATGTTCCAGGTTTTGTCAACCTATAATTTTAACCTCAAATTAGGCTACACATATATAGATTATATGCTAAAAATTTCGTGAAATTTGAAGACCGGTAACATCTTTTTCTAGAACATTGAATGATACAAGTCAGAATTCTGAGAAATGTAAAATTAATATAAATGATTTATCCAATTATAAGTAGTTTATGTTATTAACATGTTACAAAGCAAACTTTTTGTGAAAAATTTTCCTGCTAAACAATTTTGTGTCTTGCATGACCATCAACGCTATTATATATGTTTTAAATATTGATTTAAGTGAGAAAATTGCACCCTGTCTTGGACCTTATATTGCATATCTGCCCATTATTTTTAGTTTTCATAATTAGATTTTAGAACATGATTCTATCTATTAGTAAGCCATTCTCTATAGCTTTTTCGTGTTTATGATGCAGTTGCCTAGTTTTTACTGTTTTGATTATTTTTTCCAAACATTAAGTTGTTTAGGTATTTTAAAATTAATTCAATGAACTTATACAGCTATGTTGTTGATTTCTACATCCTGTAACTCACGCCATATGGGATTTAGCATTTTGAATGAAATAAACCTGATGAGGCTAAGGACAGTTCATTTCTTGCTGATTAGATCACAATCTCAGAAAAAACACCCCATCCACCCAAGTATATAATGAAGCAAAACAAAAGAAAACGAAATATCAATAGATAAAATTATATGATAAGTTACTAACAAGAGGAACTGGCTAACTACTTGTGTGTTTTTTTTGTTTGTTTGTTTTTTTCTCTTCCATTTAAAGCATTATACGCATGTACTAGACAGCATTTTCCCAATATAATATCATGTTTGAAATAGGTTATACCATATATCAAATCTAAGATGAAAGTTAGTAATCTTATGCATGCATTTTATCATCTGCTACAGCAGGCAAACCTAGTACTGGAAGTTTCAAACATACGTCATGTACTTCAATGGAAACCCTTAATCGAAATGGGGCTTTTGAACTTATAAACTTACATGAAGCTGACAAGTTGTTTTACCTAGCTGACATATAATTGACAAAACAGCTATGATTTCTAACCAAAGATAGGATTAAAGAAGAGTATCTGGACAACTATCAGCATGAAATCACAAACATTTTTCTGCATTTGTAATTGACTATTTATTAAAATATAAAACCCATGGACATTTATGGATTCATAAATGTGTTAAAAACCTTGAGATTTTTAAACATCAAGTTTGGATATTTGTCTGAGTTATTCATTTCAAAAATAGGAAAAAAGGACAAGTTCACCTACCTGGGAAGCACTCTCTCCAGAGCAGTGCATATTGATGATGAGATCACTGCCAGAATTGCAAAGGCTAGTGTGGCATTCGGACGACTCCGTGCAAATGTCTGGGAGCGAAATGGAATCAAGCTTGACACCAAGCTGAAAGTCTACAAGGCTGTGGTACTGCCAACCCTCTTGTATGCATGTGAGACCTGGACAGTATACCAACGCCATGCAAAGAGACTTAACCATTTCCACTTAAGCTGTTTGAGAAAGTTGTTAAAAATCAAGTGGCAGGACAAGATTCCAGACACAGAGGTCCTGACGAAAGCAGGGATGCAAAGCATGCATACAGTCAGCTAAGATGGACTGGCCATGTTATAAGAATGCCTGATGCGCGACTTCCAAAGAAAGTTTTCTATGGAGGACTACAGGAGGGAAAGCGCTCTCAACGTGGCCAGAAGAAACGCTACAAAGACACCCTCAAAGCCTCTCTGAAGGATTTCGAAATACCAATGGGGTCCTGGGAACAGACTGCACAGGAGCGATCAAAGTGGCGAGGTCTCATCAACAAAGGAGCAGCTCTTTATGAAAAGAAGAGAATCTGTGAAGCTGAAAGAAAGCGAAGAGAGCGCAAAGCCAAAACAAATGTGCCACCATCAGACTCAATGACATTGACTTGCTCTACTTGCAACCGACAGTTTAGAGCCAGAATTGGCCTAGTCAGCCATCAAAGAACTCACCAACACACATCAGCACTATTCAAGAAATAATGATGGTCTTTCTCATTAGTGAGAGACGAACTATCAGGAAAAAAGAACCACATTTAAATGGTAGAAAGATTGTCAATAATGGATGTGTTTAATGAACAATTTAAAATAAATCTTATATTTAAAGGGAAAGCTATACCTGAGCGACACAGCCGAACACTTACAAAGAGAAAAGCCTGTCACATCGCTGAATTATACACTTACTGGATAGTATAAAGATAATAGTGATCGAAAAGTTAGAAAGTGCCACTGTATTTGGTATTCTTGTCAATCTTGTAACTAAAGTTGGCATCAGCAACAATTAAGTAAGTAAAGTTATGAATAAGTAATGTTATAAACGACAATACAAAGATGGTAAAACAAATGGAGGAATCAGTCAAATGTCTGTTACCATTACGTTGGTCAATCACAAATTAAAGGGAATGTTACTCAAGTAGAATTATCCAAATACATCTCATTCTTGACCTAAAGTAATATTAAGTAATGAAATTATAGAAACAAAAGCATTTTATTAATATATTTAAACCTGAAATGTTTGCTGATCATTTGTATGAAAAATTGATAATAAGTTTGGGGTAGATCACTATAAAATATGTGAAATTGCCAGATCAAATAAACCATTTTTATATTAGAAATTCATATAATATGTGTAATGTTCCATTTCCAATGATCAAATTATGGAATTACATGATTTTAGATGAAAAAAAAAAACAGCTAAAAGCATTAAAATCCATTTTTGTCAAAAATTGACCAACATGTATATCATGTACATTTCAACAGTGTTACCGGTTTTGAAAATTAATTATACTTTACCAGCATGAAGAGGGTACCGCTGGCCAACTTTATAGACAGTATCATAGGTTGACAAGCACTGAAACATGTCAAAATATGAGACACAATTTGTCATTCTCGAAAATATTTTTGATAAAATTTTGACAATTTCAAGTTTAAGTTTCCATAAAACGTCTATCTGTTTATCTATTTAAGCCAAAATGGTATCAAAGTCACCCATGTGGAGCCCTTTTTTGAATTCCAGTTTTAATTGGGTTAATAAAAGTTTAATTAGAGATAACATATAGGCAAAGCATAACGCAGGTATGGTCACAAAGGTGGAGTCCTAAAAATGTTCTTTCAAAACAAACAAATGCATTTTATAGGTGTTAGAATGAAGGCATTCACCATGCAAAGCAAGAACAAAATTGGCGCGTTGGCGCATATGAGACCCCCCCCACACACACACACACACACACAATTTTGTAAACCAAGTTACCATAAAGTTCTGGTTTCGAAAGGCCCTCGCGTAAAAGGGTATATAGCACAACATTAAATTTGGGAATCAATCCATAGTGTCTGCGATAAAATTTAGTAAAATGTTTTTCGAAGTTTCTGATACCGATAGCCCTGCTGGAGAAGTTTAGCTGTTGAACTGTTCTACTAAAAATTTTCAATTTTTACAACTTTTGAAAAATCTGTATATTACATGGGCATGTTTTCGTAATGTTGTTTAGGCTCAGCTATATCCACAGAGCAAACGTTATTAGTCAAAAGCTCTAACCGGCCATTTTTCAAATTCATTTTTATATTAAAAAAAATATTCAAAATGACATTATTTTAAACCATAATACGTGTCTTTCAAGGGATTCAAGTTGTTTAGTGTTCAAAACAAAACAAATAATTTTTAAGTGGTTTTCGTGGATAAAAATGCAAAAATCATTATTTTTATATATATAAAATTGGTCTAGTCGAAGCATTTGTTAAAATTACGATCGGATGTCAACAAAGAGGTCCACTCAACTTCGAAATACACCAAACATCCAAGTTTTCTCTACTGGTAGATTTTTATGCATCTTAAAAATCAAGACTTTTGAGGCAGATTTGAAAATCAACCAATAGGCCTGTTAAACATATATCTTGATATGCTTGACAGATATCAACAAATCTCGATTTGTCCATTTGAGCCACCTCGTGGGACAACCACCAATGTGGTTTCCGAACAGGTCCAACACAAACCGGCCTGTATAGGCACAGAAAAGAGCTAGAAGTTTGAAATTTCAGATTTAAGTAGAAGAGGAATTGTACTACCCAAGTAGCGAAAACAAAGGCTGATCAGCTTCGCGGTTACCGCGAAGCTGATCTGCGTCTTTGTTTTTGCATATGCAAATTGTTGGTTTTCCCATGAGGCGGCTCATTTGTTAGAATAAACAGGTCATGAAATTCGCAAACTTCATGTTTTGATGTTGATGTCAAAGTTGTAACAAAAAATGTCGAAATTTGTCAATGATTTCTTATCTTTTTTAACTTTCTTGCCAGAGTTAAGCTTAGGTAACATTTGCCCCGATCATCGTATGATTTTTCGGTCTGCAATTTTTCCCTACGATTTTTTAGAAATCGTAAGTGATCGTGGGCTACGACGTATGTGTTTACGAGCATCGTTCGATTTCTTAATCTGCCTTTTGCCGACGCTCTGATACAAAAACGAAAGGCAATCGTACGGTAGTCGTAGGTCTCCGCCGATTTTAGTGGATATCGTACGAAGCCCGTGCGATGTCCGTACGGAGTCCCTATAGTCAAATAGTCTGCACTATTACAAATTTTAAAAATCGTAAGACCGTAGCCCGTAGACACGGGCATACGGGCGCCGTACGGTGACCCTGCGATGATCGTGCGGTCAACTCACGATTATTGTATGATAGTTTGGGGATAAAAATCGTAGAGGCTACGGAGATTGTAGGAAGCCGTAGGAACCCGTAGAATCGTAGGGATATCGCGCGAAAATGCGAAAAATTGGCATCGTACGATCATCGCAATCTAATCGCAGGCCAAATGTAACCTAGGCTTTAATCATTGAAAATGTATTTGCCGTGCTGCTTATACTACAGCATACTGAGAAGGATAAAGCTTATGCAAATCGTTTGCTTAATGCTGAATATCTGGTATTCAGATGAGTGCCTTTTGCATTCACAAAACGAAACAATTTTAATTTAGCCAAAACTGTATGTGTTCCTATTGACCACTCGGGATTTGCCGTCAGTATCACTCTTTCTGTCCACAACAAACAAAGGTTAACTGTCTCCTTTTGAATATTTTCACTGCTTCCAATGATGTAACCTTTATATGTTATTTGTTATTACTGCTGCTGGTGCTGTGCCATGTGGTGGTCCTTAAGAGTCTCCCCTACACCACCCATAATTCACAATACATATATCTTTTGCTTTGGGTCCTTTGTGACCTTGGGAATATCCAGGGTACTCAAAACATACAGACACATATGCTAAACAACATTTTTATTATTTGGCCCCTTTAAGAAATATGTCTCGATTTTTCAGGGCATTTGTCTGGCTTTAAGAAATATGTCTCGAACTTTAAGGACATTTGTCTGGCTTTTGTTGATGGTTTATAAAGGGTTACTGAAGAGGGTTCATTACCCGAAATTGCGCAATAAAACTCATACCATATACCTTGGAATGTTTTCACTGCTTTCAGAGGATGTCAACATTATATTTTATCATGAACATTGTTTCACCTATAAGCATTTGCATTATGCATTTGTTTGCCTTGAATTTTGTCACAAATACTAGTTAGTGTAAAGTTTCACTGGCATGTGGCGTTTGGTCAGTCGGTTTCTGTGGCGACGAGAGAAAACAGAATCACCAGTCATGATGAAAATTAATGATGAACTGTACTCAAACCGGCATGTATTCTTGCATAAAATGTCTATTCGCATAGCTGTTTGAAGCCGTTTTCAATGTTCGAAATCCGTGTTCAAACAAACCCCATGTTCAAATTATGAAATTTGAATTAATATGACGTTTGAACATGAGTTTTTGCGGCCGTCATTGGTCAATGCGACGTGACGTCACTATTCCGTTAACTGGTACCCCGTTATCACCAAAAGTGACAACTGGCAAATGTAAATTTCTTGTTGGTTTTCATTTGCTTATTCAAAAAATCGATAATCCAATCAAACCTTAAGTTACATAATTTCAAATATTATGCAATATTATGTAACTGTCTTGTTGGTTTTCATTGCCTTATTCAAAAAATCGATAACCCAATCAAACCTAGCGTTACATAATTTCAAATATTATGCAAATCATAATATTGTTTCTTACTAATTATTGTTATTTCCGTAATTCATTCTTTATTTAATCGTCATCTCAGAGACTTATATTACATGTTTTATGAAATAACGAAATCAACGTAAAGAATTATGCAATTTAATTGAAATCTCGTGAAATCTCGCTTAAGTCTCACGGGCAGAATTCTGCCCGTTTTCATTAGCCTATACATGTCCCTATATACGTATAGGGCAGGTACAAGTCAATGTGTTCCGTAGAAACAAAATGGTCAAACGATGAAGAGGCTCGTCGTACGAAACCCCCTACACTTCAATTTCAAATACTGAGCACCTCGACAGATTTTTTTGTTTGAAGTTTCATACACCGTCTCATAGTATATTATGACATGGGATTTGATAGCAGTGAGACAGGAAGTTAATAATTTAGAAAGTTCGGTGGTAGTACAAGAAGGTACACGTAGGCAACGATCAGGAAAAGGCGCAATCAGAAAGAGATTCCCACTCCAAGAACCGAGGTGGGAAAAACTAAATTTACAATCAGGTACTTATTACATGAAAACACATCGTAAGCCGAATAAGCAGCTATTTTACCAGTAGGTGGCCACTCAGTTGCCAAAACTAAACTAAAAATAAGAAATCATACATAAGGGGCAAACGGCAGATAACTTTAAACTCCAAGACATAAAACAAATAGAACCACCATAGAAGTATCGCCTTGGAGCGATCAGTAATATAAAATTACTGGCGGGCTTAAATCGATTTCTATTGCCCTAACCTCACCCTCAGCTTCTGCAGTGGCTCATAACATTTAGTTAATAGTTCGGTCCTCGTGGTTGTTATCTAACCAGTCAATGAATCATCAATGACAAACAAATAAAATCATGATAACCACCATGATGAATCAAAAACGAGGACTCGCAGATTGAGTAAGCTGTCCGACGATGGAGATCCCTGTACGCCAAATAACATACTAACTCCGGAGCAAAAGAAAAAAAAAACACCAGTTGAACCCCGGAGGGCCAAGCAACAGACAAGAAGCTCCGGCCCCAACAAACTAAAATGAATAGCAAAGAAAGGTTCAAGTACTAGGCAAAGATCAGGACCAGAGGACCATTGGTCCTGAGAACGCTCACCTAGAGCCTGATCTTGGAGTATTAAGTCATCATGAAATGACCTTGACCTTGAATACTCACACACCTTTATTGCCTTCATAAGTTGTCTGCATCTGCAAAGTTTCAGGTCTCGGGCTGCAATAGTTTCCAAACCCAGTGATTTCTGAGAAAACCATAATTTTAATTTTGATATTTAAATGACCTGGGCCAAGGTCAAGACATGACCTTGGCCTTCATTAATTACTTACCTTCATTGACTCCATTAGTTGTCTGCATCTAGCAACTTTCAGGACTCAGGCTGCAACAGTTTGTTTTCGCCTTTTCCCATGTGAAACCCTATGTTTCCAAATTTGACCTTGCCGTAAAATCGGTCAAGGTCATCATAGGGTAATCATTTCGACAAAATATGATGGGCTGGAGTCCCAAATGCTACATACCAAGTTTCATGAAAATTGGCCTGCCGGTTCTGGAGAAGAAGATTTTTGAGTGGTTTTAAACATATATGGGCGTGGCGGCCATCTTGGTCATGTGACCTGGATTTCGCGATCAAACTTTCGTCTCCCCTACCCATGGATGCTCCACATAAAGTTTCACTTTGATTGGCCAAGCAGTTTCAGAAAAGAAGATCTTTGAAAACTGTGTATGGACAACAGACTGGCCAAGGTCAAGAGATGACCTTGACCTATATTAATCACATACCTTCATCTACTCCATTAGTTGTTTGCATCTACCACTTTTCATGCCTCAGGCTGCAATAGTTTTCAAAAAATCCATAGTTTTCACTTCTTCCTATGTAAAAGCCTATGTTTCCAAATTTGACCTTGCCGTAAAATAGGTCAAGGTCATCCAAGGGTCATCATTTTATCAGACTATGATGGGCTGAGGTCCCCAATGCTACATACCAAGTTTCGTGGAAATCGGCCTACCGGTTCTGGAGAAGAAGAATTTTGAGTGGTTTTAACCATATATAGGCGTGGCGGCCATCTTGGTCATGTGACCTGGATTTCGCGACCAAACTTTCGTCTCCTCTACCCATGGATGCTCCACATAAAATTTCAATTTGATTGGCCGCGCAGTTTCAGAGAAGATCTTTGAAAACTGTGTATGGACAACAGACTGGCCAAGGTCAAGAGATGACCTTGACCTATATTAATCACATACCTTCATCTACTCCATTAGTTGTTTGCATCTACCACTTTTCAGGCCTCAGGCTGCAATAGTTTTCAAAAAATCCATAGTTTTCACTTTTTCCAATGTAAAAGCCTATGTTTCCAAATTTGACCTTGCCGTAAAATAGGTCAAGGTCATCCAAGGGTCATCATTTTATCAAAATATGATGGGCTGAGGTCCTCAATGCCACATACCAAGTTTCGTTGAAATCGGCCAGCCGGTTCTGGAGAAGAAGATTTTTGAGCGGTTTTTACCATATATGGGCGTGGCGACCATCTTGGTCATGTGACCTGGATTTCGCAACCAAACTTTCGTCTCCCCTATCCATGGATGTTCCACATAAAATTTCACTTTGATTGGCCAAGCAATTTCAGAGAAGAAGATCTTTGAAAAGTGTGTATGGACAACAGACTGGCCAAGGTCAAGAGATGACCTTGACCTATATTAATCACATACCTTCATCTACTACATTAGTTGTTTGCATCTACCACTTTTCAGGCCTCAGGCTGCAACAGTTTTCAAAAAATTCCATAGTTTTCTCTTTTTCCTATGTAAAAGCCTATGTTTCCAAATTTGACCTTGCCGTAAAATAGGTCAAGGTCATCCAAGGATCATCATTTTATCAAACTATGATGGGCTGAGGTCCCCAATGCTACATACCAAATTTCGTGGAAATCGGCCAGCCGGTTCTGGAGAAGAAGATTTTCGAGTGGTTTTTACCATATATGGGCGTGGCGGCCATCTTGGTCATGTGACCTGGATTTCGCGATCAAACTTTCGTCTCCCCTACCCATGGATGCTCCACATAAAGTTTCACTTTGATTGGCCAAGCAGTTTCAGAGAAGAAGATCTTTGAAAAGTGTGTATGGACAACAGACTGGCCAAGGTCAACAGATGACCTTGACCTATATTAATCACATACCTTCATCTACTACATTAGTTGTTTGCATCTACCACTTTTCAGGCCTCAGGCTGCAATAGTTTTCAAAAAATCCATAGTTTTCACTTTTTCCCATGTAAAAGCCTATGTTTCCAAATTTGACCTTGCCGTAAAATAGGTCAAGGTCATCCAAGGGTCATCATTTTATCAAACTATGATGGGCTGAAGTCCCCAATGCTACATACCAAGTTTCGTGGAAATCGGCCCACCGGTTCTGGAGAAGAAGATTTTTGAAGGGTTTTTACCATATATGGGCGTGGCGGCCATCTTGGTCATGTGACGTGAATTTCGCGATCAAACTTTAAATGCCACTACCCAAGGAGGCTCCACATAAAATTTCAACTAGATCGGCCAAGCGGTTTCAGAGAAGAAGATCTTTGAAATTGTGGACGACGGACGACGGACGAACGCCGGATCATGGCCATCCTATAAGCTCACCTTGTGAGCCTTCGGCTCAGGTGAGCTAAAAAGGCGCAATCAGAATAAGATTCCCACTCCAAAAACCGAGGTGAGAAAAAACTAAATTAACAATCAGGTACTTATACCATGAAAACATATCGTAAGCCGAATAAGCAGCTTTTTCCCAATAGGTGGCCACTCAGTTACCTAAACTTAACTAAAAATATGAAAACATACATAAGGCGCCAACAGTACAAAAATTTAAACACCAAGACATAAAACGAAAAGAGCCACCACAGAAGTATCACCTTAGAACGATCAGTAACACACCGTTACTGGCGGGCTTCAACCAGTTTTACATGACCATAATCTCACCCTCAGCTGCTGCAGTGGTTTATTACATTTAGTTAGTTTTTCGGTCCTCGTGGTGAATTACTAACTAGTCAATGAATCATCAAGAACAAACAAATAAATCGTGATAAACATCCTGATTCTGAAAAATAATGAATCCTCGGCCTATTCGGTGCCTCGGAACTATTATTTTTCAGGAATGGACTTTCTCCTATACATAAAATAGCGAATCGTCTACATTCAGAGATGAATTGGCATTTTATCTCCCGAAAATAGACTCTCATATGCAGGAGCCTTTGGCATTTATGTTTTCCTCCTGTAATTGGTTTGTTTAATTAGACACAAAAGAAATACGTACATGTATAAAAGTGCAGTAGTATAGAGTAAAGTGACGAAAATTAGAAAATCAATTATTCCAGAACAAAGAATATCAAATGACAAACAGAACATAACGAAAGCGGTCACAAAGAATCAAGGCAAATATGGGTTTGCTAGATTTGACACGTCTATGAAAAAGGACTCTTTCTTACCTGAAAAAAGTAAAATGTAAACTTTAAAAGTACTTGATTAAACTAATAGTGTGGGTATATTTTGAACCCTTTCACTGAAGAAGATTTGTCTATATAGACGGTACCCACACCTAATTTTAGAATAAAATATTATATACATGTCACCGTTGAAGTCGGGTGTGAGAAAGGTCTTTATTGCAGGAAGGTGCTACCGTGATTTAGACATGGACGTACACGTTTCCTTGACAATACTATGTCTCGCAAAATAAACCGTCACTTTCACTTTGAAGGTTTACATACACGTACATTTAAAGATAAAATTTGAATATATTTTGTAAATGTTTTATTCTATATAGTATTTATAAGTATCCAGCGACAGAAGGAAATAGAGCATCCCACTCCCAAATGCTTAAACATCCACGGTCAGAAATCTGGAATGCATAGATTTCTTTTCTTTATGTAGAACCACAATTATCCATTTTTTTTTCTTTGACCAAGTGTGAGCCACAAATAGCCATATCATTATATCGTACATATCATATGTTGGAACTATTATTTTTATAACTTTGACTGACTATTTCAAATTTATATACGTGTTTTAAAATAAACTTAATTTTTATCTGTATTGACAATAAATGTGAATTTTAGACATATAAACATAGTATGTGACTGCATAAAGATACAATGCTCACATACGCGCCTGTTTGGGCGACGGAATATATAGTGATATATTATGTTGCTTCTTTTGTGACGCTTCAGCTGTGTTTAGTGATTTGTGTTGGAATTGCTAGGACTAAGAAAACGCCGTATCCTACAAAACTACTATGTATGGGACTGCTCTTCTACAACTGTTTGTTCCTGATATTTGCCAGCGTTTCCAAATTATTTCCACACGAAGAATCATTCCTACTACGGAATCTCTCGCGAGGATTCCACACAGCCGCCCAGATCCTCGTAGCATTCATGGCGTATGAACGTTTCTTCGTATTGAACTGGCCTTACATTTATCTGAAAAAATCAAAGCGACTAGTACGGAATGTATGTCTTAGCATCATTGTCCTCAGTTTTCTGCATTTTGCGCTCCTAAAGGGCACAGTCTGCTATGCAAGAGGTCAGTACTACAAGTGTATAATGAACATATACTTTCCCGTGGCCTGTGCACTGATACTGGTATCATCCTTTGCGGCTTTTATCCAGATCTACACTGTTATTCGTCGGAAATCTCTCGCCATAAGGCAGTACAGGGCTACTATAGCCTCATTCATGTACCTAGTGAATTGTACGGTTTTCATCGGAGTGTACCTCGGACTGGCTGTGTATCATACCTTCAACTGGGCGAGTGATGCGACCCCAGTAGCTGATGGCTGGCTGTTCCAACTCTTGGATGTGATTTATGTCGCTAACTGTATCATTGATTCACTTATCTACGGTCTTTGGTTCAGAGAAGTTCGCCTGGAGATCCTTAAAATGGTGGCAGCGCGTTTCCCCAGTTTGGAACCGTATGTAGAGAAAATGCGAGTAGATGTGTTTGGAATAGTTTATGAATTGCAGATAGTATACGTTATCAAACAACAAAATAAGTGAATTAAGAAATTGAAAGTAGCACATTAGACATTAGGATCTAGGCTCATTAGTCTAATCAGATCTTGACCTTGAACATTAAAGTTTAAGAATATTATATTTACTTCGTAACGACACTCGTATTAAAATGTGTCTGATGCGTAAAAAAATGCGGAAAGAAAGCGAATGCACGAACCAGGGCTGACTGTATTTCAATATTAGTGTCACGTACTCCAGCAATATTTTACAACAATGTGATCATTTGTTTATAAAACATTTCATAATAAACTAACAGAACAACAAAACATCTTAGGAACGCAACAATTTCATCCCCAAATCAAACTGGAATCAAGGAATAATCATGGATAGCTATTGGACTGTCGACTGATTTTGAAGGTGCTGAACATTACACAACAGTGACAGTAAGGGGACAAACGTGTAAAACACTTTCATATGGGAAAACTTTTATATGGAATCGTTGTTCACTTAAGTGACTTTTGTAGGTCAATCCGGAGAAAGTTTGAACCGAAGAACAGACTGAAAAGACTTATTTGTGTTACCTTTTTTTTCTCCGAAAACGGTGGACCGTTTTTTCAAAGAAATTAAACTAAAACTTACATCCTTTAAGAGCAGTGAGCACATAAATGAGAAAAGGGATAGGCTATACCGCGGTTTCGGCTACCTAAGCCTCTTCAGTAACTCTTTACAAAATTGAGCCAAAGTGAAATACTGTAATTTTGCAACTTTCAACAGGATAGTCGATACAAAAAGTTAATGAAAGTTGGTATGTAGTATCGGGGACTCTTGTCCTTCGTAATGTGTTTAAATGACGACCTTTGATTGACCTTGACCTATTTAACTGCATTGTCAAGTTTGGTCGCTCAGATTTTTCACTGGGAAAAGGTGAAAGCAATAGAGTTTTAAGTAGCCGAAACCGCGGTACGGCCTATCCTCCTAGTTTCTCATTCATTTGTCCACTGCTCTTAAATGATCTCAGTTTTATGTTTATTCAGATATGTTTTTTGCATGTGACCTGAATGTTTGTATATACCAAGGTCGAAAATCACGTGACTTAAATAATTTTGTGTTCAAGTATTCGGACAGATCTCGATAACAGATCGGCCATAGATTTCTCACAAATGACAACAACTTATGGGGTAAAGTGCACATCGGTTAAGGATGTTCGCTGCCAATGAAAAAGTATTCAAACTTTTTTTCTGTCCGCTCTTTTTTTGATTCCACATTTGTACATCACTAATCTTACAAAAACATTCAATCAGCTTTTTGTTATGTGCATAAAATTTTCAGCAAAGTTAAATTATGAGATTTTTAACAAAGCAACAGACTACCATTACTCCAGTAAACTGCCTGAAATTAACACCTTTTTAGTTTATTTTTGTCACTGATACTCAGGAAAATGACTCTCAGCTAAGGATGCTAATTTCTATTGGATAAATGCAGAAATGATTTGCATTTTGAGACAGCTGAAATGTACTAGCACTGAGAAAGAAATATCTCAGACAGGCAAACAAAGGAGTATGCTTGTCTGATGGGTGAGAAAACCCCGAGCAACATATCTTGAATGATATAACTCCAGCTTCTCGGGGAAATCTATTCAACTCCAGCGCACATCAAACTGACTGTGCACAGCATTATAGCTTTAGGGTATATGCACTTTTTTCTGTGAAATGTTATTCAATTTCAGAAAACTATGAATGATTCATTTTACTGATTCTGTCCGAATATTAGAACACAATAATCGATATTAGTCACGTGATTGTCCACCGCGAGATATAGACATTGTACTGAGTTAATAAAATAATATGAGTTGTCAAGGTCAAGGTAACAAAAATAATAATGGTATATACGAGCTTCCCAAATAGGCCACTGTGTAGGCGACAACTGTAACATTCTATATGGGCGTGATAAGATAGTCAATATATTCAAGGAGGAGGTCGAAGAAAAATCGAACTCGGTAAGTGTAGACCACCATCACATGTCTACCGTTAGATATCGTCTATTTATCTGTATTTTTTTTCAATCCACTGAAAAGATACAAGCAGGCGATGATCAGAAAATGGCGCAATCAGAAAGAAATTCCCACACCAAAAACCGAGGGTTGGGGAAAAACTAAATTGACAATTAGGTACTTATACTAAGAACAAATCGTAGCCGAGTGAGCTGCTATTTCCCAAAAGGTGACCACTCAGTTATCCGAACTGAACTAAAAATATATAGACGTACATAAGGTTCAAACGGCACAAAAATTCGACTCCAAAACACAAAACACAAAACAACCAGAACCACAACAGAAGTACAGAAGTATCACCTTAGAACGCTCAGTTATTTAAAATTACTGGGGGGGGGGTGCTTAAACCGGTTTTGCAGGGCCCTTACTAGTCAAATAAATTACTGAAAACCGGAGCAAACGAAAAACACCAGTTGAACCCCATTGGGCCAAGCTCCGGTCCCAACCAACTTAAATAAATTGCATTAAGTCGGGGCCATAACAGAGTCTGACGCCCGACCCACCGGCGTGCAATTAAAGAAGGCAGCATAGTTATCAACTATGATTAGGTTAAAAACTAAGCATGCAGACTGTCGCATAACATTTAAGTTTTATCCTATACGTTTGTAACAAATTATGTACAGAAGTATCACCTTAGAACGCTCAGTTATTTAAAATTACTGGGGGGGGGGTGCTTAAACCGGTTTTGCAGGGCCCTTACTAGTCAAATAAATTACTGAAACCGGAGCAAACGAAAAACACCCCATTGGGCCAAGCTCCGGTCCCAACCAACTTAAATAAATTGCATTAAGTTGGGGCCATAACAGAGTCTGACGCCCGACCCACCGGCGTGCAATTAAAGAGGCAGCATAGTTATCAACTATGATTAGGTTAAAAACTAAGCATGCAGACTGTCGCATAACATTTAAGTTTTATCCTATACGTTTGTAACAAATTATGTATATGATTTTTCTGAACTGAAAAGAAAAATTATTCATCCCTATAAATTTCTTAAATTTGTAAACCAAGTCATCATAAAATTCTGGTTCCGAAATCCGAAATGCCCTCACGTAAAAGCTTCTTCCTGATCTTTGCCTACTTGTACCTTTTTAAGCCAACATTAAATTTGAAAATCACTTCATAGTATCTGCGATAAAATTTAGAAAATGGTTTTCGAAGTTTATGATACCGAAAGCCCTGCTGGAGAAGTTTGGCTGTTAAACATTGTTTCGCGCGTTGAAGTCCGCAACATGTTTGCAGACTCTAGTAAACCTGATTAGATGCGAAATGTATACATCATACGAAGTACGGCCAGGAACGCCTCCATCCAAAAACGAAAAATTTACTATATCAAAATCAAAGCCATCGCGCTTATCATATTTTAGAAGAAACAAATCCATTTGCAATAGAAAGATGTAAGTCTAAAATGGGGGCTTCGGTATCAGTGGTGTTGGTTTTATTCAACTGTAGTTTAGGTGGATAAATTTGAATGACCATGCCTTCAAAATATGGACTGTCAATGTTCAAAAGTTCATCGAGGTACCTAGAAGTCGAACTTAAAGCCTCGATAACATCAGCTTGATTGTCATGGTTAAGAGAATCCATGAAATCTCTTTCGTAGCAGTATAAAAAAATAAACCAACAATCTGTACCCATCGGAATTCCAACAATTTGTCTGTATAACTTGGTTCCAAATCTAATATAAATATTATCTAGGAGATAGGATAAGGCGTCGCATACATTCTTCAAGTTACATGTTCAAAGTGTATATCGACTTTGGTCAGAAGAAGAAAAAAACTTTGTCATTACAGGCCAAATGAAGTGAACCATAGTTTTTCAACGCTCTTTTGAAGGCCCATTCTATCAAATAGACTATTTCCTCTTTAATCAGATTATGTGGCAATGTGGTATATGGAGTAAAAAACGTAGGTGGACAAGCTCCATGGTGTTCGGTGAGTTTTGACATTGTTAGTAATACATGTATATTAAGAAATATTAAGTGAATTAGTGTGAAAATGCAAGAATCGATCAACCATGTTTCTTTCCAGTGTTCAAACATTCGCTGGATCACTCGGAAGGGGTTTGAGCAAACAGCCTTCGGTCTTGTGTTCAAACTTCTTCTTCGTGATCCATCGAATGTATGAAGCTAAGAACACTAAAAATCCTGATTGATCCCTATATTTTCTTCAATTACACTTGGTTGTCATGTGATCCATGTAGTTCTGCAAGTTTTATGACATCTTCCAATTAAAATTAATAATCATTACATCGTGTTTTATGGAAGTCGCTTTATAACATAATCTTAAACATCTTCGGGTTGCATAATTATTCAACTGGATCTTGGGCTAGAAGGATTGCAAAACAATTGATTTTCCTGTAAATGAAACTCGTTTTGACGAATAAAACGCTGTGGTCACAATATCAGCGAGATACATGTTAAATACTCACAACAGATGCTTATTGGTATTCTAGATCGGATGTCGCGAGGACTGTAGACACAATAGGATTTCCTTCTTCAGTTTGTCTAAGAGGCTCTGTTATGAAATAGTAATGTCTAATCTGACTATCTCCGGCTGCAACACATCGAGTATTATGCTCAACGTCACTGAAATGGATACGACATCTTACGTCAACGCATGTTTAAGGTTCAAACATTACATGCCTGTTGAAAATTGTACACGTTTAATAGAGGATTATGTCTTTCCCCAATTTTCAGAATGGATAATAATTTCAATATACTGTGTTATATTCTTTTTAGGGTTAATAGGAAATGGACTAGTATGTTTTGTTGTACTCAGAGTAGCGCATATGCGTTCTGTTGTGAATATTTTCATTCTGAATTTAGCTGTTGCAGACTTT
Source organism: Rugalucina vietnamica (assembly GCA_964017185.1). Lineage (NCBI taxonomy): Eukaryota > Metazoa > Mollusca > Bivalvia > Lucinida > Lucinidae > Rugalucina > Rugalucina vietnamica. Next base: position 61,419,772 of record OZ024873.1, read on the forward strand.
TTGGTCTTGTTGATTTGCCTCCCTCCTTCGGTGCTTGCGGATACAACTGAATCCTGGTATCTTGGTGATGCGATGTGTAAAGTGGTACCATTTCTTCAGGTAAGTTCTATCTGTGGATAATTACCTAGAGAAGGTGTTGCTTTTTTTTTTTTTTTTTTTTTTTTTTTTTTTTTTTTCATTCATAAGACGCATCGTTTATTGGGTGATTATATTAACATTTTTCTGATATTTAATTATGATCTGTAACTTGCAATTGCAGCGAATAAAGTAATTAACTTACCTCCTAAGATAAACATAACCACTAAGTTCTTGTGATATCTGCAAACAGGTGGTCGGCGAAATATCAGTCTGAATATTGTTTAACGCCACTGATTGCAACACTTTTGAAATTTGATTTAATTTAATTTTGATATATTTTTATTTAATATGACTATCATATGAGCGCTCTATATAAACAACATTCTAACCATTTTAACTTTATGTCATGAACGGGTTCGTTTCCTGTCACCGACGCATGTTAGGCAAGCCTTCCCAGCGGGCACATGACGTCATTCTGGCGTCATATCAACGTCGATGCGACGTTATGATGTCGCATCGACGTCGATCTGACGTCATTCTGACGGCATGTGTCCGCTGGGTTGTTCCTCTTAACCGTTGATGCAACCGAATTTGTTACGGCACAGATTGATGCAACAGTAAGCGAGGGTAGGGGGAATTGAGAACGACAAGTTGACGATTACACACAAAGTACAAAGGGCGTTCAAAAAGTTCGCGGAAAAGTGCCATCATATTCTTATTTTGTAAATCAGCTGAATTAATCTTTTACAGTTATGAAGACAAACATTATTTGTACTTATACAGCAAATTTCGCTGCTGTGGCAAACCATACATCACGACACTTTTGTTCATTTTTGCAAAAAGTCGATGTTTAATGACGTTGCATTTCATTTGATAGTTTACCGTGCTTTTTTCACCAAACTTTGTATGAACAAAGTCCAATATGTTTGCGGTGAGCACATGGCGTCATATAAGTGTGTGACGTCATTTGGGCGTAAAGCGGCCATATTGTTTAGTGGGTATGCTTAAAATGCGAAGGGAACAACGGTATTCAATAAATTGTGTGGACGGACTATAAAAGACAGAAACACTGCTAAGAGCAGAAAGCTCATATGGCAACAAGGAAATTAAGAAAACGACAATCAACAAGTAGTATGCATGATTTCTACACGGCCAGAAAAGCATCCATGTCGACTCGCGCAGCGTAACATCAAATAACATCATACTGTCGAAAATGATCGTCGTGATAGAAAAGCGTAGAATTCGTGAAATACACAACATATAATCGAATTGTAGTTTCGGCACAATTCACCGCCTTATACACACAGAACTGACAAGAAGACGCCCGTATGCCAGGTAGATTCCAAAAATGCTAAATGGCTAGCCAACAGCGGCATGAATGCGTATAGCATGACGTTGTTATGACGTTGGGCCGGTTTTACTGTTGTAGCCTTAGAAACGCACGTGATTTAATGCCTGATTTTTATCCGATTTTATTCAAATTTTGTGCATATGTTAACTATATGTTAATTTACAACATGCATATAGAACGTAAATTTCCCATGACAATTACAAATTTGGCAGCACATTCCTCGAACTTTTTGAACCCCCCTAGTAAGTTACTACTTATGGCAAAAGCTGAAGGCATCCTTACTGTGTTTTCCCACAAATTCACGACCTAGACATCCTCGCATTTATGCATGTAGAATTGAAATAATCGTCAACTTACCGTTCTCTATTCCCCCTACCCTCGTGAAATGTTGTATCAATCTATGCCGTATCAAATTCGGTTGCATCAACGTACAGCCATCATCATACAGTACATGTGCCAAAAGGATAACGGCTTGTCTCGAAAACAAAGGCGCAGGATGTGGTCGTTACCGTTTTCCCTGATTCACATTAACTTCAACAAGACCAAAATTGACTGCTGGACAATATTTCAGTGTTAAGATTAACAGAAACAATACATAATTATGATTATTTTGTGACACAGCTAGATTCTGAATAGCTACGCTCAAGGGATAAACCGTGATCATAAATTTTATTGCATGTGTATACCTATTAAAGGAGATCTATGCCTGAGATGAGAAAAGTCCGTAAAATCCTATAATCGAGATGTCAAGTTTTAAAACGTGTAATTTAAGTAAACTTCTGTGGTGGTTCTTTTTGTTTTATGTCTTGGTGTTTAAAATATTTTTGTGCTGTTGGCGCCTTATGTATGTTTGCATATTTTTAGTTAAGTTAAGGTAACTGAGTGGCCACCTATTGGGAAAATAGCTGCTCATTCGGCTTACGAAATGTTTTCATGGTATAAGTATCTGATTGTTAGTTTGGTTTTTTCCCACCTTGGTTTTTGGAATGGGAGTCTTTTTCTGATTGCGCCTTTTCCTGATCTTTGCCTACTTGTACTTTTTTAAACTGTGTTATTGGGTATACATGTATATGTAAATTGTGTGACAAAGGATATGGCAGTGTTCCAAAATGCCAACAGGTGGAGATAACTCTTCGTTGGTTTTGTACCTACCCAAATATTTACAAAGTCTTACCCTGCTAATGTTCATGGAGCAAATTTATATCTCTCTATGTATTTGGCTGCATTTTGTTTGATATAAAACAAAGCAACATTGATGTTGTCAATATTAACATGGGCCCAGTTGTTCAAAACTAACGACGTCGTTAGTTAACGTTTCGTTAAATTTCAAACATTAATATTACAAATACACTGTTATTTTTTGTTGAAAAAATGTGAGAATCCTTTGCACTGCAAAGGATTCTCACATTTTTTCAACAAAACATAACAGTGTATTTGTTACTGTTGCTGATATTTGCTTAACAAATTTATGTCTTAACGATACGATATCGTTAAGCTAACGATGCTTTGAACAACTGTGTCCAGTTTTGGATGTGTTCTTATTTCGCATGCGCATCATTGAAACACGTTTTAAGGGTTATTGAAAATAAAAAAAAATAAGTTTAAAAATATGCCCCCCCCCCATTTACCCAGTTTTTCACTTACATATATTGTGTTAATATATTATATTAGGTGTCTCCAGTAAAAAGAATTTGTTGGGTCTAGTGGGGGGGGGGACATACTTTTAAACTAAAAATCCTTTGTCACACAATTTACATATATACCCAACAGTACAGTTTAGAATTTTGCTTAAACTTCACGTTTTTTAAATTTACCCCTCGATTATAGGCTTTTAGGGACTTTTCTCATATTAGGCATAGATCTTCCTAACCATAGCAACCTGGAGACTAAAGTTTCTGAGCAACTTTGATAAAACGTGTTCTGTAGAGAAATAATATTTGTACATGGATCTTGTACTAAATAAATAGATTAACTAAACTTATTACTATCCGTCAATGTGATTTATATAATAGGAGCAAGTCATGCTGTAATATTTATTGGATTATCCAGGATTGCAGTATAGTCTGTACAAACACAGAAGCCGAGGCGGTTCTAACGAGTACCCACAATCTATGTTTCAGAGCAAAAATCAGAAAAATATGTACATCCCTGCATACCCCAGTTTATATAAAAGTGTGGTATGACGGGGTATACATTACGAGGACATGTTATGGTGATGATACATGCTTATAGTCCTTGATTAACCGTTTTTTTTTTTTTTTTTTTTTTTTTTTTTTTTTTTTTTTTTGTTTTGTTTTTATATCATACACATGTATGAGATGGAATTCTTAGTGTTTGACAGGCGTAGTTACTATCCGTGATTGAAACGATATTGAAGAGGACATTTCGTGCTATGATTCCGTGTTTATATGGTGTTTATTAAGGATAATCGGTCAAGCTGTAGACGACAGAAAAATATATATAATCGGTCGATGACATGCTGCGCAGTTGTGAGTCATGGTATGGTGTTTTAATATGTACAGAGAGAGAAGGAGAGTTTTTGGAAGCCTATCTAAAGTGGATTCTTGTCAAGTTCGTCAAAATGCAACAATAGCGTTTTGCTTTTCTGCAAAACCATCCAATAAATCGAGGGTGCCGAAAGCAAAAATAATGGACACAGTCTCACTTTTATCACGTCAGGACATACATGTACAAGTCCGGTTCATTGCAGCTGATACGAAAACTATAGCCCCGTCTGCAATGATACAGATTCAAAAATGATATTTAGTCTTAACACTTCCATTTTAATAAAAACCTCAATTGTCAGTTACTTACAGAGGAGTCTGTCTTTATATGGCAGTATCAGCTCGTGCACCAGACAGAGTAATCTCGAATATTTATTTTACATCATACCTTTTAAATCATGTTCCAGACAATTTAATGATTTGGTTCTGTATTCATCCAAGAAATGCAAAATAATTGCTTGCTACAAGTTATATAATATATACTATATATTATAAATTAAAGAAAACATGTGTACCGCGGGCCGGCCAACTGCAAAAACACCTGCTTTTGCGCCAATGACTGAATGTAAGATACATTCCTTACGGAGAAAACGAGTATGTTGGCCATTAAGACTTTAAAGCCTGTGTAACAAGCTATACATGATACATAGTTGCGCAGCAATTTTGTCATTCTTTAGTCCACACCATCTGCAAAACACTATCAACAAAACATGCAATGTATACTCCCCTTATACCCAACTTTTATATAGCAAAACCGGGGTGGAGTATACCTATTTTTCTTATTTTGGCTCCAAAACATAAACTGGTCAAAATAAGTTAGGGATCAAACTTTTAAAGATGATTTTTTTTTTGTCACAAATTTTGAAATTGTGCAGCATCTGACTTAAGCACAGCTGTTGTTTAAAACACACTATCCTAAAAACCAAAGTGATAAAAAGTCCATGAAAACTGACTTCCACAAAAAATCAACTTTGCCAATTCATGAAAATTTTGCGAATTTGCACGATAGTTATCAGGATTCATCATTTCTAAGGTCAACCGGTTAAAAAAGATTGGAATTTTCTAGCCATTTTAAAAGTTTTGCAGCAAAAGCTTACACACCCTCAATTCTTTAAAGGAATTTCATACCACTTTCATTTTTAGGGTAGTCTGACTTAAAGCCTGGTCTTGTTGAATGCAAAGACTATTGTTTCGATCCTCAAGTGTACAAAGCTTACAAAATGAATTACCTTGATGATAGAAATTTTCATTTTACCAGCAGTTCGAAATCTTGTAGAAATTGCGCGTTAAAAGTTTGATCCCTAACTTTATTTGTCCAGTATAGATTGTGGGTACTCGTTAGAACGGCCTCGCCGAGTTTTCTAATGACAATTGTCTTTTCTTCTTAGCGTAAAACGCAAACGCTTTCACTTCCAGACGACAGAAAACAGGATTTGATAGCATTTTCAATATACTTTTAGAAAATCATGGTGTAGAAAATTCCCCCTGGGGGGGGATTCGCCCTACTGGTCAGCAGCCTATTACATTTATTATTCGCATTTATTTGTCCATTCTAAAATGCTGACAAACAGTAAAATATCAGCCCTGAGATTAAATATATATTTTGTTATGTTCTACTAAATAATTATGTGGTTATAAGCATCGAAAGATTTATTTCTTGTGCAGACTGGTTCAAATTCCATGCTTCATCATAAGTCAGCAAAACGCAAACATACCTAAGTTTTAAAATAATGTAGGTGACTTTAATATCACCGTCACGTAAATTACAGTATTCCTCCGCGTATATTACATTTTTATAAAATAGTGTGCAAACTGTTAAAGAATGTTCAAAAATGAAATAGGAACATACTATATTGACTGTTAGGGGTAAACGTATCCATATAAAGTCTTTTAGGTAATATTTAATGTCAATGTGTGTCTGTATTGCAAAACTAATTTATGTTGCCATTTGCAAGTAATTTATATGACGCTCAATAGAACCTGACCAGTCATAAAATAAGATGTATTTAGAAAAGTAATTAAAGCTCCGCTAGTAATGTAGGACTAATAATCCGGCGTATTAAAACCAAACAGAAAATAGTCCCAGTAGTATTTTTCATAAATTCTCTTTACAATCGACTATGGTACGTCTTTTAAATCATTCTGTAAAATGTCACAACTTTGTTCGATGAGATATTCTGTCTGCTTTCTTTCATGAAGAATTACATACTTTGAAGCATTACCTAATTCTAGTAATTCTCTCATGTCTTCATTAATATCTACTGAGCCTATAAAATCATATCTTATACTACTAGGACTACAAGGTCTTGTAAATGATACTAGATGTTTATTAATGCATTCGTCTGGAATCATCAGTACTTTCTCTAGAAATTCTGTAAAAGATATGATGGCGTTTGACTCGAACATTTTATAGGGCGATTTGCCTCTCTAGGCTGACAGCAGTCTTTCTAACAGATCTCTAACAAACATAAATTTCACGTAGGATTTGAACTCCGTTTCGAAACTTTCTGTGTTATAGTATTTCTTTTCAAGAGCTGAATTGTGTCTTGCTGTACCTTTCTGTATTTTATTCGAGTCCTTTTTCTCCTTCAAATGATCAAGAGCGTACATGACTCTTCCAATATTTGTGGAAGCGTCATTAAACACCCTACATGCAATTAGTTTAAACCGATCAGACTTAACCCAATTGTCTAACCGCCCTGGTTCTTGTAGTACAGTCTCATTTCTCTTTTACAACATATCACATGCATGAATTGTCTTCAATTCCCCGTTGTCTCTTTTCTTTTGCATCCCGGTACCATTTTTCATCATCGTCTCTTCACTGTTTTGTAAAATGTTAGTCTCTACTCCTCTGTCGTTTTGTAAAGAACTGACCTGAAATTTTGAACAATACTAAGAACTAAGACACGCATCATGCCTTCACGATATAGACACCCTGGGCATTTACATGAAGAAATATATTACAGAAAAAGAAATGTTGATAAAATCATGGTCGCCATAAGAACACAGACATTGCTCTTCATAAAGAGGCCCCTAAAGGATAATACCTGTAGTCTCACTGTTTATTGATTTTATGGTCCCTGATAACCTGTGCAATAAAACTGCCTCCCTCTGCAATCAATATTGATTTTTCCTCTTTTGGTCCTTACCTGTATTCTGAGTCATTGTCAGGGCACTAAGTTTTCTAATGCCCTGTCCCTTATCTAATGACCCTCAATAGACATGGAAATAGGTCTTTAAGAAACAGCGCTCACAGGGGCCGCCTAAAAGCAAAATTTATCTCTGTCTACCGCGCATGACTACTTACATATGTACGATGGCCCAAATGGCTCATTTTTTCATTTCCATATGAATTCATGATTCCGAATTCCGAATTCTGAATTCTGGATTCCGAATTCCGAATTCGGAATTCCGAATTCCGAATTCTGAATTCCGAATTCCGAATTCCGCATTTTGATTTTTTTTATTTGCAAACTCTACTCGTAAGGACACGTCACATATCCAGTTATGCCGTGTCAAGAATAAATGTGCCTTACACCATTTATACAACATGAAAAAGGCCTGATTTGACATTGTCATAAAGTAGGTCAGCGTCAACACACGGTCATAATGTTAACATATTATTACGGGACCGAGAATATGATTAAACGTGGCAAGTTTCGTTGAAAATAGGCCTAGGAATTCCGGAATCCGAATTCCGAATTCTGAATTCCGAATTCCGAATTCCGAATTCTAAATTCCGAATTCCGGATTCCGAATTCCGCATTTTTTTTATTTTTTGTTTTTCAAATTAAGAAAAATCTGTTTATTACATGGGCATGTTTTCGTAATGCACCTGGAAACAGCTATAGTAAAAAGAAGAAAAAAATGTCTCTAAATGAAATGATATTGTCAGGAGAGTTGGCAAATTAGTAACTTCCTCTTCAACAGTTGCAATATAATGTGACTGGAGAGTTTTATTGGCGTACTGGGAGATTTTATTGCCGTTTATAATCATTAACAAAATAGGAGCCGCGACACCAGAAAACCGTTCTTCGGGGCTTTCGACCATGTCTGACACAAACCGGCCTGAACAGTCACAGCAGATGGCTAGAATCCTGAAAATTTGGACTTAGGAGGAGGAGGAGGAAATGTACTATCCGAGTTGCGAAGATAAAACCGCTGATCAGCTATTCAGTTACTGTATAGCTGATCTGCGCCTTTCTTTTCGCACAGGCAAAAATCTTATTTTCTCATGACGCGGCTCATTATTAAGTTGCTTCTATCATCTGAATTTAAATGCTAAGATCAGATCCTCGCACTGATTTTCTTAATTCTTAAATTGCTGATTTTATTTTGTTGAATTGCTATTAATGTTTGCGCCATTCATGTTGGAAATCACTTATTGATGCCGTTCTAATGCACCAGTCATTTGCATCCACACCCGTCCAGGGCCGGGGAATAGCGGGGAAATTAACTTTTTGGTTTTTAAAACCCTTGTAAAAGCCCGGCATTGCGGGGTCAGATTTGGGGTAAAATCCCTGCTAAAAGCTCCGGCTCCCCGGAGGCTGACAATAATGTGGTACAACAGCAATGAGATGTTCTAATGAAAGAAATATGAGAGAGGGACGGCCTGTTAATGTACCTAGGTACATTTGTAAATTAAATTAGAACTATAAAAGTAATTAACGTTAAAAATACAACTGATATCTAATGCTTGCCAAATCCGTTATACATGTATACATGTCCGGCACAAAATCAGTTTGATCTGGAATTGTGGTATAAAGTTTTTTTCTTTACAGATTCTTGTAGGCTAGACATTACCATTAAAGATTCTGGATGATGACAGCCTGTCATCATTGAGCAGTTGGAGAAATTCAAGATGGCGTCCAAGATGTCAGAAAATAATAAAAAAAAAACATGTACTATTATACAATGTGCCCATTAAAATGAATGAAAATGCTATGTTTCTTCACAGCTTAAGCAGGTATTATTATATCTGACAAAAGTCATTGTTTCCTGGTTTAAGGATCAAATATGACATCCAAGATGGCCGCCAAAATATGACTTCTTGACGAACCAAAAGTCTTTACAAAATATACATATTTTAGCTTCTTGTGCATTCATGTTTTGATCAGTTAGGCCAGAAAATGACATATAAAGTTTTGATATCTTTATAAATCCGTGCATGTAAGACCTTGTCAATAGAGAAAGGAACTTCTGACACCCTGTCAGCATTGAACAATTTAAGAAAATAAAGATGAAATCTGAAAATAAATTTGATGCACTGTTTTATAGTTTGTCTCTAACAGAATGAACCAGAGGACCATTGGTCCTGAGAACGCTCACCTGAAGCCTGATCTTGGAGTATTAAGTCATCATGAAATGACCTTGACCTTGAATACTCACACACCTTTATTGACTTCATAAGTTGTCTGCATCTGCAAAGTTTCAGGTCTCAGGCTGCAATAGTTTCCAAACCCAGTGATTTCTGAGAAAACCATAATTTTAATTTTGATATTTAAATGACCTTGGCCATTATTAATTACTTACCTTCATTGACTCCATTAGTTGTCTGCATCTAGCAACTTCCAGGTCTCAGGCTGCAACAGTTTCCAGAATATCCATTGTTTTTGCCTTTTCCCATGTAAAAGCCTATGTTTCCAAAATTGACATTGCCGTAAAATAGGTCAAGGTCATCCTAGGGTCATCATTTCGACAAACTATGATGGGCTGGAGTCCCAAATGCTACATACCAAGTTTCGTCAAAATCGGCCAGCCGGTTCTGGAGAAGAAAATTTTTGAGTGGTTTTACCATAGTTGGGCATGGCGGCCATCTTGGTCATGTGACCCAAATTTTGCGATCAAACTTTCCTTCCCCCTACCCATGGACGATCCACATAAAATTTCACTAGAGATTACCCTGACCTAAATAAAGCACATAACTTCATCTACTCCATCTACCACTTTTCATGTCTCAGGCTGCGACAGTTTTCAAAAAAAAACATAGTTTCACTTTTCCCATGTAAAAGCCTATGTTTCAAAAATTGACATTGCCGTAAAATAGGTCAAGGTCGTCTTAGGGTCATCATTTGATCAAACTATGATGGGCTGTCCCAAATGCTACATACCAAGTTTCAGGAAAATCGGCCTGCCGGTTCTGGAGAAGAAGATTTTTGAGTGTTTTTTACCATATATGGGCGTGGCGGCCATCTTGGTCATGTGACCTGGATTTCGCTATCAAACTTTCGTCTCCCCTACCCATGGATGATCCACACAAATCTCACTTTGATTGGCCATGCAGTTTCGGAGAAGATCTTTGCAAGTGTGTATGGACAACGGACTGGCCAAGGTCAAGAGATGACCTTGACCTATAATAATCACATACCTTCATCTACTCCATTTGTTGTTTGCATCTACCACTTTTCAGGCCTCAGGCTGCAAAAGTTTTCAAAAAATCCATAGTATTCACTTTTTCCCATGTAAAAGCCTATGTTTCCGAATTTGACCTTGCCGTAAAATAGGTCAAGGTCATCCAAGGGTCCCCGATGCTATATACAAAGTTTCGTGGAAATCGGCCTATCGGTTCTGGAGAAGAAGATTTTTGAGTGTTTTTTACCATATATGGGTGTGGCGGCCATCTTGGTCATGTGACCAAGATATCGCGAACAAAATTACAATGCCACTAACCAAGGAGGCTCCAAATAAAATTTCAACTAGATCGGCCTAGCGGTTTCAGAAAAGAAGATCTTTGAAATTGTGGACGACGACGACGGATGGACGGACGGACGACGGACGGACGCCGGATCATGACCATCCTATAAGCTCACCTTGTAAGCCTTCGGCTCAGGTGAGCTAAATATGCTATTTTAGCTATAATTTAGAACATATTGACATGTCTTACATAAGTTACCTTTTCCAAGCTTGATTACAATATGGAATCCAAGATGGCTGTCAAAGTTTTTAACTATGATATATATTTTGATTCCTAATGCATACATTTGTTAAGCTTTTGTCTATTTCTGATTTTAATGCATCATTAGACACAATTATATCTTGGGAATACTAATGAAAAAATAACAAGAACTTCACTTTTACATGATACTTCTAGATCTAAACCCTGTATATTTGTTCTGAAGCTATACTCTTCAAAAAAGTTAAGGGAAATGTGTTCAAGTGTTCAAGTGCTTATTACAATAAATCTAGCCAAGTTTTAGAAATTCAAACTTAAGAAAGGTATAAAGTGTCTTTTAATCTTTCCAACGAGGCTTTATTTGAACTGATAGCACCTGGGGTGGCCTGGAAAATCATTGTCAAAGTTGACTAGTCTTCAAGCCAGTTTTCACAGTTTCGACTACGCTGTTGAAAGATGCAAAATTACAGTAATTCTCTTTGGCTCCATGTTGCCTAACCTTTAGGGTCACTGAAGAGGCTTAAGTAGCCGAAACCATGGTATGACCCATCCCCTTTCTCATAAATATGTTCACTGCTCTTAAAAGATCTGTTTTATTTTTATTCACAAAATTCCAATATTAATTGGTTTGAGTAAAAAGTGTCAATGTTTGCCTTAAAAGCATAGGCTTTGGAGACAAATTTTCTCATGACAACTGCACAAAACAAGATGTTGAGGCATGTCAGCCTGCTTTTTTTGCACCAGCATCAGAGCCTTGATGACAATATCACGCTGCAATGCACCACGACCAACCAACATTCTTTAATCTGACCGACAATATGCCCAATTTGGTACTGAGAAATCAGCCTCCGTTACCCCAGAAGCATCACAGCAAGAGTCTGGAGAGTTCTTGGGGACAATAAACCACAACAGACCCTACCAGGCTGTCCCAGAATATGCAACACTTGGTCACAGTGAGGAATATAAAGGCAAGAAATTGAACAAAATTTGTTCAGCCAGCTTCATAGGTTATCTTGGTTCTTAATCTCTATCAAAACATATCTTTGCAGCCTTGCTGGTCATGTTTATATGTTCTCTCGGACAGTTCCAAAGTAACATAAACATTGTATATACTAGAAGCTAAGCCTCTCTATTTTGAAGTTACTGACTAGCTTTCAAATTGTATGTGTGACTACTTTTAATATTAAAACCTGAACATTTCACTTTTAGTATACATATTTTGTGACAAATAAAAATAAAAAGTACTTAGCTTACTGGAACAAAAAATGCTTCAATTTGTTGAATTTGATGGGTATACCCTATAACACATGACGATAGTATTATGTTAGCTTTAACTTTTTATCAGTTTCGGCCAATTTTGTCAGTTAGTATAAATGATCTTTCATTTGAAATGCTTTCATAAACAATTAACCAGCCTCGTCAGGAAAATGCTTGGCAATACAGATACAGTTAGAAAAATAATCACATGAAGTGGTCGTTCTTGAGCAAATTTTCTGAAATCGGACTTATATTCCTCACTGGTCAATGGGATGCATGTCTGGTGAATTGGTTGCCTAGTCCTTGATTACACGTTGTTCTGACGTAGGTAATCCTGGGTGATCCTAGGGTGATTTTCATCTGATATTTCCTTCCTGGTACCAACAAAGACACTAGTGCTGAAAAGGCTTTACAACAGGTCTGCTCTCAGTATCCCGTATGTGCACTGTACAGCTTTTCATAAGAAAATGTGTCTATGAAAGTGTGAATATTGTGTGAAAAAGTGATGGCAGATACACAAACCTAACTACATTGACTAGTTAGAGATTCACCACGAGGACCGAAGAACTTACTAAATGTTATGAACCACTACAGAAGCTGAGGGTGAGGTTAGGATCCTGTAAAACCGGTTAAATGGGGCCGGAGCTCCTTGTCTGTTGCTTGGCCCACCGGGGTCCAGTTCCAACTGGTGTTTTTCTTTTGCTCCGGGGTTAGTAGGTTATTCGGCGCCCAGGGATCTCCATCGTCGAGCAGCTTACTCAATCTGTGAGTCCTTGTTTTTGATTCATCAGGATGTTTATCATGATTTATTTGTTTGTTCTTGATGATTCATTGACTAGTTAGAGATTCACCACGAGGACCGAAGAACTTGCTAAATGTTATGAACCACTGCAGAAGCTGAGGGTGAGGTTTGGATCCTGTAAAACCGGTTTAAGCCCGCCAGTAACTTTGTGTTACTGATCGTTCCAAGGCGATACTTCTGTGGTGGTTCTTTTTGTTTTATGTCTTGGTGTTTAAAATTTTTTGTGCTGTTGGCGCCTTATGTATGTTTTCATATTTTTAATTAAGTTAAGGTAACTGAGTGGCCACCTATTGGGAAAATAGCTGCTCATTCGGCTTACGATATGTTTCATGGTATAAGTGCCTGATTGTTACAATGTAGTTTGGTTTTTTCCCACCTCGGTTTTTGGAGTGGGAATCTCTTTCTGATTGCGCCTTTTCCTGATCTTTGCCTACTTGTACCTTTTTAAGCCCGCCAGTAACTTTGTGTTACTGATCGTTCCAAGGCGATACTTCTGTGGTGGTTCTTTTTGTTTTATGTCTTGGTGTTTAAATTTTTTTGTGCTGTTGGTACCTTATGTATGTTTTCATATTTCTAATTAAGTTAAGGTAACTGAGTGGCCACCTACTGGGAAAATAGCTGCTCATTCGGCTTACGATATGTTTCATGGTATAAGCGCCTGATTGTTAGTTTGGTTTATTTTTTCCCACCTCGGTTTTTGGAGTGGGAATCTCTTTTTGATTGCGCCTTTTCCTGATCTTTGCCTGCTTGTACTGTAGATCCGGAAATATTCGCAAAACTTAATTTTCGCTAATATTCGCGAATTGGTTGCCTCACAAATTGAACGTTCTCGCTAAGAAAGAGTCACTATATACCTTATAGAATACATGGACACTCCATCGCGAATTCAAGAACTCGCTTATAATTCAGAAATAAGATATTCGCGAAATAAAAGTCACGCGAAAATTTATGAAAAATGGTTGGAAGACCAGTGAACTTTGACACTGATTTTCCAAGCTTGTGTAAGGGCTATTGTCTCAAATAAGCCCTCATTTGAAAGATAAAAAGACCATTTATAATAATATGCAGTTCATATTTCATGAAATACAACGGTTGTTTTGTTAAAGGATTTCAAACATATTTTCCTTAACTTCTTGTTAAGTATATATAAATCCATATATACTTTCACTAAAAGTAGCTAAGCTGGAGCACATAAGAAGTCATACCCAACATGACTCATAAATATTGGAAAAAAAACTGTACAAAAGTCTCCTCTGTGTACTTAATATGTAAGCTAGTTTCTAGGCTTTATTTGTATGGAGGAAATGCATTCGATTATATTGGTATGCGAAAATATTTTCATTTATACTAATCTTTTAAATGCCGATTTGATTATTTTATCGTGCTGCTGATGAATCTATGAATGAATGATAATGCTATTTCGATCATCTTTTGACCATTTATTATGGATCTTATTCATAATATGTAATATGAATAGGATCCATTATGAATGTATGTGAAACACATGTAAAAATAAACTGAATTACATTAATAGAATAACAGCACTGCACTGTGTTAAATCTGCACTTTTTATAGCTTCAAAAATAATTCAAAGCCCTGGATTCCTTAACATGTAGTAATAATAATAATAATTATAATAATAATAATAATTATAATAATAATGACTTTATTTAGAGTGGGGGCTTAGTTGGACAAGTCCAATCTTCCATGAGGCCCTCTATAAATGTAAGCAGAGCATTTGTTTAGATGCGCCATGTGGCTTTTTGTGTTTATATTACATCATTACATACAACAAAAGAAGAAATGTGGGTTTTTTTCTGTTGGCCATTTTGGATGCCATCATAAAATTTACAGCTTACAAAAACATAAGCTTCACTAGTTTTGATCAAAATGCAAACAAACATTCAAACAAATATTCACTTTCAGATCAGTGTAATTAATACTATACTTGGAAATCTGTATCTGGTAGACATTTTGGATGCCATCTTGAATTTCTGACAAGGCTCAATGATGTCACGAGTTCATTTTTTTGATTCTATAATGTCCGTGTCTTATCCAGAAGCTGAGATATGTCTACAGTGTAAAGATATGGAAAATACATTTAACATCTACATATAAATATATGATAACACATTTAAAGTTTTTTTTTAAATCTTATTTTGGCAGCCATCTTGGATGCCATCCTTTGTTTTTAAAATAGAAAGTATTAACTTCACACAGTTGAGTCAATACCTAATACAGTTGTGAGGCAACATAGCATTTTTATTCATTTTATGGACAAACTATATAGTAGACCATATGCATTTTCATCATTTTAGGCATCCTGGATGCCATCTTGAATTTCTCAAAATGCTCAATGATGACAGGCTGTCATCATCCAGAATCTTGAATGGCAATGTCATACCTACAAGAATCCATCAAGAAAAAAACTTAATACCCGACTTCAAGATCCATCGAAAATAAGCCATATTGGTGCCGGACTATACGTATCTAACATCAAATCATTCAGTTTCAACTACCACTGTTACTCATTCCAAAGTAATAATTTGATGTTTCCTTGTACCTATGTTAACGATATTGAAGAGGACGTTTCTTTCTTTGATTTCTTGTAAATAAGGGATTAAGCCAGCAGGCACATGACGTCAGAATGACGTCATATCAACGTCGATATCGACGTCGATCTGACGTCATTCTGACGTCATGTGCCTGCTGGGATATATATATATATATATATATATATATATATATATATATATATATATATATATATATATATATATATATATATATATATATATAAGCTTAATCTGAGAAGACAAGAAGTTTACATAAGCCCGTCGATGGTGTGTTGTTGAGAGAGAGAGAGAGAGAGAGAGAGAGGGGGAGAGAGAGAGAGAGACTGACTGGCACAGTCGGTAGCGCATCGGACTTTGTGCCGAAGGGTCCCCGGTTCGATCCCCGACCGGGGCGTCATCTGTTGTTGCCTTGAGCAAGTCACATTTCCACAGCTCAATGTATATAGTGTACATATGTTCTAAAAATAGTCGCAATAAAAGCTCTACAGAGCTTATGTTGATTGTTGAAATATAAAGCGACTTTAAATAAAGATTATTAAAAAAAAGAGACACGCAGACTGCAGGTCAAACGACAATATGAAAAGTAGATATGTTTTTCTTATATACCTCTATCATAAAGATAGAAAAATTCCGGTATTTTAGTGGTGGTAGTTAAATCGATCTTACACTGCTGGCTTGGTTGCTCATACAAGATAAGAAAAGCACGCGACTAAATTCGATCGTTTCTAGCCTAAAGCAGCTGCTTGCAGCAATAATGTTCAACAAAGCTAGACTAAATTGGTGTGAATTCATTGTGTATAATCTTGATTCACGCTCGTTTTCAACGAAAAAAAAAATCAAAACTGCATCTGTTTTTACTTTGACAACGATTTATTTACATTTGACGTCATATATCCATAATAAACACTGCGTCATCAGAGTTAAAGCATGGTACCAGGTTACTTTACCGGTAAAATGAGTTTAGGCCTGATCGGGGTATGTAAGAAAAAGTATCCACCAGTGGTGTTCAGTGGAGAAAAGAAAATCTCAACCCTCGGGTCCATCGTTCCAGTGGGAAACTCGGCGAGCCTCGTTTCCCACTGGAACGGATGGACCCTCGGGTTGAGATTTTCCTATCTCCACTGACCATCCATGATGGACTCTATTTATGTGCAAAGTATAGAAATAAAGACATTGGTGCTGCCGGTAAGGATTCATCTCGGAACGCAACTTGAGGCAGAGTAAAGTCCCTTCATATCCAGCAGGCACATGACGTCAGAATGACGTCAGATCGACGTCGATGCGACGTCATGACGTCGCATCGACGTTGATATGACGTCATTTTGACGTCATGTGTCCGCTGGGAATTCCTGCGTATTCACGGTGATTTATTATTTGCGAAATAAAGATTTGAAAGTTTTGTTTCATACAACCTTGTAGCCAAAAGTTGTTTTAACCACGCTACCATTTTAAATAAAACATTAACTTTAAGTTATTTAAAGAACAATCTATAAATAAGTCTAGACAGAAAAAGTGTCGAGTAATCGACTTACACCATAATATTCGAATCATGTTTCAAAGACAGTTTAACAATTTAATTCGGATTGAATTTCAGTCATGTGAAAAGAGGAAAAAAATACTTGGAACATTATTTCCACCTATAAAGGTACTTGTAAAGCCCAGTTCGCAGTGTCCCAGCCCTAACTTGTTTCATCTCGGTTTGTCGCGGTGAAGACAAGCTGGTATACCGTGATAAACTGGGGAACATTTCCTACAATAACCAGAGGAGTTCCCACAGTTAGGGTGTTATCCCGGTTCCCGGTTCTACTACGATGTCGTCACGGTACAGGACGGTGTTCTCCGGTTTTACTACGATAAAGCCCGGTGTTACCCCGGTTGTCTCCGGTGGCGTCCCGTTGACTGCCGGTCACATCACGATTATGTCCCTGTATTTTTAGGTATTTAAAATACAAGCAATAGCAACCGGCGAGAAACGTGGAGATACCAGGGTGAAATCGGTTTTGACATATCTCTTGGTTTTCCATGATGCGCCCCGGTTTTATTAAGCATGTTTAAAGCCAGTTAATCCCGATTCGGCACGGTTTTATCCCGATATTACAATTAAACCCGGTTAACCCCATTTTATGGGTCACATGTGATACAAGCCACAGAAGGCCTATGATTTTGAAACTTGGCATGAAGCAGCAGGCAATGAAGCTCTACAAAGTTTGTATAAATCATTACCCTGGGATGACCTTGACCTATTTTACGGCAAGGTCAACTTAGGTCACTAATGCATTCGAATGTGAAAAAATAGTACAATGGTATTAAATGGGGGAAACTTGCTGGGAGTATGCAAATGGACAGAAAATTTATGTTTATGGAAAAAATTTGACCCCAGGAGGTTGTCTGCCCCTGCCCTGTGGCAATATACATGTATATGACCATAATATTCAAACATCTACTTCTCTGAAACCGCTATACCAATAAAAGCCAAACTATAAGTGGAGCATTGTTAGGAAGAGGGAATGAAAATTTATATAAAATGTCAAGGTCACATGACCAAGATGGCTGCCATGGCTATAAATAGCAAACACTTTTAAAAATATTTTTCTCCAGAACCAGAAGGCCTATGATTTTGAAACTTGGCATGAAGCATCAGGCAATAGAACTTTATGAAGTTTATATAAATCATGACCCTGGAATGACCTTGACACATTTTATGGCAAGGTCAACTTAAGTCACATATCCCAGATCTCAGGTGAGCGTTTATAGGGCCATTGGTCCTCTGGGTTTTTTGGGGGTTTTTTTTCGAGGGGGGGAGTCAGCTGTACAATGATATCTCAAAAGCAAAACACGAAAGGTAAGGAGGTATGACGCGGCTCTACAGTTTGACCATGTGATCGAATAATGCGCAAGGAAAGTAAAAGATTCTAGCTTTGTCCCAATTCCTAATTTGCGCACGGACAATTCCCGAATCGAAAATATGTTTGCATATTTTAGAAAGACCCATTATAGACCTTATCACGCTCGGGGTCAGGCTGGTGCAGTTACAGAGGCTTGAACTTGAAGCTTTTTTTTTTTTTTTTTTTTTTTTTTTTGTAAAATTGCAATGTTGCAACAATGCGTACAGCAAGTCATATGTACAGTGCTCAATGTTGTTACACTGAATGCAAAGTGGGCGTCTAAGTCAAGTGAAATAGTGACGGTGCTGGCTTCGAAAAAAGCTCATTCAAAATAATTAAGAAACCCGAAGTTAGGCATCGAATCTGCGACTCCTGGTTACCACACGTGGTTTATGAGTCAAAAACTGAGGCCAAGAAGGCTTCTACAAGCATAATATAGCATACAAGCATATATAAAAATGGGACACTTTTAACAAGATTGTGAGTAACGTAAATTATGTAGATACCCTTACATTTTCTACTCATATTTTGACAACTCTTGCATTGTCTTTACTTCATCAATAACAATTTGTAAGCTATTTTATGTTACAATTGCTACATGTATAACCAGTTGACTAGCCGCAGCGATTTATCGTAAAAATGGCTGGTGACTGTAAAGGTAAAATCGCTGCTGCCAGTCAACTGGTACTAGACCTTTTCAAAACATAGTCTTGAAGTGGCCAATAAAGATTTTACTGGAGGGCTTCAATCCATTTTACAGTGGCCCGTAGTCTTAGGTCATGGGCAACGAGAAACATATACATGTATACAGCAGTTTTGTCGTTCTAGATCGAATACCCAGAAATAGCTAAAGCAGCCATATTTCTCTACATCTAAATTAAAACATACGCATTTTTAAATAAAAATAAGAAAATGTATAACCCTGTTCAATGGGAAGACAAGGGTATACCATTACCAAAACTCGCCCATGGATGCAATATACAGAGATTTTTAAGTGGTAAAAAATGAAAACTTATAGCAGAACTGTTTTGATATTTTTCTTATTTTTGATCAAAACATAAATTGTGGGTACAATGATGCATTGCACTGTGAACAGTTGCGGTCGGTCTTATTTTAATAACTGTATAGGTTACGTGATACCGGTATTTTGTTATGACAGTGTGCCAATGGAATTTATCTTATTTTTTCATTTGCTGCTTTTATTTTGATGAATCGCTTAGAATTCATATTGGAAAATCACTAGCCTACGGATACTTAAACTGATGCCGTGTGTACTCTACGGCCATGTGGGAATTCATTAGAAACATTGAGACGAAATCTGTTATTCAAATATAATCATGTCTATGGACATTTGCGAAAGGGGAATACTCACTTGATTAATGATGTGACCGCATAACGTGAATATGTCTCGAAAAGTCACAAAAAAAGGTCACGGGAAAAGGGCAAATAAAATATAAATGACTTAAACAGCTGAAGAGAATTAAAAATTATTACATGGGTATTTTGGTTAGCGCTCGCAGTATCAACCCTAGACCCCATTATCAAGCCCGAGAGCTTTAGCTTGAGGGTTGATAATGGTCGACGGTTGATACTAAGGGTGATGACCGAATGTCCTCACTATCACATCTTCGAAACCTTCTCTATTAAGCATTTGTTTTAAAAATGCGGAAAAAATGTCGACTTCTGCATTGGAAATGAAACAGGCGCCATATATCTAACGTCATATACTTCGTGGCACGACAACGTCGCATGCGGGCAAGATAATCTCTCTCCAGTAAAAACACGTGGCTTCCGATTATCTACCCGCCTGTGTTGATACCTGGAGGGCGCGGAACACATAATCATATGCAAACTTGAGGTTATCGCGGGCAATATATCGGCTGAGTCACGATCAGGGTTGCTATTTGTGTTGCACTTGAGGCAAAAAATCAACATCTTTGTATTTTCGTTTTTCTTACTTTATAATTACTTAAGACCTATCAGGTCTATATTCCAGTGATAATTCGTTTTGTTCTCGTGTGTTTTCGAATTTTACCATTGTAGGTAATGGGAATAGTTCAGTATCTTGATTGCTACTAACATTTTATTTCTAAGATGCCCCTTACCATGGGGCTACGGACTCTACAAACCATGCAAAAAAAAAAAAACATTTGACCATATCAGCAGTCCTATACAATTTCTTGACAAAACCTTCAAACATGTTTTACTAGTCCTCAGTCTGAAAAACAATAAGACCGTTTTATCCTTGTAAATAGGAATCTGGCTTTGAACTTCCATTTTGAAAATGATGTTTTTTTAAAGAAACAAGTGCTCTTCACTGTGGGGATAAATTCAACTTCCACTGATTCTAAACTTTCTTTTTTTTTTTTTTTTTCTTTTTTTTTTTTTTTTTGACCTGCCAATTAAAAGGTACAAGTGGGCAAAGATCAGGAAAAGGCGCAATCAGAAAAAGATTCCCACTCCAAAAACCGAGGTGGGAAAAAACCAAACTAACAATCGGGTACTTATACCATGAAACATGTCGTAAGCCGAATGAGCAGCTATTTTCCCAATAGGTGGCCACTTAGTTACCTTAACTTAACTAAAACTATGAAAACACACATAAGGCGCCAACAGCACAAAAAAATTTAAACACCAAGGCATAAAACAAAAAGAACCTCCACAGAAGTATCGCCTTGGAACGATCAGTAACACAAAGTTACTGGCGGGCTTAAACCGGTTTTACAGGCGCCTAACCTCACCCTCAGCTTCTGCAGTGGTTTTAAAATAACTTTTAGTTAGTTCTTCGGTCCTCGTGGTGAATCTCTAACTAGTCAATGAATCATCAAGAACAAACATATAAATCAAGAAAAACATCCTGATGAATCAAAACCCAGGACTCACAGATTGAGTAAGCTGCCCGACGATGGAGATCACTGGGCGTCGAATAACCTACTAACTCCGGAGCAAAAGAAAAACACCAGTTGGACCCCGGTGGGCCAAGCAACAGACAAGAAGCTCCGGCCCCAACCAACTAAAATGAAGCTTTAAGTCGGGGCCATCATAGAGTCTGACGCCCGACCCACCGGCGTGCAATTAAAGAAGGCAGCATAGTTATCAACCATGATTGGGTTAAAAACTAAGCATGCAGACTGTCGCATAACATTCAAGTTATAAGCTATACGTCTGTAACGTGTTATGATTTTTCTAAATTGAAAAGAAAAATCATTAATTGCTATAAGTTTCTTAAATTTGTAAACCAAGTCACCATAAAATTCAGGTTCCGAAAGGCCCTCACTTAAAAGCGTCTTTAACCCAGCATTATATTTGGAAATCAATTCATAGTGTCTACGATAAAATTTAGAAAAGGTTTTTCGAAGTTTATGATACCGATAGCCCTGTTGGAGAAGTTTTGCCCGTAAACATTTATTTCGAGCGTTGGAGTCTGTAACATGATTGCAGACTCTAGCAAACCTAATAAGTTGCGAAATGTATACACCATAAGAAGCACGACGAGGAAAGTCACCATCCAAAAAAGGAAAATTTACTCTATCAAAATCAAAGTCATCGCGCTTATCATAAATTTAAGAAGAAACAAATCCATTTGCAACAGAAAGATGTAGATCTGAAAAGGGGATTTTAAAGACACCAATAAAAAATGATTTTAAAGATTTTAAAGACACCAATAAAAATTGAAAAACATGACAAAGTACAGTTTCACTTACTATGCCACATCTGTGTTATATTTTGTCCGAACTGAATTCCGTAAAAAGTATATTACATGGGACATATAAGCTTTTTATATTATATAAATGTTGCCCTTACTTATTTTTGAACATAACAGCAAACCAACTTAGAAAACACCAAGAAAATAAAAAGTGTATCATAACATGTGAAAAATGGTGATTTTTGGACATATATTGCCTTGCTATAGCAAAATGTTGCATAAAATATCCTATTGTTATATATCGCCAGAAAGCTTAATGCCTGAGTGTTATGGTAAAATAAAAACATTTATTCTTGGATAATATCCTATTTAATTATACGCGCATAACATGACCTAACTGGTAAAAGCAATCCTGATCGTGACTCAGCCAATAGGTCTACATGTAAGTATGTGATAATATATAGATACAACATTGCTGAGAGGGTTATAGTCAGAATAGTCACCTTTCTAAAATGATTATCGACCTCGGCTTCGCTTCGGTCGATAATTATTTCCTCCGGGTGAACATTCTTACTCTCACCCTCTCAGCAATGTTGTATTTATTTTATCATACCGAAATTGATTAAAGTCTTATTAAAGTCATTCGATTTTAACGGAAATACCAATTTTGGCAAGACGTTGCGTGACGTTATTTCGCATTTACGTAACATCATCACAATAATCGATCACCATGCACGCTTTTAACGTCAACTTAGCCCATTTCCAGTCACCAAAGTATTTACATGTATATATGTCCATCCCCAACCTGAGGTAAAGAAATGATAATTTTTAAACTGTAATAATTTTCTGTAATTTTTACCTGAGTCTGTTGTCCTACATTCACAGAGGCACTTCATTTGTTTTATTCTATGGGGTTTTTTTCAGCTTTGGACTTAAAGTTTATTCCCTGGGTGCTAATTTGACCTACCTGCACTCCATGACAATTTTTCATGGGTGCAAAATTGTTTAGTGGAACCCTGAAATGCAAAAACGATAAACTCATTTGCACTTTGAAATAATGCATAGTTTTTATGGCAACCGTTAACGCCATTCTTGAGCACTGGTGTTTACATGTACCTACCAATGTGGTCTTATCGCCACTGTTACTAGTCCTAGACCATTGAAGCTGGCCTCCTCACTATAGGCCTTTTATTTTTCAATAGTAATGAAAATGATAATGGTCGAATTTGCATTTCATAAATTGTACATGATTGAAAACATCAATTTAAAAATGGCTGGAAAAATCGATAAAAAAACACAATAAAATATACTAATTTCAAGCCCAAAATATCATTTTGGCACTTTGTTATTGTACTACATGTATATGACAAGTTTATTAATGTCGTGGGCCAAAAAGAAATTATATCATTCGCATACCCATGAATTATATTAATCAAAATATCAGTGAGAAACCAGGAAAAAAAAAGTATTGCCATTGAAGGATTTTAAGACATTTCGTGCACTTTAGGACAAAATTTCATGGCTGTCAGTTTGGTTAGAGGTACCACCTCAATCACTGACATTCCCCGATTCTCGATTCTCCTTTTAGGACAACTGTTTTCCATAGTTGACCGTTAATTGAGCATCAGAGCGTTTGGTAGGCATGATTTTACTGTACTTACTGGAGCATTTTCAAGACCACAACATGTATTAGATACTTGCCATTTATCGAGACAAGTTACATCACCTTAACTAAGGTGGACATGTGCTTTATAGCTAAAATTGTAGCTAAAAATTGTAGCTAAAATGTCTGGCTTTCGCTGCCAGTTTGGTAAAGGGTCACTGATGAAGGTTCATTACCAGAAATTGTACAATATGACCCATCTTCTCGCTTTGAATGTTTTACTGCTTCCAAAGGATCTAACAATTATTTTTATTTATAGAAACACTGATTTGCTTTTCTCTGCCAAGTTTATTATTTGATGTCTATTGCGATCTTCGGGCCTATCAGCATTGTTGATTAAATCTTACATCCTTCAGGAACAGCATATATGTTGCCAAGACAGCAGATGCTCGAGACTACACTGTAATTAAGTCATAAGCTTAAAATCGTATTCCAGACGGTTTAATAATTTGATTCCGTGTTGATTTCCGTCAAGAAAAATGCTGCCTTTGCAATATTTCAGCATATAAAGAAACGTGGAATATATAGTGATCATATGCACAGAAATCAGAATAACCAGTCCATGCAGCTTGTACCACCTAAATCCCCACTACTCTGAGGAAAAAGGTAAAAGGTTAGTCAGTAATTTTGACAAGGCGGATTACTGTTATACCCTGCTGCTTGCCATAGATGTCCCCTTAATCAAATTTGCAAAGTCAGTTTCTTTCTTTTTTTGAAACTCCACCAGTTGTCCATTTTGTCGTGAAACACAAGTTTTGTAATTACCCGATAAGTGATAAAATTGGCGCTTTGATTAATAGCGCTCTCTGATAGAAGTTGTTGCCAGTGACGAAAATCCGAGAAAAAAAATATTATCAAAATGCAGCCACAGTCTCGAGAAAGAACAAATACAAATCAAACTGAGATCCTTTGAGAGCAGTGAGCCAATTAGTGACAAAGGGGATGGGCCGTACCGCGGTTTCGGCTACGTAAGCTTCTTCAGTGACCCTTTAGAATTGGCAACATGGAGCCTAAGAAAATTACTGTAATTTTGCAACTTTCAACAGGGTAGTCAAAGACTAGACTAAGTATAATCCATATGAGGCCAAAATATTAAATGTTGTCTAGAAAATGAATCTAAACCAATAATAATTTTCTGATTTCCCAGAATACCTCCACTGATCTCAAAGGACCAAACAAAAATATAATCTGCACTATGGATGATGTACGGGGAGACTTTTTAGGGCCGCCACACGGCAAAACACCAGCTGCAGTAATAGCAAATAAAAATCAAATTGCGATCCTTTGAGAGCAGGGAGCTAATTAGTGAGATAGGGGAGTGGCCATACCGCGGTTTCGGCTACTTAAGCTTCCTTCAGTGACCCTTTAGATTTAGCAACATGGAGCCAAAGAGAATTACTGTTATTTTGCAACTTTCAACAGGGTAGTCGTTACAAAGACTAGTATAATCCAAATAAGGTAAGATTTTAAATGTTGTTTAGAAAATGAATCTAAACCGACAATAATTTTATGATTTCTCAGAAAAGTCAAACATTCATTATTTGAGATTACCCCCCTTTCATTAAAAAAAGCGAAAATTAGTGTTTCACTCTGGCCAAACCACATTCGATATTTCAATCTTTTTTGCTGGAAATGTTAGGTGTTATTCACAGTTTTATGGCTCGTAAACTATCCAGAGGTTTTGAAGCTATAGCGATTTAAACAGTCCCAATGGGATTTTATATGTATTTTCACTGATTAATCTTTTGCCGCTGAGCATATATACTTTACCTGGGGTTAACCGGGATATACCATTTTAAGCGATTGTCCCTGCAGGGAGAAATATCCATATATATGGTCATCTTTACTTTATAAACCATCTTCTGTGAAATCACTTGGCCAATCATAAACCAAATTTCATATTTGGTCTTCTTGTAAAGGAAGAATAAATGTTCATATTACATTATGAAAACATGCCCATGTACTATATAATTTTTTCTTAAGTTGTAAAAATTGAAAATTTTCAGTAGAAAAAATTTGATAATTTTCTTATTTTTGCTCAAAACATAGATTGTGGGTACACGTTAGAACCTCCTCGCCGAGGCGGTTCTAACGAGTACCCACAATCTATGTTTTGGAGCAAAAATAAGAAAAATAGGTATACCCCTACATACCCCAGTTTTGCTATATAAAAGTGGGGTATGAGGGGGTATACATTTCACGGACATGTTTTCATGATGTGTTCTTCTGCAAAGCCCGGGAGCCTATGAAGTTGAAACTTGGCATGAACCATCAAGGAACTTAGCTCTGTACGAGGATCGGTCAAAACTTTCTGTCATATGTGTTATATCTTTGTTAGTAGTATTAGACATTTCCAACTTAATCCGATATTGATATGGGAGTTTGAAACGGTAGTTCGGATATTCTTTTTGAGGGATATTGTCAAGAACTACATGTAAACTAATAGGTGAGGACATTGTATACAAACATGTTCATGTATATACACGGGATCTATAAATCTTTTATTTGCTCTTTTCAATGAAACAAGTGAAAACATTGTATTTGTCCGTATGTTTTGTAGCCTGTGGCCTGAAAGTTGGTGGATACAGACATGCTTTTTTCGATTTGTGATGTTTGATATATTTGTTTGGTTACAAGATATATATAAAAAAAAAACATTTCTTTTACCAAAAGAAGTAAATCGAACGATGTTGTTTCGTGATAAAATAGAATTTGTTCATTCTATCGCCTTTTGAATTTTTGCATTTCAGTTTGTGACATGCCGTTTTTGGTGGGGTCATGCATTATTCACTACCACCAGAGATCTTAAAAAACATAACTGGGTATCATACTTTATTCGGTTTAAATGGTGATAGTACCAATTTATGAAAATACAGCCAGCCTTGGTGATATATTGAACAATGTCACTCTAATTTTTATTTAACACCCCGAGACAGGGGGTGCGCTGCTTATTTTAGAATGAGTGATTGAGATGGCTGTACGTGTAATTAAGGTTAGTGCCATTTCTTGGCCTTGGACAAAGGATTTTGTTTAAATATTTCAGTTAAAACAACATTTTCTCAGAAACCGCTTAATCAATTAAAGGCAACTTTTATGTGGAGTTTTCTTAAAAAACACAAACAAAACAAAATTCATGTAAAAACTACGATGGGTCGGAGTCCATGATGCCACACACCTACCATCAGTTTACCCGTTCCAGAGAAGAAGAGTCGCGATGGCCATCTTGATCATGTGGCCTAGACCATTTATACAAACATTGGTTCCCCTTTCCTAGGGATACTCCATATCAAGATTGACATTGTTCGGCCGAGTGGTTTCAGAACATATTTGATCATTGTGGTCAGCAACGTGAACGCCAGGTAGCGCTTCAGAACTTTGTCTCGTCAGATCTCGCGAGAGTGGCTCAGCTGAGCGGTTATAAATCGGAACCCGTCCATCCGGACAAGGAGAAATAGATAGTCTACTTTTGTCTCAATAGCTATAAGATGTAGTTGTTTAGATCTACTTTGGTCGTTGAAGAAATAGTTCAGCTCTGCAGAGCAGTAGTTTTTTGAGTAACCATTCACTGTTTTTAGGTCAGTTGTAAGAAAGGTCAAATCACGAGCGCGGAGCGTGAGCGATGTGCATGCTTACAACTGACAAACAGTGAATAATTACTCAAGTCACCCCCTCTGAGCTTATCTATTACAATTCCAATACATAATAAACGGAATAAAAGTTGCTGAAACCGTCGATATTTTTAAGCTTTCCGCTGTTGCACCGCGGAAATCTTGCAAAAAAACTGTACAATTAAAAAACTTTCATTTATATACATCATTACGTGTCGGTTTATTGCATTACAGCGATATAACGCAGTCTCAGAAACCCAACCTTACACTGTTTTATGAGAAGGTTAACATAAAAAAATATAAGCATGACGTAGAAAGGGTGGAAAATTACATAATGCTATTTTGCTTGAGTAAATCATTGAGATAATCATTTTTAGACGTTGACATATGATTGTAGGAAAACAAGTCACTGGAAAAAAGTCATGGAAAAACTTTTTCATTGACTTTTTTCGTGACTTTATTTGCCTGATTTTTCCTGATATTTTTGTTTCCGGTGAGTTGTGTTGGAATATATCGTTTTACTTATTTCAAGATGAAATAAAAATAAATCGACTCCAATTTTTTGTCGTTCTCGGTAAATCCCTGATAGTGCCATTGTGTTGTTGCTTCGTAGAGCTCCGCCGCTGACTTCTGTGAACTGGATAACCAAGAATGATTGATCGAATATCGGCATATTTCAATGGTGTGATTGTCACCTTCCAGGCACGATGGTTTCACTGGGCATTTTCCGACCAAATATCGAGAACTGCCGTGGCTCCCCCACGACCACCACCACCACTACTAGGCAATCGGTGTCTAAGAAGCAGAATTGCTTAGGCAATCATAATTGCTTCACCTGACGTCTGTTTCTTGCAAGCCGCATAGATTTGCGTGATTCGTGACAGGAAACAGCATGCATGTGATCGATGCACAAGATTAAAATAAGATCTGTGTACTATTTTTAAAAATTTCAGATACCTTCAGAAAAAATTTATGAAACATGGTACGAAAGTTATCAAACACCTTTGATCATATAAGGTAGTAGAAGTATAGGGTTTTCTCCAACTAAGTTAGACAGCCTTGAGATACCCCCCATAAATCGATTAAAGTTTCTCGTCTACCGTATATCGTATCTCAGACTAAGTTGGAAATGTCTATTGATATGCTGTTGTATTATGCATTAAACGGGCTACATTTCTACTTTATAATGACACAAAAATCATTCATACATGAAATAAATAGTATGACGTATGTGTAGCCACTGGATTGTTAATTTTGTTGTATGCGTTTTATGTGTTATTTATTATATGCTAAGTCATGAAATATAAAAAAAATATCAAATATAACCAAGGTCGACAATCACGTGACTAAAACTAATTATTATGTACTATATAGTATTCGGACAGAACCAATTAGCAAATCGTCTATAGTTTTCTTGAAAATGAATGAAATTTCAGGGGGCCATGTACACGTACCCCGTAATGATACGCTCTAAACGGCTATACAAGAGTCAGTTTAATGCGCCTTATAATTTAATAGATTTCCGCGAGCAAATGAATTTAATTTTATACCCTGGGGTTGCTCAAGTGACTGTTGTATTACATTTCAGAGAGGAGCATTTCGGGATTTTAGCAATCTACTCCATGAAATTTCGTTTAGTTTTATGTTAGCTATGTCCCATTCGCTTACTGGTAAATTAAATGTTCGCGTACTTGTGCACGAAAATCAACCTTAGTTACGTGATCGTCCACTTTGATAACATGTATTTGAAAAATTTACATTTTTACATATACAAAAGGTTAATTGTAACATTTCACATGTGAAAATGTAACATTTTGGATTGCTTCAGAATTTCATCGGCTATAACTCTCTTATTTGTGAACAAAAACATAATATGTGGGCATTCATTTTCTAAGTTAGAACGTAAAGCTATGCTAAGTACGTAATCTGTGTTACACGACGCCATCTAACTCATAACGACGTCAATGGTATTGGATTATAAAAATTCGTAGTTCTACTAAATTTACCACTATTTAATATGTTTGTACATGCATTTCGAATGTTAAATCATGATGAAAGCAAGCTTGAAAAAGTACAATTTGCGTGTTTTCTTTGCCGAAAGGTTGTTCATGTATAAAATGCATCAAATAAAAAGAAAATTCAAATGTTTCTGTTAAATATTTTCTTTATTTCACTCGTGACTTTAAAAATATTTATATTACATTCGTGGCTTCGCCACGACCTCATGAAATATAAATATTTTTCACTTCACTCGTGATATTGAAAAAAAGCCATATTGGACACAAACATTTGAATAGCATCTTTATATCAATAACTACCCATCACAATTTCTTCAACTTGATATCGATAAATAATGTTATATTTGGAAAAGCAGTGTGACAGAAATTAACGTTGTCAACGCACTGTTGATTGTATGATAAGGCGGTATATATGACGTCATGAAATATGTACACCTGTAACTTTTAATGTACCACTGGATCATTATATTTGCTGGTATTTTATTATTTCACTTAAAAGTACACTAAGATGATTCAATGAAATTGTTAAATGCAGTTTAAGCACCATTGACCGTGTCTAGATGTTGATTATTGCCCTTTGAATTAAAAGTGCACGACCTGATATCAACATTTCGATGTACAATAATGCAATTAAATTCAGTTGACTAATTTCGTTTTTCAGTAAATTATTATATCGTTTTCTTTTTAACCATTTCAGTATCAGAGAGTCATCTGTTTTAGAGTGAGTTGCGAAGAGTCACAGAAATGTATTACCAACGATGATAGCCGGCAAAATGGTCTTCTGATATTTTAAAATATTTCTCAATGAGAGTTACTGAGAAATAAAGGGAGTGACATAACGTTTTGACCGATATTCGTATGTTCTCTGCCCAGGGTTGATTTAAGTTTATGCAGTAGATCTCAGATGAGCGTCCTTGGTTATAAGTACCACCAAGAAAAACATTATCGACCTGCACTGTAAAAGGCTTTAATATTACCAAATGATTTTTTTCAATAATGTCAGTGAAACACGCTTTTGTCATTATAAAAACTTCCTAAGTCCCCTCGGGAGATCCCGAAACTCCAGGCTCTGCTATAGGCTTTGAACACTTCTCTTTATATCAAGCAAATGTTTTTAAAATTATATTTTATCCCTCCATTAAGACAGCTTCTGTCACAGATAATGCTTAATTTCTCTGAAATAGTTGCCTGAAAATAACCAACCGATGCCACAGGGCCTTTCAAGACAGGCTTTATTACAGAAGCAATAATAAGAAGGCGACATTCGTACTCATCAAATAACATTGACGTCATATCTTATTTACGTTTAACATCAAATAGACATTTAACTGATCATCATGTGAATTAATCCTTCAGCTTTTTTACTTACTGCCTTGTAACTTGTCTGTATGTTGTAATTTTTGTTGAGAACCTTAGTAATTAGTTCTATTTATGTGGATTTTATCGATGTGTAAACTCAAGCTAATAAGGGGGGCGCGGTGGCGTAGTGGTAGAGTATCGAACTCCAAATTCTGGGTTCGATATCCACTGGCAGTATTATGTTGCTTCCTTGAGCAAGACACAATAATTCTACAGAGTACCGTTTAAAACCCAGGAAGCGGTAGCTCCGTCTCGACATGAATGAAAATTTGTAGACTGGGACGTTAAATCTCAATACAAACAAACTTATTAAAGACCGTTACGGAATGGCTTTACGTAAAGGTCGTGTAATTCATCTGAGTTTGCACATCGATAAAATCCACAAAAAATAAAATTCATTCCATGTAACTCCAACTTTGGCTCATAGCCGTGACAGTGCATGGTTCAACAAGGATTGAATTTCAATTTCCGTGGTCAGCAAGAGGAAATGAGAGCAAAATAGCTGTACATAACATGATGAGGCAACTATCTTGAAATTACTTATTAATCACTAAGCTAAAAACATCCAGTTTTCAATATGACCCATCTTCTCGCTTTGAATGTTTTACTGCTACCAAAGGATCTAACAATAATTTTTATTCAAAGTATACAATTGCTATAATTTTGCTACATGTACGGGAAGGTTGTGCAAGACCTTTAAAACGGCCTCAAACATTTCAATGTACAGCTAGGTGAAAACACTTACCGTATTATGTTCTGTTAAAAAAACTGCCTCCTCAGTTGTCAATGGAAATCCCTAATATTAACATTGATGCCATCAAAACGCGTTGAATAATTAATTTTATGCCGGTTTCATGAGATCCTGTAATCACATCACGAAAACAATTTCTTGAAATTTATACCCCATTGAACCCCACTTTTATTTTGTAAAACTGGTGTATGCAAGGGTATACATATTTTTTCTTATTTTTGCTCTAAAACAGAGAGTTTGGGTACTCGTTAGAACCCCTCAGCGAGGTGGTTCTAACTTGTACCCACAATCTATGTTTTGAGCAAAAATAAAGATTTTCTGATGATGTTTTCAATTTTTGCTACTGAAAGAATTCTCTATATATTGCATAGTGGTTAACCCGAGGAACCAGGGCTATCCCGAGGAAATTGAAATTGGCATTTTTGATCATTTTTAACCATTTTCACTCTAATTTTGGCTTAAAAATAATAAATTCATGATTACAATATTTCTTCTACTTCAGTTCAGTGCAATGTTGTACTCTTGAGACATATTCTTACTATTCAAATTGGGGTTTTAGAAAGACTGAAATATTTATTTCAATGAGAATGTTCTCACTAAGTTGGCATGCCACCATAAATCATTGCAGTGACATTTTTGTTGCGTAGGGGTTGAAATACCATTGTAGTGGCATTGTCGCGTAGGGGTTGGAATAACCTTGTTCGAGTCAGAACATAACAGAATGAAATAGTCTAGTGTTTCGTTGATCAAATACAAATCGTGATAAAAGTGAATCATCAACACAGTTTTACTCCATAAAAGTTAAAAATGAAGAAAGAAAAAAATAAATCACCTGTCAACGTTCGTTCTGTACTAAGTGGCAGAAAAACTAGAAGTGTGGAAATCGATGTATTAGTGAGGATTCTCCGAACATGCTTCGATTGTAACCACGTTATTTGCCCGTTTATTGCCAGATTTCATTTATCAAGAGATATATTTTTTATTATAGGATGAAATCTCCACAACCCTTGTATTACACTTGAGACTACAGGCGTCTACATCTTTTCGTCAATTGGTTTTGATATTCCCCTCGGGAAATCACTGCTCAACAGGACAAACATATCATCACAGATTTTTAATGTCAGTATCGTTGTTTCAGAGGAAATTTGATTTGAAAAAAAAAAGTAATAGAAAAAGTTTTTTTTATTTATGATTTTGTTTTAATATTATCGATGTCCTCTCTTCTAGTTAATATATGCTCATATGCTGTACACCCACCGTTATCCTTGTTTGTTATGTGGTCGCAAAATTGTCGCGCGTCCAGTTAAATATGTTTTAATTAGTTGGTGGCTGTAGAAATTCATTTTTGACATGAATTCGTATTATTTGTGCCAGTTTATTTGTATCTATTCTATAGTTCAATTTCTTGGACCGTACCGCTTTACCTTTGACAAAGATAATGCTTTTGTCGGTCGGTCTTCTCAAACGGGTATGATGTTTTCAGCAATGACATCCTATTACGGTAAAATACATGCACACGTGCTTCACATGACATTGGAAAAAATGGGTTTATCACGTGAGTTTAACCGACAGTGCCAAAGTGTTTTACTACATCAGCAGCAAACAGTGATGATTTTCGATTGTTACTGAGATGAGCTAGATGAAAACAAATTGCAAACGAAATAATTAAGTTAGAGCAGACAATTTGCTTTACTCTGTTTACTTGAAGAGTAGCTGTCTATTATTCTATTTGGACAGCAAAATCTATAAACGTTTAACAAGCCAATCTCTCAAGAAACGAGACGGTTTAATTGTTATGGGGTTGTGCACCTTTAGATTGTCACATCTTGTTACCAAGCTCTATGACTAGGACAAGCAAGTGTATAATTCTCACATTAGATAAACATCATCGGCACGCAATGAACTTGCTTAGAGAACGAGGAGACAAGTGGGGTCCGTGCTGGCCATTGACAGTGTGTGAAAAAAAATCATTACCACGTAGCTTAAGCTTATTAGCAGGCTTATTCCATCTATTCTTACTTTACATGAAATTTATGCTTTATAGTGGACATTAGGAAACATGTCCATGCAATGAATACCCCCTTTAATCCCACTTTTATACAGTAAAACTGGGGTTTGCAAATATTGATGGGGACAACGTATTTAAACCGTTGGAAATATTCAAACCGTGTATTTGTCGAACGAAGTATTATAGTGAATGAAATCAATGTTTATTCTGCTGAGTCATATATACTCATCAAAAAAAGTTTTGCACTAGTTTATATTTTTCTCATTTTAAAATAATGTTTATTATAGATCTTTTTCAAATAAACTTTTAAAACTTAATACCATCTTAAAGGGCTGGACTTCGTGAATAACAAATCAATAATTTGTCGTGAAAAAATTAAGTTAAAATGTGCAAAAATACGTTTTTGAAAACACCAAAACTTTGGATGCAGCAAAAAGCCCTCAGCTTTATTTCTGGGCTTCCAAGCCTGAATTCGTTTCACATCCTCACCCGAGATACTGAAAGCAATCATTTGAAGCCAAAAAATAAAAATGGATTTGATTATTATTATTATTATTATTTTTTTTTTTTTTTTTTTTTTTTTTTTTTTTTTTTTTTTTGACAAAAACGCTATTTTTGACCAAAAAAACGATTTTTGAGATTTTGTTTAAATTCTCAGATAAAGCTTAGTAACTCATCTCTCCGATAAAATGGGTTGTTTTTCTATCAAGCACAGCATGCTACACCCCTTAATGCTTAACTGGAGGTATTGCTTTTCAACCCATCCTAATTCAGACTTTTTAAAAAAGCTGCATATCAAAAACACACTCTTGCAATATCTTTGACATGAGATCGCATTTAGCACAAAAAAGTATGCGGTAGGTTTTGGTGTCAAAACATCTCATAGTGATCAAAAATTGAAATGAATTTGATTTTACTCATTCTTTCCAATATTTATGATTTTTATTTCACAAAAATTGCAATTTTGAAAAAATAAATGCATTTTTACCCAAATTTTGACATTTTTTTTTTTTTTTTTTTTTTTATTTGCTTAAACATTTGCTTTGGAGCTATTGTGTGTAAATTTTGAAACAAAAATGTGTTCTTAACTCTGTAGCATTTTCGGTGGAATTTTTTCGATTTTTTAATTTTCAGTATTTACAGAAAATGAGAATTTTCAACTTTTCTCTAGATCGTTTCCGCAAGGTTTTTTGGTCTCATCACACACACATTTTCAAACTCTTTCAGACTGCAAATTCAAAAAGAAAGGTTTAAAATTTGTTAGTCAAAATGTCACTCAAAAATATGAGAAAAAAAAAATCCAAATGGTGCGAAACTTCCTTTGATGAGTATATCTCTTATTATAACGCTCGACATTTATATATTATCATCCAAAAGTAGGAGAAATAATTTAAACATTACGAAAGTATGCCCATGCAGTATACAGAGATTTTTTGGAGTTGTGAAGATTGAAAACTTTCAGTTTTCAACTCGTCATTAAAATTTAAATAACTTTTCGTGGTTTCCGTCGATTCATCCGGAATTCCGAATATATGTGGTCAAATTATTTTCAAAGACGACCTGTGTACATTAGCCATTAGACTTTTTTCGTTCGCCTATAATTGCGTAAAAACTGGCGAAGGGGTCATTTTGAAAAATGAAGTAAACGATTGCTAAGCTTTCCACACCATCCTGATCTAAAGCAACGAAACACATTAAAAAAAACGACTTTCCCATAGCTACAATACACTTTTTTCACTACTGAATAAGGCTAGGTTGCCAACACAAAGTAAAGCATATGGTCGACATCTGCATTGACGTCGACCATGTGACCAAGTGACGTTGAACGCCTAAAAACAAGCATTTATCGGGTACCGAAAATCAATGCCAAATTCACCCTGTCGAACGTTGACGAAGGTGAAACGGTCCCAACACCGGTTACTACGGTAGTTTCGCAACAAAATTTGATGGATGCGAATAAATTTCTTGTTTTCTTCAATGTAATATAAACGTTTGCGATGAAGTAAAAAGCGCATCTAATGGAGAATTAACTTGATAGCCCTGTTTTCCTATTGGAACCACTTCTATCTCAAAACAATACGGAACTGTTTCATTAGAATCTCTTCATTTTAGGGTTGGTGTCCATGCCAATGAACGTAAAGTTCCTGAAACCTACGTGAAAGTGGTGTGTAGGCAGAAGCAGGACATAAATAAGCAACAAAATCCGCATCTTGTAAAGCTAGAATGCACATCTATCCAACAATCCAGGTAAATCTGGTACCGTAGTAACCGGTGTTGTTTTTTCTTTTTGTCAAAAAATTCTTCCTGTGCATTTTTCGGGGAAAATTATCGAAAACGATGTAAACGTCCCACAATCTTGCCTAAAAGTCATTGCAAAATGCTCGTTTGCTTACATTTTTGTGCGTATTTTGGAAAATACGAACAGTTTCTGTAGAAATCGGCCAAATAGGCCTAGACCGAACCTTGTTTGCCAGCTTTGGGTCGAATGTTTGGAAAAATTATACAAAATCAGCTTTTCGTTCAAGCAGAAATAAAAAGTCAAGTTAATTCTCCATTAGATGCGCTTTTTACTTCATCGCAAACGTTTATATAACATTGAAGAAAACAAGAAATTTATTCGCATCCATCAAATTTTGTAGCGAAACTACCGTAGTAACCGTTGTTGGGACCGTTTCACCGTCGTCAACGTTGGACAGGGTGAAATTCTTGCGTTGAGCCGTGAGTTTCAGTATCGATATTGTCATACTCATCAGGCGACCTTGCCAGATTTGAATCCAGTGAAATGTTTGAAAACTTTCGAGCCCGCGCGAGCGGGGAACGGAAAATGCATTTTGTACCCTGGGGCGTGTTCCTGTGCATGCGCACTGAAATCTCAGATTTGATAACACACGAAGATTTTCGAGTCATTTTAATGATGATAGAGCACAAATGTTTTCACATAATTGACAAATTTCAAGTTGCGTTGGCTGTGGAACACAGTATACATCCTCATCTTTGTTTGTACAATGTTTCTTTTTCTTAATTTCGATATTTCAAGAATTTAGCCTTCTTCTGTGGCTTTACTATATTATAGACTGGTTTGTGTCAGACCAGATCGAAAATCCCGAAGATAGGTTTTCTTACGTCGCAATTCGAATTTTACTTCTCAGTATTACGTAACACACATGTATTAGAATGCATGATAGATGAAGATCGATGATAAATTGATCAGTTTTAAAGTGCCATGTGGATAATGTTTCTTTTTTGAAACGTGATGAATTGTTTTCAAAACCCTGTGAATTTCTCAGTTGTCCTTAGAGAATAAATATACCAATTAAGGCATTTGGTTATTCGGAGACAAAAAGTAAAGGAATATGAGTCACAACGTCATTGCGCACGGTGATCCACCAGGAAACATGTCCGTGCAATGAATACCCCCTTAAACTCCAATTTTATATAGTAAAACTGGGGTATGCAAGGGTATACCTATTTTTCTTATTTTTGCTCCAAAACATAGATTGTGGGAGGCTGTTCTAACGTTTACCCACAATCTATGTTTTGAGCAAAAATAAGAAAAATATCAAAACATTTCTACTGAAATTTTTCATTTTTTACAACTTTAAAAATATCTGTATACTGCATGGGTGTGTTTTCGTAATGACGTCATTGCGCAGGGTGATCTAAAAATTCGAAGTATTGTCACTTGTGCATTACGATAACACGCCTATGTAAAATACAGATTTTTAAAAGTTGTGCAACTCAAACATTTTCAGTAAAACATTTTTGATATTATATTTCTTTTCATATTTTTGCTCTAAACATATATTGTGGTACACATTTGAACCGCATTGAGTAGGTTCTTACGAGTAACCACAATCTATGATTTTTGAGCAAAAAACAAGAAAAATAGGTATACCCTTGCACAACATAGTTTTACAGTATTTTACTCGGGACGTGAAAAAATAAATATATATTTCATGAGTGAAATAAAAGCCACATTTGACAGAATTATTTGAATATCCTCTATATTTTGGGACGAAATTTCCACAACCCTCGTATTACACTTGAGACGACAGGCGTCTACATCTTTTCGTCAATTGGTTTTGATATTCCCCATGGGAAATCAATGCTTAACGGGACAAAACTTGTTGAAATCTCAGATTTTTAATGCCAACATTTTTGAAATGTTTAAAAAGATAATTGAAAAGTGTAGTAGATTTTGTTTTCAAATTCTTAATCTAAAATATTGTCATTGTCTTTGAAAATAAGAAATACCATTTTCTAGTTTTGTATAACATAAACGGCACCATTAGTTTCTTTTTTGTGTGTTTGATTGCAAAAAACTCGCGCAACATGAACTTGTAGAATATGTTTTATAAGTTAGGTGACTTGTGTGTAGTTGAATTAGCTTCATGATTTAATCACTCAATGACCACATATTTGTTTTCTCTACTATTCGAGGCGTGTAAGTGCATTGACCTTGCTAAATTATATTCATACGTCATATATTGACCTTGTATCTGATAGATCTTCTTTCATACGAGGATCGATCAAAAAGTTATGTCTTTCCCTCTATCTTTTAAGATATATCATTGCAAAATATTTTAAACTATCTTTATCTGTAAGGCCATTTTTTCTGGCTATTCCCTGTTTTAAAAATCTGTGGGCTTTTCGTGAATGAAATCAAATATGACACTCTTAAAGAGGTGACCCTCTGATACTGACACGGTTTCAATAACACGGCGTAATAATGCACGGGACGTTCATTTCTGTCACATTGTTTTTCTAAATAAAACAGAAATTATCACTTAAAAGTTGAAGAAAATGAGACCGGTAGTTATAAATATACAACACTTGAAAGGCATAATATAAGGTTCACCATTGCAATGAAACATGAAAGTGGTTACTCCCACGGGTCTTTCAAGACAAATCATTTTAACTATTCATTTCCTCTTGGCATAATTTGGTATCATTATAAAAAGGTACAAGTAGGCAAAGATCATGAAAAGGCGCAATCAGTAAAAGATTCCCACTCCAAAAGCCGAGGTGGGAAAAAACCAAACTAACAATCAAGTACTTATACCATGAAAATATTTCGTAAGCCGAATGAGCAGCTATTTTCCCAATAGGTGGCCACTCAGTTACATGTACCTTAACTTAACTAAAAATATGGGAACACACATAATGCGCCAACAGCACAATAATATTTCAAACACCAAGACATAAAACAGAAAGAACCACCACAGAAGTATCGACTTGGATCGATCAGTAACACAAAGTTACTGGCGGGTTTAAATCGATTTTACATGGCCATAACCTCACCCTCAGCTTCCGCAGTGGTTCAGTGATATACAAGAAATAAGAAAAATCATATTAAGAAAATACTAAACATAGATACCAACGTTTAACATGAATAACGGAAAGCAGGCTGAGTGCTAGCTTGGGCAGAAAAAGTAAAATGCAGAGGGCTAAGTGAACAGCCAAATTATAATCGGGTGGCCACAAAGCCATGCAACATGAAACTCGTAATCGGAAAAACTTTGATAAGTGTGACCCACAACAGTAGTACCGCATTGGAACGGTCAGTTATAAATAACTGGGGGCTTAAATCGATTTTACATGGCCATAACCTCACCCTCAGCTTCTGCAGTGGTTCATAACATTTAGTTAGTTCTTCGGTCCTCGTGGTGAATCTCTTAACTAGTCAATGAATTATTAAGAACAAACAAATAAATCATTATTAACATCCTGATGAATCAAACACCAGGACTCACAGATTCAGTAAGCTGCCCGACGATGGAGATCCCTGGGCGCCGAATAACTTACTAACTCCGGAGCAAAGGAAAAACATCAGTTGGACCCCGGTGTTAAAGTCATATAGAACACCAAATGACAATATATCAGTTTAATGATAACACTCAAGACTACATGTACACTAACATAAACTGGTGACGTCGTCGCTAAAGTATCATGACGTTGATGACGTCATAATATAGTGTAAAGATAACTCATGATATAATTAAGTGGATTATGTCCCTTATAATATTAAACATTTGAACTTCAACATAAATTATACTTTCTTCTTTTGTTTTGTTGATGTGAAAAAGCTGCCTAAAACTAAATATGAATATGAGTAAAGATAAATAATAAAGTGGTATTGTTGATTTTTAGTGAAAATATTAGATGTCTGCTAATGAAGTCAACTAGTTGTGTAAAGTCTATGAAAATATAGCTATGCCACAGATTCAAACAATATTATCAATGTGCTAAACACATTCCTGTAACAAGTTTTGAAACTATGTTCCATAAGATTAATTGCAGTGTCACAAGATTCAACTCTTGTTTGTATCTGGGATAACAAAACAACAATCTCTTTTGTTCAGCCTCGTGTATTTTCAGAAGATCAGGAAATGTCTGTTTCATCAGATGTCCATTTTCCAGGATCCTATCTTGATCTGTTCCTGTATCTGGTTTCCATCTGCTGTAGAAATTTCAGGCATTGCTGCCTTCGAATCCTTTGAGTTGTTCACCTTTGAATCTACTGACTTAATGCTTGACAAACTGACGTGTTCATTGTCATTTCCTATGACTGTGCTATCCAGAGATTGTATCATATCCATGTTCACTTTCATAGTCTCCTGGATCTGATCTTTAAATATGCTATATGCATTTCTCATCGATTCATCTTTTTGTTCAGCAAACCTCTGCTGCTGAGCTATTTCTGCCTTCTGTAAAAACAGTTTCTTCCGCAACTCTGTGACTGTTGCCCCCGTAGTATTTGAATCATACTTAATATCATCAATATGTCTCCCTTGAATATCTTTGATTCTCATCGAGGTTTCATTTCCCTGTCCTCCATCTTCCAGCTTTTCCCAATTACTCTGTGATTCTTCTTCTTTTTGACTCGGAATTCCCGCCTTGATTTCCATAATCTCACCTTTCAAATCTTGTATTTCTTGTCTCAACACATATTCTGCTGTATTGTCAGTATGTTCTCTCATTCTCTCAGCTCCCTTTTTCTTTATCTGTGGTATTGCCTCTGGTACCACACCCTGTAAAGTTTACACCATGTTTACTAGATTTCCTCTTCTCCATATTTTCCCAGCTATCTGGGCATTGTGCAACAAAATGTCTATAGGACCCGCATGAACTAAACAATAAAACCTTTCCATCAACCCCTACAAGATTCAGTTTCTTCTTCATCTGTTCTATTTTTCCATATGGACCATGCCACTTTCTGCCGTAACCCCTTTGCGTCTTTCTCCAAGCTTGTTCTAATTTCAACTTTCGCATTCCTAGGGAACCGTCTAAATCTCCAAATCTCAATAAACCTTGTTTCATCTCCTCATACAAGCTTTCCTTGTTTGTGTAATTTACTTGAGCCAAAATTATCATTCTTTCTTCTTTTGTGATGTTAGATTTGCCAAGCAATTTAGATGCTTTTAGTTCAGGTGGCAGTTTAATATTTACTTTTTCAAGTTTGCTAAAAATCAAATCATACTGTGATACATAATCCCTGATGTTTTCTTTTGGTCCCCTTTCAAAATTTTCAAACTCTTCAAACTTATTTAAACAATTTTTCACATCATCTTGAAGTAAA
Organism: Rugalucina vietnamica; assembly: GCA_964017185.1. Lineage (NCBI taxonomy): Eukaryota > Metazoa > Mollusca > Bivalvia > Lucinida > Lucinidae > Rugalucina > Rugalucina vietnamica. Next base: position 61,460,749 of record OZ024873.1, read on the forward strand.
TGTTTGTCTAAAAATTCAAACATTATACTCAGCCCATTTTTGCTGTTCAGTTTTTCCAGTGTCAGCTCCTCAAATACTTTCTCCTTTATTACATTATCATCAGGAAGATTCAGCACAACTGCTAAAGCCTGTTTTTCCTTATTCAAGTCAGTCACAACTGTCCATGCCTCTATCTCCTTCTTCCACAATTTATAATTTGTTGACTTGAACTCTGGAATTCTAATTTCTGCATCCATTTCCATCAGCTTATCTCACCACCCAAGTCCATGTAGTGTTATTCCACCTCTCTTTTACTCTTCCATTTAAGAATGATAATTACCAATCCATAGTCAAATCAGAGGATCATCTTAGTTCGCTCTGCTACCATTGTTTAAGTCATATAGAACACCAAATGACAATATATCAGTTTAATGATAACACTCAAGACTACATGTACACTAACATAAACTGGTGACGTCGTCGCTAAAGTATCATGACGTTGATGACGTCATAATATAGAATAAAGATAACTCATGATATAATTAAGTGGATTATGTCCCTTAAATTATTAAACATTTGAACTTCAACACCCAGTGGGCCAAGCAACAGACAAGAAGCTCCGGCCCCAACCAACTAAAATGAATAGCTTTAAGTCGGGGCCATCATAGAGTCTGACGCCCGACCCACCGGCGTGCAATTAAAGAAGGCAGCATTGTTATCAACCGTGATTGGGTTAAAAACTAAGCATGCAGACTGTCGCATAACATTCAAGTTATAACCTTTACGTCTGTAACGTCTTATGATTTTTTCTAAACTGAAAAGAAAACTCATTACTTCCTATAAGTTTCTTAAATTTGTAAACCAAGTCACCATAAAATTCTGGTTCCGAAAGGCCCTCACTTAAAAGCGTCTTTAACCCAACATTATATTTGTAAATCAATTCATAGTGTCTAAGATAAAATTTAGAAAAGGTTTTTCGAGTTTATGATATCGATAGCCCTGTTGGAGAAGTTTGGCCGTTAAACATTTATTTCGGGCGTTGAAGTCTGTAACATGATTGCAGACTCTAGCTAACCTAATAAGTTGCGAAATGTATACACCATCAGAAGCACGACGAGGAACGTCACCATCCAAAAACGGAAAATGTCCTATATCAAAATCAAAGTCATCGCGCTTTTCATAAATTTTAGAAGAAACAAATCCATTTGCAACAGAAAGATATAGATCTAAAAAGGGGGCGTCGGTATCCGAGATATTGGCTTTCTTCAACTGTAGTTCAGATGGATAAATTTGATTGACCATACCTTCAAAATAAGGGTTGTCAATGTTCAAAAGGTCATCGAGGTATCTAGAAGTGGAATTAAAAGCCTCGATAACATCAGCTTGATTATCATGGTTAAGAGAATCCATGAAATCTCTTTCGGAGCAGTATGAAAATAAATCAGCTACGAGAGGTGCGCAATTTGTACCCATCGGAATTCCAACAATTTGTCTGTATAACTTGGTCTCAAATCTAATATAAATATTATCCAGGAGATAGGATAAGGTGACTTGTTATCCTTTCAAATAATGTAGCAGTTTATCGTGTCTATATAGCGAAATATTACACACATGCCAGTACATGTACGTTTTGACCGATCCTCGTAGATGTTTGCACCTGTTCAACTGCGTGAGGGTCACCAAAGAGACATACAAGGCCATCAAACTATAGACAATCTTGTGTCACGGTATTGTCTCATCTCTTCAGAGACATTCTGTCCTGCGTTAACTCATTTAAGCCTGGCGTCCCTTTTATTGGACATAGGAAAACAGAATAGCCCCAGATGTGACGCCGCAGAACGCGGCGTTCCATCTGGGGCTATTCTGTTTGCTTATAGAATTTTCATCGAAAAATTGAATAAAATTTAAAAATCATACCTGACGCCCCTAAAAATGAAAGTGGATTCGCCCTTATGATAATGATGGGAAAATCCATTCGTCAAATATGGGATAACACCCATGCCAGTACATTTAAGTTGGTTGGGGCCGGAGCTTCTTGTCTGTTGCTTGGCCCACCGGGGTCCAACTGATATTTTTCTTTAGCTCCGGAGTTAGTAAGTTATTTGGCGCCCAGGGATCTCCATCGTCGGACAGCTTACTGAATCTGTGAGTCCTGGTTTTTGATTCATCAGGATGTTTATCATGATTTATTTGTTTGTTCTTGATGATTCATTTACTAGTTAGAGATTCACCACGAGGACCGAAGAACTAACTAAATGTTATGAACCACTGCAGAAGCTGAGGGTGAGGTTACGGCCGTGTAAAATCGATTTAAACCCGCCAGTAACTTTGTGTTACTGATCGTTCCAAGTCGATACTTCTGTGGTGGTTCTTTTTGTTTTATGTCTTGGTGTTTAAAATATTTTTGTGCTGTTGGCGCCTTATGTATGTTTGCATATTTTTAGTTAAGTTAAGGTAACTGAGTGGCCACCTATTGGGAAAATAGCTGCTCATTCGGCTTACGAAATGTTTTCATGGTATAAGTACCTGATTGTTAGTTTGGTTTTTTCCCACCTTGGTTTTTGGAGTGGGTGTCTTTTTCTGATTGTGCCTTTTCCTGATCTTTGCCTACTTGTACTTTTTTAAATAGATTCAAGTCAGATTAAAGCAAGTCTGTGAGATACAAGAATCGCATTACGAAAACTTGCTCATTCAATATACCGTATTCGTTCTGGTTAGCGCACATGCTCCAATAAGCGCACACCCCGGTATTTTCTGAAAAAAAAACATATGGATAAGCGCAGACTGCTTGAATAGTATATTGGTATTGTACACTAATTCTGCACAATAATACCGCATTAGAGGTATTAAAACTGAACCTTTAATGATCGAAAACTACTTTCAAACAATTTGAATACTTGATTGACATCACCATTGATAGATTTGACGTTGTTATTTAAGCATTTTGATGAGAAGTTTTCCTTCATAGTGTGCGCTAATTAGAACGGTATTTTGTTACCTTAACTTTGAGTTATTTTGAAAAGTTAACCGCACTGTGCGCTAATTAGAACGAATACACATCAGAATTAACATCAGAAAAATGATATTTTGAATATCACTGAGGTGGTTCTAACGAGTACCCACAATCTATGTTTTGGAACAAAAAAAGGAAAAATAGGTATACCCCTGTATACACAATTGTTGCTAAATAAAAGTGAGTTTCAAGGGGTATGATACATGTTATGGACATGTTTTCTGATTAAATCATTCTCTTATCAAATGACATTTCCTTCTCTTCACATTATTTCATACATGCACCATAGACTGATAGTTCTTCATACAATTATGTTCAAACATCATACGTATGCATGTACAGGTACGTTCACTTATTAATATACCCTGCGATATTCATAAATAAATTGACAACTTTTCTTGTTTTTGAACATTCGTCACTGGCAAGAAATACACAACTGGATGAATTTGTTCATATAATGTGTTAAGTATGTCTATAAATATTTACTCTGTATATAAAACTTCCAGATCGTGTGATGCTGTTTGCCTAAATTGATTACATAACATATGGAGCCAACTTTTTAACAAAACATTCTCTGATATTCGAGTTTCAAAGATTCCACAAGGAACAATGGTTAATAATTTGTAATTTTGATTGTAAATTATGAAAGAATAGCCATTTTTGTACTTCGGCTGAAATTTGGTATCTTTACAGGGTTACACCCTGATTTTCATTTATTGTACATCTTAGAATTTCTTGATAAAGCGGTTGTTACAATATAAAACTAAGCATGTCAGTGTTATTTTGCAAGAAAACAAATATTCTACTGGGGCGGTTATTCGACCAAAGCTTGCTAGTGGGTTCCTTCATAAGAGCACTATGGAGTCACCCATGACTTTTTATTCTGCCAAAACGTGGGTTGGCATTTCATCATACAATTTATGATTGTTTCCTACGCACCGAGGGGCTAAGTGGGCTAAATTTATTGTTGGACAATGACTCACATCTCCTCTTCGTGATATTCCAAACCTCTTCTATAGCGATTAAGTCACGGAAATTATCATGTCAAAATGGTATTTATGCAAAGCAAATGTTCTTTGTATTTATCCCTATTATTGATATTAGAGGAACGTCTGTCTTTGAATGTCCTGGTGATTTCCTTGATTTTATGCCTAAACAAGAGGATTTAAATATCATGAATATGAGTAGTGAGAGATAGCCTAAGTATGAAAGTTTCTCTGTGAAAGTCCCAGTCCCCTATGGTATTCTATTAACCATGGTTCCTTGTGGAATCTTTGAAACTCGAATATCAGCGATTTTTTTTTGTTAAAAAGTTGGCTCCATATGTTAGTAATCAAATTAGGCATACAACATCATAAGATCTGGAAGGTTTTTTTTATACAGAGTAAATATTTATAGACATACTTAACATATTGTATAAACAAATTCATCCAGTTGTCTATTTCTTGCCAGTGACGATTGTTAAAAAACAAGAAAAGTTGTCAATTTATTTCTGAATATCGCAGGGGTATATTAATAAGTGAACGCACCTGTATAGATAAATTTTATAGTCAAACATGTAGAACACTTCGTGTCCTCAGCATTACGAAAACATGCCCATGTCATTACAGATTTTTCTAAAGTTGTAAAAATTGAAAACTTTATTAAAACATAGATTTTTGGTACATGTTAGAACCGCCTGGGTGCGGAGGTTCTAATGAGTACCCACAATCTATGTTTAGGAGCACAAAAAAAGAAAAACAGTTATACCTCTTTAAACTCCAGTTTTCCTATATGAAAGTGTGGTAAAAGGGGGTATACATTTCACGGTCATGTTTTTCTGATGGTAAAACTTCGCCGACATCTTCGGGGTTATTTCAGGTGCTACTGTTTGCAGTATCACAGCGTAAACAAAATATTTCCAGGAACTACTCATAAGGGGAATGTGTCAATGTTATATATACGGCACCCTTACATCCCACGTATAAACAGAAACTTATATAGGGCGTAGGGTGGTTTACGTTTTTTTTTTACCTTATTTTGATCCAAAACATTGATTGTGGGTACTTGTTAGAGGCCCTTCGGTGTATCAACATTAAATATTTTGAGCAAACATAAGAAAATATCAAAGAATATTCATTAAAAAAATATCATTTTTTATTATATTTTTTTTTTTATCTTGTATTTAGCTTATTTAACATTTTTCTTAGAATTATACCACGAGGACCGAAGAACTAACTAAATGTTATGAACCACTGCAGAAGCTGAGGGTGAGGTTATGACTATGTAAAATCGATTTAAACCCGCCAGTAACTTTGTGTTACTGATCGTTCCAAGTCGATACTTCTGTGGTGGTTCTTTTTGTTTTATGTCTTGGTGTTTAAAATATTTTTGTGCTGTTCCTCGCGCCTTATGTATGTTTGCATATTTGTAGTTAAGTTAAGGTAACTGAGTGGCACCTATTGGGAAAATAGCTGCTCATTCGGCTTACGAAATGTTTTCATGGTATAAGTACCTGATTGTTGGTTTGGGGTTTATTTTTTTTTGGAGTGGGAATCTTTTTCTGATTGCGCCTTTTTCTATTGTAATTTGGCTTTACTTATGCCGGCAATTTTCTATTAAATATGAAAAGTAACCGTCAGTGTTGTTTTTCGGTGACTAAATGAGAACCATTGCAAATCAAATAATTTAATTTGACCAGACACTTTATTTCACTCTGTTGTCTTGCAGAGTGGTTATAATCGTATTTGGACAGCTACATCTATTAACCTTGCAACAAGACAATTTCTCAAGAAACCAGACGATTGTAAAGAGCAAATACTTTCAAGGTGGCGGTTGACATCACGCGACAAAGTTTTTTGTAAACACTAGAAAGGGGGCACACTAGAACATCAGGAAAACATGTCCGTGAAATGTATACCCCCTTATACCCCACTTTTATATAGCAAAACTGGGGTATGGAGGGGTATACCTATTTTTTCTTATTTTTGCTCCAAAACATAGATTGTGGGCCTCCACGAGGCGGTTCTTACGTGTACCCACAATCTATGTTTTTTAGCAAAAATAAGAAAAATATCAAAAATTTTCGGCTAAAATGTTTCATTCTGAAACCTCAAAAATTGTCTGTTTATTGCATGGGCAAGATTTCGTAATGAAATGGGCACTACATTTAGCAGTGCCAGGTGAAGCACGTGGTTATAATATTGTTTATCATCAAAAAGAGGTACGATTGAAACATACTTTATCATTCCGGTCAACAAATGCTTATCTATGTCATAGGTCAACCGACACGGTAAAAGTACATGGACTATATATTTTACTTGCTTTAAGAATGTCACATCGCCAAGGTCACTGAAAAGGGCAAGCAAGTATATAATTCTCACAAATATATTAACATAATTTGACTACTTTAAATTGACTCGCAGTATGCTAAATACATATACATGTCTGACAAACAATGCTAAAATGCTTAGAATGGTTATTATTTTTATCATTCTTGAACTGAACACATCAATGGCTATGTATCATTGTATAAACCCGAACGTCCTGTGCCTCAGCCTGTCTAATTGAACAGTTATTTGACGGATAAAGAGCATGTTCAAACTCAGCATTAGACTGGCCCCAGTCGTTATTGTTTTTTGTTTTTTTATTATAAATTTTATTTAAATAAGCAATCTTTCAGTTCCTCTGTGCCTCTTTAATCCAAACTCACCTGTTACTCATGGCTCAACAGTAACTGAATATGATATGAGCCTGAGCATGAGAAAACCAACAATTTGGGTTCTGACCAGGTCGGACACAAACCGGGCTGTACAATCAAAGAAGAAGATTAGAATCTTGAAATTTCGGATTTAAGAAGAAGAGGAATTATACTATTCGAGTATCGAAAACAAAGGCGCTGATCAGCTTCGCAGTTACTGCGAATTTGATCTGCACCTTTGTTTTCGTCTATGCAGACTGTTGGTTTTCCCATGCGGCGGCTCATATACGTTTTCTTTTCATGATGATTATGCTATGATTTTAATATGCTAGAAACGAATACATGCATTTAAATACCAAAACGCTGGCGGGATAAATGTACTGATCAAACGGTACATGTTTTGCTGAAATACATAAAGAGAAGTATTTTTAATTCTGCAATGTTAAATATTTAAACATTGAATCATACATCAAGGAACTTAATAAAGTTGAAAAAAAATGTTGCAGATGTGTTTTTATTTATTTTTTTTTTTCTTTTACTCGCTACTCTCTGCAATTAGGTTTTCCTCCCCACTGCACTCATGTTGTTATGAGCCACTTCATAGAAAATCATGTTTTAGCTTCACAGGAAAACCCGCTCTGAGCACAAACATAAGCTAATCTAATGAGTAGATACAATGTACCTTGTTAATTAGAGCATTCTTTCATTATGCACTAACAGACAGTTTAAATGAATCATAGGCCTGGGTAGATTTGAATCAGAAACAGAATCAGAGTCAGAAACCAGAACACAGATTACTCTCATGATGTGGCTCATGATACTAGAACTATTCTATCAGCTACACAGACACCACAGTTCTTATGTAATGAAGAGCCTTATTTTTATTCGGCAGCCCAGGGCTAAAATGATAAAGAAAATCATCACTCAATGATAATGAAAGCAGCAAAGTAGTGTCTTTTCAAGAGTTTCGATAGAAATAAATATACTTTGTAAAATAAATATAGCAATTTTTGATGATACATATATTTTTTATCACCTTAGAGCAATTTCGGGCATTTCTATGATTTAAATGACACGAACAATGTCTCAGGCACTTGATACGATGAATTTAAAAACGCCATCCTTTTAAGAAGCTTCTGGAACAACCAACAAATACAGAAAGGGTGTAAATACAAAATTCTCAACCATTGAAGACAATGAAAACAGCTGACTTTGTTAAGTTCATTAGGCTCATCCTTTTCACCCCTTTTTATGAACGTTGTTGTTGATTATGTGACAAGTGAGATTGGGCTTTTTCGGTACCAGCTTTACCTACCAAAAACGACGTCAACGCGCCGTCAAGTGGTCGAAATTGCTTTAATTTCGGGTTACTTGGTTTCCCTGGGTTTTCATGAAAACAAAACAAGACAATGTAGCCAACACCGTGGTTAGTAACACTTGAAAGTTTCAGAATCATAACGCGTCACGCTAGTGAGATAACGCTGACGTTAAACTCACTATTTAAGCTCACGTGATGAAGCCCAAATAGGGAATTTTACAAACTCTCTTAATTTTTAACATATCGGTATACATCAGACATTAAAACTCAACGCCGATTTTTGGGAAATTACTATTAGAAACGTAACTGTAAGGCGATAATGTAGGAGCAAAAGAAAAAAACGTCGAATTCAAAAACTTACGATCTTTATTTCTGGGCGATAAGATTTTGTTTCCAAACGTTTTAAATGTATTTCTTTGTTTTGATGTCTAAACAGTTGCTTAAGCATATTTTTGGTTTCCCACTTTATGCAGACCTGCAAGTTTTGATCATCTGTCTTATATTGTAACGTTACGTCAGTATCGCCGTAAGGTTTGATTGTTTCGAATTTTTTCGCTTGCAAGTTCTTGCAGAAAGGTTACCACTTACGCCCATGGTCCAAAATATGACTTTTATTCATTATGTGCAGAGACTGGCGAATGTTATGAAAAATGCTAAATTTATTTTGCGGAGTATATGTATGCATGTACTTACAATTTCTTGATGCAGTGTGCTTCATCAATAAAAATCGCCTTCAAAACCCTGTTCTTGGACATTTTGGTCATAAGCGCACGATGTTCACCCAGTAGCGACTCTGGACTGGCAAAGATAATATCACATTTGCCATTCTCTAAATCTTCAACTGTAACATTTGACTTAAGCAAGTCCTGTAAATACACCGCCTTGACTCCTTTCTTTTGAAGTCCTTCTGCTTGATATTGCATCAGCGCCACAAGTGGTGACACAACAATGCATTATTCACATTTTGCAGACATTGGAAAGCAAATGGTGCAACTTCAAATGTTAAACTTTTCCCACTGCCCGTGGGAGAGCAAAATAAAATATCCTGACCACTTAAGTATCCTTTTATTACTGCCTCCTGGTTAGGACGAACATTTTCATAATTCAGTTTTGCAGTTGCAGTTATTATAATTTCTTCCATCTTCAGCAGTACACTTTAAATGAATAAAGATTTTGTCTTTCAAGCAACCAAAATCAGAGAAATTTGATACAGGCCATTAGCTTATCAGTGCTTTCTGTAATGTTTACCTCTGAAAGTTTTATTGCTCTCAGCAGTGGGGCAAATATTGATAAGACAGAAGGGTGAAAGTTCAACTGGCAGAATTCCTCCAGTAGATCCAGACCCTATCTTTGCAATCAGGAAACTTAAGCAAGCAGAGAAATTATAGGTGTTCTAGATTTGTGTCCCTTCATAAAAAGAAGAAAAAAATGGATAAAAGGAAAAGATAGGGTCTGGGGCCAGACTAACTCAGCATCTTACTAGATTCATATACATGTATAACCTGTCTTGACTACTATACGTAAAATTCCATTAGTGTGCCTTATCGGCTTTGCAAAATAACCAGAATTTTCTTTGGTAGAAAACTCAGTCGTAAATAGGTGCCTTTAACAATCAGCCTCATCAGACATATGAAATAAAATGTGTAATCAAGCATTGTTTGATTCATCTCCTTTCATATAAATGTTTGATGCGTTCAAAGAGTTATCGTTTATTAAGCACAAGTCTGAGTCAACGAACAAAGACATTGTCAATCTGGAAAACTGGAAATCATACTTTTTTGGAGGACAGAAGCGTTGCGGCTTAGTGGTAGAGAACAGAACGAGAGCTGCTGTGTTCGTCACATGTACGATTTCGGAACTAAAACTTCGTGTTTCATCTCCAAACCAGCTAACCATACAAAATCTGCAGTTTGCATTAATTTCTATCGAAAGCAAAAAAATTGGATTTTCTGAAAATAAAGCCGTAAAAGAATAGTTCCTCTATGACGCTATGACCAGAACGTGTATGTTTAAATTCCGAATATCTGGCCCGACATTTACACCCTGCAAAATGTATAGCCAATGAACAAAACGTGATCGTGAAACCTACCCTAGGAAAAGTATATGGATCTACCTCCGACAGTCGTTCTGAAAAAACAAAGAATTTATTATCAAAGTTCAACAAGCAATGTCTCAGCTCGGTGCTTACGGAGAATGACGAAATAGAAGTTCATAAGATAAAGTTATCGCAAAGAGTATCAGTGCGTTCTGTAAATCCAGCCAAAATATGGCCGCTGTCCGCTGCAGTTTATGTTTGATGCTAACCATTTTCACATTGAAGCAACATTGGATACTAAAGATTCCGACAAATTGACAAAACATGTTTTAATAATTTCTACAAAGAAGGATATATAGGCCTAAAGTCCAAAGTTGATAATCACAGTATCACTTTTCTTCCCTAACTTAGTTTTATATGCATATATCATTTTCTGTGAGAACCAAAGGCTATTTATTTATTTATTTTTTTATTCGTATCATTTATGGAACATTTTCATACTACCCACCCCCAAAGTTTTCAATGGCAAAATATTTTTCTTCATTTTTCTGATTTTTGTCATTTTGATGAATATTCATGAAAATGCAAATAGTATAATTTTTATATTGGTACATGGCATCACTGAACAATTTTGTGAAGTGATAACAGTGTGTCACAATGATAGTTTGTGTATGAAATTAAGTAATGTTTTGTTTGTTTCTTTATCCTGTTTTTTCTGTCATTTTGGTGTTTTTATTAAAATTTAAGATAATTTGCATTCTTTATCATGCCATATAAGGGATATATCCCCGCCTCAAAATGAGACCCAGTTCCGTGGTCTAGGATAGGAAACAGCTGAGATATGGTCCATCCTCTTTTTGAACCCGCATTATTAATTCACTAAAATGTGCAAGTTTTGAACGGGGATGCGATACTTTAAATGTATGTAACACAATTGATAAAAAATAGTACAGCAACGCAGCTTGCATGGTTGAAAAGCTTATGAAACTGTCTATAAAACAAAAGAAAATTCCTTTCAAAAGTTTTATATGAATCGCGTAAATTAATTTGAAAATATTCATCTACAATGATTTTATGAGTATGTTACGTAACAGTACGTAATAACATCGTCATAACAGCAGTCAGTCACCTCGAAATACTTGTTTGTATAACTATGACTTTTTCAATCGGAAACAACTGTCTGTCGAAACTTGCTTTGTTGCAGTAGGGAGTTATCTCTCTTTTTTTTCTAATATCGCGCTACTCTTTTGGAAAGCCACGACTACCGGAAATCGATAGCAGGGGTAATACGTTTCATTTGAGACCAAGTTTGTCCTTTCTCCTTATTGGTGCATTATATTGCCAAGTTTTAGTTTCATGTACAGTACTATAATGATCCTACACTATTGTTTTTTTTTATCATAATTACAATTTGGTCTTCATTGCACAAGCAAAAACAAAGACCACATCAGCTGCGACGTTACTACATCTTATCTGTGTTTTCGCTTCAAGAATAGTACAATGCATTTGCTTCATAAATCCTATATTTCAAGCTTCTATCCATCTTCTGTGCCACTACAGACTGGTTTGTATCGGTCCAGGTCGGAAATCCCGAAGCCTGCTTTCAAGTACTCTTGAAACCTAAACTGCAGCATTTTATAAGCATTTGCTCGTAGAAATTTTGTGACCCATACTATTATTGAAATGTACTACATACTCGATTTATATTCAATGAAAAGTGCTAAGTCCAGTTGTTATATGAGTTGAGTTAAACATTCCTATGTATGCATCACATCCCCAAAAAAGCACAAGTACGCAATGATCAGAAGTAGGGCATTCAGAAAGAAACTCCCACTCCAAAAACCGAGTTGATCAAGTTTATCATTTACTGCACATCAAGTTGATCATTTACTGCACATCTAATCTTGGTGTCTGCCACTCTATTTCAGCTTTATCCAATTGTTTAACAGATTGTCTAGACGCTGACTTAGTAATTTATGTAAGCACAAGATAATTATATCTTTTGTAAGAGAAGTTAATACACCAGAACTGAGTTGTTCAAGACTTTGTTAGCTTAACGCTGTTGCTAAGTTCTTAATTTGTTAACTATATATCGACTTCTAAAGCAAATACACTATTATTTTTTGTTGAAAAAAATTGAGAATCCTTTTAGGCTAATGGCCAGTAGGGCAAACCCTCCCCCCCAAGGGGGAATTTTCTGCACCATGATTTTCTGAAAGTATTTTGAAAAAGCTATCAAATCCTGTTTTCTGCCATCTGGAAGTGGAAGCGTTTGCGTTTTACGCTATGTTTTATTATATGACCTGATACCATCTTTTGTTTAGAAATAATGGGGGTAGGCGTAGAAAATCAATCATACCTCTGCTGTTACTAATCCTAGACCATCGAACTTGGTCTTTTTTTAAAGCTTAGACATAGCTCTTTCATTCTATGATAAGTAATGCAAAATATCTACTTTGCATATTCATGAATATTAATGAAAACATGAAAATGGTAGAAAATCATTAAAAACCCATAAATTAACTCATTTCAGGCCTAAACTATCGTTGTGACAAATTTATATTGCACCATTTGGACATATTTCATAAATTTATTGTTGTCATGAGCCTATGTGAAAATTATCTCATTTGTATATTCATGAATATTAATTAAAAAGTAAAAAATCCTGGAAAAATGGGTGTATACATATAGTATCATTTGTACCTGTGCTGTTGATAAACATGGAACACTAATGTGGAATCAAATGAATGCTATGGCCATGTTCTATCACCATTATACATATAATACATGTATTTAAGGATATAAGGCTCATCTATTTTTTTCATGAATATTAATGAAAACTAGAAATCACAGAGAAATAATGAAAAAAAAATGAACTGGTATACCTACAGAATGACTTGTATCTGATTATTTCTGTTAGTTTTATATTTTTGTGTATAGAATATGATCCTGTCAATCAATTGATACCAATTTCAGTTCTCTAGAGCTTTTGGTTGCTGAGATATTGTCAATTCTATTGGTATATTCCATTAATTTTTCTATGTTTTTTCTCTTATATCTAAAGTTTTCTTAAATTTTGGCCACAAGATAGTCAACTTTTTCCTGTATCTTATTGTATAATTATAAATCATTGTCATATCTATCATTTGATACCAATTTCAGCTATCTAGGATTTTTTGTTGTTGAGATATAAACGTTTATATTGGTATACCCCCTCCATTTTTCTTTGATTTTTATCTAATATTTTAAGTTCTCATTAATATTCAAACAACAAGAAAGTTAGATTATTTATATGTTTAATCATACAATAATAGAACATTATCATACCAATCATCTGATACCAATTTCAGCTCTCTAGAGCTTTTGGTTGCTGAGTTATTAACCTTTTCATTGGTATACCCCCTCCATTTTTCTGTGATTTTTCCCTTAAATTTAAAGTTTTTATCAATATTCAAAAAACAAGAAAGTCAGAATGTTTGTGTGTCTTACCACATGGTTATAGAACATAATCCTAGCAATGATTTGATACCAATTTCAGCTCTCTAGAGCTCTTGGTCACCGAGATATTAGCAATTTTATTGGTATACCTCCTTCCTTTGTCAGTGATTTTTCTGCTATAACTTATGTTTTCTTAAATATTTGAGCAACAAGAAAGTAAGCTTGTTTATATATTTTATTACATGATTGTAGAATATTGTCATAGCAATCATTTGATACTAATTTCAGCTCTCTGGGACATTGGGTTGCAGAGATATAAACGCTTACATTGGTATATCCCCTCCGTTTTTCTTCAATATTTGAACAACAAACAAGTTCGATTATTTTAATGTTTTATCACATGATTATAGAACATTATCATACCAATCATTTGATACCAATTTCAGCTTTCTAAAGCTATTGGTCACTGAGATATTAGCAATTTTATTGGTATACCTCCTTCCTTTGGCAGTGATTTTTCTGATATATCTTATGTTTTCTTAAATATTTGAGCAACAAGAAATAAAGCTTGTTTATATATCTTATTACATGGTTATAAAATATTGTCAAAGAAATCATTTGATACACATTTCAGCACTCTAGGACATTTGGTTGCTGAGATATAAATGTTTATATTGGTATACCCCCTCCATTTTTCTTTGATTTTTATCTAATATCTAAAGTTCTCATCAATATTCGAACAACAAGAAAGTTAGATTATTTATATGTCTAATCATATAATTATAGAACATTATCATACCAATCATTGGATACCAATTTCAACTCTCTAGAGCGATTGGTCACTGAGATATTAGCAATGTCATTGTCATACCCCCTTCCTTTGGCAGTGATTTTTCTCTTATATCTTTAAGTTTTCTTAAATATTTGAGCAACAAAAAAGTCAGCTTGTTTATATATCTTATTACAAGGTTATAGAATATTGTCAACACAATCATTTGACACCAATTTCTGCTCTTTATGGCTTTTGGTTGCTGAGATATAAACATTTCTATAGGTATACCCCCTCCAATTTCTGTGATTTTTCTACTATATTTATTGATTTCATCAATAGTCGAACAGCAGAAAAGTATGATTGTAAATGTATCTTATTTCAGGTTTGTTATAAGTTTCAACTCTCTATGGCCTTTGGTTGCTGAGATATAAACATATCTGTAGGTATACCCCCTCCATTGTTCTGTGATTTTTCTCTTCTATTGAAAGTTCTTATCAATATTTGAACATCAAGAAAGCCAGATTCTTTCTGTATCTTATCACATGATTATAGAATATTATCATAACAATCATTTGATACACATGTTAGCTCTCTTAGAGTTTTTGGTCACTGAGATATTAGCAATTTTGTTTGGTATACCCCTTCCCTTTATCTGTTTCTTTTCTAATATCTGAACTTCTTTTTAATATTTGAGCATTAAGAAAGCCAGCTTGTTTATATATCTTATTACATGATTATAAAACATTGCCAAAGCAATCATTTGATACCTATTTCAGCTCTCTATGTCTATCAGTAGCCAAGATACATGTGGTAATAGAGGTGTACCACAATAATTCCTCTGCTTATTAGGGGTGGGGGTGATCACTCAAATGGGCATTAAAGTGATACTCTGACCAAATTGGCACCCATGAGCAATTGGTCTAAGGTTGCAAGGTACATCCTACAACCCACTCAAACCCTTAAATGGCAATAGAGTAAATTTTGATTTTTGTCATTTTCATTAATATTCATGAAAATGCAAATGAGAAAATTTTCATTAAGGTCCATGGCGTCAACAAATTTGTCAAATAGTATTTATTGGTACAATAACAATGAGCCACAATGATAGTTTAGGCCTGAAATTAGTTTTTATGGGGATAATTGATTTTTAACTGTTTCGTTTTTATTTTAATATTTTAATGAAAATTCATGAATATGCAAATTAGATATTTTCCATTACTTATTATTGGATAAAAGGGCTATGTATAAGCATTAAAATGAGACCAAGTTCAATGGTCTAGGATAAGAAACAACTGAGATATCTTCAGTCTTCTATGTGTACCCCCATTATTAAAACGCAAAAATTGAATATATAGGGCAATATAATGAAACATAGCATAAAACGCAAACGCTTCCACTTCCAGATGGCAGAAAACAGGGTTTGATAGCTTTTTCAATGTACTTTTAGAAAATCATAGTGTAGAAAATTCCCCCTGGGGGGGAGGGGGGTATGGGTAGCTAGAAGACTATTTGCAATGCAAAGGATTTTCACATTTTATCAACAAAAATAATTATAGTGTATTTGTAATATTCATGTTTGAAATTTTAACGAATCGTTAACTAACGACATCGTTAATTTTGAACAACTAGCCCCAGAACTTCTGTGTAATGCCAAGTCAATCCTGAGAGCTTTCAAAGTTCGGGCATTTATGGTTTTACATGTATGAATTCACGAGAGTAATCCTCTATCTATAGCCTGGGTCCAGTCGTCAATATATATTTTTCCTACATTGGTTTAATTCTTTTTCCGACAAAGAGATCATAATAAAAAAAAGTCACATCAAAAGAAATCGGTAGCCGTTATTGACTTCGGTAGATATTGACCAAGAAACGGAAAAATAAAAAAGAGAAAAAATGATCAGACTGCAACCCAGGCTACTCTATCTATTGAACAGGCGTATTCATTTTTGAATCCTTATGGTTGCATGTACTCCAATTGCACTCCGTTTGAACTTTACAGAGTAATACTTTTGAAATTGCTTCTGATAAAGGTCATTTAAATCGACATTTAAATGATGATTTTTTTAGGTAAAATTGTAGGAAGACACTTTTGTCATCAGGAAAAAATGTCCGTGTAATGTATACCCCTAAACTGGGGTATACAGGTTTTTTTTTTTTTTTTTTTTTTTTTTTTTTTTTTTTTTTTTTTTTTTTTTGTTTGTTTTTATCCAAACATAAATTGCGAGGCGGTTCTTACGTGTACACGCAACAGATGTTAAAATATTGAAAATATCAATTTTTTCCAATGACAGTTTCCATTTTTAATGCTGAAAAAATATCTGTATAATGCATGGGCAAGTTTTCGTAAATTACATGTGTGTTTTTGTTTCTTGGTACATGTACCTCTTAGACTCTTAGATAACAATAGTCTACATGTGGGTCCTTTAAATTTTTGTCTTTATTTCGTATAATTATTTTTGACATACATGTAGCATATTACAAAATTAATATTTAGGTTCTTTGTCTCTACCAAAATATAATAGGTCAATCTGACATCAAAAGCGACAGCAAACCCTCACGGTCGTTCGACTGTGACCTCGTACCATATGCAACTCGGAAGAATCGTGAAATCGGTGTTAAGAGCACAACTGATTTGCTGGTATTTAAACACATTTTAATGAAATACATTAACGAAACATATATGGTCTACTTTCATCGCGGTCAAGAGTGGGTATGCGATGCTGACTTGGTCGTACTAGATGTCATGTCATAAAACAGGGCTAAATATAGTTCAACATACTGTAGAAGAAAGAGGAGAGACATTACGAAAACTTGCCCATGCAATATAGAGTTTTATTTTTATTATTTAGTAGTATTTTTTTTTTTTCAGAAAAAAAAGAAAATTTTTAAATGAAAATTTCAGTCGAAAAAATACATTGTGGGTACACGTTAGAACTGCCCCACCGAGGCGATTCTATCGAATACCCACAATGCATGTTTTGGATCAAAAATAAAAAAAAACTGGTATACCCTTGCAAACCCCAGTTTTTTTATATAAAAGTGGGGTTTAAGTGGGTATACATTTCATGGACATGTTTTCGTGATGGTTTAATTATTTCGTCTTTTAAATTTAATGTCTTGGTTTTTGGTAACAGAGTCTATTTTCAGCGTTTAAATGGGGAAATATGTACAGTCAAAACGAGTTAAATGATCGAACGTGGGCCAATTTCTGTCCAATAAAATTTTGGCTTAGATTTTCTTCCTTTATTCAACTAAGTGGCACGTGCCTATTAAATTGTGATGTATTAAAATGTGAGCAACCCGAAGTTTCAATTTTATAACTTCACGAACAACACCACTCAGGAAAACATGCCCATGAAATGCATACCCCCTCATACCCCACTATCATCAGGTGAAACTAGGACTTACAGGGGTATACCTAGTCGTCTTATTTGTGATCCAAAGCAAAGATCATTGACGTGTACCCACAATCTATGTTTTGAGCAATAATAAGAAAAAATCATTTTATTAGCTTAAAAAATCACATAGACTATTAGACATGTAATAGATATGTGCACAATGCAAATCACATAGACTATTAGACATGTAATAGACATGTGCACAATGCAAATCACATACTTTTTAGACTATAAGACATTGAATAGATATGTGCACAATACAAATCACATAGACTATTAGACATGTAATAGACATGTACACAATGCAAATCACATATACTATTAGACATGTAATAGATATGTGCACAATGCAAATCGCATAGACTATTAGACATGTAATAGATATGTACACAATGCAAATCACATAGACTCTTAGACATTGAATAGATATGTGCACAATGCAAATCACATAGACTCTTAGACATTGAATAGATATGTGCACAATACAAATCACATAGACTATTAGACATGTAATAGACATGTACACAATGCAAATCACATAGACTATTAGACATGTAATAGATATGTGCACAATGCAAATCGCATAGACTATTAGACATGTAATAGATATGTACACAATGCAAATCACATAGACTATTAGACATGTAATAGATATGTGCACAATGCAAACGCATAGACTATTAGACATGTAATAGATATGTACACAATGCAAATCACATAGACTATTAGACATGTAATAGATATGTACACAATGCAAATCACATAGACTATTAGACATGTAATAGACATGTGCACAATGCAAATCGCATAGACTATTAGACATGTAATAGATATGTACACAATGCAAATCACATAGACTATTAGACATGTAATAGATATGTGCACAATGCAAATCGCATAGACTATTAGACATGTAATAGATATGTACACAATGCAAATCACATAGACTATTAGACATGTAATAGATATGTGCACAATGCAAATCGCATAGACTATTAGACATGTAATAGATATGTACACAATGCAAATTACATAGACTATTAGACATGTAATAGATATGTACACAATGCAAATCACATAGACTATTAGACATGTAATAGACATGTGCACAATGCAAATCGCATAGACTATTAGACATGTAATAGATATGTGCACAATGCAAATCACATAGACTATTAGACATGTAATAGATATGTACACAATGCAAATCACATAGACTATTAGACATGTAATAGATATGTGCACAATGCAAATCACATAGACTATTAGACATGTAATAGACATGTGCACAATGCAAATCACATAGACTATTAGACATGTAATAGATATGTGCACAATGCAAATCACAGAGACAATAGATATGTGCACAATACAAATCACATAGACTATTAGACATGTAATAGACATGTGCACAATGCAAATCACAGAGACTATTAGACATGTAATAGATATGTGCACAATGCAAATCACATAGACTATAAGACATGTAATAGATATGTGCACAATGCAAATCACATAGACTATTAGACATGTAATAGACATGTGCACAATGCAATATATCTGATTATTTTGGTCAAATTTGTCGCATTAAAATAGTGCAATGAGTTATTTATAGTGGAGCAAAAATCATGGGCTATCTTTCAAGGGGGTGGTCTATGGAGTACCACATTTGTTTCTATATACCAAAATGTTCGTATTGGTCTGTAGTTTTAAAATCCAGCGTTTGCCACCTTGGCAAACCTTGCATAAAAAGGTACGAGTAGGCAAAGATCAGGAAAAGGCGCAATCAGAAAAAGATTCCCACTCCAAAAACCGAGGTGGGAAAAAACCAAACTAACGATCAGGTACTTATACCATGAAACATGAGCAGCTATTTTTCCAACAGGTGGCCACTCAGTTACCTTAACTAAAAATATGAAAACATACATAAGGCGCCAACAGCACAAAAAAATTTAAACACCAAGACATAACTCCAGTATTCAAGATGGCGTCCAAGATGGCTGCCATTTCTTAAAATCAACCCCTATACAAAAATGCATCATAATTTTCATGTGTTTGCATTGTAATGGTATTTTAATACCCCATTTCATGTAACAATGATGTATTTGTCTATTTCAAGTAAAAAACCTGACAGTTTAGGTAAACAGTTGTAAAAATCATATTTAAATTCACAAATGCACGTGCCCAAGGTTTTTCACCTCGGAATGTTTGTTTAATGGCTCATTATTTATGATCAGATAGTTATGGTTGCTATTTTATTTTTTTCTATCAAATATGGTATTTTTAAAGATTTTATAGAAACAGAACAAACCAACACGGAAAAAACAACAAAAAGTACATATATTTTCCTATACAAAATAAAATCTAATTTGTAATTGATTCTATATACCATGACAGTGTTTGTGTTGGTCTTGGTTTGTAGCATAAAAATACAGTGTCTGCCACCTCTGTAAAACACAAGATAGCTCCAGTATTCAAGATGGCATCCAAGAAGGCCGTCAAAATTTACAATTCTGAAAAAAATGAGACACATATGTCCCTTAACAAATATGCTTAAATTGAGCTATAAACACTTAGAGTTATCTTATTATTGTTATTTTCATGTGTTTGCCATCGTTAAAACTACATTATGCATCTAGGTATGAATGGAGTAAGATCTCACTGACAAGGCAAAAAAGAACAAAAAATACATATTTTCCTATACATTATAGGCTCTTGAATCGTGATTGTTATTGATTCTATATACCAAATATTTTGTCTTGGCAGATTTTTGAAGGTTTGAAGCTTTCAAATCCAGCGTTGGTCGCCTCTGCGAACCCAGCATAACTCGGGTTTTCAAAAGGGCATCCAAGAAGGCTGCAAAATATAACATTTCGAAAAATAAGCCTTACTTTTCATAGTGATTTTGAATGAAGGTTCATAGCAAGTAAAAATCGTTCTATTATTTCCATGTTAGCGAATTCGCAATGTGTGTTTACCTCTTTTAGCATGTTTTGGAAGGCATCGAAGAATTCCGGCAAAATTCGCCAGATTGAGAACCGGTTCCTTGCATTTGGATGCCTGATTCTAACACACATATCCGTTGTTTTCTTGACAATATATTGACGGTAGTAGTAATGGGCGGCGGGACACTAATTACTTTAAATTAACGAATTCGATCACTTTACTCGTTTTGGTGGTGTAGTATTTTATGCCTCTCAGCTTTCTATTTACAGACTGTGTCCGTAGCGGTATCTGTACTCACGCTCAGTGGAATATCAGTGGAGAGATACTTCGCCATCTGTCATCCACTCAACAAGAGGCTCAACACTCGAAAACTCTCGGTTTTCATCGCAATCATCTGGATCGCCGCGGCGCTTATGGCTCTGCCGGAACTACTTTACCAGAAGCTTCATAACTCATATCCAGACCACGTGACGCCATACCTAAAATATTGTAGACTCACAATGACAGATAAGGATAAGAAGTATTATCAGTTATTTTTGATGGTGATACTGTATGATCTACCGATGTGCCTTATGTTCTTTGCCTACACAACAATATCAGTGCGATTGTGGAAGGATACATTCTCTGGGCCAAAGGAGGACGTGAGAACACAGTCAGGTACTGTATGTACTATATAGTTAATGTTCTTCCTGTCTTTTAAATTTGTAAATCATCTGAAAACTTTCATGCCCGATGATCATGCATCATTATATGGAGTTATCCAATTTTCTTGTATCTTTGGGAAATATACTGAGTTTTCTGCAGCCAACACAATTTTATTTTTATCTCACATCATTTCTGAGGAAGCCTATGCATTTCTATCGACAAGTGTGCTCATCTTTTAAATCTGTCAATCGTGTGAAAACTTTTGTGCCCAATCTGCATCAAAATGACCCGAAAATGTTTCTGTAATCAAATCTAAGATTCCAGTGCGCATGCGCGCGTGTCTCGCGCACGCGGGCTCATGATTGTTTCGTCAATATACACACAATTTTTATTTTGGAAGGTTGCCTGATGAGTATGTGAATTGAAATATGGAAACCTACGGCTTAGCTTCAGAAATCGCTTTTGATTTTAAGTAGTTTTAAATTGCTAAATTGTTTTAAGCGTTCAATGTCACTTGTCACGTCATCGACGTCACTGTAGATGCCAAACCATATGCTTTGTTTTGTGTTACAGACTTAATCTTATTGAATAACATGTGTCGCGACGATTGGAAAGTTTCTGATGAATTAAATCAAACCAAAAAAAATGATATTCAAGTTTAACTGACGAGTTGCGTTGGCTATCGTATGGAACTCAATATAACTGTACAATGTACATGTTCCAAACCTATAATTATGTTTTCTTTGCATAATTGAGAAAAGTGCTCAGGTGGGAATATATGTCCCCGCCCCGCGCGTTTGGGCCGTGAGAAATAGACGGGCTGCTTGTGCCACCGTGCAAAGCTTATTAACCACAGTCTGAACATCTGAATACTGGTTAACCCTCAGAATTTCTATGCATGTCTAGCAGAAATGGTTAAAGCCAAACGGTCCATTCATTGAAGCCTAAGTCGTTTACTTTGGTGGTTATTATTTTCAATTATTGTCATTTTGGGTGTCATGACATCCTTATGTTGGGCAGAAGTCCTTAGAATGGAGGCAACGTCCCCATGAGCACAGCTTTTGACGCTAAGCCACAAAAAACACACAAATCAGTCACATCGAAAAAAGCAAAACAGCTGCTCACTCGTTTTACTTGTATAAAATGCTTTCTGTCTTTCACACTTGCGTGTATAACATCACGAATACATGTCCGTGTCATGTATACCCCCTTGAACCCCACTTTTATATGATAACATACATATGGGGGCGAAAGCACAAAAAAATAAAAACCAAGACATAAAACAATTAGAACCACCCAGAAGTATCCCCTTGGAACGATCAGTAATATAAATTAATGGCGGGCTTAAAGGATTTTTCAAAACATGGATTGTTGGTACAAGTGAACGAGTATATTCACAATCGATGTTTTGGAGCAAAAATAAGATAAATAGGTAAACCCCTGCAAACCCCAGTGTCTATATATAAAAGTGGGGTTCAAGGGGGTATACATTTTCATGGACATGTTTACTTGATGATATAGATTTGGTGTCATTTTTGTGGGACATAGGCAAAAATGAAATTTTTGGTTTTCATCGAAAATTTCATGAACATTCGAGTACAGTTGCCCTGACAAATGGCTAATACTATATAGGCGAAGTGTGTGAGAATATACGACTGTTCGTTGCAATTTTACTTAAGATTACTATTATATCTCCTTTTTCTCTCAAAACAGACACTAAATACTCATTAAAATCCCCCTGTAATTGTGGCTCAGAGGAATGTCTGAAATAAAGGTAATCATATAACGACAGAACCGTCGCAACATTTTATAATTTGTTGTAATCAGGTGCTTCTGGACATGTACAAGTTTTAGATTATTCTGTAGTTCATTTACTTCTGACTTCTGTCTGAACTATTAAGTAATTTTAGTTTATAAAGTCCCCCGAAGACAATAGTGCCCTGTTTACCTCGTCTTAGTAGCATGAACCTCAGACAATTCATTACGAAAACTTGCCCATGCAAAATACAAAGATTTTATCAGCTGTTAAAATTGAACATTTCTTCAGAAAATTTTGATATTTTCAATATTTTTGCTCACAACATTGATCGTGGGTACACGTTAGATCCGCCTCAATCGTTGAGGCGGTTCTAACGAGTACCCACGATCTATGTTTTGGATAAAAAATAAGAAACTTTCTTATTTTTAGCCAAAACATAGATCGTGGGTACTTGTTAGGTATACCCCTGTAAACCCCAGTTTTACTATATAAAAGTGGTGTATGAAGGGGTATACATTTACATTTCACGGACATGTTATCCCTATGGGCCACATAAAAATAGCTATAATGAACAACATTGGATGTGTAAGTAAGTAAATGTGTAGCAAGGTACCCTAATTAGTATAAGAGCAATGTCTTGTTCTGGTGACCATCATTAAGGAAATATGCCCATGCAATAATACAGAAAAAAAACTTTCAGATGTGAAATAGACAAATAAATCATTTCAAAAATGTTGATATTTTTAATATTTTTGGCCAAGACATTAATTGTGGGTACAAGTTAGAACCGCCTCGGCGAACAATTTACACTTGGCAAAAATGCCAATGCATCAGTTTTGATACTTGAATAAATTCCGTATCATTAAAGATTTTTCTTTTAAATTTTGCATAGTCTTCCTTGACGAGCATTTACGTATTTAGACTAGACTAGTAAATTTTACCCGTCTCGACGTAGCAGTAAGATGAATGCGGCGATGAAGACAAATAAGACACATCAGGTATCAACCTGTATACACTCACCAAGTTTCATCCGAATCGGACGAAGGACTGCCGAGATACAGAAATTTGACCTTTGACCTCGATTACCTTGACCTTTAAAAATGAACCCCTCGAGCTAATATCCGGGGCCGCCCTCAACATTCCCACCAAGTTAGGTGAAGATCGGCCCAAGGACCTGGGAGGAACAATCAGAAAAATAACATAAATTTGACCTTTGACCTCGATGACCTTTGACCCAATTGGACCCATAAATCTTAATCAGGGATCAACCTGTATACACTCACCAAGTTTTATGCAAATCGGACCAAGGACTGCCGAGATACAGAAATTTGACCTTTGACCTCGATGACCTTGACCTTTAAAAAATGAACCCCTCGAGCTAATATCCGGGGCCGCCCTCAACCTTCCCACCAAGTACCCACCACGTTTGGTGAAGATCGGCCCAAGGACCTGGGAGGAACAAACAGAAAAAAACATAAATTTGACCTTTGACCTCGATGACCTTTGACCCAATTGTACCCATAACTCTTAATCAGGGATCAACCTGTATATACTCACCAAGTTTCATGCAAATCGGACCAAGGACTGCCGAGATACAGAAATTTGACCTTTGACCTCGATGACCTTGACCTTTAAAAAATGAACCCCTCGAGCTAATATCCGGGGCCGCCCTCAACCTTCCCACCAAGATCGGCCCAAGGAAGTGGGAGAAGTAGGGGAACAAACAGAAAAAAAATTGAATTTGACCTTTGACCTCGATGACCTTGACCTTTCAAAAATATCCGGGGCCGCCCTCAACCTTCCAACTAAGTTTGGTGAAGATCGGCCCAAGGACCTGGGAGAAGTAGGGGATCAAACAGAAAAAAAAATTTGACCTTTGACCTCGATGACCTTGACCTTTCAAAAAATGAACCCCTCAAGCTAATATCCGGGGCCGCCCTCCACCTTCCCTCCAAGTTTTGTGAAGATCGGCCCAAGGACCTGGGAGGAGTAGGGAAACAAACAAACAAACAAACAGACAGACAAACGTTGCTCAAATTATAGTACGACTGGCGAGATACAGAAATTTGACCTTTGACCTCGATGACCTTGACCTTTAAAAAATGAACCCCTCGAGCTAATATCCGGGGCCGCCCTCAACCTTCCCACCAAGTACCCACCAAGTTTGGTGAATATCGGCCCAAGGACCTGGGAGGAACAAACAGAATAAAACAACATAAATTTGACCTTTGACCTCGATGACCTTTGACCCAATTGGACCTATAAATCTTAATCAGGGATCAACCTGTATATACTCACCAAGTTTCATGCAAATCGGACCAAGGACTGCCGAGATACAGAAATTTGACCTATGACCTCGATGACCTTGACCTTTAAAAAATGAACCCCTCGAGCTAATATCCGGAGCCGCCCTCAACCTTCCCACCAAGTTTGGTGAAGATCGGCCCAAGGACCTGGGAGAAGTAGGGGAACAAACAGAAAAAAAACAAATTTGACCTTTGACCTCGATGACCTTGACCTTTCAAAAATTGAACCCCTCAAGCTAATATCCGGGGCCGCCCTCCACCTTCCCTCCAAGTTTGGTGAAGATCGGCCCAATGACCTGGGAGGAGTAGGGGAACAAACAAACAAACAAAAAAAAAACAGACAAACGTTGCTCAAATTATAGTATGATGAGGGTTCATTACCCGAAATTGCGTGATATAGTCCAAACTATCTCCCTTTGAATATTTTTACTGCTTCCAAAGGATCCAACCTTTATATTTTATTTGCTATTACTGCAGCTGGTGTTGTGCCGTGTGACACCCTAAAAAGTCTCTCCGTACATCATTCATAGTGCAGATTATATTTTTATTTAGGTCCTTTGAGATCAGTTAAGGTATTTAGGGTTCAAAACAATCACGTTTAGAAACATACTTCTAAGCAATGTTTAAATTATTTGACCCCGTTTAGGAATATGTCTTTGATTTAGACTTCTCACGTAAAATTCTCGAAATTACACAATAGTCTGGCTTTCGTTGCCGGCTTTAAAAGGGCTACTGATGAGGGTTCATTACCCGAAATTGCGCGATATAGTCCAAACTATCTCCCTTTGAATGTTTTTACTGCTTCCAAAGGATCCAGCCTTTATAGTTTATATTTGATTTCAAATAATCAAGCAAATAAATCTAATAACGTGACCACGTCATAAGTAGATCATGCAAAAACAGGTTTTATGCACGTGCTGCTCGTGGTGATCGTCTTTTGGTAATCTTTGAATGGAATTAGCTTGTTGTTCGTCGAATGAAAGTCGAAAAAAAAGTATTCTCCTCTCTTTCGAAACAATCGCTAGAGTGGCCGGCTTAGTCGAGTGGGTAGCTCGTTTAGCGTAATTACGTTCAAAATACGTTTGAAATTAGTGGAACAAAGGTATTTTTCGTTTGCCTTTTTACTCTAACAAGTCGCATGGTATTATACTACCTCTAGTTTGTGCGTCAATCGGTTACTCTTATGTTTGCATTTTCTGTCATTTGTACCTCTGTCTGTCGTCCTCAGACGATTCCGCACGTTATACCAATTCGCATGCAAGTGGTAAACGTATCTTTTCAAATCTTTGATGCTGAATATTGTGAATGGACCACATTCTGCCAATGCGAAATTGCTTTTTAGCTCCAGTAAGAGCAAATGGGGTCAGTGTACCCATCAGGTACCGACTGTGTAAGAAACAACGATCTGGATCCATAAGAAATCAAATTGTTTATTACAAGCCTTTCTTATGCGCTTTCTTTCGATTAAAAACTGACTTACTTTACAGATCATGGTTTTGGCCTTAAATTTCGATTTTCATCTGCCTATCAATTTTATTGATTTTATGTTAACATCTTCCGATTTTTCGAATGAAGGGTATGGTTACCAAAGGTTCGATTTTTTTTTTCGACAGAAATCACCGACTGAAATAAATTTTCAGCATTCTTTTGACAAAAGGTTATTTTCAAAATAAGTACCTAAGTGTCATTTCAGTTTTTTCCTACCCCTCGGTTTATGGAGTGATAAATTCTTTCTGATTGCGCCATTTCCTGATCATTGCCTACTTGTACCTTTTCAGTTGTTTTGTTTTTGAAATATTCAACAAAATATCACCACTAGGTGCGTTGCGTTGGGAATTTGGTTAAGTATATATTTAGGATCAAAATAAGACAAAAATGTATATCCCTTTACATCCCGGTTTTAATATTTAAAAGTGGGGTATCAGGGGGTGTTTTTTTTTTTATTTCACAGTTTGCATCTTAGGGTTTTTAATTGGAAGGAAATTAATTGGCCCTGGAAAATCGTGTTTAACACTGAGTTATAGTGTCCTGTTCTGCTGAACTTCACAGTGATGCTGTCTAAATATTGTGGAATCGGAAATTGTGATGGTATTGCTAGAAAATTCCAGCCTTTCTTATAAGTCACTGAGTGCGCAAAAATCAAATTAGCGTCGCATTCAGTTTTGTGACGCCAACGTCGTACCTCCACAAGACCCAAAATCACAGAGAACGTCACATATGTTCACTGCTTTTAAAGGATCTCAGTTTTATTTCTATCTGCTATTACTGCTATCTGCAGCTGGCGTTGTGCCGTGCGGTGGCCCTAAATAGTCTCCCCGTACAGCACCCATAGTGCAGATTATATTTTCCTTTGAAATCAGCGAGGGTATTCTGAGAAATCAGAAAATTAATATCGGTTTAGAATCATTTTCTAACCAACGTTTAATATATTTACTACTGACAATCACGTGGTATTGTTTACATTCAAACCGATAAATGATCAGTGACACACACTGCAATTGAGACAGAAGTTGAGGTTAGATATTAGAGTTTTCTCCTATAGCGTGTACTCTACTGAAAAATAAATGGGTGCAGTCCATTCAGAAATTGAACATTTATTTAAAGAAAGTAACATAAGAAATCCCGGTTGTTTTGTTTTCGCAAACATTTCAATGTTATTGTGTTGGAAGCACTATATGTTCATAATAATAATAATGTGTCTTTATTTTACGAGGATAACATATTAAGCATCAGCTTATCTTACATATGGTCCTCAACAACACACATACAACAATAAAACAATAATATATACAAACAAACAATACAATATCAACAATTAAAAGTATAGTTAATTTTGTCTAGGAATTTTTAAAAAAGAAATATACAAATTTTTGTAGTTAAGAATGTGATTGCAATGATTTAAAATGGACAATGTCATTTGATATCATACTAAAACATTAAATTCCAGCAGAGTAATTTTAGCACAGGAATGAATAAAAAAAAACACGGATAAGAACCGTCTGAATACTTACTTAAAATTGTTACAAAAAGTTGTGGTTTAGAATGTGATTGCAATGATTTAAAATGGACATTTGATATACTAAACATTAAATTTCAGCAGAATAATTTGGCACAAGAATGAATAAAATGCAAGGATTATAAATTGTTACGTATTTGGTGATATCGATTAAGAGATAAACTTGATGTATAAAATTATAAATATTGGGATATAATCAAAGTTACATAAGACAGTATGTTTATTATGATTCTGATTTCCTACACACCAGACCTGGACAGTAACGAAAGAAAAATAAAATATTGAGACTTGTTCGTTCTAAACTCTTTTACCATCCAGCAGCCCTTCCTACGACAACTGACTCACTGCATGCCGTCAGATACTTGCACGTCAGCGGGTGCCGAAGTGTTTGCGAAAACGAAACAACCTGGATATCTTATGTTACTTTAATTCAATAAATGTTCAATTTCTGCATTGACTGTGCCTAGTTCAGTCAATAGAATAAATAGTATAGGAGAAAACTCGAATTTTTCATCTCAACTTTGTGCGTCACCCATTCCATACCACGTGTTTATCAGCTGTGATATGTGGCCCTATTTGGATTATTTACGTATATCTGTGTATCGACTGTCCTGTTGAATGTTGAAAAATCACAGTAATTATTTT
The DNA here is from genome assembly GCA_964017185.1 of Rugalucina vietnamica. Lineage (NCBI taxonomy): Eukaryota > Metazoa > Mollusca > Bivalvia > Lucinida > Lucinidae > Rugalucina > Rugalucina vietnamica. The sequence goes on from OZ024873.1 coordinate 61,489,698, forward strand.
TGGCTCAATGTTGCCAGAATCTTTAGGGTCACTGAAGAGGCTTAAGTAGGCGAAACCGCGATATGGCCCATTCCCGTCCTTTCTAATATGTTCATCTCAGTTTTATTTTTATTTCTAAGATAACCCAAACCCCCAAAACGCGTTTTGTAAGTTTGTCTATATCAGATTGTACAACTCTCCTTGGCTATGAAATAATAACTATTTAAGATAACTACATGTCTGAAGTTTCCTTTTATTCCTTTCACAAGATATACGGGAGATATCCGTTAAATCACCTTGTAATTGTGAGCCAAATATATGTATAAATATAATAATAGGACCGTCGCAACAACTCATAATTCACCATCAGGATAACATGTGCGTGTAATGTATACCCCCCCCCCCCCACTTTTACCCCACGTTAATCTAGTAAAACTGGGGTATGCAGAGATACAGCTATCCTACGTCTTTGCTCCAAAACATAGATTTTGGGTACTCTTTAGAACCGCCTCGGCGAGGAAATATAGATTGTGGGTACTCGTTAGAACCGCCTCGGCGAGGCGGTTCTAACGTGTACCCACAATCTACGTTTTGAGCAAATAAAAGAAAATTATCTATTTTTTTTTCCAGTGAAATGTGTCATTTTTACAAAAAAAAAAATCTGAATATTGCATGGGCGTGTTTTCGTAATGATTTATAATTCATTGTAATCTAAAGCCTCCAGATCTGTAATACATTCAGTGACTTCAGTCTGAACCATTAAGTTAAAATAACTTCAATTTATAGAGTCCCCTGAAGAATACAGTGAACTGTTTACCTCGTCTGAGTAGATATAGGCTCTCCTGGGTACAGACAACCCATTTCTCCACAGCCAGCAATGTCGACCTAATTACGGTGGCTAACACTGTCAGCTGTTTTGGCGGCAATCGAGTCGTTCTGTGATAAACAAGACAAGTGTTGAAAATCAGCAAACCACACCCAAGACTAGTGTTAAGTCACAGCAGACCCGTATCTAGAAATGATTTATCTTCCTTTCATGGTGTTTTACATTACGCTTCATACTTTTGATGCAGCGTAAAGGAATTGCGGTAATAGAATCGAGACACAGGTTGACTATTGACTAATCGGCTAATATTTTGTAACAACCCCTAGTCACTTTAGACTGTGATTTCTCTAGAACCGTAAACGTTAGAGTTGAAATGAGAACTACAAAATTTCAATAAATGATCATAGATTATAACATAGTATTTGTATTTTCTGACGCGTTGCGTTATAAGTTTGGCTTTGTATAGGTACCAATAGTTGCTTTTAGAATTTGTTCATTCCAGAGCCAAACATACAATCCAATTTGTCGCTGTGACATTTGAGCCGTCCCGTGAGAAAACCAACAATGTGGTTTCCGAACAGGTCCGACATAAACCAAGCTGTATAATCACAGAAGCAGGGTAGAAGCTTGAAATTTCGGATTTAGGAAGCCTTGCAGAGGAAGTGTTCTATCCGGGTAGCGAAAATAAAGGCGCTGATCAGCTTCACAGTTACTGAGAAGCTGATCTGCATCTTTGTTTTCGCATTTGCAGATTCTCAACACGCGGCTCATTTAATGCGATTTTAGTTGCCTATATTAGATAAACTTTACGAGAATGTACAAGCAGTTTTGATATATTAGTCTAGAATTTATTACAAGCATTATAAATATAACACAAAATATAGCTCCAAGGATATAAAAGCAACGAAACATACAGTAAATAAAAATTAATGAGCCCCTAATGATGTACATAACCAGACAGACTTAACTGCACAAATTGTGCATTGAAATAGATTGCGGAAGACTTTCCATGGTATTTCTTATTTCAGAAGGTAAACAAGCCAAATGAAGCACAACCGTGTGTTATCGAAATACATGAGATTTTATTGTGTTATAAGATTAAAAAGGTGCAAGTAGGCAAAGATCAGGAAAATGTGCAATCAGAAAAAGATTCCCACTCCAAAAACCGAGGTGGGAAAAACCCAAACCAACAATCAGGTACTGATACCAAGAAAACATTTTGTATGCCGAATAAGCAGCTATTTTCCCAATAGGTGGCCACTCAGTTACCTTAACTAAAAAAATGAAAACATACATAAGGCGCCAACAGCACAAAAATTTCAAACACCAATACATAAAACAAAAAGAACCACCACAGAAATATCGACTTGGAACGATCAGTAGCACACAGTTACGTGCGGGCTTAAATCGATTTTACATGGCCATAACCTCACCCTCAGCTTCTGCAGTGGTTCATAACATTTAGCTAGTTCTTCGGTCCTCGTGGTGAATCTCTAACTAGTCAATGAATCATCAAGAACAAACAAATAAATCAAGATAAACATCCTGATGAAGCAAAAACCAGGACTCACAGATTCAGGAAGCTGCCCGACGAGGGAGATCCCTGGGCGCCGAATAACTTACTAACTCCGGAGCAAAAGAAAAACATCAGTTGGACCCCGGTGGGCCAAGCAACAGACAAGAAACTACAACAAAAAAAACTACAACAAAAAAGCAATTTGTTAAGCATTAAATCTATATGTTTTTAAAATTTTGTTGGTATAAAAAGTAAATTCCGACGGGTTCTTTCTGTCTTGCCAGATTCGCGCTCATTTGTAGAATCACAATGATTGCCCAAAATACAGCTAAAGAGATAAAAGCATGAAATTTATAAACAGTGTTTTAGTTCAGTTCGAGTAACTGAGTGGCCGCCTATTGGGGAATAGCTGCTCACTCGGCTTACGACATGTTTTCATGGTATAAGTACTTAAGTGTCATTTTAGTTTTTTCCCACCCCTCGGTTTATGGAGTGGGAATTTCTTTCAGGTTGATTGCGCCATTTCCTGATCATTGCCTACTTGTACTTTTTTATAAACAGTGTTTAAAATATCTTTTCAGGAAGAATTCGGCATTGTCCAAAGTCAAGACCAGAAAATCAGGTGTATACAAGGAGGAAGGCCGCGAAGATGCTCATGACCATTGTTATACTGTTTGCCATCTGTTACCTCCCGGTCCATATTCTGAATATCTTGATGTAAGTGGATTTACTTTAATAAGTGAGCTGCCTCAATGATAAAACCAACAATCTGCATATGCGAAAACAAAGACGCAGATCAGCTTCGCGGTTACCGAAATTTCAAGCTTCTAGCCTGCTTCTGTGACTGTGCAGCCTGATTTGTGTCAGACCTGTTCGGAAACCACATGGTTGGCTTTCCCACGAGGCGGCTCAAGTCATTCAAAGTTAGTTGCTATACTCCATCACCATCCGTATCGCCTTATACCCCACTATCATATGAGCCACTGCATGGCAAAACCAACACAAAACCAACAATTTGGGAGTCCGACCAGGTCCGACACAAGCCGGACTGTGCAGTCACAAAAGATGGTTGGAGGATGGAAATTTTGGATTTAGAAAGTAGAGGAATTGTACTATCCGTGTAGCGAAAACAATAGAGCTGATCAGCTTCGCAGTTACTGCGAAGCTGATCTACGCCTTTGTTTTCGCCTATGCAGATTGTTTGTTTTCCCATGCGGCGGCTCATATGGTAAAACTGGGTTTTTTTTAATACATTTTTATCCAAAACATTGATTGTGAGTACTCGGTAGTTACGTGTACCCGTTCACTTCAGAATCATGTGCTCTCCGTTCATTCCCTCGAATCCTGGATAATTGTTGTAAATTGTTTTAGTCATTCACTGACAATTGCCTTAGCAGCCAGTGTTTCCCGTTTATACCCTGAACATGTTGATGTAAGGGGTTTGCTAGTATGAATAATCTAAATCATTCAAAGACAGTCGTTCTAGAGTTCATTTTCAGTGAATCTTGCTCATATACGTTAATTGCTGCGGGTGGCTTTGCCATTTATATAAATCCGCTCAAGGAAAATCGTTTTAGACTTCATATCCTGAATGATACTGTCAGTCAATGATAAGGTACAAGTAGGCAAAGATCAGGAAAAGGCGCAATCAGAAAAAGATTCCCACTCCAAAAACCGAGGTGGGAAAAAACCAAACTAACAATCAGGTACTTATACCATGAAACATATCGTAAGCCGAATGAGCAGCTATTTTCCTAATAGGTGGCCACTCAGTTACCTTAACTTAACTAAAAATATGAAAACATACATAAGGCGCCAACAGCACAAACAATTTTAAACACCAAGACATAAAACAAAAAGAACCACTACAGAAGTATCGACTTGGAACGATCAGTAACACAAAGTTACTGGCGGGCTTAAACCGGTTTTACAGGTACCTGACCTCACCCTCAGCTTCTGCAGTGGTTCACAACATTTAGTTAGTTCTTCGGTCCTCGTGGTGAATCTCTAACTAGTCAATGAATCATCAAGAACAAACAAATAAATCATGATAAACATCCTGATGAATCAAAAACCAGGACTCACAGATTGAGTAAGCTGCCCGACGATGGAGATCCCTGGGTGCCGAATAACCTACTAACTCCGGAGCAAAAGAAAAACACCAGTTGGACCCCGGTGGGCCAAGCAACAGACAAGAAGCTCCGGCCCCAACCAACTAAAATGAATAGCTTTAAGTCGGGGCCATCATAGAGTCTGACGCCCGACCCACCGGCGTGCAATTAAAGAAGGCAGCATAGTTATCAACCATGATTGGGTTAAAAACTAAGCATGCAGACTGTCGCATAACATTCAAGTTATAACCTATACGTCTGTAACGTGATATGATTTTTCCGAACTGAAGAGAAAAATCATTTATTCCTTTAAGTTTCTTTAATTTGTAAACCAAGTCACCATAAAATTCAGGTTCCGAAAGGCCCTCATTTAAAAGTGTCTTTAACCCAACATTATATTTGGAAATCAATTCATAGTGTCTACGATAAAATTTAGAAAAGGTTTTTCGAAGTTTATGATACCGATAGCCCTGTTGGAGAAGTTTTGCCGTTAAACATTTATTTCGAGCGTTGAAGTCTGTAACATGATTGCAGACTCTAGCAAACCTAATAAGTTGCGAAATGTATACACCATAAGAAGCACGACGAGGAACGTCACCATCCAAAAAAGGAAAATTTACTATATCAAAATCAAAGTCATCGCGCTTATCATAAATTTTAGAAGAAACAAATCCATTTGCAACAGAAAGATGTAGATCTAAAAAGGGGGCTTCGGTATCTGAGATATTAGCTTTGTTCAACTGAAGTTCAGGTGGATAAATTTGATTGACCATACCTTCAAAATAAGGGTTGTCAATGTTCAAAAGGTCATCGAGGTACCTAGATGTGGAATTAAAAGCCTCGATAACATCAGCTTGATTATCATGGTTAAGAGAATCCATGAAATCTCTTTCGTAGCAGTATAAAAATAAATCAGCTACGAGAGGTGCGCAATTTGTACCCATCGGAATTCCAACAATTTGTCTGTATAACTTGGTCCCAAATCTAATATAAATATTATCAAGGAGATAGGATAAGGCGTCGCACACATTCTGACATGACCAAAGGGTATACCGACTTTGGTCAGAGGAAGTGAAAAAAGCCTTTGTTGCTTTAGAATCTTTCATATGCTGAATACCTTCTTGTAAGTGATTTTGCTATTAGTTTAAATCATTTTGGGATATCCAGTTTCGAATCCTGTGATCCCAAGCCATCAATATCCTAAAGAAAAGCATAGAAATAGCACTTTTTGCAATTTTTTGTCTATTTTTCACCATTTAACATCATTTTCAACTACCGGTTCACGCGACGAACAATCGTATATCATGAAGTAATTATGAAGTATCATACAGACATATTGTATGCAAAGTATCATTTTGTTCGTCGTGTGGGCCGGCACTTAAAAACTAAAAAATGTGTTCAGAAATGGTCAAAAATAGACAAAAAGTGCCAAATATGGTCTATCTATGGTTCGTCTGCGCGTTCCCAAGGCAACGTATTTAGGATTAGTGAAGTACTTATTCTGCTTTTAAAAGATGAGACATATGGCTGTTTTTAGAAAAGGTTTTCTCACCTAAATTCCAAAATTTATTTTGTAGCAAAATCTGAGGCCCAAAACTGGCCTTAAACACCTTAGGCCTTTGTTATTAATAAACTTTTTTTTCTTTCTAATACCGTGCGATGTTTCAAATATTATTACAAAAGTCTTATAGAACATAGTTCTTTTTCTCTTGGTTTTCTGTAATACACACAATGAGCAACTTGAATAATGGCAAATTTCAAACCTTTGAATTTTTCCAAATACATCATGGAAATATACAACAGTTATTGAAATTCCATTAAATTGCTAGTGCATCGTGCAAAAATCAGATTTATTGTTTTGTCTTCTCAGTGACATTAGACATTTGTTTGGTGCATGTTACATGTACCTGCTTTACCATTCATACAAAAGCAAAGTAAAAATATAGAAAGGTACAAGTACGCATGATCAGGGAATGGCGCAATCAGAAAGAAATTCCCACTCCATAAACCGAGGGGTGGGGAAAAACTAAACTGACACTTAGGTACTTATGTACCAAGAAAACTTATCGTAAGCCGAGCCCAAATAGGCGGTCACTCAGTTACCCGAACTGAACTAAAAACTTTAAAACATACATAAGGCTCAAACAGCACAAAAATTCGTCTACAAAAAACAAAACAATTAGAACCACAACAGAATTATCGCCTTGGAACAATTAAATCAGCAATATAAAATTACTGGAGGGCTTAAACCGATTTTACAGGCGCTTTTTTCAGAAACCTTTTTCAGTTTATTGAAAAACTACTTGCAGGTTTTAAGAGAAAGGATTATGTCAACAAAAATACGTTGGTTTTACTTTTTAATAAAACGTTTATTAAAAGGAGATTCTATGTAATCCTCTTGAATAAAACAAAATAAAAACCTGAAAATGACAATACTCGCTATTTTATCATAGTCATAAATTGTAAATTGATACAGAAAGACGCTCTGTACATTAAGCTAAATTACATATTTCTCCTAGATGCCATTAGTATCTAGTTGCAACATCCCTTGTCCCTAGATGAGGCTTGTAAAATGAGAGGCAATATGTAGAAACAAATGCTATTTCGTCTTCGATTGTTTCCCCTCTATTAGTTATTATAGTTACTCGCATTCATTGTTCGAAAACGGTTCTCTATTTGAGAATTTTAGCCTTCCTCCAAATACGAAGGCGCACATAAATCACTCGAAATTATTTACTTCCATATACTGGTTCCAAAACATGCTGTCAGCAGGTAATCGAAAATAGATCAAATACATCGAATCTTTCATACGAAGATCAGGCGGTATAGGTTATTTTGTGAAAAACGAACTTCGCCAATATGTAGAACCCGTTCAAATTGACTCCGAGTATATGATAGCTCTTAGGTTCAAGCAATCTAAAAAATGTTCTTATAATGACATGATCATAATATTTATGTGCCACCAGAGGGATCTGGGTACAGTAACCCAGATAGTATTTTAGATTTAGAAAATGAAATATTGCCACTGTTTAATTTGTGTAAGCATTTATATGTGATGGGCGACTTTAATGCCCGAACAGGCACTGTTGCTGAGTTTGCCGATTTTGATTTGAGTCATGCAAATGCGGACTACTATGGCATTGATGATAGTACTATTAACTTTATTAACAATGCGCACGAGCTCTGTACCAATAGCATACCTCTGTTAAGAAAGTCGCAAGACAAGACCAAAAATAATTTCGGTTTTAAGCTCATTCACTTATGTAAAAATAATAATTTGTATATATGTAATGGACGTATAAGTCCGGATTCATCATATGTTTCAACATGCACAAAAGGGAGCGTTATAGACGACCTTATTTCAAACATTAGCGGTCTTGTAAAGATCAATGAGTTTGTTGTTCACAAATTTTCCCCACTTTTATCTGATGTTCATTTCGTTTTCTATTAAATGTGAAAATGCTTAAGAATCAAACTAAGGTAGCCCAATTGTGTTATCAAAAATAGGAATCTTCTAAGCGCCTAGAATTTATAAATAACCTAGATAGAAACTATGTTCAATCTATCTTAACGACGCTTCATTCTCAAAATTTTGAAATAAATAATATTGTTTCACAAATTAATAACCTATTCATACGAAAAGCAAAGACTACATTTAGGAAGCTAAATGTCATATCGACTAAGGTTAAACGTTCAAAGCCATGGTTTGGTCTACAGTGCCGCATGGCTCAGAAAAAGTATCACACGGCGAGAAGGTTAAACAATATTGAAAATTCAAACGCTTCACGACGAAAAATGATAAATTCGTGCAAATGATATAAATCTACGATGAAGAAGTACCGAAACTTGCATTTACAAAAACTCTAAAATAATATACGTAAAATGAGAACTAGCAAACCCAAGGATTATTGGAAATTGATAAACAGTATTGATAAAAAACGCAACGAATCACCAATCTCTATGGAAACGCTCTTTAACTTTTTTAAAACGCTTAATATAAACGACATTGACGCATCACAAGAAACTCATCAACCGGCTAAGCCCGCCGCACAACACAACATAAACGAAAACAATAATATTCACATTTTAAATGATCCAATTACTGAATCAGAAATATATAACTCGATCAAAACTTTGAAACTCAATAAATCGAGCGGAAATGACGACACTGTTAATGAGTACATAATATCTACGAAACATATCATGATGCCGATATACGTATTTAACGCTATCTTAGAATCGGGAAATATCCCAACTGACTGGTTAACATAATTCCTATATATAAAGGTAAAGGAAGTAACCTCGATCCAGGAAATTATCGCTTTATAACGCTACTTAGTTGTCTAGGGAAACTATTCACTAGTATACTTAATAATAGACTCTACAAATATATAGACGAAAATAATATATTACTAGAAAATCAGAGCGGTTTTAGAAAAGATTACTCAACGCTTGATAACATTTTTTCTCTTTACTCTCTTCTCGAATAACACAAAAGCAAAAAAAGGAAATTATACTGCTGCATCATCGACTTTACAAAAGCGTTCGACAATGTTTGGCGAATCTGTCTTTGGCAAAAACTTCTTAAAGAAGGCATATAAGGCAAAATTTTAAATGTTATCAAAAATATGTACGCTGAAATTAAATCATGTATTATGTTAAACGGAAACAAATCAGAATTTGTCAACTGCGAAAAAGGTGTAAGACAGGGTGAAAACTTATCTCCCTTACTTTTCTCACTTTACCTTAATGATTTAGAAGATTTCTTAACATCAAAAAAACCGTAGCGGTATTGAAATTGACATAAATGAAGACCAAATTGAACTTTATATTAAACTTTTTGCAATCCTCTATGCTGATGACACTATATTGATGAGTGATGATGAAAATCATTTTCAGAATTTACTAAACTATTTTGCAGAATACTGTAAGCGATGGCACTTGAAGATTAATATAAGTAAAACGAAGATAATGATATTTGGAGGAAACTTTCAATCAAATAATGAAATATTCACCTTAAACGGAAGTGTAGTAGAAATTGTGAAAGAATTCAAATATCTTGGCATACTGTTTACACAAAATGGTAGATTTGTGCAAAATACCAAAAAGTTAGCAGATATAGCATGTAAATCCATGCACCTATTACGTAGACGAATTGTTAATCTTAATCTACCAATCGATTGTCAACTTAAATTGTTTGATCAAACCGTTGTACCCATTTTACTATATGGCTGTGAAATCTTTGGATTTGAAAATATATACGCAATAGAAAAAATCCACTTACAATTTTTAAAAAGTATATTCAAATTGAAAAAGAGTACACCTAATGTAATGGTATATGGTGAATTTGGAAGATACCCTCTCGAAATATTGGTTAAAATACGCATGGTTAAGTTTTGGTTCAAATTACTACATGTATCACGAAAGAACACCAAAATAGCTTGTACAATGTACAAACTATTATACTATCTTTTTAAAGACGATATATACAAAAGTAAATGGATTTTGAAAATACAAAGTATACTCCAAGAAGCAGGACTTAATTATATTTGGTTAGACAACGATGTTCAAAACATAGATCATCTATGTAACACGATAAATACCAGATTGCAAAGTCAATTCGTTCAAAACTGGAATCAAAAAATATTTGACACCTCAAAATGCTTAAATTACAGGATTTTTAAAACTACTTTTACATTGGAAAAATATGTTACAGAAATGCCATTGAAATCAGCAATTACATTAGCGAAATTTAGAACTACAAATAATAAGCTCCCAATAGAAAAGGGAAGATGGGATGATACAAACCGAAATCTGCGTATTTGTAACTTATGCAACAAGAATGCACTAGGAGACGAATATCACGTACTGTTAGAATGTGACTTTTTTGCAACTCAAAGACGATTGTTTATACCTAGATATTATTGGAATCATTGTAACTCTTTAAAATTTTCAAGCCTACTGTCAACTAATAACACTAAACTTTTGAAGAAATTAAGTGATTTTGTAGCTATTGTTTTACGCATGTTTAAATAGGTTCATGTATCTATTTAGTATCAAATGCGGTGTCCCCGCTAAACTGTGCACGTATCTTTAATTATATTATTGTCTTTTTGTCCATGATCAGTGTATATTATCTCATATGTTGTATTGTACAATCTGAGAGTTAATAAAGGTATGTTCTGCTCTGTTATGTTCTGTTCTTTATATTGTAATCGCAAGAAATACACCACAGCATTCAACACGTTTTCTTTTTTCTGATTAATTTATTGTATTATATAATCTATCGCTCTAGGTACAATGGAAGCCTTAATGATTGGGACGGAGTTGCCATAGTAACCTACGCATTAGTGTCCCGCGGACTCTGCTACTTTAATAGCGCCATGAATCCAGTTATTTATAATTTCATGAGCGGTAAGCATCATTTTACCTGAATTCCCTATTAAAAAAGCTTGGTAATCTAACGAACAAATGAAAATCTATTTATTTTTCATGAGTCAAAATTAGTATTTGATTATTTTAACTTTCTCAAGACTGAGAAAAGGGCGCACGCAAACAACAAAGTAAACGATTATTTTTGATCGTCAGACGACTTAAGCTTAATGAGGGAAAAAAACAGAGAGAGAGAGAGAGAGAGAGAGAGAGAGAGACGGGCAAATTTGTTTTGACACGAAGCAGGAAACACAATACTTATGTGTGATTAAAGAATATGATAATTAGATGACCACTTCATGCGTGCGCCCTTTTCTCAGTCCAAGTCTTTGATTCTCAATATTTTAATTCAGTTTTACGTCCCTTTCAAGATCATTTCAGCTCATATGAGACGGGCCAATCAGTAGGAGGGCGAAAACGGGGGGACCCCGGGAAAAATCACATTGCACACCCGCAATCAGAACTTGGCTTGTCTCTCATGTGGCCAGTGCGGGGCTCAAACCAACACCAAACACCGCGGTGAGATGATCGAGTGATTAAGAAACAGCTCTCTTAACTGCTCGGTCACGGGGGCCGCCAAATTTTTAATTACGGTCGCTATAAAAATTCGTCGTGAAATATGAAATACACATTTTCGCCCTGACCTGCAACAATTGTTGTTAAGATGAAAATGGTAACAAAGTAGCATGCGTAATTGATTATTTGCCGTTTCGTTTCAGCAAAATTTCGTCAAGAATTCAAAGCTGCCTTAAGTACTTGGAGATGCAGCCGTAAACACCAAGGAAAGGCGCACATGACCTACAACTTTAGATCTAACCGCAGCGTAGTCACAAGGACAGACCGCTATACCATGAATACCCTATCAACAAGACCGAACTGTACGGGTCGATCGGCATCCCCGTGTTGTCGGTCGGTCAGCCCGTGTGGTAGATCGGTTAGTCCCTGTGGGAGGTCCGTCAGTCCATGCCGGAGGTCTGTAAGCCCGGCATGCAGGCGAACATCGCTATTATAGAACATGAAATTTTAAACTTGACAGCATTATGCTACCCGACGGTGTAAAAGAGGAGAAGTGTTAGGAAGCGATGCTAGACAGCGGGACAAATGAAACTGAAAATCAACATCCAAAGTAACTTGACTCAAGCATATCCAAAACATGTCTATAGATACTCAATTTACAATAACAAACAGACACGATACAGAAGGAACGTTGGGGTAAAATGGGAAAGCAATTACTTTTCAGAGGTAGCAAGGACAACTACCATATCCAAACAAACATAAAATAGATGTACAGATATACTATATACAGTAGCCAAAACGGAAACAGAACAAGCCATAGCATAACTACCACCTAAAGCGATCAGTTATAAATGGGGCTTCGAAACAACTAGTTTTACGATAAAGCAACATCATCCTCAGAAAACTCAGTTGCTCAGAGCATTTAGTTGGCTGTTCTGTTTGCATGAAACTCATACAACAAATAAAAAACAGAATAATCAAACAATTCCATTTATTTCATTCTTTTGTAAGATATCGAAGGAATAAAACTTTGTGGGTACATTTTTATTTCAACTTTGTATTCGCTATCAGAACGGTATCAGATCGGAACACATCTAAGCATACTTTAGCATACCGTGGGCCAGACTCGTTTTGGAACTAATATATACAGACAAGTCATCCGTATTACAATGGGTACCAGTTCTATACTACTTGTATCTGGTCTTCATTGCTATGAGAGAGACTTAATGTATTGTTTTCAGCCAGTAATCAAGTTGATATAATCGAAACATTCAAATCAAAATTTAGTCATGGTGTAACGTCTCAGTCAACCATTTTTAAGCAAGTCATGTAAGAACGGAGCAGGCTATTCTTCGGTCAAAATAGTACTATGTTGTGCTTTTAAAGTGCCCCGCGTAATGCAACAGTTACTGTGTACTCGACAGAGGACAAATGGTCTCTAACTTTGGAGTCTTGCACTCCACAACAAGGACATCGGCGTTGTCGAGGTTGATAATGAAACTCTTTGCTTAATTAGAAACAAATGAGCCACCCAATGGGAAAACCAACAATCTGCATAGGCGAAAACAAAGGCGCAGATCAGCGTCGCAGTAGCTGCGAAGCTGATCAGCGCCTTTGTTTTCGCTATTCCGATAGTACAATTCCTCTTCTACCTAAATCCGAAATTTCAAGCTTCTAGCTCTTTTCGGTGACTGTACAGGCCGGTTTGTGTCGGACCTGTTCGGAAACCACATTGTTGGTTTTCCAACGAGGCGGCTCAAATCACTACTCTTAACACATGATGAATAATGAACGTTTTGTTTTGGAAGCATCTTAGCTGATTAGCGAACACTTTTGCGTCTAAACCTGACAAAGAAGATAAAGGAATAAAAACGCACACCTAAAAAAATCAAATTAATGTTTTGTGATTATGGTCATATGCCTGTGTAATCAACATTACAAACCGTAAGAAATGCATTATCGTGTCGTTTTTCAATGAACCTAGTTAAATCATGGCAGTTTCAGACACTATCGTCAAGATTCCACTCACGTTGCAGATTTTTACTTTGTTTTGTCTGATTGTACAAGTAATCGGTTTTGAAAAGGGCGTCCTTATAAAAATGTATGTTGTTAAATTGTATTTTCAAAAACGAATTAGAGGTGCTTAATATCTCTGATTGAAACACATTTAAAACGCATCAATTTTCTGTTGATAAATCAAAAGGCAAAGAATACGAAGGAAATTGTGTCAGCCTTTGAGAGTTGAGGTTTTGGAATATTCAGGGAATCTTGATTCCTAGTTGATTGTAAACATTAATTTATCTTTAAGACTTGTGTGTCAATGACATTTGATACACAACAATTATAGCATTAAAATGCAATTTAGGTTATGTTCAAAAGAAAAGTGTTGTAGCTATATGAAAAAGCAAAATCTGACAAATGCAAAAATGCAAAGAAAATGGTTGGTCGTCTTATAATATACAACACGGTGGAGGTATGTTTCCAATCCAGAACCTCTCTAGTTACCTTTAGGCCACTTTGATGAGATGGTCGTTTATCCAGAAACCTTGTTCAAGACACTTTTAACTCTCCATAGTACTGTTAAACACCCTAGAGGTGGTGGCTCCGTCACGACATGGCTACAATGTTTGATTGGGACGTTTAATAATGTTTTGTATAGCCCTTTATTCTGAAATACACTTTAAGGTCTAAGGATTGTACCTTGGCTTACTCCATATTTGCGACCATATTGCCTTATACCTTGTCAATATGCTATCATTACATGTACTTTAATTGCTATTACATGACTGCGTAGAAAAAAAAAACTTTGACACCATTTTGGCTTGAATGAATATGAATCCGATTTCACGTTTAACACAACAAAAAGGTACAAGTTGGCAATGATCTGGAAATGGCACAATCAGAAAGAAATTCCCACTCCAAATACCGAGGTGGGAAAAACTAAATCGACAATTAGGTACTTATGCTTAGAAAACATAAAGTAAGCCGAGTGAGCAGCTATTTCCCAATAGGCGGCCACTTAGTTACCCGAACTTAAATAAAAATATGGAAGCGTACATTAGGTTCAAACAGCACAAAATTCGACACCAAAACATAAAAAAATGGAATCACAACAGACGTATCGTCTTGGGATGATCAGTGATATACAATTACTGGGGGCTTAAACCGATTTTACAGGCGCCTAACCACACCCTCATCTTCCACAGTGGTTCACACCATTTAGTTAGTTGTTCGGTCCTTCGGTGAATCTCTAACTAGCCCGCTTTCTAAATATTAGAGTTTTAACATGAAAGTATACGTTTGTGATGTTTGAATGGCTCATTAAAGAATGCATCAAGAACACACACTCCCTTTGGTATATTTTTCTTTATACAGGGCAAATCTCACATTCAAATATTAGACTTTGACAAAGGCATCCACTTACATTGTCAATAATCTATCACCGAGTACAAAATTTTATTTCATAATATTTACATTTCTGATGCAGTCTTAAATGAATCTATAGAATTGCAATGCGATTCATAGTTCCATGAACAACATCGTGTCACGCGACGTCACATGATCAAACATGACGTCATGAAAAACCATGGCTCTCGCCAATGTGATTGGACGTTGTAAACGTCATGACGTCGTCGACGCCGTTCCGCTGTTTCAACACACACTGTGTGTAAATTCTCTATTTGCTTATAAATGTGATTGCCTTGATAATTTTTCAACAAGCGATAGAGAGAAATGAATGTAAATATAAGCAATGAGTTTAATTTTCTGATGTTCATGGAGCTATGAACCACAGTGGGTCGCTGGCAAAGCTTACATGAACCCCTTCGGGGTTCATTCACTTTGCACGCGACCCACTGTGATTCATAGTTCCATGAACATCAGAAAAATTATTCATTTCTTAAATGAACGCTAGCGAAGTTACAAATATTTTAGTTTGTGATGCGTTATCTTTGTCCTTCTGTTTCATAAAAATGCTACTTATGAAACTATAAAAGTACATCAGTGCGTTAACTTAATGTATGGAGGCAGAAACTTTTCTGATCCACGCAAAGTTTGTTTGATTTATCAAAATTTCATTAAGCTAATTTCCATCCGGTATTCCCAGTAGGTAAGGACTTTTACAATAATTTGTTTTGTGAAATCATTAAAAAAAAAACATCTTCGGTTTTTGTACAACGATACGTCGTCATTTGAAAACAAAAATAAACAATCTACACGTTAATTTAGAGTTTATTCGAACTAAGCTGCTCAATTTAAAAAAACCAAAAAAAAAAAAAAAAAAAAAAAAAAACCAAAAAAAACATATATATACCGTACTCATTCTAATAAGCGCACAGTGCGCTTAATTTTTCAAAATAACAAAGTTTAGGTAACAATATATCTTTCTAATTAGCGCACACTACACTACGTTTTTTTTTTTTTTTTTTTTTTTTTTTTTTTTTTTTTCTAAATAGATTTAATAGATTTTGATCATTTAAGATAACGTTTTAATGCGGCTAATGCGGTGCTTACGTGTAGAATTGATGAAACATACCAATATACTAGTCGTCGATCACTTTGCGCAAATGTACATGTTTTTCGGAAACGAACAGGGTGGGTGCTTTTTGGAGCATGTGCGCTGATTAGAACGAATACGATTAATTATGTACATTGTATGTGTAAAATGCCATGTGCGCTACACAATAAATAAGGTCGATATAATTTTGGGGTGATTAGACAGTTTGCAAGAGGGCATGGAATCAGTATTCTCCGTGATCAACCAATTTCGTAGATATTGGTCATGAAAGTGTCTTCTACGATTGTTTTTTACCACTGTAAGGTAAGATAAGGTAAGGTAAAATGAGGTAAGGTAATGTGAGGTGAGGTGAGGTGAGGTGAGGTGAGGTGAGGTGAGGCAAGGCGAGGCGAGGTTAGGTAAGGTTTGGAATTAAATGTCTGTTCATTGCCGCCTTGGTTAATACTGTTTTTCCTTCACAAGTGTATTCCGAATTGTCCAGTTTCTGGCCATGACTTATTCTTGATGTACTTTCACAGTTTACCGTGTGTTGTATGACACACATGCCTCTTTTTAAACTATGTTTTAAGTTTTACGAAATTAAAAGGTAAACATCGGTTCTGAGTTAACAGGTTGGTGGTAGTTTTGTATTAGTTTTCGAAAACAATATCATTACGAAGTCGCTGACAGTTCAATAACCATCTGAAGATAGGGTTTGCATGACTGTTTCAAGATACATATACATGTATTCTTTGCACTTTGGTTTATCAACAGAAAATTGCTTTGTTTTAAATACGCATCAATCAGAGATTTTATGGGTTTTTTTTCAACTTCGGTTTTGAAAGCATAATTTAACAACATACATTTTGAATAGGACTTCCCTTTCAAAACCGCGTCCTTTTACAATCGAGCAGAGAGAAGTTTAAATTTGCATCTTGCAAATTTTGATAAATCAAACAAACTTTGCGTGGATTAAAGAAGTTTCTGCCTCTAAACATTAAGTTAACGCACTGATGTACTTTTTTATAGTTTCATAAGTAGCATTTTTAATAAACTGAACCACAAAGATAACGCATCACTAATTAAAATATTTGTAACTTCGCTGGCGTTCATTATTAAATAAAATTTTGTTCTCGGTGATAAATTATTGACAAGTTGTATTCTTACCTGTAACCTAATATTTGAATGTGAGATTTGTCCTGTACAAAGAAAAATATACCAATGAGACTGTGTTTTCTTGATGCATATATAAATGAGCCATTCAAACATCACAAACATATTATTTTATGCTAAAACTCTAATATTTAGAAGTCGGGCTAGTAAGAGATTCACCGAAGGACCGAACAACTAAATGGTGTGGACCACTGCGGAAGATGAGGGTGAGGTTAGGCGCCTGCAAAATCGGTATTAGCCCCCCCCCCCCTTCCACGGTAATTTTATATTACTGATCGTTCATAGTCGATACTTCTGTTATGGTTCCATTTTAATGTGTTGGAGTCGACTTTTTATGCTGTTTGAACTTTATGAAAGCTTTCATATTTTTATTGAAGTTCGGGTGAGTGGGCACCTATTGGGAAATAGCTGCTCACTCGGCTTACGTATTAGTGCTTAATTGTCAATTTAGTTTTTCCCACCTCGGATTTTGGAGTGGGAATTTCTTTCTGATTGTGCCATTTCCAGATCATTGCCTACTTGTACCAAAATGATATCAAAGCTTTTTTTCTACACAATCATGTAATAGCAATTAAAGTACATGTAATGATAACATATTGGCAAAGTATGAGGCAATATGGTCGCAAAGATGGAGTAAACCAAGGTACAATCCTTAGACCTTAAAGTGTATTTCAGAATAAATGTCTATTCAAAACAATATTAAACGTCATAGCCATGTCGTGACGGAGGCACCACTTCCCGGATGTTTACCAGTACTATGGTGAGTTAAAGTGTCTTGATCAAGGTCACTACACGATGGAGCCCAGCACCGTTCGCTTAGCTAGGCTAGCATACTTTTCCGATTAACTCATATAATCCTGGCGTCCCTTTTATGGGACATAGGCAAACAGAATAGCCCCAGATGTGACGCCGCAGAACGCGGCGTCCCATCTGGGGCTATTCTGTTTGCTTAGAGAATTTTCATCGTAAATTTGAATAAAATTTAAAAATCACTCCCCTGACGCCCCTAAAAATGAAAGTGGACTCACCCAAATGATAATGATGGGAAAATCCATTCGTCAAATATGGGTTAATCTTTGTCAAAGCCGATGATGAAACGCTTGCATAATTAGAAAGAAATTGTTATTCCGACACTTCACTGAGTGATGAGTTTTGGGGGTTTGTTTTCTAGAATTATCAAGCTAATTAAACTTTGCACTTCTGCGTCTAAAACTAACAGAAACAACAAAAAATTAAAACAAAAAACTTCAACCACCAAGGTTGTTTTTGTGGTCATATTGCTTTGGTAATCAACATTACAAACCGCAAGAGGTGCATTATCGCGTTATCATAATGGCGGTTTCAGATATTATTTTCAAGATTCTTGTCAAAGAGGCAGATTTTGATTTGCTTTGTCTGATTGTACAAATAATCGGTTTTGAAAAGGGCGTCCTTATCAAATCAAATTTTGTTACACTGTGTTTTCAAAACCAAATTTGAGGTGCTTAAATCTCTCATCCATACTTATTTAAAACGGATCAATTTTATGTTGACAAATCAAAGTGCAAAGAATATCACAAATAAAAAGAAGAGTGTATCAGCCTTTGAGATTTGAGGTTTTGGAACTATCAGGGAATTTTAAATTCCAGTAATTTGTAAACGCTAATTCATCTTTAAGTCCTGTGTGTTAAAGACGCATTGGTACGCAGAGTTTATAGCATTAAAATACAGTTTTGAGTCATCTGTGAAAGAAAAGTGTCGTAGCGATATTCACCATTTTTGCATTATTGGCTGGTTCCCAGCTCAGTAAAAATCAATATTGGAAATACAGGTAACCAAAACCTCAAGGTCAGGGTGGTTTTGGTTACCCGTATTTCCAATATTGATTATTTCTAAGCTGGAAACCAGCCGATAATGCAAAAATGGTGAATATCGAAGCTGAAGCTGACGAATGCAAACTGCAAAGCAAATGGTATGTCGTCTAACAATATACTCATACAAAGGTACAAGTAGGCAAAGATCAGGAAAAGGCGCAATCAGAAAAAAGATTCCCAATCCAAAAACCGAGGTGGGAAAAAAACCAAACTAACAATCAGGTACTTATACTATGAAACATATCGTAAGCCGAATGAGCAGCTATTTTCCCAAAAGGTGGCCACTCAGTTACCTTAACTTAACTAAAAAATATGAAAACATACATAAGGCGCCAACAGCACAAAAACACCAAGACATAAAACAAAAAGAACCACCACAGAAGTATCGACTTGGAACGATCAGTAACACAAAGTTACTGGCGGGCTTAAACCGGTATTACAGGTACCTAACCTCACCCTCAGCTTCTGCAGTGGTTCATAACATTTAGTTAGTTCTTCGGTCCTCGTGGTGATTCTCTAACTAGTCAATGAATCATGAAGAACAAACAAATAAATCATGATAAACATCCTGATGAATCAAAAACCAGGACTCACAGATTGAGTAAGTTGCCCGACGATGGAGATCCCTGGGCGCCGAATAACCTACTAACTTCGGAGCAAAAGAAAAACAGTTGGACCCCGGTGGGCCAAGCAACAGACAAGAAGCTCTAGCCCAGTTGCCAAACATGGATTTGGCCTGTGACCTGGAAATGTGTGCCGCATAAAATGTTTTTATGGATTTCACTTCTTGATACCTTTCAGATGAAGAATCCGAGTGATGCCACCTTGGCATCATTGAGCATTTTGAAATATTTAAAAATTCAAAATGGCCGACAAATGGCGGAAAATATTGAAAAAATCAAACATAATACATGTATGTGAAGCAAAAAGGTCACTTCTCTTGTTGTCCTTACTGTCTTCTTCTGGTTCATCAGACCATGCCAGTTCAAAAACTGCATCATGGATTGTTTGAAAAAATCAAAAATAAAGATGGCGTTCAAGACGGTTGGCATAAACAAGAAAACAGCATCCCAGAGTTGCATATACTCAATGTTTTGTGTTTAAAATGCTCATTTTATGTTCTTATTAACTAAAACACCATAATTTAGTTTTGTGTACATGTATGTTTTGACGCTCCAATCATAACAAAAAGGCAAGATGGTGACCAAGATGGTCGCCGAAAATAAATGATATAGAGAACCTGGTCTCTAATAAACTGCCTTAACTGTCTTGTTTTTAACTTTACTTCATTTTGTTAACAGTTCAAGTTTGAGTTTAGTTCTGACCCAACATCATAACAATGATGCAAGATGGTGGTCAGAATGGCCGCCTTAATCTTAGTATAAGGGAAAATGGCCTCCGATTCAAAAAGCTTATCTAAATGTAATTTGTTAAGTTTTAAGTAAGCAGAATAAACAGAGGGATGCAAATCAACATCATATAATGAAAGATAGAATAGGCACTTTATTCTAAAACCGAGAATAGGTATTCGTCTGTGTCATTACCATTGTAATACTTAGCAAAATCATCAGCTATATTGTTCAACTTTTGCAACAATTGTTTCTTCAACTCAGTTGCATTTGCAAAACACTATACAGGCTAATTGATTTATGAAACGCCTCTGTTTCGATGATGAGCATGGTTGTTCAGAAGCATACCCGCAGCCAATGATTATACTTGAAGTATACTATCTGTTGCTGGAGCCACACTGTCTACTGTTGTAACTAGCATAAGCGCTCAGAACCCTTCAACATTATTTCGACCACCTGACTTAAGTTGGATATAAAATCATGTACCCTTGACCAAGCGTGGATTGTCAAATGGATGTCTGGACATGTATTGGTTTCTCATTGTTTTGCGTACATGGAGATTATATGCTTTAAGCTTGGGAGTGTTTATTAGCCTTTGCTTACCAGTTTTACATTAAACCATATATCTTACAGAAATAATTCTGCGTTGCTGCCATAACATCCTTCAAATGCGATAATTCCCCTGATATTATCTGGTAAAGTCTTACTCAGTTTAAGCTTGTCAGGTATGAAACCCTTTGACATTGATTTCAAACTGGACTGCAAGAAGGACTGCATCAGACTACGGTCTGATGTTTTACCACTCAACCCAATATTTACGGACCTTCAAATGTCCCTTTTATATGGCCCATTCCCTTTCGCATTAATGTTTTCTCTGCTCTTGAAGTGACTTGGTTTTACTTTTTATTCTTTTCGGTTTACATTGATTGTAGATTTTTAATCTTGAGCAATACATGGACGTTTGTGTAGGACGCTTACATATTTTCCTCAATGGTTTGCAACCATCTCACTTCTTGCCACTGTTACACTATGTCTACACTGCATTAGCGTTAGGTCCGAACACGATCGGCGAGTGTGCTTTTGATCAGTCTGTGATATCACAGCCCTTCTTCAATGTGAGATGGTCACAGTTTCATGCACAATCATGAAATACCTAAATCATCGTAGATGATCATCGTAAAGATGTCATCTGCTAGTGTTGAGAGAATGCTAGTGCTTTTTGTCAAACCTCTTGTCTTGCTGGAAAAGTTTTGGTTATGCTTTTAATGCTACAGTCAAAGTGACAATGGGTCGTCCACAGAATAGCACAGCCCCTCGGTGACGACTGTATCAGGCCAGCGCAGTGTATGTGGTTTTCTCAACTTATACATTTTGCTTCCAAACATATTATGTGTTCGTAATTCTCTTGTCCCCGCTGTCCCCCAACACTGAAGAATATTGGGAGCCAACTCCTGGGGATACACCATGGCAAGGTAAATCTACCGCCATTGTAATAGCCATAGAAGTGATCAAGCTATCATCGTTTGGAAACTTTCCAGCCAACTTTTTCAAGTGCATCCATCAATTTAAATCCATGCGCTAAGAAGACTCAGTCAAGGTTTACACGTGTATTTATTTAAAATGTGACAACAGCACATTATATATAAAGTTGTGATGTTGTATATCCCAATATTCAGAGTTTCTATGCACGTTTTAAACTTTTTCTGTTCTTAGCATTAGCGTAAGTTCGACTCTTCCTTTCATCTTTGTGAACCAGCTTTATCTGCGTTTCTCAGTCTGTTACACCCTTTCCGAATATGCTTCGGACCAAGCGCCTAGCGTTTTATAGCTCTACTGAAGGATTCACTACAATATTTTAAAACAAATGCGGTCCTCTTTTCTTCTTTATTATATTTAAACTGTAAATGTTACGAGTACTTTCATTTAGTGGTGTAGATTGATTTGCTTCCCCTCCCTTTAGTCTGCTAAATCAATATGCAACACATTAAACTAATGTTTTGTTCAGTGTAGAAGATCTCAGTCGTATTAAAATTACGTAGGGCACATACGCCCCAGTATCATTTTGCGGTGTCAAAACAAAACACGAACATTAAATTGCGATGTTTACACCTTAAAATGATCATTTCATACACAAGTCATTCAGTATTAGCATCACTGGAATGCTGCTGTAGCCAGAGAACATTAAAGTAAGAATATGATGATCCTCTTGGTCACCATCTTTTTTTATTGTTATCAAGTTGGGTCAAATAATCAAAAACAGTTCATTTGTTAACATAATTTGAACATTGAGCAAATGCAGCACTGGAATGTGATTCGATCAGAAATTATGTGCTCATATATTATGATTATGGCTGCCGTCTTGGCCACCATCTTGGCTCATTTTTATAATGTGGGAATAAACAATAAACCATGCTGCTCACAACATTATATGACCATTTCAAACGCGTTACATTTAGTATATTCTGCACAGGAATGGTGTTTTAATCAGAGAACACAATCTTTTAAATTATAATTATGGCGGCCATTTTGGTCGCCATCTTTTTTGCTGTTATCATGTGGGGTCATAATCGAAAACGAAACACTTACGTATTATGTGTACAACAAAAATGGACTTCGAAGCACAATACACTGTTTTATGCAACACTTGAATGCCGTTTTATTACGAAAATATTGCTTTTAGTATGATTGTGGCAGCCATCTTGTCCGCCATCTTGCCTCATAATAATGACATGGGGGTCAAATCTTAGAATTATCTTTTTAATATTGTTTACAGCGTAAATTGAGCATTTTAAACACAGAGAAATGAGTTTATTAAAGCCTGGGGTGCCGTTTTCTTGTTTATGGCGACCATCTTGGACACCATCTTGATTTTCTCAAAACGCTCAATGATGCCAAGGTGGCATCATGCAGTTTCTGAACTAGCATGGCCCAGTGAACTGGAAACCACAATAAAATTTCATGCGGCACCATCTTCCAGGTTATGCTGATGGCTACTGGACTACTCCGGTTCCAACCAACTAAAATGAATAGCTTTAAGTCGGGGCCATCATAGAGTCTGACGCCCGACCCACCGGCGTGCAATTAAAGAAGGCAGCATAGTTATCAACCATGATTGGGTTTTAAACTAAGCATGCAGACTGTCGCATAACATTCAAGTTATAACCTATACGTCTGTAACGTGTTATGATTTTTCTTAACTGAAAAGAAAAATCATTTATTCCTTTAAGTTTCTTAAATTTGTAAACCAAGTCACCATAAAATTCAGGTTCCGAAAGGCCCTCAATTAAAAGCGTCTTTAACCCAACATTATATTTGGAAATCAATTCATAGTGTCTACGATAAAATTTAGAAAAGGTTTTTCGAAGTTTATGATACCGATAGCCATGTTGGAGAAGTTTTGCCGTTAAACATTTATTTCGAGCGTTGAAGTCTGTAACATGATTGCAGACTCTAGCAAACCTAATAAGTTGCGAAATGTATACACCATCAGAAGCACGACGATAAACATCCAAAAAAGGAAAATTAACTATATCAAAATCAAAGTCATCGCGCTTATCATAAATTTTAGAAGAAATAAATCCATTTGCAACAGAAAGATGTAGATCTGAAAAGGGGGCTTCGGTATCTGAGATATTAGCTTTGTTCAACTGAAGTTCAGGTGGATAAATTTGATTGACCATACCTTCAAAATAAGGGTGTCAATGTTCAAAAGGTCATCGAGGTACCTAGATATAGAATTAAAAGCCTCGATAACATCAGCTTGATTATCATGGTTAAGAGAATCCATGAAATCTCTTTCGTAGCAGTATAAAAATAAATCAACTACGAGAGGTGCGCAATTTGTACCCACCGGAATTCCAACAATTTGTCTGTATAACTTGGTCCCAAATCTAATATAAATATTATCAAGGAGATAGGATAAGGCGTCGCACACATTCTGACATGACCAAAGTGTATACCGACTTTGGTCAGAGGAAGTGAAAAAAGCCTTTACTACAGTCTTGTAGTAACCCCTTCATCGAAGTTCTTTAGACGAATATGTCACAACATCATGAAAACATTTCCGTGTAGTGTATACCCCCTTAAACCCCCGCTGTTATATAGAAAAACGGGGGTTTTGCAGGGGTATACCTATTTTTCTTATTTTTGCTCCAAAACATAGATTGTGGGTACTCGTTAGAACCGAGAACCGCCTCGCCGAGGCGGTTCTAACGTGAACCCACAATCTATGTTTTGAGCAAAAATAAGAAAAATATCAATTTTTTTCCTGTGAAAATTTTCACTTTTAAAACCAAAAACAAAAAAATCTGTATATTACATGGGCGTGATTTCGTAATGAACTGCATAAGCATTAACAGTTCGAAGCACATACTTAACAGCACCGACCCGAGATTACTCCATGGAGTCGGTTCCTCTTCTGAGACAAGCCAAGTTCTGCTTGCGGGTGTGCCAGGTGGTTTTTCTCAGGGTCCTCCCGTTTTCGCCCATCTACTGATTGGCCCGTCTCATATGAGCTGAAATAATCTTGAAAGGGACGTAAAACTGAACTAAAAAAAAAAGAAAGAAAAAAACATTCCTCTTCAGGAAAGAGCTAGTCATTTTTATTCTTTTCATATGTTAGGTGAGACGCTATATTCTGTATCTGCCGTATTCAACGAAATCGAACAACACCCTCCACATATGTAATTGATTCATTGGTCATCCTAGGTGAGTTCTAGGTACGCTGTCGCCCCGACATGTGGTACACAATTATTCTGTAACTCGTTACATAAGCCATTTATTCAAAATATATTTGTTCAAACAAAACGGCGAAACCTACTAGACTCTACCAACTTTAATCAAGCACTAGCACTAATTATATCACGTACTAGAACAATTTAACGGACATGCTTTGTGGTCTTTAAAAATCAAAATAGACAAGATATGGTGTTACATACGTTACTTTCACAACTATACCGTGAAAATAGGTGTTTGAGATCCGAAAAAGTCTTATGGCATACTTCTTTCTTCATATTCCACAAACCGACCCAGTGGTAAGCGTCCGCTCCGGATCGAAGATTCGTGGGGTTCAATCTCACTGACGCCTCGTTGTGTCCTTGAACAACACCCACGATGTTTCTTTAGCAAATGTTCAAACTTGATGACTTAGAAAGTCGCATCCAAGTCGCTTGACGAGGATGATGTTTTCAAACTCATGGACCCATTTATCTAAGATAATGTGGTATTCTTTACAGCTTGTGTGCGCCTTTCGGAACTATTGATTTAGCGTAGTGTTTGATTCATAGAGAGATGTATCCATTAGATCGGGTGAAAGAAGAACATCGTCTTGACACGCAACTTCTCTTCTAAATTAATAAACACGATGCTTCTGATGGTACAATCATCTGATACGTGTGTCTTGATTTTATGCTGCTATCTTACATGTATCTTGTCAGTTGATTGCAATACATCATGGTTTCACAGAGATATGGTTCCATACTGGAACTCCTAACAAAGCACGATGTCTTGCTATCAGTCTGTCGTTTGAAACAAGCCTTTTTAAGACAGTGCTGACCTTTATGCACTCACCGGCTGAGATTCCACCCAATACAATGACATTGGTAAAACGAAAGCTAGGGATGTTGTTGGGACAAGCAATAAATTCCAAACTACTTTGTTTAAACAGGCGATTACACTTCCCAGAGCACTTCAAAAGATACACGAAAACATTTGCCGGTTTTATACCTCCGCACAATATACTATTTTTTCAAACAAACTTAAAGTTTCAAAATATTGTATCACATCTTTAGCTTCGAAAAAATAGTATTTCGGAGGTCATTAAAGACAAGGCATTCACAATTGACATGGCATTCAGATTCCCTTATCACATACAAAACATTTGCGATCATCAACTTCTCCCAGTTTCGAGTTATAAGTACCTTAATGTCATTTTGTTTTTCCCCACCCCTCAGTTTGTGGAGTGGAAATGTATCTCTGATTGCTCCATTTCCTGATCATTGCCTACTTTTACTTTTACTTTTACCTTTTCATTGGGACAACCAAGCATCTGAATTTAGCAAGCGCTGTGTGACTTTGGTATATCTTTTCAGTACCACACTTTTGCTTGAAAATCCTGTATGATCGAAGTCTATTTTGGCTTCTATTTATCAAGTTCACTTCTCAAGTACTCTTTAAAGGTAGATAGTTCTTGTTCATGGATATTATCTAATACATACTTTTTCGAGAAAGCGGCGTCATCATTAATTTTGGTTTTCCAAATTTAGATTGGACATCATTGAATAAGTTTTCAAAATTTAGATGGGGCATATGCGACTTGAGTATAAAAAGGTACAAGTAGGCAAAGATCAGGAAAAGGCGCAATCAGAAAAAGATTCCCACTCCAAAAACCGAGGTGGGAAAAAACCAAACTAACAGTCAGGCACTTATACAATGAAAACATATCGTAAGCCCGTCGGTAAGCCTGTTGAATGGAAGCCCGTCGGTAAGTTAACACTATATTACCAAACCCAGAGCTCGAATACTGAACCCATATTCAATTACCGAGTCCTTACATCTAGTGGATTCTGCGATATGTCTTTAATCTACACCATAATCGTCCTAATGATTTCCACTGCTTTACTTGAGCTGATATCCAACCAATGTCACCCTGAACTGCACGATTTCTTGTGTATTTGCCAACGCCAAGATAATCCCGGGAAGCACGGTTTTTGGACATTACGAAAACTTGCCCATGTAATAAAAAGAGATTTTTTGACCTTTAAAAACTGAAAATTTTCAGCCGAAAAATTTTGATATTTTTCTTATTTTTGCTCAAAACATAGATTGTAGGTACACGTTAGAACCGCCTCGCCGAGGCAGTTCTAACGAGTACCCACAATCTATGATTTTTGTTATTTTTGTTTTGGAGCAAAAAAAATGTTATGTTATGTTATTTTTGTTTTGGAGCAAAAATAACAAAAATAGGTATACCCCTGCATACCCCAGTTTTGCTATATATATAAAAGTGGGGTTCAAGGGGGTATATATTACACGGACGTGTTTTCGTGATGGACAGTTGCAATGCACGATCTTAAGTTGTACCCCAAATGCTGGACCCGTATTCAATTATTGGCCACACCAATGAATAAGCATTTGATTGGAAGTCCGCCGTTAAGTTTACACGTGTATATTACCAAATCCAGAGCTCGAATACTGGATCCATATTCAATTACTGGCCACATCAATGAATCAGCATTTGAATGGAAGCCCGCCGTTAAGTTTACATTTGTATATTACCAAACCCAGAGCTCGAATACAGGATCCATATTCAATTATTGGCTACATCAATGAATCAGCATTTGATTGGAAAGCTCGCCGTTAAGTTTGAAAAGGTACAAGTAGGCAAAGATCAGGAAAAGGCGCAATCAGAAAAAGATTCCCACTCCAAAAACCGAGGTGGGAAAAAACCAAACTAACAATCAGGTACTTTATACCATGAAACATATCGTAAGCCGAATGAGCAGCTATTTTCCCAATAGGTGGCCACTCAGTTACCTTAACTTAACTAAAAATATGAAAACATACATAAGGCGCCAACAGCACAAAAAAATTTTAAACACCAAGACATAAAACAAAAAGAACCACTACAGAAGTATCGACTCGGAACAATCAGTAACACAAAGTTACTGGCGGGCTTAAACCGGTTTTACAGGTACCTAACCTCATCCTCAGCTTCTGCAGTGGTTCATAACATTTAGTTAGTTATTTGGTCCTTGTGGTGAATCTCTAACTAGATGTAGTCAATGAATCATCAAGAACAAACAAATAAATCATGATAAACATCCTGATGAATCAAAACCCAGGACTCACAGATTGAGTAAGCTGCCCGACGATGGATATCCCTGGGCGCCGAATAACCTACTAACTCCGGAGCAAAAGAAAAACATCAGAAGGACTTGTATATTACCAAACCCAGAGCTCGACCTGCAAATTTAGCGACTGTATTTGCCATCACACTACTGTTCCAGAGATTCGGTCAACAAGAAACCTAGATAATTATACCAAAGGACTTTGATAACGCCTCACTATACATCGGTTATCATTTTGCTTAAAACTGGTTAAAATTAATCTTAAGTATAAAATACACATAATTAGTGTATATCTTAACATGATAAACAATATTTATTCATAAAGATGAATTTGCTAATTTGTTTTCTAATACTGTTTTCTTGATACGTAATGTTTTTGTTGTTTTGTAAAACAAACCCTTAGGACGGTTACGAAAAAGGCTTTTTGTGGAAACGAACCATCTCCGGAGATAGCGCACAACCTTGAGCACAAGAAAAAAGCAAAATATAAACAGGGTCTTTCGTTCAATGCCGTTTAAAGAGCTAGCATTTTTCGCTGACGCCAAGCGTAAAGTTGTCAAAACACACAGACATACTATTACAGCGACAGTTATTGTAATTTTATACAAGTCCGTTTTGAAAACTTTCGAATTCGTTTCCGATGATTCTACACTCAAAAATTAACGTTTTCTTCGTTAACGTTAAAGTGACGTAATTAGCTCTACCACAGTTTTAGTGCAATTGAAACAGAACTAACAGCATTTGCTTGGCTTTTGATGTTAATTACCAGAAATCATGCTAAACCTGATGAATATATTTCGTCCTCCTACTTTGTTTTTGTTGATTTTTTGGTAACGTTTGATTACTGGCGTTGACGTTTCGTGTTTGGTATGAAATTTAAGCAGACTGATTGTACTTTTCTGTTCGAAAATATTTTGCCGAAATATCCTGTGTTCTAAAAGAAATAATCATCATTGCAGCCAATTTATAGTGAGGCGTTTTCAAAGACCTTTAGTATATGTGTATTTTGGCGAAGAAAGAAATGCTTGAAAAATTCGCAGTGAAATTGTATTATATTGTGCAATTTAAATGAAACAATGTTTCATAAGCCTTTGTTTATCTAATTGTTAATTAAGCATGGGCATGGGAAATCCCGTTTTGCCACATTTAAACGCCAAGGGACAAACTATTTTCTGATTTTACGAAGTCTGGTACCATTCTGTACTGTTCTCCTCTGGTCGGAACATTCCGTTAAAGACACATAAAAGACATTTTGTCGAATGAATATTACCGAGAAACTAAGTAAGTTAACCCAAAGCTACTAGAAGTGCAAAATGCAGGTCATGATTTGACTAATAGTACATTGATGCATCGATGACCTATCTATCACTCAATGTTCAGAGAAAATATGTTTCATAATTAATTATCATTATGTTTACTTATTATTGTTATCTTTGAGGGAATGGGAAGGGATTTTTCAATGCAAGGCACAACTTTTTGAATCGGCTGCTCCAATGTGCAGAGCAGATTGGGAAATGAAATAATGTGTACAGCCAATTAATATGAGAAGGTCAAGTTAGGTTCTAGCTGTGGCATATGCATATTCGACATTTTCTCATGACTTGGCTTGATTTGATTGCATATAAATAAATATGATAAACAATTGTTTATACGCGTAAAAGGTTGAAAGGTTATTGATAATTGAGCCACCGCATCAGATAACCAACAATCTGCATATGCGAAATCAAAGGCGCAGACCAGCTTCGCGGTGACCGCGAAGTTGATGAGCGCCTTTGTTTTCGCTACACCGATAGTACAATCCCCCTTCTTATTAAATCCAAAGTTTCTAGCCTGCACCTAAGCCTGTACAGGCTGGTTTGTGTCTGGCCTGGTCGGAAACCTAAATTTGTTTTTTTTTTTCTCACGCAAAGGCTCAATTGATTTACTAATTTGAAACAGAATATTTCACGATCAGATTGCTAGGTTTGCCGTTCCGTCAGCGTTATTTTGTCGCGTTATTTTGTACAGACTCGATGTGTCGATAGCCAACGACAGAAATTGTTACATGTTAGCGTGGATCATAGGACTTAGGATAGTGAAAATGAGTTTTTGGAAGACGGTGTCAACGGCCCTTGTAGGGCTTCTGTTTTCCAAGGAAGTGTGCTACAAGGAGGAAGGAATAGGATGCTTCAGTAATAAGAGTCCTTACAACAATGTACAGGGACTTTTGCCTCAGTCACCCAGCAAGATACAGGTATACTGTATTTCATATTCATTTTAAATACTGGATCACAACAAACTATAATTTTAAACGAGGCGATTCTAACATATACCCACAATCCATGTCTTGAGCAAAAATAAGAAAAACAAAAAAAATCCAACGAAATTTCTCATTTCTTTTACAGCTGAAAAAAAAATCTCTGTATATTGCATGGGCAAGATTTTGTAATGCTTTAGCCACAGAAAAAAACGGAGACATGCTGCTGTAGATCTATTAGACTCGAAACAAAGACGAATTAGATTTGTGCGTAAATTCAAAATTATATAAGCTTAATGGCGATAGATTTTAATATATATGTAGCTTTAAACTAGAAATTAAATTTAATAGCTAATGGAAAAGACACAAGCAAGATCATAATTAAATTCTAGCTTATATTAGTCCCTATAGCTGCTAGTTGAAATGTTATTTGATCATATTCTGGATTTTCAGGTTGAATTTCTATTGTACACAAGACGTAATCAAAATCTTCCTCAAGATATCACCCGAGATCCTAGCCGTATAAAACTATCGAATTACAGAGGTTCAAAGAATACCAAATTTATCATTCACGGTTACAAAACTCATGCAAGAAAAAGTTGGGTTCTAACCATGAAGGATGCCCTTCTGACGAAGGTAGGTACCAAAACCATCGAAAAATAAATCGTACACTAGAATGAAAATAAGACATCAAGAGCACCAAGCAAAGATGTTCGGACTGTCCGTGAAACGCTACCATGTCCAACGAAGAAACGATATATAAAATTGAGCCGCCTCGTGGGAAAACCAACAATGTGGTTTCCGAACAGGTCCGACACAAACCGGCCTGTACGGTCACAGAAGAGAGCTAGAAGCTGGAAATTTTGGAGTTAAGTAGAGGAGGAATTGTACTATCCGAGTACCGAAAACAAAGGCGCTGATCAGCTTCGCAGTTACTGCGAAGCTGATCTGCGTCTTTGTTTTCGCCAATGCAGATTGTTGGTTTTCCCATGGGGCGGCTCAAATCTTACAATATGCCTGAAACGACTGTTATGATAATCGCTGTAAGAAAATAAATGTCATTTATTGTATAGTCAGAAAACCACATATGGCGAGTTACATATAGTTAACGCTGTCATTAACTCATTTAAGCCTGGCGCCCCTTTTATGGGACATAGGCAAACAGAATAGCCCCAGATGTGACGCCGCAGAACGCGGCGTCCCATCTGGGGCTATTCTGTTTGCTTAGAGAATTTTCATCGAAAAATTGAATAAAATTTTAAAATCACTCCTGACGCCCCTAAAAATGAAAGTGGACTCACCCTAATGATAATGACGGGAAATTCCATTCGTCAAATATGGGTTAATGAAGAACAGTATTTTGAGCCACGAAAACGTGTTTTCTCTCTAATTAGTCACGTATCAGCTTTGGTGGGCGTCAACAAAAATCTAATACTATGTTTAGAAGACAGATTCGAAAGAGCACAAAATAATTGAGCCGACGCATGAAAAAACAACAACAGTCTGCATATGCGAAAACAAATGCACAGATCAGCTGTGAAGTAATTGCACAGCTGATCATTGCCTTTGTTTTCGCTACACGGATAGTCTAATTCCTTATCTTCCTAAATCCGCAATTTCTATTTTGTAACCATATCCTGTGACTGCCCAGGCCGGTTTGTGTGTGGACCTGGTCGGAATCCCAAATTGTTCGTTTTCTCATGGAGCGACACAATTATCATTTTGAGTAAATTTCAGGAAGACTGTAACATCATCACGGTAAATTGGGAGAAAGGTGCCAAACTCACTGATTACAGACAGGCTGCTGCTAATACAAGAGTTGTCGGAGCAATGATCGCCGAACTAATGAAGGCTTTGCATAAAACTTCCAAAGCCAGTTATGACAGTATGCATCTGATAGGCCATAGCCTTGGCGCACATATTGCGGGATATGCAGGGGAACGTGTACCCGGAACAGGTCGTATTACAGGTACGATATGGTTGTATGTAGTGAGCAATGGCAATTTTCGCCTCGGTCGATACAACGATAGTGAAGACATCTTTAATAAGAAACTCTATGTTGTAGTGTTTAAGCATTAATTCTAGACAACTCAATCTACAGGATTCATACAATTACATAAACACGCCCATGAAAAATGCATATTTTCTTGAGCTGTAAAGTATGATTTTTAAGCTGAAACCTTATGATGATTTTGATAATATTGCTCCAAACATTGATAACTTGTGTACTCGTTAGAACCACCTCAACGAGGTCTAACGTGTACGGTAACCCACACTGATCTATGTTTTGAATCTAACATAAGGAAACTAGGCATACCCATATATCTCCCAGTTTTACAATATAAAAGTGGGGTTTAAGGGGTATACTTTTCATGGAAATGTTATCCTGATGTATTCCAAGAGAAACGAGTACTTGCCGACTCAGACACGCCAACTTCAAGTTCGACCAAGCTATGGGTTTTAAACTCGGATTAATTTATTTCTCCACAGGTCTAGATCCTGCTGGATTTCTTTTCGAGAATCAGGACCCGAAAGTGAGGCTAGATCCTAGCGATGCGAATTTTGTCGATGTAATACACACTGATGGTGACTCCCTCTCAGAGCTAGGTATAGAAGACATAGAACTGTTCCATGTTCTACACTGAGCCGCCTCGTGGGAAAACCAACAATGCGGTTTCCGAACAGGTTCGACACCAACCGGCCTGTACAGCTACAGAAGCAGGCTAGAAGCTTGAAATTTCGGATTTAGGAAGAAGAAAAAGGGTACTATCTGTGTAGCGAAAACGAAGGCGCTGATCAGCTTCGCGGTTACCGCGAAGCTGATCTGCGTCTTTATTTTCGCATATGCATATTGTTGGTTTTCTCACGAGGCGGCTCAGTATATACTACGCTTTGGTACTTAGTCTATAAGAACTGCTTCAAAGCATCAAATCATTGATTGAAAAGTGTAAGGCATTGGGCATGTTTTATTCTTAATACTGCTCTCCCATATACCGAATTTCCCTTGCGAATGCCCTTCCGAATGCAATTTTGAGCAAATTCGCATTAATCGCTAGAAATTCGGAAGCATTCGGTAGCATTTGTAAGCATTCGGTGAAAATTTCGTCGTTGCGAAAATTAGGAACATGCTCCTAAAATTCGCAAGGAAATCATATTCTTAACATATTCGTAAAGAATTCGTAAACAATTCGGATTGATTGCAAGACATTTGTAACACTCGCAAGCCATTTGCAAGGATTCGGTAGCATTAAATTCTATTGAGTTTTGATGTCCGTATAGAATCGCTAGTGAATCGCAACATTTTCACATTTAAGACTCAGTTTTTAGCATAATTTATTTATTCTGGCCCTATCCTTCAAGTAAAGGCCATATATAATTTATGGTGGTTAGCCTTAAGCTATCCATCAATGCATGATAGACAAACTGAAGTCCCGTGAAATTTTTGTTTGCCCAGTAAAATTGTCTTTTTATTGTGTACATCGCAATTTGAGAGAAACAGGAAAGTGGTGTGTGTGTTTCAAAAGAAGACTTGGATCAGTAATGAGCATTGTAGGTGATTTCATATTACATTGATATTTTTGGCTACAATGTTTGCGAATGAGTAAAAAATGAAAATAATTCGGCGAGCATTCGCTACACATTCGCTTCATTTGTAAGGTATTTGCAAGGCGTTCGTATTATTTGTAACGGCATTTGTAAGCGTTCGGAACATTCGTAAGGGATTTGCAAGAATTCGGTAGTGTGGATGGCAATCAATCGCAACATTCTTAAGACATTTGTAAGGATCCGCAAGCATTCTTAACGCTTTCGCAAAGACGTCGTTTTGTACAAGCCCCGCCCGCCCATTCGCATCATATTCGGTAATTTCAGCGCGAATTTGAAATTTTAGCATTCGCAAGGGATATTCGGTATATGGGAGAGCAACATAATAAAGGTTCAGGAAGCTCCCAAAAGTTTCAAGGAGGCCACGGTAAACCTTGGTAGAGGTAACAAAGACCTGCCTTATAGCCTGGGCTAAATGCGGAACAAAATGACAAATTATGTCATAAATGACATGTCAGTTCACGCATTTGCTGTACTAATTAGTATCTCAGGAACACGTAATTGATAAATAGCTTTCGTGAGCAATATTTGCAGTTCTAGCTACAATAATTGCCTTTGCGGTTTGGTTAACTATTATTATTCATTACGAAAACTTGCCCATGCAATATGTATACAGAGATTTTTAAAGTTGTAAAAAATGAAAAATTTCAGTAGAAAAATTTTGGTATTTTTCTTATTTTTGCTCAAAACATAGATTGTGGGTACACGTTAGAACCGCCTCGCCGAGGCGGTTCTAATGAGTACCCACAATCTATGTTTTGGAGCAAAAATAAGAAAAATAGGTATACCCCTGCATACCCCATCTTTGCTATATAAAAGTGGGGTTCAAGGGGGTATACATTACACGGACATGTTTTCGAGTTGTCTGCATTTTTTAGGCCATAAACGAACTACAATACATGTCATAATATCACGTTTTTATTAGGCTTTGGATTAGAACAAGCTATAGGCGACGCAGATTTCTATCCAAATGGTGGCACTGATCAGCCTGGGTGCACAGATAAATGGTATAAACATCTATTCAGCCTTGTATCAGGAACAGTCAAAGGTGCGTATACATGTATTATAATTACCACTTGTATGGTGAATAAGCGTGTAACAATTCACTTATTGCAAATGTTACAATGTTATATCTTTTATTAGATATGTGAGTCGCATCATGAGAAAACAAACATTTTGCATACGCGAAAACAAAGGCGCAGATAAGCTTCGCCGTAACTGCGGAGCTGATCTGCGCCTTTGTTTTCACTACATGGACAGTACAAACCCCTCTTCTTCTTAAATCCGAAATTTCAAGCTTCAAGACTGTACAGTGCGGTTTGTGCCAGACCTGTTCGAAAACCATATGGTTGGTTTTCTCATGACGCGGCTTATGTGAAGAAGAGTTCAAACATTATATTGTTAGAATGTTTTGTTCTAGGCTCCAAGACACTATTTCTATTTCGCTTACTTTCTTTAAATCATCTTTTTACATGTAGTTCCTTTTTCGTTAATGCTGTCTATAGTTTCAGTCATTGCTTATCAAAATAAAGTACCTTTTTATCGTTAAATGCCACTTTTTTTCACATAAAAATTGAAACATTTTACCCTACCAATCAAGCCTCACTGCCCCTGATGAAGCATCAACTGGATATTTGCAATCTGTAATTCCAGATTTAAAGAAGAGTGTTAGCTGCAGCCACGACCGATCACAGCAATTGTTCACCGAGTCCATTACATCCACTTGCATCTTTACGGCTTTCCCATGCGCCAGTGGCAGTGACTTCAAAGCCGGAAAATGTAAAACATGTCGGAATGGTTGTGCTACGATGGGCTATAATGCGGATAGGACTAAGCGTGGAAAATTTTATTTGGCAACGTCAATCGCTGCGCCATACTGTAGGGCATCAAATTAAACCAATTTGACGATATTGAAAGTGAACTTACTTTGAAGTTCTGTCTTAAGATAGTTCTGGAGTAATAAACACAATATTGATAAATGCATCATGTCAATGCAGTCTGTTTGTCTCAATCCATTTGCTCAAACGATTGTTAGTTACAAGGAATAAAGTAAAAATGCAAAGACAGCCAATGTTATCAAACACATTAAAACATGGTAGCGTAAATCGTATATCGTAAGAAAGCATAAGATAACTGTCCCCAATCACGTGTAACTTCTTTATAGTATTTTACATCGGATCTGCTACAGAAGCGAGTCAAGTAAGCAGTGGCACTGTTTACTATTTAGGCATCTCCGAGTATGAAATACAACCAAAATGAATATCAAAACGGTGTAGCGTCTAATATACATTATATGTAGCTAATGCTGCCATTCCTTTGTGACCATTGTTTGTAGAGGCTCAGCCACTCAGCCGGAGCTTTTTGTCTGTTGCTTAGCCCACCGAGGTGTTTCTCTTTTGCTCCGGACTTTCAGTAAGTTACTGGGCGCCCAGGGATCTCCATCGTCGGGCAGCTTACTGAATCTATGAGTCCTCGTTTTTGATTCATCATGGTGGTTATCATGATTTCTTTATTTGTCCCTGATGATTCATTGACTAGTTAGAGATTCACCACTTAAGCCTGTCGGTAATTTTATATTACTGATCGTTCCAATGCGCTACTTCTGTTGTGGTTCTTCTTGTTTTATGTCTTGGCGTTGAATTTTGTGCTGTTTGCACTTTATGTGCGTTTTCATATTTTTAGTTAGACTAATGTTAAGGTAACTGAATGACCGCCTATTGGCAAATAGCTACATACTCGGCTAACAATATGTTTTCTTAGTACAAGTATCTAATTGTCAATTTAGTTTTTCCCACTTCGGTTTTTTGAGTGGGAATTTCTTTCTGATTGCGCCTTTTCCTGATCATTGCCTACTTGCACCTTGTTAGAACATGTCATAAATTGTACATAGAATGTCTGACGTGTGATTGTCGGTGAATATTCTTTATACCGATATGAAATATGCATTGAACAATACTGTAACATAAAAACTATTTAAACAAATTGTTTAAGGATTTATCAATATTGACATGAGTGGGTGGGCTATGTAAAACAGAAATCTACTGTTTTCTTGAATCTGACAATCAAATGATGATGTGTATTTATTGCTAATAGACGTCACTGATACTAGGAATGAGTCAATATACTTATTATTTTAAAATTTTAAATAGCTTGGTGTAAAATTGGAAATGTAACTGGTTTTCGTGGGACCCATTTCCTGGAAAATGGAATGCATTTGAATAAAAATTACGCAAAGCCTAAATGTCTAGGATACATAATCTGACAAATTAAAAGTTATTTTGGGGTCATGGAAATGTATTTCTCTGAGAAAAGTTAGTGTAAACATGTTTTTCTGGAAAATTCTGAAAGTGGGTAACTTTGGGCGGATCGTGTGCGCTTATTGGTTGCTGAAAGATGACATGCCTTTTGTTTCAGGTTCTTATATGATTGAAGTCAATGACTACATCAAAAAATCTGTCTTATTGTTTTCAAAAAGCTAAGAAAAATGGGTCCGACGATTTCAACCCGGAAGTAACTGAAAAATGACTCACTTGCTCTGAGCTGACCACTCATTCCACAATCATGTATACACAAATCCATGTATTTGCAACATATTCAATAGTCCCATGATAAAGCATGCTAAAGAATGTAGCATTGTTGACAAAATAAACAATGCTTTTTATACAGGTAAATCTTCAATTATGTATATACAGTGACCACCCATAAGTCCTTAAAATATGCAGGACTGGTGCAACCAGTCCAAGATTACCAGTCCAAGATTTGCAGATCACATACAGCTATAGATAGTTCATTGTTTGCTAATTTGAAACATTAAAAGGATCTAATGTGGGGTTGAGGAGACAAACGAAGTTCAAATTATCAGTTAGGGGAAATATATTGATTTATAGAGTTGATATAAATTTATAGAACAAATTTATAGAACGAATGTTCTATAAATTTATAGATCAACATGTAATCTGTCTGCGAAACGTTACTGAATGAAAACCGCATCCCGAAACCGTGTCCACATTTGTGTCTAGGTTATACGCAACGAAATATCGCTTTTCAGTTTTGCACGGGATGTAAATCTTGCTGATGAAGTTGCAAACACACGAAAGAGTGCATCATTTCTCATTCGGATTAAACAACGCATATAACGGATAAAAACTCCTTATTAGGAAGCAAATGTCTTCGACAAAACATTATAAAACAAAATCATAATGATTGGAATTACTATCGAAGAAACGACTTTATGTAAAAAGCTAGTACTTGTTTATTAAGGTTGCACTACTAGAACTATTTACTCATTTAATATGCAAATCGCCACCTCTCTTGGGGAGAGGACATGTATTCTGTCAATGAAACTTTTCTGGCTGCTGATTATTGTTATTGTTAAAAGTGAAATATTTTTGGAAAGCTATATAAAATACTTAATAAAATGAATATTTTTTTTTGATTTTCTATTTTCTACCTCTCCACCGAGAAAAATTTATTGCACATGGGCCACTAAAATCTCGGCTCGTAAGTAACTGCGATCCAGCCGTGTTAACATTGGATGACAGTTTGCTCAAAAAAAAAAACAAAAAAAAAAAAAAAAAAAAAAAAAAAACGCCGCACAACCCCATACTTTTACTGCTAAGTAAAGTTGTTGTCTGCTGAATGTT
The DNA here is from genome assembly GCA_964017185.1 of Rugalucina vietnamica. NCBI lineage: Eukaryota > Metazoa > Mollusca > Bivalvia > Lucinida > Lucinidae > Rugalucina > Rugalucina vietnamica. Next base: position 61,528,277 of record OZ024873.1, read on the forward strand.
ACAGTTCATAATGGCTACATTAGCCCTGGACCCAGTTGTTCAAAGCATCGTTAGCTTAACGATATCGTTAAGACATAATTTGTTAAGCAAATATCAGCTAAAGTAACAAATACACTGTTATTTTTTGTTGAAAAAATGTGAGAATCCTTTGCAGTGCAAAGGATTCTCACATTTTTTCAACAAAATATAACAGTGTATTTGTAATATTAATGTTTGAAATTTTAACGAAACGTTAACTAACGACGTCGTTAGTTTTGAACAAGTGGGCCCAGGTTGGTGAAATGACCTGAATTTGCATTAGGAGCAATGGGATTTTTTTTCTTGCTTTCTACATTTTTTTCTTGCTTTCTATATCATTCCCTTCCATTTAGTGAGGAAGTAAATATTTTATTCTGAAGGAAATTCATTTCAGACCCTGACGCATGGCTTAAATTTGATTTTTCTATGGTCATGCAAGTGCAATGGGACAAAGGGTTGAATAGTACCACAGCTTTGTGATAGCATTGTAACGCATTAAATTTTATCCGGCTGGACTCGGCCGGACTCTTTGAATGATGAAGAAAATATCTTTAAACAGCGTCATTTGCCCGGACATCGGGTTCTGAACCTACACATTTATACACGGCAGGAGTTAAATTTGCTGAAATAGGCATAAGGAATGCACGAACTGCTTCTTTTTAGTTAAAACAATTGATTCTTGTGGTTTTCTGAATAAAAATTGCATATTTTCTCTCTAAATGTCTGAGAATTTTCCATTATGTAGGCGTCATAAATAGCCGATGTTAACACGCGATGAACACACGATTATGAAAATTTTCAAACTCGGCGGGGATCGTGAAGACATCGGGCCATTCGTGAGTGCATCGTTACCCATCGTATGTCCATCGGGAGAATTTTTAAGCCTTCGGCATCACCATCGCGAGTGGCATCAAAATCTTTGACATGCCAAAAAATACAGGAAGGACACACGATGGTTCAATTTCGTGTTGAGTTCGCGAGTACATCTTGGCCATCGTAAAGCCATCGTGGGGCCATCTTCTCACATCGGGACTACATCGTACTTCTGTCGTGTGGTCATCGGCACCAACGGCTAGGTTTTGCTGCACGATGGCAATATGAGGGACACACGATGCTGCCCGATTGTGTTACGAAGGCAACACGACATCGGGTGGCCTTCGCAACGCCATCGTATAAGCATCGTATTTGAAAAATCACGAACACGATGGCATCAGGATGGAAATACGATATTAACCAAAACTGTTCTAATATTTCCCCGAGTACCGTGGACATACAAACATTTCGAGGAAAAAAACAATTAGGAAAAAGGAGGCTGCAGCACTGCTGCTATACATGCAGCTGGAGCATGACAAAAGACTCTTGCAGGAGCAACATCATCTCTTACAGGTATTTGGTTTGTTTATTACTCTGTCTGGTTTTTTTTTCTAATAGACTAACCCATTGCAGAATTCGACAAACGAGCGTTTCAACAAGAACAGTTTTGTGCCAGTTTCATGCGAAAGATGGATTTAAAGTACTAGCAAACTGTCACCATGAAGCTTGAACAGTGTTGTAAAGTAACTGATATTAATTAACTTATTACTTTGGACGTCAACAACGAAAACATACAAATTAAATGCTTTCTCAAAAGATACCATGTATGCACGCAAATGAGACTGAGGCTCGTTCAACCACCAGCCTACAGTATATGTAGGCACCGTGTATTTTATGGAGGCATGGGGTGGAGTGGAACTGTGGAGTGGAGCAGAAAACTATATCAAAACAAAGCCACACTAGTTAAACGTTATTTTGGTTATGACTGTTAATGTCTTAGCACATCATTCATGTACATTTTGGTAGATCCTTATCTTTGATAATCTGTTTTATGTTCTCTTTCATTTCATTCAGACGCAACATATAACCCGACTAAATTCCACTGAGCCATCTAGCATTTCATGTACAGCATATTCATTCATACTCGCAGCGTTATACCTTGATACATAATAGAAAACACAACAACATATACGTGTGTGATGGCGAGCACAGACCGGAGCACGTTATCTTTATTCGACTAAAAAAGAACGGGCATCAAATGTTTTAAGAAAGCAAGTTTGATTCACCTACAATACCAAATATGCCAATGCCGGCTATTGTCATGCTACACTCACGTGCTCCGTTTTCAATCTTTGTAAACTTCTCACCAAAACAGTAGTAAACTCATAAAGCCAGAAAATCCGTTAATAGATTATTTGTGACCTCAAAATCTTTTGACTTAGAGAGTCAGAAAAAATCAGTTAATAGATTATTTTGACTTCTCAACTCAACACCCACACGTCTCTGCAGCAGAGCCCTATATCTGTGCAGCACAGATACGTACGTTAACACTTACCTACACTCATAACTAACAGCTCTCAATTCATCTAACAACACAATGCGCAGTTTTCAAATCAGAAACCCCAACTTATCACAACCGTAAAGGCAACCCAACCAACACCATAAAACACATCTCTGCAGCAGAGTCCTATATCTGTGCAGCACAGATACGTACGTTAACACATAACTGCACTGATTACTAACAGCTCTCAGTTCATCTAACACAATGCACAGTTTTCAAATCAAAAACTCTCGACTTATCACAACCGTAAATGTAACAAAACACCTCTGCAACAGAGCGCTAAATCTGTACAGCATAGATACATTAACCCACAACTGCCCTCACAACTGCCCTCATTTCTAACAGCTCTCAGTTCATCTGACAACATAATGCACATGTTTCGAATCAGAAACTTCCAACTAATTAGGACCGTAAACGAAACAAACCAACACAGTAATCCACACATGACTAGATGCAGTAGAGCCCTATTATGATGCAGCATAAATACGTACATTAACACATATTGTCCTCGTTTTTGACAGCTCAGTTCATCTAACGGCACGATGTGCAGTTTTCAAATCAACACTTCAACTCATCAGAACCGTAAATGCAACCACCAATGCCATAATACGGGTACACACGTTTCTGCAGCAGAGTCCTAAATCTGCAGCACAGATACTTACATTAACCCATAACTGCCCTCATTTTTAACAGCTCAGTTCATCTAACACCACAATGCTCAGTTTTCAAACTAGAAAACCCAACTACATGTAATCACAGCCTTAAATACAACAACCAACAGCATAATACACACGTCTCTGCAACAGAACCTTACAATTATATCTGCAGCACAGATACGTACATTAACCCATAACTGCTCTTATTTTAACAGCTCAGTTCATTTAACACCACAATGCACAGTTTTCAAAACAGAAACTCCCAACTACATGTGATCACAGCTTTAAATGCAACGACCAACGCCATAATTACACACGTCTTTGTTCCTCTAACAGCATATGACACAGTTTCCAAACCAGAAACTCCAATATGCAATCACAGACTTAAATGCAATAACCAACGCCATAATACAAACATCTCTGCAGCTGAACCTTTATATCTGCAGCACAGATACGTACATAACTTCCCTCATTTGTAACAGTTCAGGTCATCTAATACCTCAATGCACAGTTTACAAAGCAGAAAATCCAACTACATGTAATTACAACCGTAAAAGCAACCAACAAACACCATTATACACACATCTCTGTACAGCCCTAAATCCTAATCACAACCATAAAAATCCTAATCACAACCATAATTTTTTTTTTTTTTACAACCAACTAACGCCATATTCGCAGGTAGAACCCTCATGCATGAAATTTCATTGACCCTTAAACTGCATAAACATGTAGACTTTGAAATAGTCTATAGATCAACATTCATAATTCGACAAAACGATCAAACAGATAAATCGTGACGTAAATACTTATCTTGATTTCGCTGTGTGCTGCAACATTTAACTTGTCCAAAATCATAACCTTCAACTGCTCACCAGTGGGGACTGCATACCTGTTTTCGTAAACCATTGAAACTCATCTCTACAACCCTTCTTTGCTAAACATAAACAAATAACAGTAAATTATATAAATCCTTCAGAGATCTGAAGAAAATCTTCATAAACAAAGAAAATATGACGTATTTACTATTTACTACAAAGGTTTTAAACATTACTGCTAATTTCAACATGCAACGCTATCCAAGGTGCTAGAATGCATCGATACTGATTACAATGCGAAAAAATAGCATAACCTTATTACCATGTGTCTACGAGTCGACTGTACTAACTTCAGCATTACTTACAACAAACAGGTCCAATTGTTTACCTTTTAAATCGGATTTATCTGTAAGAATAGAAATTCCCTAAGTATAAAAAATATTAAAGGCAACGTATATCTGAATATCCTTATTCTAATAAGGCAAGCCAACTGAACGTTCATTAAATCGATTCTCAAGAAAAAACGTTAAAAACGTTCGAAATAATTCAAATAAAACAAACAAACAACTATTTATACTTTAACGCCCGTGCATTTACTCTTGACGTCACCATTATCTCTTTGGTCATGAATTCCACCTCCAGTGCCGACTCCATAGTTCTGCCATCATGGTAACCAAGTGTACACAAGAAGTATTACTTGACTAAGTGCTACTATACCACCTGTGACGAATTTATTTCATAAAAATTATAAAATTATAAACAAAAACAACAAGTTCAATTACATTTAGATTAATATATATTGAACTCAAAAACAATACGTTCATTCACATAAAATCGGCGTATGTGTAAGTCGAGTAAAAGCCCACAAGCAGAAATCCACTAACAAATGAATTATCAAAAGAAAAACGTCTCTAGATAACATAGCTGTAAACCAGCGCAATAATCGACTTAAAATGAATTGTTAAGTGAGGGCCTTTCGGAACCTGAATTTTATGGTGACTTGGTTTACAAATTTAAGAAACTTAAAGGAATTAATGATTTTTCTTTTCAGTTCAGAAAAATCATAACACGTTACAAACGTATAGGTTATAACTTGAATGTTATGCGACAGTCTGCATGCTTAGTTTTTAACCCAATCATGGTTGATAACTATGCTGCCTTCTTTAATTGCACGCCGGTGGGTCGGGCGTCAGACTCTATGATGGCCCCGACATAAAGCTATTCATTTTAGTTGGTTGGGGCCGGAGCTTCTTGTCTGTTGCTTGGCCCACCGGGGTCCAACTGGTGTTTTTCTTTTGCTCCGGAGTTAGTAGCTTATTCGGCGCCCAGGGATCTCCATCGTCGGGCAGCTTACTCAGTCTGTGAGTCCTGGTTTTTGATTCATCAGGATGTTTATCATGATTTATTTGTTTGTTCTTGATGATTCATTGACTAGTTAGAGATTCACCACGAGGACCGAATAACTAACTAAATGTTATGAACCACTGCAGAAGCTGAGGGTGAGGTTATGGCCGTGTGAGGCCGGTTTAAGCCCGCCAGTAACTTTGTGTTACTGATCGTTCCAAGTCGATACTTCTGTGGTGGTTCTTTTTGTTTTATGTCTTGGTGTTTAAAAATTTTTTTGTGCTGTTGGCGCCTTATGTATGTTTTCATATTTTTAGTTAAGTTAAGGTAACTGAGTGGCCACCTATTGGGAAAATAGCTGCCCATTCGGCTTACGATTGTTTCATGGTATAAGTACCTGATTGTTAGTTTGGTTTTTTCCCGCCTCGGTTTTTGGAGTGGGAGTCTTTTTCTGGTTGCGCCTTTTCCTGATCTTTGCCTGCTTGTACCTTTTTACTAAAACGTAGAACATGTAAGCGAAACGCAAAAAATAAAATACTCATTTCGTTTCTGCTGAGACCCAGATTCTCTTGCTGACTGTCAACTTTTCCACACCGTCGGCGAAAAGGCAAGCGCACAAAACCTAACTCAACTGCTCCGTATCGTCTGTCAAGCCTCGAATGACCTTGAAACTTATGCAAGCATTATTTATACCCTCACTGAACAGTACTCACTCTAGATTCACGCAATTCATGAGCTTAAATGATATTATATCATCGACTTGAAGCGATATACTCATGCTAAAATCACTGAACATTTACCGTATTTACTAATGCACACGAAACGATAATACATCTTCCCCTATAAGACTTGCATTTAAAACCCAAATTACTTCAGTAGTCTATAATAAATATATTGAACATGGTATGGCTATGATTGAAATTAACACCCATATCGGAAAGTTTCTTAGTATTCTAAAAAAAGTTATTCCTGTTCCACTCGAAACTTTCCATCCAGGGTTCCACTTCAAGAATCCACTCCAATACGGCAGCCCAAGACTCAAAGGCTTGACTCCAACCCATAAAGTACACAATGCCTCTACACTATACATATATTACTAATTGTGGTTAAACATGAATTATTATATCGCATTTATGTAAGTTACATTAACATGGGTAGTCACGTGTTGCCTTCGGGACACAATCGGGAATCCATTTTACACTTAACACGATGTCGTCAGGCCATCGTGAAGCCATCGTGAGGCCTTCATGTACCATTCGCAACAACATCGTATGCAAAACTGCCAGTTCCTCTATCTTCGCGAGTCCTTCGGGTATAATCGTGAGTTATTCGTGTGATCATCGTGTGTCCATCGTGTTTCCATCGGTAGGCTTCGTGTATGCGTCGGCTCAATATTGGCTTTTTACCAAATTCGTGACGAAAATCGCGCGAAATTGAAAATTTCATATTCGTGTGGCCATCGTGTGTCAAAATCGGCTAGGTATGACGCCACCTTAAAAGGCCTAAACTTTCATTACAGCTCATTTTTGGGGTATAGATAGGAGAAATTGAATAGCTTCAAGTAGAATTGCTACTTTCCATTGGTCATACTCATTTTGGCAGGCAAATAGACTGTAGCTGGCTGCCCAGTACCTCTGGATCCATTCAAAGGTTGTATGTTCCTATAATAGGAGGTCAAGTTGATGACTGAAAATTGCGACAAAATCAGCTGTAGCCACAGAAAACCTATGCAGCTCATTTTCTCTAAGATAAAGAAGTTTAAGCTTACTCATCATCAATGTATGTCTTGAATATTGTTTGACGGAGAGTTAGATTTGTACTTTATTGAAAAGAAGTTTAAAAAGACAAGAAAAAAGGCCGGTACAGTTTGCACTACGATACAATACTTAATATATATTTTTTTTAATTTCCTACCTTACCAGTGAGAAAAATATATTGCATATGGGACACAAAAATCTCGGCTCTGAATTTACTGCCATCCAGCCATGTTTACAATGGATGACAGTTTGCTAAAAAAACACGCCGAACAACCCTATATTTTTACTGCTACTGGTAAGAAAAAAGGTTTAAGTAGGCAAAGATCAGGAAAAGGCTCAATCAGAAAAAGATCCCCACTCCGAAAACCGAGGTAGGAAAAAACTAAATTAACAGTCAGGTACTTATACCATGAAAACATATCGTAAGCCGAATGAGCAGCTATTTTCCCAATAGGTGGCCACTCAGTTACCTAAACTTAACTAAAAATATGAAAATATACATAAGGCGCCAACAGCACTTGTTATTCGACTGCAAAAAAAAACTAACAGCAGTCACACATTAGCGTATAAGTGAAACGCGCACCGGGCGTGTTGAAAAAATACAATTTTTCCACATACGCCAGACGCACGTCGGAGATACGTCCAAGGCGCGTTAAGCGAGCGCTGGGTACGCTTGGTGTACGTCCGGCGCGCGTCGCTAAATGTCAGCGCGCGTTTCGTGCGCGTTTGGGCTAAATAAAATTTTAAACATGCTTAAAAATTTTCTAGAAGTTGGGCGTGTGTCGGGCGTGTGACCTACACGCTACAAGTACGTTCCACGCGCGTTATAGGCGCGTTGAATACGTTTCGAACACGCCCAGCACACGCCGAGCACACGTTTCAAGCACGTCGTATACGCTACGTGCGCGTTTCGATTTTAACCGGATGCTGGTTTGGGCGAGTGTGGAACGCGCCTGTAACGTGTGCAAAGCGTGCTTGGAGCGCGCATGAAACGCATACAGCGCGTTTGTAGCGCGTGCCTAGCGTGTCTGGAACGTACGACAAACGTACTCCAAAACTTTGAGATTTTTTATACGTCTGGCACACGCCTCAGTCACGCGCTAATGTGTGCCTGCAAAAGCGAGTTAAAGGAACAAATTAATTTTATACGTCCAAAATCAGCGTGTTGAGATTTTTCATACGCCCGGCGCGCGTTTGGGTTATACGCTACAGTGTGACTGCTGTTTTAATTTCAGTGCATGTTACTTGGGATTTTGAAACTTTTTAGGCGTCTCACAACAGAAAGTTTCCGGAATCCTTTGGATATTGTCAATCATGATAATGCTGCGAATTATAATAAATATATACAAACACAGACTTAGAACGTATCTGTGACTATTCGATTTTGATCAGCCTCTACATCTGATATTGCAACAACATTTTCAAACGCCGTCGTGATTGAGCATGTATGTTGTTCTCTAATTTGTTGCTTTAAGGAATATACAAGACATAACTTTTCAAGTTAATATGCTGTATTATGAATATTCATTATGCAGCCAGACTGCGTGGAAACGCCCGCAGGACGAAATAAGAACGTTGCACGAACACCTGTTTCCAGGAAAAGAAATCATGTTGTTAGCAATGCACTATGATACACAATGTCATGCAAACACAATGTACACAACAAAGAACTTGTGAGATAAATACATGTACATGTACGTATATATAGCTATGAACAATAAATACTGATCAGAAAGTTTTCAAATTTGTCATTCACTATAATAGCAGACGAATTGTTTTCTTAGGAAACAGTCAAAACCATAGGCGTTTATACATGCAGTTGGGAGCGTATGTAACATATGTAGAGTGAATTTTAATTGTTACAACTACATGTACATGTATATAAAGAGCTAGTATGTAACCAGACCCGTATTATATCAGTTACAAGCATCGCGCGGACTATAGTTTATCACATAATATGGGGTTTGCTTCGCTAATCGGGCCGCTGTTGACTCTAGCGATCTCTGTGCCAAGGGTGTTGTCGGGGGAAGTGTGCTATCACGAGCACAATATTGGGTGTTTTCAGGACAATGCGCCGGGAAATGCTTTGCCACAGTCACCGGAGCACCAACAGGTAATGTTCGAGAGTTACAGGCAGAAATACGCAACCAGAAAATTAATGCAGACAGAAATACATGCGCAAAACATTAATGCAGTCATAAATACATGTTCGTGAGCAAACAATTTAACCATTACGAAAACTTGCCCATGCAATATATAGAGATTTTTTACCTGTTAAAATTGAAAATTTCGTGAGAAAAATTTCAATATTTTTCTTATTTTTGCTCAAAACATAGATTGTCGAGGCGGTTCTAACGAGTACCCACAATCTATGTTTTGGAGCAATAATAAGAAAAATAGATATACCCCTACAAACCCAGTTTTACTGTATAAAAATGGGGTTTAAGGGGGTATGTACTGCACGGACATGTTTTCCTGTTGCCAGCGGAAATAGGTAGGCAGATGATGCAGGCAGAAATACACATGCAAAATCAATCCAGGCAGAAATACGCGCAAAGATGGCATGCAGAAATGCGCAGCCAGAAAATTATTGCAGGCAGAAATACACACGCAAAAATTTAGGCATCCAGAAATACATACACAGAATACAGACAGCAAAATAAGCGACTATGACAGTGTTTTGCTCGAATCTTGGTCATTTCTATCTAGTCATGATTTGAATGTGAAATACTTTCATAATTTTGATTGGATCTGTCAATGCGAATAGATCTACCGGAACGATAGAAGAACATGCGTTCACGCGCATACATACCGAAGAGACACAGCCATAAATCAAAAACACGTTTTATCATTTCGAAAGCCACAAATAAGCATCAAATGTAATTGTAAAACAATAGCTGATTTTCACAGATCATCTAATATAGCTTATAATAACAAAGTCTGAAACAGGCCATGCCAAGTTCGGACTTTAAAACTTTTAGGTGAAGTTTCTACTATACACGAGATCCAACCCAACCAACGCCCAGTACGTTACCCCTGACCCCGCCAGTATCAAGGGATCGAACTTCGACAGCTCCAAGCTAACAAAGTTTATTATACACGGACATACTGACGCGGCGAATAAAGCATCAAATACAGCCATACGGGATGCCTTTCTGGCAAAGGTATATATGTCATATGTATATGTGTAGCAGTTGTAATCCAGCACTGTAAATGCTTCGTAATAGTATTGTAGAGTCTAATGGAAGATTATTTCAGGCATCCTTAACAATGCAACGCTTCACTTTCTTGCTGCATTATACGAGCACAAATTAACCGTGATGTATTCTTATGTTCCAACAAATGCACACCCACTTGTAAAATCAGTTTTAAGTAAAAGAATGAATTAAGGTCATACAATTCAAAAATATTTTCTCCTTCTAACATCACAAAAAGGTACAATTAGGCAATGATCAGGAAATGGCAAAATCGGAAAGACAATCCCACTCCATAAACGGAGGGGTGGGAAAAAAACTAAAATGACACTTAGGTACGCATACCAAGAAAACATATCGTAAGCCGAGTGAGCAGCTATTCCCCAATAGGCGGCCACTCAGTTACCCGAACTGAGCTAAAAATATGAAAACGTACATTAAGCTCAAACAGCACAAAACTTCGACTCCAAAACACAAAACAATTAGAACTACAACAATGATATATTATTGGTTTACGAGATATCAACGTATTAATCAATTGGACTTTTCTAATTATGCAGGAAGATGCGAATGTTTTCATGGTTGACTGGGAACATGGGGCGGACAACCCAAAAGATTATATCAAGTCGGCGACAAATACACAAGTTGTAGGCGCACTGCTCGCAGAATTCATGAAAGCTCTCCACAACGCAGCAGGGGCCAAGTACGCAGATATTCACTTGGTTGGGCATAGCTTGGGTTCCCATGTCGCCGGATATGCAGGGGCAAGGGTAAAGCCTGGGCGAATTACAAGTATACATGTACCAGAGTACTAGTTTCCTAAAATTGTCGAAATACGTAAGATGGTATCATTTACATGTCCATGTAATATATACCCCATTATACCCCACTTTTGTATAGCAAAACTGAAGTATGAAGGGGTATACCTATTTGTCTTTTTTCTCTAAAACATAGATTGTGGGTACTCGTTAGAACCGCATTGCCGATGCGGTTCTAACGTGTACCCACTATCTATGCTTTGAGCAAAAACAAGAAAAATGTATAGAAAAAAAAATCTACTAAACATTTTCAAGTTTTACAACTTAAGAAAAATCTGCGTATTACATGGGCATGTTTTTCGTAATGCACTGGTTATCCCGAGGCAACCGACGTGAATGAAATTAATACAATACCAAAGCAAAGCGGATGGGATCATTATAGGGTAAAGCTGTATGACTGAAATGCCTTAATCTTCTCGGAACTAGGTCTACTTACACCGGATCATTTATATGTCACCGTATTGGCTGTCCTTTGATAGCCGGTGTCCTTCTCATTGCAAATGAACGAATCTTCAGATGGTAAAACATGGCAACTAGTATATGTCACATTGGCTGTCCTTTGATAGCCGATGTCCTTCTCATTGCAAATAAACGAATCTTTACATGGTAAAACATGGCAACTAGTATATGTCACATTGGCTGTCCTTTGATAGCCGATGTCCTTCTCATTTGCAAATGAACAAATCTTCACATGGTAAAACATGGCAACTAGTATATGTCACATTGGCTGTCCTTTGATAGCCGATGTCCTTCTCATCGCAAATGAACAAATCTTCACATGGTAAAACATGGCAACTAGTACGAGCGTATATGTCATATTTGTTGTCCTTTGATAGCCGATGTCCTTCTTATTGCAAATGAATGAACTTTCACATTGTAAGGTATGGCAACTAGTCACGACCATCCATTCATTCCTATTAAAAACGTTAATGTGAACAAGAAAAGCTATAACATGTAGCCACATGTAATAATTGGGCGGTGTAATAAAAGTGGTAGAAATACTAAAAAGAAATATGGCTTGATTTGCTAAGGTTTTATTACGGAAACGGCTCCGTGTTAAAATTCCTTCATTCACCGGACTGCTTTCCACTGATTCGGGCGTTTTGGTCATTTACCAAATATACAGACATTAATGATCCGGTTCCGACTATGACTACACACTCAGTTTAGGCAAATAAAATGTATAATCGGTATACTAACTCGAGCGATGTAGTCACATAAAAAGAAATTTAAAAAATTCAAAAGAGCAGTCATCCTTTAATTTAATAATTAATGCAGTATTTCTGAACAAGATCATGATTGAAGAATAAGACTGAATGCAAAACTTAAGAATGGTTAAGAAATATGTGAGGGTCGGGTGATGAACCCCTCCCCTCTTGATTTCTTTTGGTGGTGAGCAAAAAAGAGTTAAGAACCTACGAAATGTCAATTCAATCCGGACATGATGTTTGAATATTATAGTCATATACATGTATATAGCCCCGGTGCAGGGGCAGATAACCCCCTGGGGCCAAAATGTTTTTGTAAACATTAATATTCCATCCATTTGCCCATGTCCTGCAAGTTTTGCCCTTCAAATCACATTTTAACAATTTTCCCCATTCAAATGCATGGGCGACCTATGTTGACCTTGCAGTTAATTAGGTCAAGGTCATCAGAGGGCCATGGATTGATTTATACAAACTTTGTAGAGCTCCATTGCCTGATGCTTCATGCCAAGTTTCAAAATCATAGGCCTTGTGGTTCTGGAAAAGAAGATTTTTAAAGGTTTTGCTACTTATAGCCATGGCGGAAATAACTTTTGTTCCCCCTTCCTGAGGATGCTCCATATAAAGTTTGGCTTTGATTGGCCCAGTGGTTTTAGAGGAGAAGATGTTTCACTGAACATTGTGGACAACAATGACTACAACGACGACGGTCGATGGAGCATGGGTATACTATAAGCTCACCTTGTGAACATATCGGCTCAGGTGAGCTAAAAATGGGACATGGCGCGTATACTAGCATACAAATATGCATTCAAAGGAGCATGTTGGCCTGGTGGTTAGTGCATCAGACTCTGGTTAGGGAGGTAGGGAGTGGATCCCCACTGGTGGCTGGCTTATATCACTGCACGATGAGCAAGGGACATTGACTCTGGAAAGTACTGGTTAATACACACAAAGGAGTGTCCCAAGCTGGGGACATGACAGAAATATTGTTGACTGGGACGTCACATCCATACCTAAATCAAACCAAAAGGTTGCACAGTTCAAATGTGGGTTGTACATTTTGTAAAGTGTTGTTTCTTAGTCTTTCTTAAAAATCTGACAGCTGCTGACTACGCCATTTTAGCTCTAAAAATTCTGGTGTTTGATTTAAGGTCTAACATTCCTTCTTGGTCATCAATTTTTCAGTTATGTAAAGGATGGTGCGACGGTTTTCTGGGTATCAACCAGGGTGAAAATCATGAGAGCCATGGACTAATTTCCCTCCTGGCGCACCCCCGGTGAAGTATTGTCAATTTGGCGTGTCACCAGTAAACCATTCAGATTCAGATGTGTCTTGCTCAAGGACGCAACCAAGTCCCAGTGGGGTTTGAACCCAGAACTTTGTGATTTAAACACTACGCCACTGCCCTCACTAAGTACATGACTGTAATGTGCTAAACCTCGGCTGCAGCAATCATGCCTGTATAGCTCAATTTCAGGAACATACTCTGAATCCCTGGCGACAGGTTTTCTTGCACCCCGACTCACCTACTGATCTCGAAGTCATAAATTTTAAAACCAACAAAATTTATATGTCATGAAATTTCATGTATTTATTTCTGTTTATGCACACTAGGAAAGAACATAAATGCACTATTTACATATATAATACATGTACATGTTTGTACAAAACACATGCAATGTTTTTTTTTGTTTTTCGAATTTAAGCATGAAAACTCCATGTGACCTGCATTGTCATGTTTGTCCATTAATGGGTCATGAAAGAAAGTCAACCTTGATAAACATATCCATATTGCAAGTATTATAATCTATATCACACTGGTTTATATTCAGAGAGAATTGTGAATGAAAACAAACAATGTCGATGCCATGATAAATACCTGTGTGGAGTATGGCAAGCCGTTTTCCTATTTATTATGCTTATTAGATATCTTGAATAGTAAATAAGATATCTTAATTAGGATATAAGATATCTTATTTAGCAATAAAGATATCTTCTTAATCAAAAAAGATATCTTATATCCTAAATTAGATATCTTATATAGTAAAGAAGATACCTAATATGCTAAATAAGATATCTTATTTGATCCCACAATTAAGATATCCTATATAGCATATAAGATATCTTATTTGATAATTTAGATATCTAATATACTAAATAAGATATCTACTATACCTAAAAAAGATATCTTCTTTACAAGATTAATTAAGATATCTACTTTCATAAATAAGATATATATCTTCATTGCTAAACTAGATATCTTATGTAGCAAATAAGATATCTAAAGTGGTAAATAAGATATCTTATTTAGGTATAATAGATATCTTATTTAATATATATGATATCTTATTTAGTATATTAGATATCTAAATTATCAAATAAGATATCTTGATTAAGGCTATAAATAAGATATCTGTATTGGTATAGTAGATATCTTATATAAGTATCAGAAACCAATTGTGATTGGGTAAAACAAATAAGATATCTTATGTACTAAATAAGATATCTGATTTGTTTAAATCAGATATCTAATATAGGATATAAGATATCTATTTTTGTGTATACATAAGATATCTTATTTGTCAAATAAGATATCTACTTTAGCATAGTAGATATCTTATTTGTGAATGCAATTAAGATATATGTTGAAGTAGATATCTTATTTGACAAATAAGATATCTTATATGATAAAATAGATATCTAATATACTTTTTAGATATCTTATATATTAATTAAGATATCTTATTTAGAAAAAACATTATAGATATCTAATTTATCATATTAGATATCTAATTTGTTAAACAAGATATCTTAATTAACAAATTAAATGCTATATCAGATATCTATATTAATTAAGATATCTTATATATTTTTATAAATAAGATATCTAATATATCAATCAAGATATCTTATTTATTAATTTAGATATCTACATTAACAAATAAGGTATCTTGTTTAGTTAAAAAGATATCTTATATACTATATAAGATATCTTAAATGACAATTTAGATATCTAATATAACAAAACAGATATCTTATTTGCTATATAAGATATCTTCTTTATAATAGATATCTAATAAAGATATCTTATTTATTAAAGAAGATATCTTATATACAATATAAGATATCTGTTTGTTTGAATAAATAGTAAAACGGCTTGCCATTGTGGAGACAACTTTCCACAGATCACGATTTTTTTTTTGTAAAGTTGTTCTAAGGCAGGTAATTGCATACTACAGTCTTTGAGTCTTTTACTGATTTTATCCACGTTGGCTGTTCTCAGTTCTGGATAATCAGTTTGGTATTCTTACTATATATCACTGAAACATGTTTCGTGCACATGCACATCTTTGTTAACAGCTTCTCACCATGGTCTAATGTCACAGACAGCAAGATCCTTCATGCAGAAGAAACATACATACATACGAGTATTTAACAACAATTGTCAGAGAATCAGACTAAATCCTCGCTTCAATAAAACGCCTATGGGAAAGAACACAGGTTGCTAAAAAATGATGCACAGTTCAAACCCCAGAATAGATCTTGTCAATGGCACTGTCACAATGAATCCAGTATAGCCCAGCCTTTTTATAGCAGGGCTTTAAAACTAAACTTTAATGATTTTTGCTTTGTAATATCAACTATATCTTGATTTCTTCACAGTATTACTATAACTCATGTCTACTTCAAAACACAGATTGTATTAAAGTCCATTATTTATCATTTAAGTTAGGGTGAACAGTTTATTGTACATGCAGTCATCCACTCTAACTGACTTAAAATATAAGTTTTGAGTTGTGGTTCACTACCTGCTCGATTTGCTGTTGATGATATAAGCTCTCTCCCCTCTGAAAATAAATGAATACACGCATCAGTAATACATGTAACACAAAATAACAAAACAATGACATTGTCACATATCAAAATTGGACATACATGCAGTCACTTTCTGAGTACTATGAAAGGGCTCCTAAAAACAGTTCCTCCTTGTGACGTTTCCTCCAGGACTATTTGCGCAAAAAATCGAATGGGGCTGTTTGCTAAAAAAGGTGAGACGATTCGCTCAAAATCAATTTTATGGGTCGGTTCACCAATTATAGTTTTAGAAGTCCTTAAGCGACTTGTTTATCCTATTTGGATGTCTTAGTTCGTTGAAATGACATAAAAAATAAATAATTTCAATGAAAAAAAAAACATTAAAATCAATTTTTTTAAAACGTGGCACTTTTCGGGAGTAAATGTCCCGTTCGAAAAATATTTTTTTACGCAAACAGTCCAGGGAGGAACTGGTTTGTGCGTGAAACATCCTGTAACCCCATGAAAGCCATGTGTACTATGTCATGTTTTTTTTTTTTTTTTTTTTTGTTTTTTTTTGTTTTTTTTTTTATTGAGGCCTTACATCTCAGTCAACATTTTTTCAGTCTTGTCAGGATGGGTTTAACCAGTACTGTAGTGTCTTGCTCAAGGACACAACACGGTGAGGCCTGTGGGGATCGAACCCAGGACCTCTTTATTTAGAGTCCAACACTCTACCATTACGCCACCCTGCTCCCTACTACGGTATGTAATGTGATGACTGATATCACTAAAGATGATCTTACCAAAAACTGTATCATTGAAATAACACTGAAACATCTTTACGCTGCTTGACATCCAACATACAACATTGTCAGTGTGTCAATCTTTCAACCAAAACAACAATCTGAAACAGACAAATATCATTTGAACTCTTTCATCATTTTCATGTCTGTTGGTATTTATCCAAGTTTGAAGTAGTACTGTCAATGTACATGTATCTATCCTGCCATACCACCCTATATACACGAATATTATGCGCATAAATGTATCAAAAAATGTACTAGTATAAATAAACATTTTGAAAGACACCATTTTATGAAAAATAAGTCTGTGAGAAGATACAGTTTAAAGAATGTTTTGTTAAAAGATAATGTGTTAAAGATGCAAATTTAGATAACCAGTAATAAAAATATCACAGCGGAATGAGCGGATGCATTTAACTGTTTGATTGTGTAAAAAATTATATGAAAAAATCATGTCTCACAGTTCCAGACCCAGGGAAAGATCCAGGTATGGGTCGTGTAGCAAAATACATATAATTTGGCACTGGCACCTAGGCATTATACTAAGGAAATTGCATACAAAACATTGGTTCGACCTCAACTCGAGTATGCAGCTCCTGTTTGGTATCCCTATAATGATACTCAGACTGCTAAGATAGAGATGGTGCAAAGGACTGCAGCCAGGTGGACCTGTAGGACAGTAGCGTTGGTGATATGCTAGACAAACTTGAGTGGCCATTGGCTGGAGTCCCGCAGGGAGCGGTCCTCCTGAGACACACTCTGGTACAGTATATCTTGATAAAAACAAATACCTGACCCCAGCACCCAACCTTAAAGAAATGCACAAGACAATTTACCTATAGTCAGGTCTGGTACACATCAGGATTGAGGTCAGGGATTTTTTTTTTGTGTGTCTCAGGGGCAGAAATTAGGCCTCATTCCCATTGCAAATTACTATTAGGTGTCTTTTTCCCCAATCTGGAGAAAAAAATCCCAATTACAGCTGAAAATAATTTTCAACAGTTCCATACATTGTGAAATTCAAACTTTGCTGTTAGAAATGTTATTTAACTTTTGACACTTTTGATTATGAATTATTATATAATTATTCTAAATGAAATCCCTTATTAAGCTATGTCACTTTGGAAAATATCAATTTTGAATGTCTAGAACTTGAAAATTTCCAAAGTCCGAATTTACTTCGCTAATTGTACCAATCAGAAAGGCCCTAGGGCCCCTTCCCAAAATTGTCAAAAAAATCCCTGGAGGTAAGGTTTTTAACCTCATTGAGGTTTGAAAATGTACGTGAAATTACTAGATCTATATTGAGAAAAACAAATACATGTAGCTATGCAAAAATTGCAACATCATTCCGGGCCGGGCCAATGTTGCTTGCAAAATGTGCAGCTTTCAAATGTAACATTTTTCAGCAAAATCTGTTTGAGAATTCTTTGCAAATTCCTCCAATTTCATAAGTGGAAGGGGTAATTTTTGAATTTTGAGATTTAAAATAATAGTCTTCAATGTATGGCATGTATTTGAAAAGTATTTCTGCTGCTTTCTGTATATTTTATACTTTTTTCTAAGAATATCATCATTTTGATGTTTAACATTGCTGAAATACTATTAAACAAAAAATGAAAACAAGTATAAACTTAAATAAGAGCTGTCGCAGGACAACGTGCTCGACTGCTTCTGACCTTTGTCAAACATAAGGCCAAACCCGACCAGAAACCCAAAGCATTATGCTCATACATCTTTTTGCCTTGATGCAATAAGGCAAAATCACTGAACCATGAAAGTTAACTATAACTACCTAAGATTTAAAGGTCTCACTCATATTGTGAAAGAAGTGTGTTCATATACCAACTGAGTGCCAAGACACAAGGCAAAATCACTGAACCATGAAATAAGGTCACACTGACCTATAAGTATTTCAGGGTCAAAAGTCTAGTGATACTTACTCATAATGTGAAAGAAATATGTTCATATACCCATTCAGTGTTGAGATATAAAGCAAAATCACTGAACCATGAAATTAGTTAGATCATAGTGACCTATAAGTATGTTTGGGTTAAAGGTCTGGTCATACTCATTCATAATCAGAAAGAAGTATGAAAAAATACCGAGTGTCGAGATATAAGGCAAAATCACTGAACCATGAAATTAGGTCACAGTGACCCAGGAATACTTTACGGTTAAAGATCTTGTCATACTCATACATATCGTGAAAGAAGTATGTTCATAAACCAATTGAGTGTCGAGATATAAAGGAAAATCACTGAACCGTGAAATTAGGTCATATTGACCTAGGACTACTTTAGGGTCAAAGGTCTTGTCATACGCAAACATAGTGTGAAAGAAGTTTGTTCATAAACTACTTGAGTGTCGAGATATAAGGCAAAATCACTGAACCGTGAAATTAAGTCACAGTGACCTATAAGTATATTGGGGTCAAAGGTCTGGTCATACTCACTCATAATCTGAAAAAAAGTATGAAAATATACTAACTGAGTGTCAAGATATAAGGCAAAATCACTGAACCGTGAAATTAGGTCATAGTGACCTAGGACTACTTCAGGGTCAAAGGTCTTGTCATACGCAAACCTACTTTGAAAGAAGTTTGTTCATAAACCATTTGAGTACCGAGATATAAGGCAAAATCACTGAACCGTGAAATTAGGTCACAGTGACCTATAAGTATATTGGGGTCAAAGGTCTGGTCATACTCACTCACAATCTGAAAAAAGTATGAAAATATACTAATTGAGTGTCAAGATATAAGGCAAAATCACTGAACCGTGAAATTAGGTCACAGTGACCTATAAGTATATTGGGGTCAAAGGCCTGGTCGTACTCACTAATAATCTGAAAGAAGTAAGAAAACATACTAATTGAGTGTCAAGATATAAGGCAAAATCACTGAACCATGGAAAGTAGGTCAACTGACCCTTACCGTCATGACACACAAGTCAGTGTCACAAAGTCAAAAGATGAATGACCAACCATCTTCCTAAGTTGTTTCTATTAAGAAATAAAAAGAAAAAAAATTCGGGGAGTTCTAGATTTTGACCTCTAGCCCCGCCCCCCTGACTCCGACCCAGAGGTCCGATGTCATGGAACCTAAAGTGTATGAAGTATGAATGCTTTATGATTTATAAGTTGTTGTCGAGATATGGACTCCTTGTAAAAGTTACACAGCAGTACATCTATTTTTTACAGTGTTCTAGTTTTTAACCTCCAGCCCCACCCCTCCAGGCATGGACCCAGAGATCCGATGCCATGAAATGAAACTCAACCCTACATGGTACCTATGGTCCGAGTATGAAAGCCCTCTGATAAAAAGTTTTCAAGATATGGACTTCTAGAATACAATATCACAGAAAAGCCATTATTATTAATGGTGTTCTAGATTTTAACCTCTAGCCCGACCCCCTGGCATGGACCCAGGGATCTGATGCCATGGACTTCTAGAAAACTTTAACGCAAGTGTGACGCGCACGCGCACACGCACGGGAACGCGCACGGGAACGCGCACGGGAACGGGAACGGGGACGACTGGGGTGACTGCAATAGCTCTATGCACTTCGTGCAGTCGAGCTAAACAAAGATTACCACTTACACCTGATGTCAGTGGCAGAAACCAGGTTTGTGTCAATCAGAAAGACATCAATGCCGGACAGTAGAAGTAAGCAGAAAACAATGGTAACATTAGGTAAAAACATGTTTTGTAAAAAAATATTCTCAGATTAATTTTCAAAACAGTTGTATCAAAAATAAGTAAACGACCAAGGTTAACAGATTTATCAAAGCAGAATTTTGCATTTTTCAACGTAAGGCGTAAAATAAAAATAGCCTTGTTTCCGCTAACATGCCGAAGATGGGGTAGAGTCGGTAGGTCGGAAAATCTTTTTATTTTTTGTGTATTTTTATCTTTCTTGAAAATGGGTAAAGAGGTAGAAACATGCTAAAATTAATCATACAATCATGTAAGTACTCGAAACAAACATGCGATGAAGTTTAAAACCAGTAGGAAGCTGAATGCGAGTTGACCTAGTATTGTTGAAATTATAGCAGTTTTTAAATCATTGTCTGTTTTTCACTTCAAATGTTGAGGGTCGGTCTGCATGAAAATATTTCTATTTTATTTTTATTGGCAATAAAAACTGCAGGGTCGGCGCAAAAACTCAGAGTCGGACTGGTTAGCGGAAACACAGCTATTTTTTGTTTACGCCTAATGCTTCATTTTTCGAAATTTTGCACATGTCTATGCATATTTCAAAACTCAATGGAGGTTACAAACCTCAATCCTGACTTGCATCAGACCTGATAGTGATGCCCTGAAAAATTCATTTTTCCCCAGAACTATTCAGGTTTGGAAAAGTATCCCTTCTCGAGTGGTCTCATCCAAGACCATTTCAGGAATTTAAGGTTTCTATTTAAAAATAGGCCCATATCGAGGCAGTTGTTTTAGTGTAAATAGTTTTAATGGTCCACCCCAAAACTATTTTCCCCTTGACTAAATTCTAAATTTAGCCAACCACCCCACACCTGAGGTGATGACTGATGATCAGAAATTTTGTTGTTGTTTTTTTTTGTATTGAGGCTTAACGTCTCAGTCATCAATTTTTCAGTCAAGTCGGGACGGAGCCAACTCTTCCTGGGTTTAACCAGTACTGTAGGGAGTTAATGTGTCTTGCTAAAGGACACAACACGGTGACGCCTGTGGGGATCGAACTCAGGACCTCTCGATTCGGAGTCCGACACTCTACCACTACGCCACCGCACTCCCTAAAGATCAGAAATTGATCGACTCAGAAGATAGGTAGCTTCTTCAACTGCACCCACAGGGGCGGATCCAGGATTTCTGAAGAGGGGGTTCAAATGCAGAAATGGGGGGTACGTTTGCCTAATTTCAGACAAATTTCTTTAAATTCCCTATGAAAATGAAATAATTTTGGTCCTGAGGGGAGTTCGAGCGAACCCCTTGAACCCCCTCTAAATTCACCACTGACCCACCTTCTCTGGAAGTCACCAAGCCTAGTGCCACCAACAGAACAGTGCCCAAGAGTGTGAAAGATGAAAAACAGATTTTTTTAATAAAACAATCTCTGTATCTCTGTATACTGCCATACGCCCTCGCGGACATTCTAGGCAGGGTAGCGCATCGTCTGTTAGTATCAGACAGGAATAGAAGAGTTATAGTACAGAGGTTTAAAAGCATAAAAGTGAAGAATAAAAACAGGTGATAGGTTAAAATAGATAAGAATAGTTAAAATCAGATAAAAACAAGCATGAGGGGATCTATGGGCGAGAATGCTGCAGCTTGCAGACTGCGGCCTTAAAGGCCTCAAGATTCTGCAAGCTTGCAACAGACTCTGGGAGAGAATTCCACTGTACTATAGCTAGTGGGAAAAATGAATATTTATAGTAATCCCTAGAGGTGTAGACCTGCCTAAAGGTCATGGAGTGGCAGTACCGGGAAATTCTATTTGAGTACTGCACATAGTCCGGGAGGGGTACGGCAACTAGTCCATGAATGACCTTGAAGAATAAACAAAGACGGGCATCAGCTCGTCTTTGATCCAATGATCGCCATCCTAGGTTTTGAACAATCCTGGTTACACTAGCATGTCTATCAAAGTTTCCAACCGTCCAACGAGCAGCTCTTCGCTGGATTTGTTCAATTTGGGATATGTATTTCTTATTATGGGGGTCCCACACAGCTGATGCATATTCGAGCTGTGGCCTAACTAGGGAATTGTAAGCTCTTTCACGCACCTTTGACATTTTTGTTTTTATGTTTCGTCTGATAAAGCCAAGAGTTCTATTTGCATTGCCGGTTATACGGTCGACATGAGTTTTCCAGGAGAGATTACTAGAGATATCAACCCCGAGATATCTAGCACTTGTGACTGACTCCAAGACCTGTCCATGCAATACATAGTTAGTCTTATTGACTGGTCCTTTAGAGCCAGCCACATGTACCACCTGACATTTGGAGGGGTTGAACTCCATATCCCACCTGGACTCCCATGCCGACAGAATGTCTAAGTCGTTTTGGAGTGCTGAGCTGTCGTCCTCACTTTCCATGGTGAGGTACAGGGCAGTATCGTCAGCGAATAGTCGCACCTGGGAGCGAACCTCATCAGGCAGATCATTTATATAGACGAGGAAGAGGATCGGCCCCAGCACCGAGCCCTGGGGAACACCAGATGTGACTGGCACTGATTCCGACTCCTCCCCATCAATCACTACCTGCTGAGATCTACTCCCAAGGAAAGCTCGGATCCAGCCCAGCACATGTCCTCGGATACCATATTGATGTAATTTCCAAAGTAGTTTGCTGTGATTAACTTTGTCGAATGCCTTAGAAAAATCAAGTAAGATTATGTCTGTCTGTTTTCCCAAACTTGCATTCCTTGCTAGGTCCTCTATGAGCATGGCTAGTTGAGTCTCACAGGACCTCCGCTCTCGAAAGCCATGTTGGAGGTCATACATGAGACCCTGCCTGTCCAGGTGCTTGGCTATGTTTGAGGCTATTATATGTTCGAGTACCTTGCAGAGAATGCATGTAAGGGAAATGGGTCTGTAATTTGATGCCAGAGACTTATCACCTTTCTTAAACACAGGCATGACATTGGCCTTCATCCAATCTGCTGGGAGCTTCCCTGTTACTAAGGATCTATCATAGATAACTTTGAAGATGGGGGCAATTTCTTCCCGAAGCTCTCTCAGCAGAAGGGGTTTCAGCCCATCCGGTCCAGCTGCCTTGCCTGGTTTAAGATTTTTAAGTAACTTAAGTAGTCCGTTTTCTGAGATGTCAATCTCTGGCATACATGTTGTCGCGTCCGGTAGTGTGTCAGTGTCGGTATCAAGAGGCAGGCCACCTGCTATTTTCAGATCCTGCACTCGCATTTTAGCCAAGCGTTTCAGAGACAGAGGTTCTTTAGGGGTAAAAACTGAGTTGAACTGATTATTAAAAAGGTTTGCTTTGGTTTTAGTATCTGTATGGAGTATATTATCATGTTTGAGAGGTGGCGTGCCCTGTTGGTCCCGGCGTGAGTTTTTTAGGAATGAGAACAGCTTTTTGCTGTCACATTTATCTTCTTCATTTGTAATGCCCAAGAGATTATTGAGATAAGCCTGGTATGAAGCTTTGATTTTTTTCTTAATTTGCTGTCTCAGTGTCTGGAACTGTGTCTTAATGTCATGTCTGCCTGTTTTTTTGAAGTTGGTATAAAGGCTATCTCTTTTGCGTATCAACCGTTTTATCTCTTGGGTTATCCAGGGCAATGATGATTTGCCCCGGATAAGTTTTGTAGGGATACATTCTTGTGATAATTTGTCCAGGGTAGTGGTAAAGTCCGTCCAGAGTTCTTCAGCTGTTTTTCCAAAGTGGGTTGACATGAAAGTTTGTTGATATACTTTCATTTTGGATTTGAGTTTGGGCCAATCAGCCTTACGGAAGATCATGGCCCTCCGGGGTTTTTGTTTTTGCAGGGTGGGCTTAAGGAGTGCCTCAGCAGAGATGAGATCATGATCACCAAGGCCGGGGGAGCATTTGACCTCAGTGATCAGGGTTGGGTTGGTTGTGAGAAATAGGTCAAGGATGTTACCCAAACGTGTTGGCTCAGTGACAACTTGAGTGAAGTTGTAGTCATTAAGGGTATCCAGAAATAGGTCATAGATAGGATTGGTGGAGCAGCCTGGTTTGAATTCAGGTATGCTCTCTGGCCAAATCAGCTTGGGCAGGTTGAAGTCACCCAAGACCCAGACATTGTCACTGTGGCCCCTAACCTGGTTGATAGAGTTTTGAAGCTCTTGTAGACTTTCAAAATCGTCTTCACTCGGTCTGTAATAGGCAGCTATGAAGAGTGGCCTGTGTCCTGTGATCTCAAGCTTAACCCAAATCAATTCACATTTAGTTTGGAACTGAGGTTGCTCAGAACATATAAGGTTATTTTTCACAAGGACAAAGACCCCTCCCCCGCGTTTGCCTTTGGCTTTTCTATCAGCTCGGAATGATTGATAGTTATTTGGGAAAACCTCACTACTTGAGATGTCAGAATTCAGCCAGGATTCGGTACCTATGACAATGTCAGGGTCCTCAATGTCCAGCAGGCAGTGAAATTCTTGAATTTTGTTCATCATGGATTGGAAGTTTAGATTTAAGATTTTGAGTTTTTTAGGCGAATTCTTTTTTGCAAAAGCATTTGAGATTTTTTTGGCAGGTGTTGATGTCAAAGGTAACTGTGAAGGCTGTGAAGTATTGAGGGAGCTGAAGCTGTTCGAACATTCGAAAGAAGTTATGGTTATGTAATACACGGTATGTGTGTCGATTATTTCCAATGGGGTCCTGTTGGTTAGAATCTCCAACACTACCAGACAGCAAGCGTCCAGACCCAGGTGGCTAGATTCCTGGTCTGAAGAGGCTAGACACTGCCTTTTTGAAAAGCTTATACTTGTATAACATTGCATTCCAAAAGCATTACAGTAACATTTGGTAAATACTACCTACTGTAGTGACCAAAAATTCATGAAATGCCCCGCAATTCTATTTCCAAGTATTCAACAGTCTCTAGATTGACAATCAAATAAAAAGAGTGATACAAACCTTGAGTCATTTCGTTCTTCGTAAACATTGATCTCCATCACAGTGGATTTTGATACTCTACGGTACCAACTTCGAATACCGGTAGGTTTAACAAAGAAAAACTAAATATTAAATATATAGCAAGATATTCAACATCTGGCAAACGTTCAAAACTGGACTTTACCAGTGGAATTTCCTTGGTCAAGTTATTCAACTGAAAGTAGGTCAGCTTGTACAGTCACAGTCAATAGACACCTGTTGCAAAATAAAAATCATTAATAACACCTATTGTTAGAAAAATTAAGCAAATAAATCCTTCTCTCCAACCTCTGATATGACAAAACTGATATCCACTAACTAATAAAACAAAAACAAAATATTTCCAATTGATTCAAGTAAGTAAAATTAATGGTGGACAGGTCCTTTAGCTGTGGAGGCAAATAGAGGCCCCATATAGGGAAAACAAATTGAATATGAAAACAGACAGAACAATGCAAAGCTAATAAAATCCAAATAAATAATCAAAACACCGATAAACATAACATCAACGAGAAGAAGAAAAATTCTCAAACACATACATGGAACCATCTGGCAAAACAACATGCTAATAAAGCAAATTCCAAACAATTTCCAGAGGAGCTAAATTTAGGCAATTTCATGAACCCCCTATTGAGCCTTTTTTCCTGAAACCAAATGGACTATTTATTAATATTTTCCTAAACATTGTTTATCAATTCACTGATATGACAATTTCTTATCAATTAATTAATATTTTATGAATTATTCCGCCCAGAAAAAGGAGAACCAAGTACTGTCAAGAACTCATTCCATCGATGATTTTACTATTTTGCAATTATGCAAATCGCAAGGCTGAGGTGATTTTTGAATAGTCATGTTCTTATTATGGCACTCACAGGATTGGACCCCGCTGGCCCTTTCTTCGAGAACGCATGGACAAAATACCGGTTAGACCAAAGCGACGCTGATTTCGTAGATGTTATACACACAAATGGAAAAGCCCTTGCGAAAGGAGGTATGTACAAATTATCATTTCCCAGGAAATGTTCGCTTTGCACTCGCCCTAGTTCTGTTTCCTATTCAATATTTGAAAAAATGGTCTATATTTAAAATTTATTTTGTCGAAATTGAAACAATACTTTATTAAAATTGTAGTTAATACTGCTTCTTTCCAACAATAGTCAACCGCTAGAAATATATATCATAGGTCGACTTTTTTTATTTCAATCATTGGTAGTGTTCTTCAACGAAAACCAAAGTCATCATAATAATATGTGACAGATGGAAGCTTAATTTGTTGGAGGAAGGTCCTGCTTTTAAGGATGTTCGCTGCCAATGAAAAAATATTCAAACTTTTTTTCTAACCACTCTTTTTTTATTCCAAAATACAATACAAGACATTTGAAAACAAAATAAGTATAGGGTAGTGTGCATTTTTTCAAGCTACAGGCCTGTGAATGAGACCTCTGAACACCATGTTTAAAATTTAGTAAAATTAATTTAATTTTTAATTCTTTGAAACATACCCGTCTTGAACTAAAATACACCCAGAAAGCTTTCAAAAATCATAATATTTACGTAATACAGACTATTTTGGACCAAAAGCATAGAAAAATTTGCAACTTGAAGTGGATGACAAAATTTTACAAGTCGTTTTCTAACCCTACCCCCATATTTGAAAAGTCGAAAAAAATCAATATTTTGAAATGTGCAAAACCCATATTTGTAGATTCAAACTTTTTCTTGTATTTTCGCACAACATAGAACTTGGTAATATTGTTCGAATAAAAGAAAGAAATATATATGGTAGTGTGCATATAAGAGAGAACCAACCACTTGAAAATCGCCATTTTAAGCCTTTTTTCGGCTGTTTTATTTCTTAAAGCCCATTTCATAAAACCACCCAAAATTTTAAAACTAGCACACCAAATACAGAAAGACTGACTTAGAAGACAATGTACACATATACTGCTGCTAAAATAAACATAAAACTAGTGCAATTTATTTGAAGATGTATAATATGCAAGTTTAATCTACCCTACCCCCTAAATTTTACAGACAACTAAAATTTTCTGAAAAAGTGCAGAAAATGGGGTGGAAAAATGAAGTTCCTTAGATTGACAATTTTTATGGCTCATTCAATGCATATTATCAATATGTATCCAAATATAAAATATTAGGAAAATATCTGCAACCGTTTACGAGATATTCAACAAAATAAAAACCGGAAGTTCCGAAATGTCAAATGTTGGCAGCGAACATCCTTAAATGAGGCATTGAAACTAAATCGTAGAAGTATGCCGCACGTTTCATTAGACTTATACAAACAGAAAGGAAGGGTAATCAAAAGGGAAAACAACAGAACATTAATAAACTGTACCCCTAACGCCCCTAAACGTTTACGTGGTCTCATCAAAGAACCACTTTCATTAAAACATTTATGACAAATATTTGTCTTCAATGTGACGTTTTTGCATTGTTTGGACAAATCTAGACGCTGCTTGCTGATCAAGGGGCCAATTAAAGATTATGGAAAATTCATTTCGCCCATTCGTTACAAATAACCCAACGGGCACATGACGTCAAAATGACGTCTTATCAACGTCGATGCGACGTCATGACTTCGCATCGATGTCGATCTGACGTCATTCTGACGTCATGTGCCTACTGGGAATATACTGGCGGAAATCTTATTTTATTTTTCTTAAGGCATGGGTGCTTCACGACGTCTGGGTCACGTTGACTTTTACCCAAATGGTGGAGCAGATCAGCCAGGTTGCACCAGTAACGTATGGGAGCACATAAAGAAAGCAATTCTCAAACTCAGCTTCACAGGTAAATAACATATTAAGATCCTTACACAAGTCTAATTGCGAATTTATTGACAATGTATATTTCCATTTCGTTGGTCTTGTACTTGCTGGACCATGTCTTGCAAGACATATAATTTTATAATATGCTTATTATAGTTTTATAATATGCTTAATTACGAGGACCAAAGAACTAACTAAGACTTAGTGTTATGAACCACTGCAGAAGCTGAGGGTGAGGTTATGGCCATGTAAAACCGGTTTAAGCCCGCCAGTAACTTTGTGTTACTGATAGTTCCAAGGCAATACTTCTGTGGTGGTTCTTTTTGTTTTATGTCTTGGGGTTTAAAATTTTTGTGCTGTTGCCGCCTTATGTATGTTTTCATATTTTAGTTAAGTTTAGTTAACTGAGTGGCTACCTATTGGGAAAATAGCTGCTCATTCGGCTTACGATATGTTTAGTACCTGATTGTTAATTTAGTTTTTCCCACCTCGGTTTTTGGAGTGGGAATCTTTTTCTGAATGCGCGTTTTCCTGATCTTTGCCTACTTGTACAAAATTGTACAGATATATATGTACATGTATAATGGCAAATCTAAGCACAAAATCAAAATATGGATACTTTTCTGACACGAGTCTTTTGGGTCGTGATCGTGTGAGTTCTAGTTGTGTTGACCGCATGACAAGATAAATGAGCCGCCTCGTGGAAAAACCAACAATGTGGTTTCCGAACAATTCCGACACAAACCGGCCTTTACAGTCACAGAAAAGAGCTAGAAGCTTGAAATTTCGGATTTAAGAAGAAGAGGGATTGTACTATCCGAGTAGCGAAAACAAAGGCGCTGATCAGCTTCGCAGTTACTGCGAAGCTGACCTGCGCCTTTGTTTTCGCATATGCAGAATGTTGGTTTTCCCATGTGGCGGCTCAAATTATAAAGAACCATATCCGTATTAGCCTAGATGGCATGTCAATTTAATATTAACCTCCTTCAGAAGTTTGTCTAATTGTACTGGCTAATGATAAAGATTCCGTCTATCGTAAACACCAGAAATATACCCTTACAGTAGATTAACTACTTCTGAAGTGGTTCTTATTGTTTTATGTTTTGGTGTTGAATTTTTGTGCTGTTTGCACCTTATGTACGTTTTCATATTTTAGTTAAGTTTTGGGTAACTGAATGGCCGCCTATTGGGAAATAGCTGCTAACTCGGCTTACGATTTTTTCTCAGTATGAGTACCTTAGTGTTAATTTAGTTCTTTTCCCACCTCGGTTTTTGGAGTGGGAATTTCTTTCTGATTTTTGTATATGCCAAAATAAAGGAACATATCAGGTTCGCAGCAACTGTGAAGCTGATCAGCGCCTTTGTATTCGCCTCACGTATAGTACAATTTTCACCTAACGTATTGTACAGTTGCTGTTCTACTTATACCCAACATTTCAGGATTCTAGCTTTCTTCTGCGGGTGTATAGGCCAGTTTGTGTAGGACCTGGTCGGAAATCCCGAAGACCGGTTTTCTTGCGTCGCGGCTCAATTATAGTTTAGTTCTACTTAGGCTGGTTAGACTTTAAGTACCACTGCATTAAGCATATCTCTTGTGGCCTATCTCGATATTTAGTTTTGCTGACGGTGGTGTTGTCGAATCAAGTGGAAACCAAAAAGATGTTACCGTTTTATTACTTTTCAGCCGCTAAAAAGAGCATTGGCTGCAGCCATCAGCGCGCCCCGTATTTATTCATGGAATCCATCAACTCATCGTGCAAGTTCAAGGCGTACAAGTGTGACAGCTATGACAACTTCAAGGCTGGGAAGTGTAACAAGTGTGGCCTGGCAGGTTGTGCCAACATGGGGTATCCCGTTAGCCGCTGGGCCAGAGGAAAGTTCTACCTAAATACGAAGTCGTCGGCTCCGTATTGCATATTTTCTTTGTCAAAGATCAATTCCTTGTTTAGAAAATAAAATATTTTTGTCTACAACAATTGTCCACCCAACTGTTTAGTTGATATCCTACATATATTATGTATGCCTTTTATTGTCGATACAGAAGGAAGAGACTTCTTAAACTTTCTTACTCAGCTGACTGCGCCATTTCCTGATCATTGCCTACTTTTTACTGACTTTCGCTGTCAGTTTTGTAAAGGGTCACTGATGAAGGTTCATTACCCGAAATTGTACAATATGGCCCACCTTCTCTCTTTGAATGTTTTTACTGCTTCCAAAGAATCTAACAATTATATTTTATTTGCTATTACTGCAGCTGGTGTTGTGCCGTGTGGCGGCCCTAAAAAGTCTCCCCGTACATCATCCATAGTGCAGATTATATTTTTCTTTTGATCCTTTGAGAACAGTGAAAGTATTTGGAGTGTTTCAAATACATTGTACGTTAAGAATCACCATCTTAACAGAATTTTGAATATTTGGCCTCTTTAGGAATATTAGTCTTCGATTTAGACTAGACTGGTGTAAATTCTGGAAATTGCAGCACTGAACTGTGAAATTAGGTCACAGCGACATATAAGTACTTTGCGGTCAAAGGTATGGTCATACTCATTCATAATCTGAAACAAATATGAAAATATACCAACTGAGTATCAAGATATAAGGCAAAAATCACTGAACCATGAAATTAGTTGACAGTGAACTAGGACTACTTTAGGGTCAAAGGTCTTGTCATACACAAACATACTGTGAAAGAAATATCTTCATATACAAATTGAGTGCCGAGATGTAAGGCAAACTCACTGAACTGTGAAATTAGGTCGCAATGACCTAGGACTATTTTAGGGTCAAAGGTCATGTCATACGCAAATATAGTGTTAAAGAATTATGTTTATATACCAATTGAGTGTCGAGATATAAGGCAAAATCACTGAATCGTGAAATTAGGTCACAGTGACCTAAGACTACTTTATGGTCAAAGGTCTTGTCATATGCAAACATAGTGTGAAAGAAGTATGTTCATAAACCAATTGAATGCCGAGATATAAAACAATATCAATGAAGCATGAAATAAGGTCACAGTGACCTATAAGTATATTGAGGTCTGGTCATACTCACTTATAATCAGATAGAAGTATGAAAATATACTAATTGAGTGTCAACATCGATGACAAAATCACTGAACCGTGAAATTAGGTCACAGTGACCTATAAGTATATTGGGATCAAAGGTCTGGTCATTCTCTCATAATCTGAAAGAAGTACGAAAATATACTGATTGAGTGTCAAGATATAAGGCAAAATCATTGGACCATGGAAAGTAGGTCAACCCACTCTTACCGTGATAACACACAAGTCAGTGTCACAACGTTAAAAGATGAATGACCAACCATCTTCCTAAGTTGTTTCTATATCGAAATGAAAAGAAAAAAAAATTTAGGGAGTCCTAGATTTTGACCTCTAGCCCCACCCCCTGACTCCGACCCAGAGGTCCGATATCATGGAACCTAAAGTGTATGAAGTGTGAATGCTTTATAAGTTGTTGTCAAGATATGGACTCTTTGTAGTTACACAGCAGTACATCCATTTTTACAGTGTTCTAGTTTTTAACCTCTAGCCCCCCCCCCCCCCCCCCCAGGGATCCGATGCCATTAAATGAAATTCAAACACAGAGTACCTATGGTCCAAGTATGAAAGCCCTCTGATAAAAGGTTTTCAAGATTAAGACTTCTAGAATACTATACCATATAAAAGCCATTATTAATGGTGCTCTAGATTTTAACTTCTAGCGCCATCCCCTGGCATGGACCCAGGGATCCGGTGCCATGGAATGAAAGCCAACCATACAGGGTATCAATGACCCAAGTATCAATACTTTCTGATGATATGAATTTCTAGAAAACTATACCACAGAAAAAGCCATTTTTGAAGGTGTTCTAGATTTTAACCTCCAGCCCCAATCCCTGGCCTTGACGCAGGGGCCCGGTGCCATGTAATGAAAGCTAACCCTACAGGGTATCTATGGTCCAAGTATGAATGCTTTCTGATGAGTGGCTGTCAAGATATGGACTTCTAGATGGACTTCTAGAAAACTTTAACGCAAGTGTGACGCGCACGGGAACGCGCACGCGCACGGGAACGTGGACGACCGGGGTGACTGCAATAGCTCGGTCGAGCTAAAATGATAATGCAGATTCTTCTTTCGTCAGGCTGGTATACGATTCAAGACTGAAACTGTTTCACTCAACGAGTCGTGAATCTCTGAAACATACTAAACACTTATAAATATGCTCTTATGACATTGCTCATCCGCGTCCATTTTCAAAATGGATCAACTCCGTAACAGGAGACAGTGCAGCACACAAATCAGAATCACATCGTTGTTGTCAAGGTCATAGCCAATCCTTAGATACTTTTTTTCTCAATGATATGCTGTACAAAGTTGTGTAAAAAGTTTTCAACACTACAGTACAATAGCTGCCTTCAACTTTTGTAACAGTTCTTCAAGCTTCTAAAAACATGCTGATAAATTGCCAAGGAAACTGAAGAAATCAGTGCGCGAACCAGACACAATATCGCCAAAATGAGAGTGTAAGTTCCACAGACTAAAACAGCAGGTGCGAAAAAGATATTATGCAAGATCTAACAAAGACGAATAGTTGCCCTATTTGGATTTATGTACGCTACTGAAAGATGCAAAGTAATAGTAATTCTCTTTGGCTCCATGTTGCCAAATCTTTAGGGTCACTATTGAGGCTTAAGTAGTTGAAACCGCGGTATGGTCCATCCCCTTTTCTCATTAAAGATATGTTCACTGCTCTTAAAGGACCTCCGTTTATTTTTCTTCTACAGACATACCGAACCTTTTCCTAACTCCATCTTGTATGTATGTGTTTCATTTAAAGCATCTTAACATTCAGTTGAAAATCTGTTTTCATCATATATTTCCAAGAGTCATGATATATTCGTGCAAAATTTATGCTGTTAGTTTATAGTTTGGCCAATAGAATGGAAATAAAATTCTCGTGGAGTTAGGACCGTTGTTGCATTTATCATCCAAAATGGAGTAAGGACCTTTGTATGTTTTTAAAAATGCTTTTAAAATCATTCCCTGTGTGTTTTCTATGGTCAAAGGGAGTTAAATAGGTGAAGAAACCATTTTTCTGCATGACAGAGTGGTTAACTCATTTTTGGCCAAAATGTGACTTAGGTACCTTGTTGCACTGACCCCTTCGTTACTTTAAGCTGAGGGTGAGGTTAGGTACCTGTAAAAGGGTTAGGGTTAGAGTTAAGGGTTAGGGTTAGACGGGGTTAGGGTTAGGATTAGGGTTAGGTCTAGTGTTAAGAGTTAGGGCTAATGTTAGGGTTAGGTTATTAGTTTAGGTTAGGTTAAGTCAGGTAAGGTAAGGTTAGGTTAACATGTGATTACAGGATCATCAACCAGTTTACTTGAATTTTCAAACTTGAATAAATGGTCTTATCCACACGTGTACACATATCTATAAGTTTGATATTGAAGGAGAGGTTAGAATAAGAATCCTCAGAAAACGTGTACACCGTTGTATTGTCAATACGCACTGTACATTTATTTTGATGCGTACAGTACGCATTGCTAAAAATAATCATCTACATCACTGTAAAATATTCAAAAGTATATACATGTAGTATTTTAAAAGTTTTGGTTAAATTCCTTCTGCGGAACTTATCTGCTGTTGTGTGGAATAATGCCGAAATCTGGTTATATGGGAAACGCTCGCAAACAACGGCCGCCATCCTTAATATAACCAAAGAAAGAATCGAACAAAACTCACATAAGAAATATGTTTTATTAACGTTCAAACACAACCATTCAATTTCAACCTTCAACATACAACGATTTTATAACAATTTGTTTCTCTTTTGATTTCATTTGAGTTGTGACTTAGCGTCCCAGTCAAAAGCTATGGTCAAGTCGGAAAGTTTTATGGAACTCCTACCCAACATTAGGATGTCATAACACCCATAATGAGCTTGAAAAAAAACACGAAGTCTTGAACGAGTTTTCCTAGGCAGGCTCAGACCTTCTGGGCAATTAGCCAGTAATCAGATGGTCAATCAGTAGTTTGCCTGGATCACAAACATCCCATCTATTTCTCAGGGGGGGGGGGGGCACATTTTATCTATTTAAGCCAGTGACATCAGGAAAACATGTCCATGAAAAGTATACCCCTCATACCCCCACTTTTATATAGGAAAACTGGAATTTACAGGGGTATACCATTTTACTCATACTCATTCACACTTGATCCAAAATATAGATTGTGGGTACTCGTTAGAGCCGCATCGGCTAGGCGGTTCTACCGTGTACCCACAATCAATGTTTTGAGCAAAATATACAAAAAATATAATAACATTTTCAAATTTTACAGCTGAAAAAAATCTCTGTATCATTGCATGGGCAAGTTTTCGTATAGAGAAATTATATATTCAACCAAACATAAGTTCAGGACC
Source organism: Rugalucina vietnamica (assembly GCA_964017185.1). Taxonomy (NCBI): domain Eukaryota; kingdom Metazoa; phylum Mollusca; class Bivalvia; order Lucinida; family Lucinidae; genus Rugalucina; species Rugalucina vietnamica. Next base: position 61,562,900 of record OZ024873.1, read on the forward strand.
ACAATTTTATCATCTTACGTTTTCTTCGCCTGAAAAGTGAATTGATTTTGTTTGTAGTGCGGTTTAACGTCCCAGTCAACAATTTTTCAGTCATGTCGAAACGTAACCACCGCTTCCTGGGACTTAAAGACACAACACGGTGCCGCCAGTGGTGATCGAACCCAAGACCTCTCGATTCGGAGTCCGATGCTCAACCACTACGCCACCGCGCTCCCTGAAAAGTGACTATATTGAACCCACTGATTGCAAGACAGAATAATAGATTTCCACAAACAAATTAATACACATACATGTAAATAAAGTATACAGTGAAAGTAAGCAATTGTCAGGAACTAGTGTAATCAGAACTATCGTCCCGTCCTTAACACCAGGACCCAGTTGTTCAACATTAACGACATCGTTAGTTAATGATTCGTTAAAATTTCAAATGGCAATATTAGTATATTACAAAAACACTGTTATTTTTGTTGATAAATGTGAGAATCCTTTGCACTGAAAGGATTCTCACATTTTTTTTTCAACAAAAAATAACAGTGTTTAATGCAAAGGGTTCTCACATTTTTCAACAAAAAATAACTGTATTTGCTTATGAGGTCTTAACGATGACGTTAAGTTGACGAAGTTGTGTACAACTAGCCCCAGATGGGGAAAAATAAATTGACAATTAGGTACTGATACAGACAACATATCATAACACTGTTTTACATTGCAACTAATAAGTTATTGAACCAACTGTTTATCTTATTGGAACATCAAAGTGAGCTATTATTTTCACTCACACGCAGAATACCGAGTTGCTCTTCGGAATACCATTTTATGGTTTATGGTACCGATGGGCTGCAACTGGTTTTGGATCGGTGTGTTGTTTAATTAACTTCAGCAATGTCAGACGGAGCCACGACTTAGGCTGAATATTTCAACATGTCTCGTTTCATTTTAAAATGAAATGAGAACGTAGGCGATTGAGTTCTGGACCTTATCCGGTGTCCGATGCTCTGCCACAAGGTCACCGCGCTCCCTAAAATCTGCCAACTATGCACAAGTATGTTGATCTTTTGAATACGGAACGCATCGTGTGTGTATGAAAATCTTAATTTTTCATTTTTCCGGCGCGTCATAGGTGTAACCCTACACTGCCATCAGGAAAACATGTCCATGAGATGTTTACCCCCTTAACCCCACTTTTATATAGCAAAACTGGGGTATGCAGGGGTACACCTATTTTTCTTATTTTTGCTCCTAAACATAAATTGTGGGTGCTCGTTAGAACCGCCTCGCCTCGCCGAGGCGGTTCTAAGGTGTACCCACAATCTACGTTTTGAGCAAAAATAAGAAAAATATAGAAAATTTTCTGCTGAAATCAGTTTTATTTTTACAGCTGAAAAAAAATCTCTGTATATTGCATGCGCAGGTTTTCGTTATGGCCGAGTCGTTACACCCCCGTTCACTCGAGTTTGCCGTTTGAGCATTTGTATTACACAAGAAGACCATGTGTTCTGAAGATCTGAGTTTCTTTTCATGGTGTCCACAAAGACATCTGGATTGATTGATCTACTGATTTGAGTGACAGTTTCAAACTCAAGGACCTTTAAAACAGCTAACTCGAGTGAAATTTTTAACTTACTATTACGAATTTTGTCCATGTAGATACTGATTAGGTAACTGCTTAAACTGATGAAATTCTGCTTTGTCTCTATCCTGTTTCAAATGTGTGTTCTAAATATGCATTGTATATGTTGTGCAAAGAATTTTGAAAAGAAAATGTGTTTTAACCAAACAAATACAATGCTTTTATCAGAAGAGGTGACATCATTACCTAAAGATATTTTAAGAACACCTGGCACCTGGGACAATGTTTCAGTTCTAAAATAGAATAAAAAGTTACCTGATGTACAAACAAACGGCAAACTCGAGTGAACAAACTTGACTGACCTAAATGCCCAAACGGCAAACTCGAGTGAAAGGGGCTGTAAGAAAATATAGAGCCGTCTGGTGACCTTTTGTGACTATATGTGCTGAGTGCCTAGATCCGCCTTAGCATCAACCACCCCCTTATTGTCTTCACCAGATTCTTCCCCATTCTGATCCATATTAACATTCTTTGCATCCACACAGTCAACTTCCACGCCAATATTCTTCTCATCCACACAGCTTACTTCTATACCATAGTCACCCAGTCCGTCCTTAATCGATTCACTCATTTCTACGTTTTTCTTGACTGCCGTGGTTTCAGTAGCTATGGATTTTGATTTGGTTGTAGTAGATTTCGCAGCGCTTCCAACACGACCTTTGAGGCATTTACAGAAAAGCTCACTGTAAGTTTCAAAGAAAAGCCTGTTTAAAACCATGTAAATAATGAAATTGATGGACGAGTTCATTATTTCAAATAGGAGAGACAAGTCGCTAATAGCCAGAAAGAAGTTGTGGTACGTGCCAAAGAACGAAAATTTAGCATTTATTCCAGATATCAAAAGAACGGCATCTCCGGGCAACAGACAAATTAAGAAAATGATTGCTACGGTTAACAACATCCGGGTAACCTTTCGTTCCTCTTGCTGGCGCGCGAGCTCGCGTTCCGAATTCCCGGCATTCTTATTTTGAAAACGCCTGCTGCGCTTGAACAAGACGATAATAAGAGTGTTAAGGATAATAACTACAATTACTGGGATGTAACGAAGGGAGATAACCAGGAAGTATTCGTTATAAATTTTAAGTGGATCGGCGTTTTCAAGGGCAAATTTCGTCTGGGCAATATATGGGCGTCCGCGAATGTACGTGTACGTATACTGCGGTGGCAGTCCGGCGCAAAATGCAAACGGTATGATAAAGCAAACGATAACGGCAATCATCATTCTCGTTTTCGTGACGAGCGTTCGCACTTTCAACGGAAAAGCGACGGCAATTAACCGCTCGATCGATATGAGGACAACGATAAGCGTCGAAACGCGACTGAACGCAGTTTTCGTATAAAATAGACCACCAAACGACATAGCATTAAAAGTGTCCGCTGCAAGTTTGTCGAACTGTCTAATTATGCAAGTGGACTTTCGCGCCATGTTGGTAACTAAGAAGCAGACGTCGCTGATGGCGAGACCTATCAGAACGATGGACGTCGTGGAGTTGCGGATTTTCTTCTGAAACAGCACCACGAGACTGAGGCCGTTACCAAGGAGACCAAAGGCGGTGAGGATCGGGAACACAATGCACTGTAGACAGTAAGTGATGTCGTCTGAAACAGCCTTGGACATGATATTCTCTGGATTATCCCACGGTATAAACTGGCTGCCTGGAAGACAATGACGCTATACTTTAGGCATAAATATAAACTTTTTTGATCTGTTTGTTTGGAAAATGTAATATAAGTAATAAAATCATTGAACGTATATATGTTTTAGCTCACCTGAGCCGAAGGCTCATAGATAAGCGTATAACATGTCCATGCTCTGTCGTCCGTCGCCGTAGTCGTCGCCGTTGTTGTTGTTGTCGTCCACAATGTTCAAACATCCCTAAAACCACTGGACCAATCAAATCCAAACTTTATATGGAACATCTTTAGGAAAGGGGAAAGAACGTTTGTATAAATGGTCCAGGTCACATGACCAACAAGGTCTTCGGACCCACTGGACTGATTTTACATTGCAACACATCTTATATAAATAATGACCTTGGGTTGACCTTGACTTTTTACAGAAAGTCCAAAAATGTTTATACAAACTTTTCAATGGGCAAAAGTGTAAGCATTATATTTTTCAGACAGTTTTGTAGCTTGTGACCTGAAAATTGGTAGATACAGACAACTTACCGAATTAATGAAGAGGGTAATGAAGTCGCGTGACTATCATAGGTTAAGGTCATTTCTTAACCTTGGCCGAAGGCCAATTTGCATGTACATATCAAAATTGAAACTAAATTTTCCCAGAAAACGCTTGGCCACAGGTATTCTACAGAGTTAGCGAAGTTATGCAGTATTCAAGGTCATGGTCATTTTGACCTTGCCCAAAATGTCCGTGGCCAAATGTCATTTTTCAAATACCAAATCTGAGGTGAGCGTTCTTTGGACCATTGGTCCTCTGGTTAGAAACTAAAAAACAGACAATGAATGACATGGGGCCTGAATTAAAAACTTGTTTGTTTGTCCTTTACCTACCCAGAATTTTAGGTAGGGAAATTATTGTATTATATTTTGCTTTCAGTAGAAAGTTGACGGATCTGCCAAAATACCATCATTGTCTGGTAACTCTGGCAACACAATCTTCCTAGGTCCAGTATTATCCCTTAATATTTCACATTTGCAGCAGCAATGTACCCAACAATGCTTTCAGTAGACAGGGTGCACTTGCAGGACCATAAAACTTTCAAACCTGTTTGATAAAACTGGATCCCTGCAAAATTATCTAAAGCCTCAGTTAAAACAATAATAAAAATATTTTTCTTTACAAAATTGCAATATAATTTTTGGGTAGGGGGGTAAAATGTGGGTAGGTAGGTAAAGGGCAAACAAACAAAATTTTATTTTCAGTCAGGTGGGATTGATTATGCTTAAATTTATTTCGCATAAATAATGATCAGCACAAGGATTTATTAATAAAATATCCAAACATTTGAGTGGAATATGAAGGAAACGTAATTTCTGTAATGACTTAATGAATGTATCTAAAGTGTGTTTCCTAATGGCTGATAATGGTATTTTCTTGGCACCATTGAGCATTTACATATAGTTTGTCGCAAAATGTGCAGCAAAACTTTTGAAAATCGGTTGACAGATGAAAGAGTTCTGGTCAAAAATAGTTTTGAGTAGGGATTCTGTACAAAAATCTCATGAAAGGGATGTATGGTGGCTCACCCGTTAACCGTGGTATACCGTTATTAATCACTAACATTTACTACTTTATTATCATCATAATTTTCAAATGCGAGAAAAAGATGAATTGTACAGGAACTTCTGAATCAAACTAAAATCATGAAAGCGAATGCACAGAGGGTCGTGAATGTGTTTAATAAAACCAAGGATGAGTAGTAAATATTTTAGGATTTTATCATAGCTTTGGGAGAAAAAGACTAACGTGTGGCTGACCCGTACTCTCCTCTACCCTCTCTTTCTTCTGGTGAAGACAGAAAAACGCGGGAAAATGCAGCATATCACTTACTTTGAAGTAGAACTCCATTTTATTGATAAAAGAGGGAATATTCTCTATTTTCATACATGTTGGCTATCTTTTCTTTTTCTTATGTGCTTTTTATTTATACAAAATGTACATCGATAAGAAAATTACCTAAGCATATATAAATACACCGTTAACGTTAGGTTTTCATTTTTACGAAACAAAATGGATGAGACATACTATGCTTGAACAAAATCACTTTCACTTTTCTATTGTTTTACATGCCTTATGTGCACTCCGTAATTTTGAAGAGACATAAACGTCATATGATTACACTCTGTGTCTTACCAGTGCTAAAACATTTAGTACCACGGTTATAGAGTGAACCAGCATAAATATTTTCCCGCAAAATGCAAAATTCTTGGTATTTCACTATGATTGCTTGAAATCATTATAAAATGATACAAATGACTTCCCGAGACAAAATCTTTTATGATCAAGTGAAAATTTTCGAAACTTGGTACCTTTTTTTTTTGATCATGGATTATCTCCCTTGCCGATGCAAAAATTCCTATTCAAAATTCATTTTGGCCATTAAAACTTTATCTGCTGACCGATTGTCAAACTTTTTGCAGGTCCTATTAGGACAAACTAAGATAAAGATGTTGACATATAGTAACTTTCCTATTGTCCTCCACACAAGAATTTTCTGCGAAAAACCATTTTCAGAGACCAACCTTTTTTTTTTTTTTTCTAAAATAATTATTTTCGATAGCTGTTAATTCCCAAAATGGTGACATTACTTCTACCTAAACAAAATTCAATGAAATTAATAGTAAGATTGCCTACCTCTTGATCCTCCAGTCTGAACAGTCTCTGTCGTCCCATTGCCAGTGATATTGTCAAATACTGTCGAGTTTTCCCATATTGTCGAGTATGTCGAGTTCTCCCATAGAACCATCATAGAGTCGTCTGGGAATGTATTATTCATCATCGGCGTGGTCGACATGTCGACTCTCAATTGCAATTGTTACTATCTGACGGCTGCCTGTCGGTTGCTTTGGTAATTTGCTGGAAATGGTTAAAAATGTTCAAAACAAAGATGCTGGATGGTAGCCTATCGTTTATGGAAATATTGTTTCACTGATACTATTTTTTTTTTTTTTTTGGTGTGTGTGTGTGTGTTTTTTTTTTTTTTTTTTTTTTTTTTTTTTTTTTTTTTTTTTTTTTTTTTTTTTTTCCAATATTTATAACAAGTAAACCTTGTTATGAGATAACAATTAGTCTTAGATTTTTAAAAACCTAGGAACATAAAAGGAGGGTAAAAGAACATTACAGGAAATTGATTGAAATAGTCAGTCTCCAGTAACAAACTGCTCTTGTTTTCATGGAACCGTCAATCTTTTTTCTAAGTAGGAATAAGATATGCATAGGAGCATTCGTTAATTGTTGAAACTATATTAGAAAGTATAAATCTACAAACATGAATCTGTCAGAACAAATTTAATTTGTAAAAGGGCCATCGCGCCTTTCTCAAAATTGTATCCATTTACTTATCAAATATATGTAAAAAGAAAATAAAATAATAATGTATAGGATAAACTATTACCTGGTTTTTCCCGACTGACGAAAAGACTTAAGCCCTCTGATGGATGACCACCCATGTATTTCCTCTCCGTGTATCTAATATTCTGAGGAAAGATGCGCAACATCTTTCTGCTTTATATGCAACTTGGCTGTTGCGTTTCGCAAAAATAACAACGCGTTTTCGATTATTAAAAATCGCCAATCCTCAAGTATTGTCAGAGGTGTCAAAATTATCGACAACACGAAGAGAATATTGCTAGGTAAGTGTCGAGCTCTGCGCAAACGATCTCGCAGCCTCTTTTGTATAAATTCTATTGTCTCTCGCCTTGTTAGCAAACATTCAAATGCCTTTGACTTGGCAATTTCCGTGTCACGGAAGGGAACTGATTATATAAGAAAAATACATAAATCTGTCGAGCACGCCCTCTTTCTTTCAAATGTTACCTCTCAGTTTATATCTTATCGCCATCTTGTTTTCTACATGTATTTGCACATGCTGGTGTGGTTACTCTAACGATACCCATAAGACATATAAATGAGCAGCCTCATGAGAAAACCAACAATCTGCACATGCGAAACCAAAGACGCAGATCAGCTTCGTAACTGCGAAGCTGATCAGCGCCTTTGTTTTCGCTACATGGATTGTAGTTCCTCTCCTTTCTAAATCCAAAAATTCCAGCCTCTAACGACCTTCTGTGCTTATACAGCTCGGTTTGTGTCAGACCTAGTCGGAAACCACATCGTTGCTTTTCCCACGAGACGTCTCAAATATAAGGAAACAATTCCCAACAAAAGCACATTCTGTTGTGATGTGGCATTTTTTAGAAAGAGTCATTAAAATTGTTGTTGTAAAGGAGCATTGTTGTGCTACCATACCAATTAGCATTTATACCAATTTCTGAGAAGTCAACCAACGTCACTTTGTACGAACATCACATTATTACAAGCTAGCACCTTCCATTTACTTACTTTAGTTTGTTACCTTAAACTCGCTAATGATGTTGATCTGAACTATCCTCTGATATAACACTGTGAAGTCGCTGTCCTTGACTTTGCCTTTAGTGTACGTTCGCATGCACTACAGTTGTTCACGTGGTTGATAGTCCACGTGTCTGGACAGCTTCTGCCCACAAATTAGTCCGTTTATGACAAATGGACCTTCTGGGTGAGTCCACTTTCGTTATTAGGGGCATCAGGAGTAATTTTGAATTTTTATTCCATTTTTTCGACGAATTTTCTCTAAGCAAACAGAATAGTCCCAGATGGGACGCCGCGTTCTGCGGCGTCCCATCTGGGGCTCTACTGTTTGCCTAAGTCCCAAATATTAAAGGACGCCAGGCTTATATGAGTTGATAACGCTATAGCGTCTGGTTTCTACCCCATAACCCAAAAACATCTTTCTGTTCATATTTTGCATTAAACTTAGCTGCGCTTTGATCTCAAAGAAGAAATGCCTTCAACATTGAGATATTTTGCAAGTATGGAGGATGACGTTGGACAGATGGGCAACAGACAGACGCTGGAGCTTAGGTTCTCCTTTATCACGTCTTATGGCGCAGGTGAGCTAATAAAAATTTACTTTATGTACGAACCTTTATTGTTCCCTAGAAATCTGTTTATTCGAAATTCTTTTTAAAAGCATACAAGCATATACATGTATATGCAAATGTATGAAACCATACGTACATTGCGAGATCAGCTAGAAGTCATACCGTTATGTAAATGCCCTTGGATACACCAAAAAATTTAAAGTTAAAACGTTTTTGCACAAGGTCTTGCACGTTACAAAAGGAACATTGATATACTGAGCCAAACTTATAACGCAACATCGCTATGGTTTAATGTTATACTCCGGAACGTTATCAAATAAACTTTGTCTCTTTTTAATTAGATTGCCGGACGATCGACACATCTCACAGCATCTTGACTGAAACATTCTGTGTTATGCGTCTCAAGAAATTAATCATTTTTCAGAGGTAGGGTCGCGGCAAATATGAAATGCATTGCGATTTTCCAGAACGCGACATGTGACGTGTATTCGTACCTTAGAAATTATTGTCGGGTTTCAGGATTACCCCTAATCCACATTAGACAATGAACAATTTTACTGTCAAAAGATCAATTTTGCTCAATTTTGAGCAGAGTTGTAGACTCATTTTCGCCCCCAACCATTCAAGTTTACTCACATTTTAACATTTGTTACAGACGTTTCTGGCCCAACAATTGGATGCTATTGCGTTTTCTAACGATGCTGAATGACGGAATGAACATGTTACCACAAATGTTTCATGAAAAACATTCGCCGTTAGAATTTTTCACCAATGCCATTTTCTATTGTGTTTAATGGAGTGCTCAGTATTAAACGTTCAATTTTCAATGATGCAAACTTTGGTTTAAAATTTTGGATACAAATGGAAGGCATTTTGCAATCACCTCATCGAGCCTCACTGGACGATTCATAAAGAACCAATTTGTGTTAAAAGTGACTTCCAGAATCTCTCAGGAGTGCCGCGATGATGCCACCCAAATAACCGTTTTGACCAATCAGATTCGAGCTCGGTGACCCATGCTCTGAAAACCAAAATTTTTGTACCCAATTTATTCACTGGCCATTACTGACCAGCATATGTCTGGTAGACCATCTTGCATCACATTAAAATGCGAAAAAAATGCCATAACCGTGTTGCGTTATAAGTTTGGCTCAGTATAATTTAAAACAACTAAGTTACTTCACAACCACAAGCGTTTCTTTAAAAAAATAAAAGCACTGCAGGCATGCATGATACCCCGCCACGCAAATTTAATTTAGTACAAATGCACGGCATTTATCTACAATACCAAACCACATCTTCCAGATATGAACGCCTTAACAAAGTTTGAAGCAAATTGGTCTACAGATGCTCAAGATAGCGCCTAAAAGCAATATTGTAACATAAATCAGGGGCCATTACTCTGTATTTATTTGACGAAAATTACCAATCTTCAATCCCAAACCACTCCTTCCTGATATAAACTCCTATACAAAATTTGAAGAAAATTGGTCAATAAATGCTCCAGATAGAGCCCGAAAATGAAATTTTAACGTAAATCAAGGGCCATAACTCTGTACTTATTTGACAAAATTTTTCCCATCTTCAATCCCAAACCACTCCTTCCTCATATGAACTCCTATACAAAGTTTGAAGAAAATTGGTCTATAAATGCCCAAGGTATAGGCCGGAAACGAAATTTTAATATAAGTCAAGGGCCATAACTCTGTACTTATCCAACAAAATTTACCCATCTTCAATCCCAAACCACTCCTTCCTAATATTAGCTCCTATACAAAGTTTGAAGAAAATTGGTCAATAAATGCTGAAGATAGAGTCCGGAAACGAAATTTTAACGTAAATCAAGGGCCATAACTCTGAACCTATTTGACGAAATTTACCCATCTACAATCCCAAACCACTCCTTCTTAATATGAATTCCTATACAAAGTTTGAAGAAAATTGGTCAATAAATGCTCAAGATAGAGCACGGAAACGGAATTCTAAAGTAAATCAAGGGCCATAACTCTGTACTTATTTGACGAAATTTGCCCATCTTCAATCCCAAACCACTCCTTCCTGATATAAACTCCTATACAAAGTTTGAAAAAAAAATGGTCAATAAATGCTCAAGTTAGAGCACGGAAACGAAGCGCTGACGGACGGACGGACGGACGAACGGACGGACGCTCGAACGCAAATTTTTTTGCGGAGGGTATAACATAATATCCCGCACTTTTTGAAGTGGCGGGGTATAAAAAACTTTAAATTCCTTAACATGAACATTCCATCTTACATTTGTCCTTTTATACCAAGTTAGATTGCCAGGTCAATTATGCTTAAAATAATCAAACTTAAAGCCAGATGTACGTAATTGACCTCACGGTAGAAATGTTTTATTTTTTGCATGTGAGTGTATTTTGATGTCCTACATTCGAAAATGAAAAGAAAAGGATACCGTTCCGAGCTTGTTTTCGAGATATCGGCCTTCAAAATCGTCAAATTTGAGAGCGAAAATACATTGACGTCAACGTAAAATGCGATTTTAGACCCCTTTTTTGTTAATTTTCAAAAAGTCCACGGTAGGATATTTTAAAAAACTGATATGTAATAGAGAAATTCTTGAACTTCCAAGTAGATAACGAGAAAGTCCTTAGTTACCGGATTCGTTTTCCTGCTATAAGCGCGCGAAGAGAAGTAGTGGTTGCTGAATTCAGTACGTTTTAAGCGCGACGTCGATTTAGCGGCAATATCTCCGACGCTATTATATCTAGCGTATCTAGTATTCTTGCATAGATATCTATGCGCATAGCTGTTTGAGGCCGTTTTCGATTGGTCGAAAGCCGTGTTCAAACAGCAAAACCCATGTTCAAATCATGAAATTCACGTGCCGTTTGAACATGGGTTTTGGGCGACGTCATTGGTCAATGCGACGTGACGTCATGTGTTTTGTAGAAACAAAATGGCCGACGTTGAAGACGCTCCGCTGTTTTCGATGTGTTTTTACGTTGCTAATGTTATTTTCAAGAGATTTTAAGTGGATTAGAGTGAAAATGCAAGAATAGCGATCAACCATGGTTTGTTTCAGTGTACAAACATTCGCTCGATCACTCGGAAGGTGTTTGAACACACGGCCTGCGGCCTTGTGTTCAAACACCTTCCTCGTGATCCATCGAATGTTTGAACACTGAAAACCATGGTTGATCCCTATATTCAATATTGCTAACTGTCGTAAAAATGATGTTTTCCTCGGGATAACAGGTCCACAATCTATATTTTGAGCAAAAATAATAAATAATATAAAAATTTACATATCTGAGGTCCTCTGCATAATTGTATGGACATAGTTTCGTATTCTGAACGTAAACTGACGCTAGAAATGACGTTTCGAGCAAAAACTGACGTTACAAATGCAGCGTAAAATGACGTTTCGACCCTTGGATACGCACGTTCCTTTGAGCGCCTTCAATTTCGTACATCTGGCTTTAAACCTTGTGTTTCCCATTTGTTCATCGTATGAGCCTGTGCGTGAGAAAACCAACAATTTGGGTTCCAACCAGGTCCGACACAAACCGGGCTGTACAGTCACAGAAGATGGTTAGAGGCTTGAAATTTTGTATTTAAGTAGAAGAGAAGTTGTACTACTGTATTACTGCGAAGCTGATCTGCGTCTTTGTTTTTGCATATGCAAATTGTTACTTTTCCAATGCCGCGGCTCAATTATACATGTACCTTTAACTAGTCATTATTCCTGTCAGAATCTTCGTCCAAACTTATCTTTTCAGGCACAATGCTCCACTGACTTTCTCTAAAGTCCTCCTTTTCATCTGCCTTTTGCCGTCTTTCATCACATTCACCAAACTCATTTGTCTGAACTTTAATATAAGTATCTGAAAACGCTTTCATTGAATCCTCCATGCTCGTCTCCCTGTTTACATTTCTAGCACTCATCGATTCAGTCATTTCACCTCGAAGAGCAGCACTACCGTCCACTCCTGGTGTTTCATCATCTGTTTCGTCTTTTGATGAGTTCATATCCAGCTCTTTCTTACTATCAGATTCCATTTCCCCATGGTCTCCATTCATGGCATGCTTTAAATCTGTATCAGTCAATTCAGTAATGTTAGTTTCTTCCTTTTCATCATCTGACAAGCTTCTATTGACACAAGAAACAACCGAATTGTCTACATCTTTTGCATGTGTCTCACTAGGGTTGACAGCTACACAGATCTCTCTATCCTTTTCAGGCCTTTTCATTATCTGCTGCTCTTCTGTATCTCTATCCTTATTATCAATGGCACCATCATTAAAGTCCTTGTTTTCATCAACAACTTTAATAACGTTTTCAGTTTTAATTGATTCTTCTACACCTTTCACATCGGTGCCTTTGAATTCTCCATGCCTTTCTTTTGTACCATATCCAAACCGTTCGTTTCCTTCATATTGTTTTTCTTTTGGCGTTTTATCATCTTGGTCCACTATAGTTGTTGAGCTTCTAATTGAAGGCTGAAATGAGTAAAAATAACTCAATTAAAGCACTGACTAAAGCAAGAAAATGTTGAAATATTTTACACATTAACAGACCTCACATTAAATAATTTGAAACAGGTCTTTAGAAAATCGTTTTTACATGTGCGCATGTCAGCTACGTAGTAGTAAGTGCACAGCTGGTCAGTGCCTTTGTTTTCGTTGGTACAAGCCCTCTACTTTTTAAATCCGAAATCTAAAGCACTGCTTCTGTGGCTGTACAGCCTGATTTGTGTCAGACCTGGCTGAAAACCCCAAAGACCGGTTTTCTCGTTTTCTTGCATCATGGCTCATTCATTACACTTCAAATCTACCTTCTTTTCATCCTCTACATTAGTTTCTTTTCTGTCACTGTCATCATCACTTGAAACTGGAACAACTGTAACCATTTTCTTTTCTTCTTTAGCATTGTTTTCTTTAGCCTTACTGGTCCTTTGTTTAGTGTTCAGCAACTTGGCATTGAAGTGGTATTTGGTACAGCCACTTCGGTATCTAAAAATCAAATCGTTTCATTAATATACTGAACAAAGTCATGAATTAATACATCGCAAGCTGCCCTCCAACATCCCGCATTAGTCACGATAATTCACCATAAAGTAAAATTATTTCTTAATTAGAGCACATTATCATTGGTTTATGTAACTTCTATTCCAGATTCATTGAAACATTAACAAATTCCCTTCTGTGTGAGTGTACAAACTAATGCAAATGAGCCGCCTCATGGGAAAACCAACAATCTGCATAGTCGAAAACAAAGACGCAGATCAGCTTCGCGGTAACCAAGAAGCTGATCAGCGCCTTTGTTTTCGCTACTCGGATAGTGTAATTCCTCTTCTACTTAAATCCGAAATTTCCAGCTTCTAGCTATTTTCTGTGCTTGTACAGGCCGGTTTTTGTCGGACCTGTTCGGAAACCACATTGTTGGTTTTCCCACGAGGCGGCTCAAATGTTAAACTAACCTCTCTAGAGCAGCGGTTTCTGACTGTGTCCTGTCAACTTCAAGCAGAGACTGCAGAATCATGATTGCAGCCCCTGTGCTATCCGAGTCGAAGCAAACCAACTGGATTTCTTGCAGATGTGGTGGGCGGTCAACGTACGTCACATGGATCAGCAGAGCGTCGAAAAACGCTTGGATGCAGCTGTCCAGTGGAAATCCATACGCACCTGAAATGTTGGCCAAATTATGAAAATGTCCAGTGTAGCGGAGGCGAGATATACAAGATTGCAATGTATACATCTTGTGTTTGTGGGTGTTGGGGGGGGGGGAGATAAGAATTTTGGCTTGCCTGAATTAATATGGATCCATGACATTATGCTGACTTCAAAGATAAGCTGATGTACATACACACTTACTTGCTATTTATTAATACATGAACATGAAAAAAAAAATTCTACTCTGTATACAAGATTCAAGTTTTCCTGATCTTTGCCTACTTGTACCTTTTTAGTTTTGTTATGCAGAAATGCCTGACAAGTACCTGCACTAATCAATGGTGTGGACAGAGACTTCAGCCACAGAGTTGTCTCAGAATACTGGAAACAGTTTATGTAGGTGCAGACCAGAAAGTGCATCACTGCTTCACTGTTATCCTCCCGCCAGTGTGGGCCAACAGTGTGTAGAATGAAGCCAACATGGGGACTCAGGTTTCCTGCAAAAAATAAAGTAAACAAGAACTCCACGGAGGTCGATATCGCACCTGCATCGGGCAAAATAACTAAAAACGTGAAATATAGGTCAAGGGCACCAGGTTCAAGTGTGTTCTGAAAGGGTATGTGAAGGACTTTTACTATGCAAGGTTTCAACACTTGCAGCTATCACTGATGCAGAAAAAAAAACTTTGACGTAAAAATTCACAAAGTCAATGGACCGAGAAATAAAGGTCAAGGTGAGCGGGTCAAGGTGCGTGTTTGAAGGGTATGTCAAGGACAATTACTATGCAAGGTTTCACACTCACAGCTAACACTGATGCAGAGAAAACCAAACTTCAACATAAAAAATAACAAAGTCAATGGACCGTGAAATATAGGTCAAGGTCAGCGGGTCAAGGTGCATGCTTAAAGGGTATGTCAAGGACAATTACTATGCAAGGTTTCACAATCCTAGCTATCACTGATGCAGAGAAAACGGAACTTCGACGTAAAAATTAACAAAGTCAATGGACCGTGAAATATAGGTCAAGGGCACCGGGTCAAGGTGCGTGCTTGAAGGGTATGTCAAGGACAATTACTATGCAAGGTTTCACAATCCTAGCTATCACTGATGCAGAGAAAACGGAACTTCGACGTAAAAATTAACAAAGTCAATGGACCGTGAAATATAGGTCAAGGGCACCGGGTCAAGGTGCGTGCTTGAAGGGCATGTCAAGGACAATTACTATGCAAAGTTTCACAATCCTAGCTATCACTGATGCAGAGAAAACCAAACTTCGACGTAAAAATTAACAAAGTCAATGGACCGTGAAATATAGGTCAAGGTCAGCGGGTCAAGGTGCGTGCTTGAAGGGTA
The DNA here is from genome assembly GCA_964017185.1 of Rugalucina vietnamica. Classification (NCBI taxonomy): domain Eukaryota; kingdom Metazoa; phylum Mollusca; class Bivalvia; order Lucinida; family Lucinidae; genus Rugalucina; species Rugalucina vietnamica. Next base: position 61,578,151 of record OZ024873.1, read on the forward strand.
TGTCAAGGACAATTAATATGTAAGGTTTCACACACAGCTATCACTGATGCAGAGAAAACAGAACTTTGACGTAAAAATTAACAAAGTCAATGTACCGTGAAATATAGGTCAAGGTCAGCGGGTCAAGGTGCGTGCTTGAAGGGTATGTCAAGGACAATTACTATGCAAGGTTTCACAATCCTAGCTATCACTTATGTAGAGAAAACCAAACTTTGACGTAAATGTTGACGGACGGACGAACGAACGGACGAACGGACGGACGGACGGAAATTTGGACTCCTATATCGCACTCTGCTATAAGCAGGTGCGATAATAAAATAATCAAATGATAACCATATCACACAGCATGTTATATAGAACATAGTGTTGTGAATATTAAGTATCAGAAATATGAAGCATAAAAGAACAGATGATTTAATAAAGAAAATCAGATGATGTCGTTAAAAGGACAACATTACTGAATCTTTGAAAAAAAAAACAAAAAAAAAAAAAAAACATTTTAAACAAGTTTTTTTGTCGTTGTTTATAAGCTAACCCAGGAACCAGTATGCTGGCATATGATTACACCCGGCATTTTTAAAAATTATGAAAAAAATGTTGAGCTAACCCAGGAACCAGTATGCTGGCATATGCTTACCCCCAGCATCAGTATGTATTACATCGGCTATCCCGAGACTACCATGCTCCCTTACATAACGCTGGCACTCTGTCAGGAAACGTCTATCAGCGGCCCGGGCAATGGCACTAGCAACGCCATAAGCGTGTGAAAGATCAGGTGTGTTTGGACTGACTATTCCATCTGTTCTCTGCTTAGTTATGTCAGCTTTTACAACCATTACTTGAAGAACTTTGTTTAACTCAAAGGAGTATGATAACTGGTTATCGCCAAAGCCAATCATGGATACGTCCAGTCCTGGTGTTAAAGAGGGTCCAACTGGACGCTTTGGTCTACAAAATAAAACAAGCAAATTCAAAGAATTTATGTCCCCCACCTTGATTGTTTAGTTACACAAATATAATCTGAGAAGCCACATGAACTTTCTAAGTGTAAATGCCCAAAAAATGACTAAGTTCAAATTGCGAAAAAGTGCTAACAATTAAGCTGAGGATTATATGCAAACCATATGCATATCTTCAAAGCATTATAAAGACAACTGTAAAGTTTCAAAAGAATCAGAATGAAACTGAAGGAGGAGTTGCGCACACAAGGTACCCCCTGTCCATTCACTTTCATTGTCAAAATGACCGAAAAATGACTAAGTTCAAATTGCGAGCAAAAGTAATAAAAATTAATCTAAGTAGCATATCCAAACCATATGCATATCTTCAAAGCCTGGTAAAGACATCTGTAAAGTTTCAAAAGAATCGGAATGAAACTGTAGGAGGAGTTGCGCACACAAGGTACCCACTGTCCATTCGCTTTCATTGTCAAAATGCTCGAAAAATGACTAAGTTCAAATTGCGAAAAAAGTGTGAAAAATTAATCTGAGGATTATATCCAAAACACATGCATATCTTCAAAGGATGGTAAAAACATATGTAAAGTTTCAAAAGAATCGGAGTAAAAATGTAGGAGGAGTTGTGCACACAAGGTACCCACTGTCCATTCGCTTTCATTGTCAAAATGCTCAAAAAATGACTAAGTTCAAATTGCGAAAAAAGTGTGAAAAATTAATCTGAGGATTATATCCTAACCACATGCATATCTTCAAAGGATTGTAAAAACATCTGTAAAGTTTCAAAAGAATCGGAGTAAAACTGTAGGAGGAGTTGCGCACACAAGGTACACACTCTATAGGGGGACAGAAGGACGGAAGGACGGACGGACAGATGGACGGACGGACAGACAGACGGACGGACGGAATGACGGAAAGCCAAAAACTATGTCCCTCCGCTTTTCTTCGAAAAGGCGAGGGACAATAAAGGTCTCTGTACCATTGAAGAACGATTTTGTAGTTGAAAATGTCCCTTACTCTTTGGAATCTGAATTCGAAAACAAAACAAGTAAGCAACCAAGTTCCTATTTAGTTGTATCTCGTGATCATGGGGACAAATAAACCAACAGAAGAGCCACTTATAGAACTCATGCCAATAAAGAACAAAATGGAACTGCAGTAAAAGGGCCTTCAACTCTATGATAGGGACACGCATAATTATTCAAATAATTCAATGCGGTACATGTTTGACTGCTACATGTACATGTACTAACTGAGCCGCGTTATGAGAAACCAGAATTTTTGCCTATGCGAAAACAAAGGCGCATATCAGATTCACAGCAACAGCGAAGCTGATCAGCGCTTTTGTTTTCACTACACGGATAGTACAATTTCTCTTCTTCCTAAATCCAAAATTTCAAGCATCTAGCCATCTTCTGTAGCTGCACAGACCGGTTTGTGTAAGACCAGGTCGGAAACCCCGAAGACCGGTTTTCTCATGTATTGTAGCGGCTCAATATAACTATATCAAAGGTTCTTACTCGTACCTTGGTTTAGTATCGGAGAAAGCAATCTCCTTCTTGGACACTGCACAACTTTTCAATCCTTTATCGTTGCCTCTTCTGTTAGTGAGTGAAGAAAAATCATCTGAAATATTCTAACATGATTACAGTTTGTTGCATGCATGCTTGAACAATGTATACTGAGATGACAGTGCATTTAAGAGATAATATTCCCATTCTATCTCACATAGGGAAACTTTTGATTTTGTTTTTATTATTATTTCGGACATTTGTTCACTGTGCTTTTAACCATAGGTTGCAAAGCACAATCTATATCCTGTGTCTGTCTTTGTGTTCACAACTAGCACGTACTCTCATTATATACTCCTAAAAAAAAAAAAAAACAGAGGACCATTGGTCCTGAAATCGCTCACCTGAGATTCGGTTTAGCATGACCTTTAGCTAAGGTCATGTTGGTCAATGTAAAAAGTAAACTTGACCTCTAATACTCAAATAATTAATGAAAATTTACCTCTTTGGGGGCCCCAGCAACCAATCAAAATAAGGTATTAGGGCAAAAGTAATATAAAACATAGAGGACTACTAAATAAACATTTCTGCAAAATCTCCAATGAGACTGCAGAAATAGCAAATTTTCACTTTTCCCCATTATAAGTCTATGGAAACTGAAAGTAGCCATAGCAACCAGAGTTCTTATCTGACTGGAAAAAAAAAAAAAAAAAAAAAAAAAAAAAAAAAAAAAAAACATTTTTTTGTAGAGGCTAATGCCAGGAACATGTATGCAAAGTATCAGCTTCATAAAGCAAACAGTTTCTGAGAAGAAGATTTTTAAAGATTTTTTTCGAAAATTTGCCCTTTTTGGGGCCCCAGCAACCAATCAAAATAAGCGATCAGGATTAAGGTCATCTGAAACGTAGTGCATTACTCAATAAACATTTCTCTAAAAATAAAAATGAGACTGCGGAAATGGCAAATTTTCACTTTTCCCATTATAAGTCTATGGAAACTGAAAGTTGCCATAGCAACCAGAGTTCTTATCTGACTGGAACAAAAAAAAAACTTTTTTTGTTGAGGATAATGCCAGGAACATGTATGCAAAGTATCAGCTTCATAAAGCAAACAGTTTCTGAGAAGAAGATTTTCAAAGATTTTTTTTTTTCGAAAATTTGCCCTTTTGGGGGCCCCAGCAACCAATCAAATTAAGTGATCAAAATGAAGGTCATCTGAAAGGTAAAGCATTACTCAATAAACATTTCTCTAAAAATAAAATTTGAATATCTCCAATGACACTGCAGAAATAGCAAATTTTCACTTTTCCCATTATGTCTATGGAAACTGAAAGTTGCCATAGCAACCAGAGTTCTTATCTGACTGGAACAAAAAAAAAACAACTTTTTTGTACAGGCTAATGCCAGGAACATGTATGCAAAGTATCAACTTCATAAAGCAAACAGTTTCTGAGAAGAAGATTTTTAAAGATTTTTTTTCGAAAATTTGCCCTTTTTGGGGCCCCAGCAACCAATCAAAATAAGCGATCAGGATGAAGGTCATCTGAAACATAGTGCATTACTCAATAAACATTTCTCTAAAAATAAAATTCAAATATCTCCAATGAGACTGCAGAAATAGCAAATTTTCACTTTTCCCATTATAAGTCTATGGAAACTGAAAGTTGCCATAGCAACCAGAGTTCTTATCTGACTGGAACAAAAAACAATTTTTTGTAGAGGCTAATGCCAGGAACATGTATGCAAAGTATCAGCTTCATAAAGAAAACAGTTTCTGAGGAGAAGATTTTAGATTTTTAAAGATTTTTTCGAAAATTTGTCCTTTTTGGGGCCCCAGCAACCAATCAAAATAAGCGATCAGGATGAAGGTCATCTGAAACGTAGAGCACTACTCAATAAACATTTCTCTGAAAATAAAACTCAAATATCTCCAATGAGAAAGCAAAAATTTGCAATTTCCACTTTTTTCCATTATAAGTCTATGGGACGTATAAGCTGCCATGGCAACCAGAGTTATTATCCGATCTGAACAAAAAACAACATTTTTGGTTTCCCTCTCCTGTGGATGCTTTATGCCAAATATCAAAAGTTTTGGCCACACAGCTTCAGAGGAGATGTCATATGAAATTGTGGACGACGACGGACGACGACGGACGGACGACGGATGGACGGCGGATACCTACCTATCCTATAAGCTCACCTTTGAGCCTTCGGCTCAGGTGAGCTAAAAAAAAAACGGTCACCAAGTCGCGTTTCAACTACTCGATTAAATTAATAGGAATCACGTTCTGTTTTTGTCAATTTAACAATTATACTGACATAATCTGGAGTGTCAATTTCCCTTTGGCATACAGTATGCATTTTTGCGCATGCTCAGTACTACGATGTTCTACGGTTGTAAGGATCCCAATGGGTGGGGATCTAGAAAGTCAGCCCAGCCCTCGACTCTCCCATGATTGCTCCTCCAGACACAATCACAGCATAGAAGCCTCCGTGATGTAGTGGTAAAGCTACTCGTTTTTAATCAGGGATCATTAGCTCGATCAAGCGCTCAGCCTTTCTGATCACATTTTCAGCATGACTTGTCTTCGTATCACATGTGTTGAAACGGCGTAAAATCCCTTACACATCAAACATCACTGCAGGTTTAGATTGGGAATCAGAGTAGTTAAGAGTAAACTCATACCAGCCAACTTATCGAAAGTATACAGATTGCAAAAAACAATTTAGAGATCTATAATTCTTACAATTCTGGGTGATTTTTGAGGAGGAGTATATTTAGTTTAATGACCTCACCTTTAACTATTTTTCTCTTCTCTGTCTTCCCTGCTCCGCGTCCCTGTCGATCTCTACCGTAATTCTGGTTCCATGGAAAATGGTCTTCTTCTTCTTCGAAGTTGTTATGAGTTTCTGGTATATAGCCCGACGCTCCTGGTGAATAACCCGCAGCTCCTGTTACTGGGTTAAATGTATCCACTTCCGCCGAAATAGGCACGTGCGACAATAAAATCGGCGAGGTAGATCGGATCTCAGGTGAGGCTGATCGTACTGTTGTGCCTTCGGGAGATTTCGATCTTCCTCTGTCTTCACTACTGGCATCAGACTTGTTTACATCCGCTTCATTCGTCTTTGATGGGTATTTAGTTATGCCTTCTATAGAATCCATTGTTCTATCTAGCAGATGAAGTGCCCATTCAAGCTACAAACAAAGACATACTACATAGAATCTGATCGAACCACTCAAGAAAAATAAAGCTTAGATTCTTAGCAAATGATTGGAATAAATTCATATGACTACATAAGTACATTTTATACAGATAAAATACATTTAAAGCACCAAAAGCTACAGCATAATGTCCATTCTGGTAGTCCATTCCGGTAATTATGTCCATTCCGGTCCATTCCGGTAAAGGAACGCTCCCTAAATGAACAAAGTGTATGTTGATTTGTAATATTTAATATTCCCCCAAATAGAAACAGGATATTTAGCTCACCTGAGACGAAGGCTCACAAGGTGAGCTTATAGGATGGCCATGATCCGGCGTCTGTCCGTCGTCCGTCCGTCCGTCGTCGCATACATGTGATGAGTTTGAAATGGGCATCAGGGAGATTTTTCCTTCATTTCAGGGAGATTTTTGAAAAATGTAAAGAGTATATAGGAAAATTCTTGGTTTATTTCAGGGAGATTTTGAATTTTTGTGAAAAAGTGGCACATGTATGTCGTCGTCGTCGTCGTCCGTCCACAATTTCAAAGATCTTCTCCTCTGAAACCACTGGGCCAATCAAAGCCAAACTTCATGTGGAGCATCCTCAGGAAGGGGGAACGAAAGTTTATATAAATGGTCCAGGTCACATGACCAAGATGGCCGCCATGCCCATATATGGTAAAAAACATAAAAAAAATCTTCTTCTCTGGAACCGGTGGACCACTTACAATGAAACTTGGTATGTAGCATCGGGGACTCTGGCCCATAAAAGTTAAGATAAATCATGACCTTGGGTTGACCTTGACGTATTTTACGGCTAGCTCAATTTTGGTTACATAGGCTTTTCAATGGAAAAAAGTGAAAACATTAAATTTTTCAGAAAGTTTTGTAGCCTGTGACCTGAAAGTTGGTAGATACAGACAACATGTTCAGCTCATGAAGTGATGTAAGTATTAAAGGTCAAGGTCATTTTTTGACCTTGACCAAAGGTCATTTACAAATTAAATGTTAAACTAAATTTTCTCAGTAACCGCTCCACCAATCAAAGCCAAATTTTATATGTAGTATCCTTAGGAAGGGGGAATGAAAGTTAATTTAAATAGTCAAGGTCACATGACCAAGATGGCCGCCATGGCTATAAATAGCAAAAACCTTTAAAAATCTTCTTCTCCAGAACCAGAAGACCTATGATTTTGAAACCTGGCATGAAGCATCAGGGGAGAAGCTCTACAAAGTTTATATAAATCATGACCCTGGGATGTCCTTGACCTATTTTACGGCAAGGTCAACATAGGTCGCCCATGCATTTGAATGGGGAAAATTTTCAAAATGTCATTTGACGGGAATATTTATGATTCTGAAAAAAGGACCCCAGGGGCAGGTCTGTCCCCACCCCAGGGCAATATACATGTATATTATCAAAATATTCAAAGATCTTTTTCTCTGAAACCATTTGGCTAATCAAAGCCAAATGTCTTGTTGAGTATTCTTAGGAAGGGAGAATGAAGGTTATATAAATGGTCAAGGTCACATGACCAAGATGTCTGCCATGGCTATAAATAGCAGAAACCATTGTAAATCTTCTTCTTCAGAACCAGAAGGCCTTTGAAACTTGGCCTGAAGCATCAATGAATACAGCTCTACAACGTTTGTATAAATCATGACCCTGGGATGGCCTTGACCTGTTTTACCTATTATTTAAACTGCTGCTAGGACTAAGAGTATGTGTTTGTTTTTATGCATAAAGGGAATTATTGCCATGACGACCTTACCTGATACCAAGTACCTTTGAGCATATAACACTCCTGGTTGTAGTCAAAGTCGACCTTAAGGTTGCCAATATACTGGAGCTCGTCGATCACAGCCCGGTGGAAACTCAGGATAACAGACACTCCCTTCTCCAGCTCCATGGTACCCTTCTCATAGATCTAGATAAAAAATATAACATGCTGCACTCCACATTACGCAAACACGCCCATGCAATATACAGAAAACTTTTTGTTTGTAAAAATGAAAATTTTCACTGGAAAAATGTTGATATTTTTCTTATTTTTGCTCAAAACATAGATTGTGGGTACACGTTAGAACCGACGAGTACCCACAATCTATGTTTTGGAGCAAAAATAAGAAAAATAGGTATACCCCTGCATACCCCAGTTTTTCTATATAAAAATGGGGTTCAAGGGGGTATACATTACATGGACATGTTTTCGTGATGAAATGTTGCATTCCATTAACGACCATTTTCCTGCTATATTATGGTTAAATGGGTTGTTAAAGGATGGATGTGCGGGATAAACATAACTGTCTTTTGTCATAAACTTTGGACAATCTGTCACTTTTATACCATTCTATCAAAACAAGATTTAAATACACTTTACAAAATTTGAGTACCAGTACGCTTAGGTATGTGGCCTGCTGCGTCACCAGCGTTTCGCCCAGCCGAGACATGATACTCAGACTAAATGCACCATGTAATAATGCATACAAGTCATGCAAATGGTAAAAGATCTAATATGCTGTCTTAGTTATTGTTTTCCGACATGGCCTACGTCCATAAACCGTGCTGATTCGAGTATTCAGCAGTCCGTCAAAATTTGAGCCGCGACGCAAGAAAACCTGTCTTCGGGGTTTCCGACCAGGTCTGACACAAACCGGCCTGCACAGTCACAGAAAATGGCTAGAAGCTTGAATTTTCGGATTTAAGAAGAAGAGGAATTGTAATATCCGAGTAGCGAAAACAAAGGCGCTGATCAGTTGATCTGCGCTTTTGTTTTAACATAGGAAAAAATCCCGGTTTTCTTATGACACGGCTAATTTCTGTCCGGAGTCCTACCTGTCTTGGCAGTGCCGTTACTCCTAGATTGACGCCGTCCAGATTGTGCCGCGTCTTAAGAATCCTCGACATAACTGTAGAAAATACGAAAATCGTCAAAGATAATGGTAAATCTACCAATTATCAACACACACACACACACACACACACACACACACACACACACACACAATTCTTACGCTCTTACATAACATAACATAACATAACATAACATGAAATAAAAGCTGAAGCATTTCAAGTATATTTGTGTGACAAAAGGGCAGAAACAAACATTTTTGACTATAATGCTTATTTTGAAAAGTATAAAGCCTCCAAAAATATTCATGTAGGGCCTATAACACATTACACACCACTCACCTGAAGGGCTCTCAAACAATATGACAGCGCAGTTGTCCTGTAGGGGGTAGTATATCTGCCTTACAGCCCCACCCCCATTATTGGGGTTACTGAAGTAGACCTTCAGGTGTTTCTCGGTCACCTCCTCAGGTATCCCCGTCACACGTATACCAGTCATAATAATGGATGGACACACTTAGCAGCTGAAAAAGTACAACACACTTGACTAAAAGCAGTGGGAAGTGTGCCATCTCAACTGTTTTCCTTTTGGGTTTATCAACATTCCTATCTTGCATTTTATTTTCATGCATGTACATGTATGTTACTGTTTATTTCTATTAAAGAGTCAACTGCCATTTTCTTGAAGTCTTTTCAAGCAAAACACTGTGGTCATAAATGGCTATGTGCTAGATAGCTAGCTGAAGGTGTGCTTTATTTTTAACATACTAGGGTATGTCCGGATTGAGCAATTTGCCCAGGACATAGAAATGAAACCCTACCAGGAATTTGGGGAAGCTTGAAAGGGATGTTTGTTGTCAGCAAGGTGGGGAGCTTTAGCGACCAAATACATACATGTACCAAAGTTTATGGGTTCGGAAACATGGGGACAATATTTTAGGGAGATGGGGTAAAACATTGAGGAGTTAATGTCATTATCTTTAGGGAGCAAATAGCAGACAGCCCCCTGGAGGAGTCTCAGAAATCAAAGCTGTCTCTCGTCACTAAAGCAGATTTTCTGGCCTTTATAACTCGTCTTGTCATAGGCGGAATATTTCCATCCATGTTCCAGTAGTCCTTTCCACACGTCACGGAAGTGGAGCGAGGTCACGAAGTGTTAACCAGTAGTCTGGCGGGTCAGCCGTCAAAATTAATTTTTGACAACTGATTTATCATTTTGACGTCGGCAAAATGAACCACTAGGTATGATACTTCATTTTGACGGCAGTTAACCAGTCACACAGACCAATGCTAGGATGTTACATGTCGGCATATCTATGACAGGAAATCGTGAGACTTATTTTAGCAGAGTGGACTCCCAGGAGTGCACTGCAAGAGAACGCAACAATGCATTCTGAAATAGTTCTAGAAAAAAAAAACTGATCGATTTCGTATTCACTACATGCTATCAGTATCAAACCTGAAACTGAAAGGACGCGGGTTTGAGATAAGAAACCACATCCCTTATTGACCCTGCTTTACAACGACCTATAGTTCCTGCATCTAGATCATTAGACTCTCGTGCTTTGTCGTGATGAATATTTCTATACTTACTCATTTATTTGTAATTTTAAGGCTAAGTCCATCATTCCATGAAATGGCAAGCATATTTTGGAAAACCCCAAGTTAAATCGAAAGTGAAAGTAGGCGATTAAAATCCAACGTCATCAAATTGACCGCAATTAACCAAAATTGGAAACATGTACTATCCTCCTGCCTCCGGTCGGTCACCTAAGTCAATGGCTCTATACCAGGGTGTCGACAAAATACAAACCGTTTATTGTACTATACAGCTAGAAGCCCGGTATATATTTCTTCTGTCATATAAATACTAAGTTCACTTACCTATATGTCAATTTTATATCTACTCTGTACGATATCGATTGACGATAAAACAGCCTTTAAAATAAAACATATAAGTTTAAACACAGTTTATACACGCTTGTGTTTGGATATGATAAAAAAGATATGTCCTGATAGTGTACTATCAGTGTACAGGTTCATACAAATGTTATAATACAATAAGTAGATCGGGTAAGTCTTCTTTTACGAAAACTCACCCATACAGTAGTATAACGAGATGTTTTGAGCTTTAAAAAATTGAAAAATTTTCAGATGAAAAAAAAATGGTATTTTTCTTATTTTTGCTCAAAGCATAGATTGTGGGCACACGTTAGAACCGCCTCGCTGAGTACCCACAGCCTACGTTTTGGAGCAAAAAAAAAAATAAGAAAAATGTATACCCCTACATACCCCAGTTTTGCCATATCTACATTAATTACTGGTTTCCAGCTTATAAATAATCAATATTGGAAAACCAGGTAACCAGTAAAACCACCCCAGTTAGTCATTGGTCAGTATTTGAAGGTGTGTCCAATTTTGACCAATGGCTAACTGGGGTGGTTTTACTGGTTACCTGGATTTCCAATATTGATTATTGGAAAACTGGGAACCAGCAAATTAATGTGGATTTGGTGAATATAAATGTGGGATTCAAGGGGGTATACATATTTAAGCAAGATAGGCGGGAAGCAAACACTCCGATTGAGTGTAAAATAAATGTGATATGTAATAGGTCGCATACCTATATCTACTTTTGTTGTCCAACATCTTCTGTGCGAGTTGGATAATTGTTTTTATCATTTACTTATTTCTTCAGATTCAAATCATCAGTCAACGGTTACCAGTGATGCAGTCAGTATGGGCCATTCTTGTCTTCGTTGCAGTTTTGGGAGTGGACGCGAGAAATGTCCTACTGATTTTCGGTAAGTTTAAACTAAGCTCGGTGTACATGGTGAAGATTTCGTAAATGCATTTCGGATAGTTTACCATAGTAGTTTACTATTGCATGACGCATTTCTCTAATTGTAAGGTTTATCTTCAGTATGCAATGTTCAAAACAGGTCTCAAACAGTGAGACAACGCGTTTAAACATAATATTCTTAATAAATAAGCGCTTCTTGGCTTTTATGATTGACGGATATTCATTGTCGCTTACACATGCCTCACAAACGGAGGTCCCGATATATAATTATCATGCATAGATGTAAATTGGGTAGTGCAGCAACATGGCAAGCAAACAAAAATAAATGAGACTACGCATGAGAAAACCAACAATTTGGGTTTCAGACCAAGTCCGACACAAACCAGGGTGCACAGTCGGTCACAGAAAAGAGCTAGAAGCTTAAACATTTGTATATAAATAGAAGAGGAATTGTACTAGCCTTGTAGTGAAAACAAATGCGCTGATCAGCTGTGCAGTCACTTTATTTTCGCCTATGCTTGTTGTTGGTGTTCTTATGCGGCGACTGAAATGTTACCCGTGAAACCCATTCATGAGATATGTTCTCTCGTTACAGTACATAGATCTATTTGATTTCAGGGGACGATGTCGGTCCTCAGATGGGGGCATATGGTAACAAACATATCCACTCCCCAAACCTTGATGCCCTCGCCTTCAGGAGTGTCATATTTGAGAATGGTTTCACCTCTGTTAGCAGTTGCTCGCCTAGCAGGTAATTTACGAACACATGAGTGGAAAACAGTGAAAACGGCAACTGATCATGCGACAGTTTTAAGGTACATCGGCTCAATTGTCAGCGAGAAAAGCTGCCACTGTTAACCAAATTTAAATTTTCTCAAGAGCAAAGATTAAAAAAAAAAACAACAAACTTTGGTCATCTATTTCACATAGCTCCTAGCATATACAACTTGTCTCAAGCTTTAGAAGAAAACAAAATATGGCTTTGGTATGCCAAAACATTCATAGACAGCTGAGTCTTTTCATTTTACAATATGATCAGAATCATCTTTTATTTGAGCCGCCTCGTGGGAAACCCAACAATGTGGTTTCCGAACAGGTCCGACACAAACGGGGCTGTACAAGCACGAAGCAGGCTAGAAGCTTGAAAGTTCGGATTTAAGAAGAAGATGAAATGTACTATCCGTGTAGCGAAAACAAAGGCGCTGATCAGCTTCGCGGTTACCGCGAAGCTGATCTGCGCCTTTGTTTTCGCCTATGCAGATTGTTGGTTTTCTCATGGGGGCGGCTCATTTATAGGTCAGTTTTGTTAACTGGTTTACCCCAGCATCAGAATGGAATGTATGGTCTGCACCAGGGACCTCAACATTTCCAGTCTTTTGATGATGTAAGATGCATTTCAACTATACTGAAAAGTCATGGGATTTTCACAGGTAAGTTGAGAAACTCATAACCGAATCTTTAAACGCAAAACTTTATAAGTTACGTGAGTATATCTAATTCTAAAAACAAAATACATGTCCCTGCCAGTCCCTAAGTCTTAAATACATTTTGTGTTAACATGCTAAATCATTTATATTCACGATGGAAATGAAAATAGTTGAGACTATATCACATGGAATTTTGATACTGAGTGCTCTCAGTATCAATTGAGCCGCCGCATGGGAAAACCAACAATCTGCATAGACGAAAACAAAGGCGCAGATCAGCTTCGCAGTAACTGCGAAGCTGATCAGCGCCTTTGTTTTCGCTACACGGATAGTACAATTCCTCTACTTTGTAAGTCCAAAATTTCCAGCCTCTTACCATCTTCTTTGACTGTACAGCCCGGTTTGTGTCAGACCTGGTCGGAACCCAAATTGTTGGTTTTCTCATGCACAGGAGACCTCAATTTCAAGTGAACACTCATTTTTCTCTCGAAATTACACGTCTCCGGTTAATATGGACAAAATGTCGAACCCTGCATTTCGCTATCTTAGAACTTTGTATTTTTTCCTACAGGTCTCATTGGCAAGAAACATGTTGGTCCTGACACTGTTTATATGTTTGACTATGAGAAAACAGAGCCTGAATACAGTTTACTTCAGATCGGCAGAAATATAACGTTAATGAAAGAAAAGGTCCGGGAATTTCTGTCGATTGTGAAGCAAACATCGAAGTACGTAACATAGTAAACCAATCCATGAATGCACAGATTTCGACTCCAGGTGTTTTCTTTCTTTTTAATTTTATTTCTTTCTTACTGCCTTTTTTTTTATCAAACTGACACAAAAAAAAACTTTAATCAACTACATGTATGTGCATTTTAAAGACACTTACATATTTACCCGTATCCAATTTCCAAAATGTAACCAATAATAGACGAGTGAATAGTTCAGACAATGTACCAAATTGGTAGCCATTTTGAATTTCATCTTGAAATCACGACAGCAATATAATTAGCTGACTAAGCGATCATAATGAACGCACTCATGCACCAAGTAAGACTTCAGTTCAGAAATGGCGCCCGCCCCGTTTTATCAGAGTTAAAAGTGGTATGACTGTAGTGTTAATGAATAAATCAGAGTGTTATTGAATAAATCAGAATGGCATCCAATATGGCTGTCATTGCGAAGTAATATTCCCATCTTCTTCATCCATGAATTTATTTCGTAATCAGATGCAGCAAATTATATAGATATTTGTTGGGAAAATGTAATTTGTATGTAATGTTGTTTTCAGACCTTTTATGCTGTATGTGGCGCCCCATGATTCACATAGATGTGACCCATATAATGGAAAACTGGGGAACTTCTGTGAAAACTTCGGCGATGGCATGACACCAGACACAGGTGTGATTCCCGACTGGAAGCCGACTATATATGATCCAAGTGATGTTGAGGTTCCTTATTTTCTACCTGACACCCCTGCAACACGAGGTGACATTACGGCTCTCTATAAAACGTACAGCCGTTTGGATCAAGTTAAGTTTTATTTGTGAGAGCTAAATCTAGGCAGTGCAACTCTTGTCTATGTGTACATAGTCTGTAAAAGTTTTTGGGCGACTTTTGAGTCAAAAGCAATTGTATTTAAAAAATCTATGACGATCGCGACATTTCTGACAAAATCGTTAGGTCTGTTTTGATAAATCTCTGAATCTGTGATGTTTAATCTACATTTCATTGAAGACGGTGGTCGTTTTTATGGCCTCGTTGCTTCATTGTTTCTCCGCGTATCTTGCTATGATTGATGAATAATTCTTAAAAATTCCCTTATAGGCGTTGGACTGTTCTTGAAAGAACTGGAGAATTTTGGCTTCATAAACGACACTTTGGTCATGTACACGGGCGACAATGGTATCCCTTTTCCGTGGGCTAAGACAAACCTGTATGACCCGGGCATGGGAGAACCATTTCTCGTCTCCTCCCCATACCACAAAGAGATGTGGGGACATGTAAGGATATTTTTCTTTTTTCAAATTAATTCTTCGTTTACATCTAATTCATTAATCAAATATGCCATTGATCTAAATAAAATTATGTAAAGATGCTCTTTTTCGATTTATAAAACAGAAGTTATCTGTGCTCTTTTTCGATTTACAAAACAGAAGTTATCTGTTTAATATACATTTATGACAAAGAAGACGTATTTGCTCTTGTTAATATATGAGCCGCCCCATGGGAAAACCAACAATCTGCATAGGCGAAAACAAAGGCGCAGATCAGCTTCGCGGTAACCGCGAAGCTGATCAGCGCCTTTGTTTTCGCTACTCGGATAGTACAATTCCTCTTCTACTTAAATCCAAAATTTCAAGCTTCTAGCTCTTTTCTGTGCTTGTACACGAGGCGGCTCATATAATGTACTCGGATCTAATTCGTTTCTATTTCAGAAATCAGATGCTATGGTGAGTACAATGGACATAGTTCCCACGATTTTAGACTGGTTCCAGGTTCCATTTCCTAATTACAAGCTTTTTGGAAAACCCGTCAAACTCACTGGAAAATCTATCCTTCCGGCCCTTATTCCAGTAGCCCCACCAGAAACTTTTGATCACGTATTTTCCAGTCATAATTTCCATGAAGTAACAATGAACTATCCGATGAGGGTGGTTCGGTACAAAAACATGAAATTGATCCATAATCAGAACCATCGTGCCCCGTATCCATTGGCAACGGACCTGTACATGAACCCAACATTCTTAGACATTCTCAACAGGACAGTTACCGGGAAGCCACTTCCCTGGTTCACAACATTGAAGGAGTATTACTATCGGGATCAGTGGCAATTGTTTAATTTGACGGCAGATCCACATGAACTAAATAATGTTGTAAGGAATCCAGAGTATCGACATGCGCTAGAACAACTTACATCAGTTCTAGCAAAGTGGCTGACTGATACGAACGACCCCTGGCGGTGTCTGCCAGGTGGTGAGCTAGAGGGCGACACATGTTATCCTCTTCACAACGGCGAGTCAGATTCGTTTCATCCCATGTATCTCAAAGAAATTCTTAGACATTGAATCAAAATGATAAGTTTTATATACTTAGTGTAAAAAAACTGAGCCTCCGCATGATAAAACCAACAATTTGGGTTACCGAACAGGTCCGACACAAACTGACCTGTACATCTACTGAAGAAGGCTAGAAGCTTGAAATGTCGGATTGAGGAAGAAGAGGGTTTGTACTATCTGTGAAGCGAAAACAAAGACGCGGATCAGTTGTGCAGTTACTGCACAGCTGATCCGCGTCTTTGTTTTTCGCATATGCAGATGGTTGGTTTTCCACTGCGAAGGCTCAACTATCTTTCGTGGCCTCATATATTGTCTATAGTTCTTGTTTTTATGATAAAGAGCGGGAATATAGCAATTTTGTGGAGCACACACAAACAGAACCATCCCCAAACCATCGGGTCTAATCGTGAATAACAATACACGAAACAATATAATTTTAGTTGTGCTTGGCCTGCTGGTCAATCACTAAGGAACTAGAAAAGTACTTTCTCTGCTGTGAATACACGTATAGGTTTCTTTCTTTTGTGGGTTGTTCGGTCTAAATTATGTTTTTCTTCAGTATGGATAACTAAATTCGTTGATTTTTCTCCAGCCTGCATAGCCACATCTATATACCTCTTTAACATGATATTGATGCCTTCTTAATCAACACCTCTTGCAGGATTCATTACTGTATCGTGCTTGATGCCTTCAATTTTTGTCTATTTTGTTGGCCACTTATGATTAGTCGAAATATTTTAGCCCGTCTCCCACAAGTATTTAGGGTTTCAGTTTTACGTCCCTTTCAAGATTATTTCAGCTCATATGAGACGGACCAATCAGTAGGTGGGGCGAAAACGGGAGAACCCCGAGAAAAACCACCTGACACACCCGCAAGCAGAACTTGGCTTGTCTCACATGTGGCCAGAGCGGGGCTCGAACCCACACCAGACACAGCGGTGAAATGATCGAGTGATTAATAAACAGCGCTCTTAACCGCTCGGCCACGGGGGCCGCCCCACAAGTATTTGCATCTACAGTATGGTGAAGATTTGGTTTAAACATACATAAATATGATGTGTGGCGACTCAAATGCGCATTTGCAACCTATGAAAAGAGAAGTCATCGTCAAAAGCCAATGTACAGACTACGGAATCATCGGTTCTCCACACCACTGATGCTTCAGGTAAAATCTGAATGATTTTCATTACGAAAACACGCCCATGCAATATACAGAGATTTTTAAAGTTGTAAAAATGAAAATTTTCAGTAGTTTTTTTTTTTTTTTTTTTTTTTTGCTATTTTTCTTATTTTTGCTCAAAACATAGATTATGCCGCCTCGCAATCTATGTTTTAGAGCAAAAATAAGAAAAATAGGTATACCCTTGCATACCCAAGTTTTGCTATATAAGAGTGGGATTTGAGGGGGTACACATTTTACGGGCATGCTTTCCTAATGGGTCAAACGGGTTGTATATTAAAAAGCACCGGCCAGAGTGTCTCTTGTGAATATGTAAATCTCATCGTATTTAAGCGGTTGCGAGTTCGATACCCGGTCGGTACATACATTTCACATTGGTGACTAATACACCAGCGGACAGACGCCGTACTAAGCCACTTGCATAAAATTTGCATGCTGCATTTGTGAAACATGAACATGTGTATACAATAGAGTTTATCTCCTGTATGAGTAGGTTGTAAAATCGCAGTTTTGTTGGTTGGATGGTCGGTCGGTCGGTTGGGCTGGGTTGGTTGCTAAACTTGTCAGCCAAAATGTTTTAGTTATATGGGGACGGAGCCATCACACCCTGTGTACATGTATATGGGAAATCGCAATGCTCAATGCGGAAGGAGGAATATAGGTGCCAACATAAAAAATAGGGTCTTATACGAAGTCGCTGTCCGACTTCGCTTTCGTGGGGGTGGGTGGGGTGGGTGGGGTTTATTCGAATGATCGAAAGATATGTGCGTGTGGGTGCGTGAAAAGAACATGAACATGAGATTTAGTGTTTGATGTAGGCCTATAGCGCTAAAACATGCAGATTCAAATGGGGAGGTGGGGGGGGGGGGTCAAGCAAAATTATTACATTTCCATCATGGTTTTCGAGAAATTTGTGTGAAATTAGGCAAACGAACCCCCACCCCCTGAACCCCCTCTTCAGAAATCCACTCCAGACTACCTGAGTTCCTCGGGGAAAATCCTATAGAATCATGTGAACGGTAACGATTAACAACACTAGTAATCATTTCTTTGATTTTGACTGTAAATGCCACAAGTATAAATGCATTAAAATTACTTCGATCGGCCAAACCATAAATTGTCAAAGAACTAAGCTTTATTGAAAAGACATCCAAGTCTCTATTGAGATTGGATCCATCGGAATAACATTAAGGATTTATTCTTCAGATAAACTTTGTGAATATGCAAAAGAACTATGCATACAGATAAAGCCGGATAAGGAAAGGAGCGCACAAAACGCTGTTTGTTTGCACGATGAATTATTTGTGCAAATTTATGGCTGAAACTTATTGAAAATTGGAAAGCCGATATTTCCGCTTTGTTGACATTTCTATCCATGCTTTCAATGGATTTACACTTCTAAAAATGAATGGGTTTTCTGCTGTGCTTGCTACCGGGCTAGTTTACACACCCATTGAATAATAGTACTTTATAATTGGAAATTCCTAAGGCCAGAATTGCGCATAGTAAAATGAAATGTCCAATACGCATGCGTAATCATCTTTAATTGGATAGTCGGCGCCTGCGTAGACACGGGAAACTTTATCAGATGTTCCCAATGGCGGCTACCAAGCGGATGCGGACGTCTTTAGGTCAAAATTCAAACGGTGATTGTGCATCAAATTCGAAAGGAAATAATAACAAAAATGGAAATTTTAAAAGTGTGGAATCTTTACTTGACATCTGTGCTAAAGTTGTCGCCAAAAACATTCCGTTTCAAACGATAGAGCAGCGTTTTGATAGGATCCCAGAACCCGTCCAAAGTAGGATTGTGTATTGGTCATTTCCTCGAAATGAAAGGGACATTTGTATGTATTCATCGTTCTCAAATGGATCAAAAGACAGTAGTGAAAACGAAAAACTCCCTTTTCACCAGGGTGTCAAACTGTTGGAATCTGGTGCCGTGGATAATGTGCTACAAATAGGTAAAAGTTGACCCACTTTTGTCTTGGTTCATGGTCTGTTGACTCTGAAATTCTTGAAATATCCTGTGACTGGGTCAAGGGATTGCCCTGGTTTAGTGACATGGTTATTGGTTAATTGGTGGCCATTAGTTTATGAATACATCTAGTTTATATTCCTTTGGTCTTTTAGCTAATGCCAACAGCTTAATTGCAAAATGTTATCAGTATTCTAGTTTTGCTATAGTAAAATAAAATCTAACATCATTCTTTCAAATGACATTCGACATGACATTTATAGCTGGTTCTATTTTATAAAATGTATGATCTCTACATTAATATTTACAATGTCTTTCTTTGGTACTTTTGATGTTTGAAAATCATCAGGAAAGAAAACTTTTGGAAATAATCAGTCACCATTATTGAGTCATTATCCCATTAATGTCATGTTTACTTTGTGAATAGGGGGCGTAGCTTTGATCAATGGTGCATGAAACACATGTCAAATTTTAATTCATTTATAATATTGCCTACACCAATAGCTGAATCAGATTCCCTGCTTTCTGCTGCCAGTTTGAGTGTAGTCTACTGGGAGATTGAAATGATATCACTACCTTATCCTTACAGGCCCTATCATCTTCATATCACAATTCCATTTATATGTGAGAACCACAAATACATCTGTGATTCTGTGTAGGTTGTTGTAAGTCGCATTGATTGCCTCTGGATATTAAACTGGTATGAAGTGACCCTAGCTGTTGGTAGGGTGTAAAGTCTGAACTATGGGTTGCAGCCCATGGTTAGCATCTCCACATGACCATGGTACTATGTGGGGTACTACCTGATATGTACCTATTCCTATCAGACAAAGAGCTTACTAGTCTGATTATTAGACTGCAGGGTTACTTAGATACACAGCTCATTTGAATAAAGAAATACAGCAGTTAACAAGCAGGACATACAGGTAGCACAGTTGATGCAGTGAGATTTTTTGTGTGACTGTTTTGTGTAGGCTACAATTAACCTTTTCCGATGTTTGAATATGGCTTGAATGCGCAAAGATCATTCAGATTCATTTCATTAAAGTTGGTTTTGGGCAATTGCACACAATTTGAAAGAAAATTGCACCCCCTAAAAGTTTGTGGCCCAGATACAATAGTATACCCTGAGTCAGAATCTGTTATCGAAAATTACTTTCACCCAGTGATTGTCACCTCTGTACTCGCTGTAAAACACCTAAATATTTGCTGTTAGTGCTGTTAACACTGAAAGACCAGTTGCATGGAAAGATGACCTTCCAAAATCCTTACCCAGACACTTTGAGGCTGCTTATTGCCTGCTCTGTCTGGTTGCCTGGGCCTGTCAGTCCACAACTTTAAAACCAGAATGTTTATAGGGTCTGGTCAATTTTACTCTTTGATCATAATAAGGTGATATCATTGAAGGGTAGTTAAGTTGAATTTACAGAAGGGTTACCATTGAAGTAAAAGAATTCTTTGCATGTGACTCATAAATTAGCTCCTTCTAAGCCAAGTACAACTGGTAGATATTTGATCAAATATTGATTTGATTGATAAAATGTTACAAAATTCAAAAAGGCCCAGTAGTATTGATGTAAAATGGGATGGTTCAGTCAGTGAGCTCTAGAGCCAGTTTAGATATATATGCAGACTTTCCAGACACTATCCAAGACTTTGTCAGGCCTCCCACATGCTGCTTGAAGAGACTTGGTGCTTTCTTGAGACTAATTTGGATTCTGAATTAGGCCACATGTGTACACACAAGTCAGTTAAATTAAAAAGACTCCCTATGCTAGAGGCACAGAGGGACAGAGTTATAATCAGCTGTTTTATGTCTTTAAGCATCCTGAATAACAAAACCTGATTTTGCTCCTGTGAAAAACCAAGGCACAGATCATCAGCTGCAGTGTATTTGTGCAGCTGATCAGTGGCTTTGCTACAAATATGAATTTATGCACATACATGTGGTAAACTCCTTTTGTGTCTCTGCAAAAAAGGGACTGGCCATCTCTGTAATTATGACCCTAGCTGTTGTGTGGGGTGTAAAACATCAGTTGGACCAACCAATAGTGTGACTTGGTGAGAGCAACAGATAAGCTGCGTATCTGCGTATTTTACTCGTACTGTAAAAGCAAAACCCCAATTATTTTCAAAACTCTGCGTACCACGTATGCTTGACATTTTCTTGATACGCAATTGTGAGTATCTGCCAAGCGTATCCATCAGCTGTTTACAATCGAAACGGTGCATTTATAAAAATGTCCTCGCAGGTAAAACCCAATCCTACGATCGTTAAATTATGCCTTCCTATACTGGATCACCCCGGTTTGATGGTACTGGGTTTTATCGGCTTTTAACCAGAACACCGGGGGTGTGCAAAGCCGTGTGCAAAAATAATTGAAACGAAAGTAGAAAATTTGCCCCCATTTTAATGTGTCACAGGGACCTTACGGCTGAAATTCATGTATATCCTCGGTGAAAATTCAGTGATCTTAAATATATGCATGTAGTATGCAGGGAAAAATTACTACATATGTCTTTTCTAGCCTCGCACAGGACATGCATGTCATGTGCTGGAACATGGTCAACTCGTACCCGAGTCAACTCGTACCCAAGTCATCTCATACCAATTTTGCAATTGAGTAAAATTGTCAAGTCATTGACAAAAGCCTTCTATTCTTAGAAGGCTTTTGCAATGACTTGACAATTTTACTCAATTGCATCTTTTTTCTTGGGGTAACGTTACCCAATTTCTGAACAAGAATTCTGATTTCACCCAATTAATCATGATTTTGTGGAGTAAAATACCCAATTGCTTGAAAAGGGTTCCTTTATGATACTCTGAATCTCTGATGCATACTAATTTAACTCTCCTCAAATCTTACTCCCTTGTGGTTTGTTGTATATGTTACAAGTTCCTAATGTCTTCGTTGTGATGGTTGATGCAGTGCAAATGGCTTTCTGAACAAAAAAGTCATAATACTGTTTATTTCCAATATAAATACATGTGCCAATTGACATGTATAACTTTATGCGTGTAAGGACTGCCACACTAAATCTTAGGCTGCTGAGGATACAGAGATCTCAGAAGAAGGCATTTTAAAATGGGTGTTTCAGACGCAATCGAAAAATCATTTGAAGCTCGGTGACAATACATAAATTCCCATGAAAGTCCTGTTTGAAGCCTGAATGTCAATCTTTTTTCTACTTTCATACTTGTGAAAATGTTTCCTGCCTAGTAAATTATGCATTTATCTATGCACATTATCTCTCAACCTCATTGTTCCTGAGTGAGCATTGATTGAGAATGATTGCATCCTCTGGCTCTTGTTGGGAAAATTACTATGTATTTGGTGAGAAAATTGCAGGCTGACCCTCTGGGGGAGTATGAAGTATTGATCTGTCTTATGCTTTATTAGTGCAGAGATAGGCAGCTATCCAAAAACAGTTGGACATGCAGCCTAAGCAATGCAGATCATTATATTAGCATTCTGGCAAAAATTAAAGATGGTAGGAATTGGCAAGAAAAGATGTTAGGAATCGGCACAGTCAGAACCAAAGCCACATGCCCGAAAAACTAGGGTGGTATAAACAACCAAAACCACAATGATACAAAGAGAACATAATGTAAACTGAGTGAGCAGCTATTTCCCCAAAGATGACCACTCAGTTACCTGAACTCATCTGTTTTTGCTTGCAAAGGCTGCAGTTTACATGTTTATTATTGTTTTATTTTTTGGACTGTCTGACAGTGTACATCAGTGTTTATATTTGAGCCGCCTCGTGGGAAAACCAACAATGTGGTTTCCGAACAGGTCCGACACAAACCGGCCTGTACAAGCACAGAACAGAGCTAGAAGCTTGAAATTTCGGACTTAAGTAGAAGAGGAATTGTACTATCCGAGTAGCGAAAACAAAGGCGCTGATCAGCTTCGCGGTTACCGCATAGCTGATCTGCGTCTTTGTTTTCGCCTATGCAGATTGTTGGTTTTCCCATGAGGTGGCTCATATGGCTATTGATTCAGCTATTTATCTAAATCAATGGTTTCTCCCCTGGGATTAGAGAGCCGCGCATGAGAGAACCAACATTTTACCTAAGCGAAAACAAAGGCGCAGATTAGCTTCTCATTAACTGCGAAGCTGATCAGCGCCTTTGTTTACGCTACACGGATAGTACAATTCCTCCTCTAGTTATATCCAAAATTTCAAGATTCTAGCTTTCTTCTGTCTTTGTACAGCCTGATTTGTGTCGGATCTGTTCGGAAAACATGCTGTTTGTTTTCTCATGTTGCGGCCCATTTATATGCTTTGTTATCAGATTGATTTGTGAATATTGACAGATCCCAACAGTTGGGCATTATTGGCCTTAGTTAATTGTATTAATTAACTCCCCTTTATGTCTGAACATAGTGCTAATTATTGCTTATTAGTGCAATTTGAAGTCATGCTCGATTAATTGTCAGTCTCTTGTCCATATTAAATTAGTCTAAAAGCATGAGCTTCATGGAGGATAGGTCTTGGGTTGGCGCTCAGATCAGTGAAGCCAAGGCAAGCACTGACACATGAATGCCATGTTGAATAACTTATATTCATCCTGACATAACAAATGCAAACTGCTCAACCACCCATATTAATATATGAGCCGCCACGTGGGAAAACCAACAATCTGAGTAGGCGAAAACAAAGGCGCAGATCAGCTTCACAGTAACTGCGAAGCTGATCAGCGCCTTTGTTTTCGCTACTTGGATAGTACAATTCCTCTTCTACTTAAATCCGAAATTTCAAGCTTCTAGCTCTTTTCTGTGACTGTACAGGTCGGTTTGTGTCGGGCCTGTTCGGAAACCACATTGTTGGTTTTCCCACGAGGCGGCTCATATTTCACCAAAATGCTTCAATAATGTATAGATTAATCAGAAAAAGACTTGATATATTCACTGTGGACATGATAAGAGACATGCTCACATCAAGAATGCCTAGAGGGACGTGAAAGATGAACGTCACTTCCATAATGTTTTTCTATATTTTTTCTTGGCCAATAAAAGCTGTCTGAATGTTCGGTCTATCATTTAAAATGCAGTTTGTGGTTAGAATAGATAACTTTGGGATTGCCTTAATTCTTTCAATTATTCTCTGAGACTGAATATAGATATTATAGATATAATTAACATCATTTTTATCTATATTAATGTCCTCAGCTGTCAGACTAGATCATATGTACATTTATTTCCCATCAGGCTGTACAGGAAATTATAAATCAGCTGTTTAGTATATGATCAGGGCATATTTATGTACATTCATTTCATAGTCCTTGATGTGTTAATGCAAATCGCCACCTACATGTACTGTCTGATTCTTAATGAAGTGGATCCGCAATTGATTCTAACATCTAGCACAATTTCTTTCATGAAGACTTGGTCATGAAAAGTTTTCTATGGCCAGTCTCCCTCTTTCACTGATGCAAGTAGAGCTAGACTAAGTGGTGAAAGAAATTTGCACCAAGTACTGAAATTCTGGTGGCTAGGATAATCTAACTCTCTTCCCCCCCCCCCCCCCCATGACCTTAACTGTTGACCGTGGAGTTGTTAAAAACTCAAAACAAAATATAATATGTAATTATGTAGCTACCCAGCTTTCTCTCTGTATAGGTTGCTGGGAGTGAATCTTTTAAACCTTGAAAACACTAATAGCAAAAGCACCTTGACATGGAAGCTTAAAAATTTAAGGAAAAAAAAAATATTTCCAGTGAGTGCATGTTTAAAATGACATAAAGTAGAGAAAAAATTACTTCCACAGATGTTCGGTCTGTTTAATAATTTGAGCCACCACATGGGAAAACCAACAATCTGCATATGCGAAAACAAAGACGCAGATCAGCTTCGCGGTAACCGCGAAGCTGATCAGCGCCTTTGTTTTCGCTACTCGGATAGTACAATTCCTCTTCTAGTTAAATCCGAAATTTGAAGCTTCTAGCTCTTTTCTGTGCTTGTACAGGCCGGTTTGTGTCAGACCTGTTCGGAAACCACATTGTTGGTTTTCCCACGAGGCGGCTCATTTATGATGTTGGTGAGTAAGAAATTATATTTTACCGATTAGCAAAGTAAAATGTCTTTTGCAGATGATTTTAATCAAAATTACCATATAAAAGTGCATAAGCATGACGAAAAGTTAAATTTCAGCTTCACCATGAGATGATTTTTCCTTATGCTCCAGTTATTTATTGCAACAGCCCCAGCTCATGATCAGGGGAGGGGGCAAGGTAGAGAACCTAGCTGGGCTTTGAAATATACACAGTCTTCAGACTTTGTGTTTTTTATGCAAAAGACTATAGAGCTAATGTGAACATAGTATACTGAGGGTTGAGGGGGGATGGCTGTGGTTTCACCAACTGGCACAGGCTTTCCCGGCGCTGGGGGGGGGGGGAAAGTCGCGATGACCACGGGACCCCAGGGTTTATGTGCTATTTTTTAAATTTCCTCCCCAAAATAGCTAGAGTGCATGTACATGTACTACTGATTAGTTATACACATGTACAGGTGCTTAATTTATATTTTCCATAATTAGCTACATGTACTTTCATGGTGCATATGTACCTGTTCACATACATGTAGAAATTCAATTTATACAAATTATGAATCCTGGCCATGGATCTGAACTGTTCTGCTCTACTGACCGAATTGTTACTGAGCAAGAATTTTGGTATATTTAGTTAAAGTAACATGCATGCAAGTTTGACATTTCTTTAAGGCACATGTTGACCATAAAGCATCGGTTGTGATTGGTTTCAACAAAAAATTAGCTTGAAATGTTAATGTATTCCTTGATGCATTTATGAGACATAAAGAATTAGTTACATTATTGCCTTAGAAGTCATGTCATCAAACTGTCAGAGTACCTCATATTTAAATCAAAGTGATTTGTATTCTTGGAAAATTAAACAGTATGACATAGCTAATATTTGAGCTGGTCTAGATCTTCAGGGTTTCCGACCAGAGCGGACACAAACTGACCTGAAGGCTAGAAGGTTGGAATTTGGGACTTAAGAAGAAGAGGAATTGTATTATCCATGTAGCGAAAACAAAGGTGCTGATCAGCTTCGCAGTTAATGTGAAGCTGATCTGCGCCTTTGTTTTCGCATAGGAAAAAATCTGATTTTCTCATGACACAGCTCATTTAAGGGTTGCCTTAGGATACATGTGCTTTGCTGTGTAGCACACAAAATCATTCCGTAGCATAAGCTTTTCCTTATTGTAGATCTACCATCCCAAGACATTCAGGTGATCCTGGCATTGACCTGATAATATTCATCCACATCATCTTCCCTTCAGATTATCCAAAATGAGGATGCAGTGACATTTAGTTGAGTAGTTACTGCACCATGATTTGACTTTATGGTTAAACCCCATATGTTAAATGGTCAAAACTTGCAATAAAATATATTTATTAAAAGAAAAAGAGAAATAGCTCAGTGCTGTTGCCATATAAATCATTGACATCTCATAAATGATGCACTGTGCTAATGGCCATGTAGTAAGCCAAAGGCACTGGTTTTTACCCTCAAAAATGCAGTAAATGTCTCTGACACCATACCCTATGGTGACTTATTATTGTTGATGTCAAAACACTTTGCTTGAAGGGCGTTTAAATGTACTTTTTTGAGGAAATTTGACAGAAATTAATAAGTAAAATATTGTGGCATGTTGTCTCTACTGTATAATACAGTTTTTAAAAGTATGTGTTATGTTGAAAAAATTATGCAATTTAAGTTTTTCAACCCTTCCAGTTAATGTTTACAAACATGTAAATGCAGCAAAGAATGCTGAAATGAAAAAAGTAAAATATTTTATGCAAAACGGACTGTATGCATGTGTATCTAATTTTCCTCTCTTAAACTCTTGATCCCATCATTCAAGTTGAATTTATTACATATATGATCAGGCTGATATAGCCATTTTATAGCCATTTGAAATGGCGGCTGGTTACCAGGGGAGTAGGACTGTCTTAAATTGAAAATATTAACTTTTTTTCTAGAGACATGACTCAGTCCCTTGTATCAGGACAGTGTAACATCAATGCTTTCTCCTACAGTTGACAGCAGCTCTTGGTGCAATAAAAACTCCCAACTACACTCAGTCACTGCCGACACTGCACTCCAAGAACCAAGTCTTGTTAATCATTTATGTAGTGCTATGGATTGCCCATTGAAAATAATCCAGAAAAGCTACAATTCAAAGGCATTTGAGTTGAAATTCTTTTTCAAAGTCAACCCAGATACTAAAGCTGCCCACAAAAGGCATTATTACAGTATTTATTGAGAGTGGAGGATTTAATATTTGAAGCATGCAAACTTGAATAGCGGCGATCTAGTAAGCACACATTACTTTGGTGTGGTAAAGTGTGAAATTATGGATTTACTTGGTTCTATTCTCTGTGCTATTCATTGTCTTATTGTTTTGATGAAATACTAGATGTTTTTAATTCCCCTGCCCATTATAATTATGCTGGGCTTAAGTCTACTTAAGTGTAATCAAGCTAGCATTCAGGTCTGAATAATCAGGCTTGAATTATTGGAGAGCATGCATGGGTGCGATAAAAGATAAAATTCAAATGAAATGAGCCTCCTCGTGGGAAAACCAACAATGTGGCTTTCGAACAGGTTGACACAAACGGGGCTGTAAAAGCACAGAAGATGGCTAGAGACTGGAAATTTTGGATTTAGAAAGTAGATGAATTGTACTATCCGTGTAGCGAAAACAAAGGCGCTGATCAGCTTCGCGGTTACCGCGAAGCTGATCTGCGCCTTTGTTTTCGCCTATGCAGATTGTTGGTTTTCCCACGGGGCGGCTCAAATGAAAGCCTTCAATGTTTAGAATTGATTTTACAGCAGGTCATTTTAAAGCTGATTATGCTGCTTGACAGTTTGCAATATGTTAGAGAATTCTTTGAGAACTACTTTCTGAGTTGGGTTTGTGTTAACATGAATGCCTTTTCATCAGGAAAACATGTCCGTGTAATATACCCCCTTAATACCCCACTAAAACCCACTTTTATGTAGCGAAACTGCAGTATACAGTGGTAACCTATTTTTCTTATTTTTGATCCAAAACATACATTGTGGGTACTCGTTAGAACTGCCTCGGCGAGGCGGTTCTAAAGTGTACCCACAATTTATGTTTTGAGCAAAAATATTAAAAATATCAAAAATTTTCCAATGAAATTTTCAGTTTTTGCTTCTGAAAAAATTCTCTGTATGGGCAATTTTTCGTAATGTCCTGTTGTTTTGTTTGATTTCAGGTTTCCATCTAAGTGGAACAGTCACAGAACCTGCTAGTCCTCTTTTCTCACAACCCGAGAGGGTGAATCAAGTCTCAATCAGTTTTGATAGGTAAGTGGAAGAATGAAAAGTAGGTCAGTCATCTTGTGACCTATATTGAATCTGGGTCAGTAGATGTGTCAATCAATTAAATTAGGTCAGTCTATGGAGTTTTTATGATTGAGTAGGTCAAAGGATTTGTCATGCATAAGTGTGTCAATGAAATAACACATTTTTATCCTGGGTGGGTCAGTGAAAGATAAATAGGTAAATTTCAGTAGGTCAAAGGTCATTGTTGATGGTCAAAGTAGGTCAGCCAGCTCTGTGTTGTAACTTATATTCAATTTAGATCATTAAATGTATCAGTCAATTAAATTAGGTCAGTATATAGAGGTCAGTAGGTCAAAGGTCATTGTTGATGGTCAGAGTAGGTCAGTCTAATTACTGTTCATGCAGATGGCCAAAGCGGGTCAATGCATTTGAGATTCTGATACTGTAGAGAGGTTGGCCATTTGAATATTAACGTAACCCATATTTAGAATCTATAGAATAGAATAATTTTTCTTTCTGAAATCCTGTTCTATGATAGAAGAGAAGATGCTTTGGTACCAGTCATTGATTTATTGTTTACTCCATTTGGAAACTCAAAAATGATAGTGCACTTTAATGAAATTGATCTAGAGTGATTTGACCCTTAAAGCAGGCCAATTGGTTGAAGGGGCTTCTATTCAACTCAAAGCAGGCATACTCAAATTTTCCATCTAATTTTCCGCTTATGACTATGCACCATCAATTATATAAGATTTGATCACAAAGGCTTCAGTTTTACCCCAGACTGAAATTGAATGCTGTATTTATTCTTTTCAAGCCAGTTTCATAGTCCTTTATTGCACTTTCTCACAAAGTCAACCTGTAAATAGTAAAGGTGTTGTTATTTTCTTTCTTTCTAAACTTTACAATCCCTGATATGGTCTCAATTCAATCCCACATACAATCTCAATTTACGGGTCTCAGTCATTGTGTCTCAATGTCAATGGAACATGAATTTTGAGATTGCTGAGGAACATCATGGGGCATCCAAAATAGCAGGGTGCGATATAGGAGTTCAAATTTCCGTCCGTCCGTACGTTCGTTCGTCCGTCCGTTCGTTCGTCCGTCAACATTTACGTCGAAGTTTAGTTTTCTCGACATCAGAGATAGCTGCGAGTCTGAAACCTTGCATAGTAATTGTCCCTGATATACCGTTCAAGCACGCACCTTAACCTGGTGCCCTTGACCTATATTTCACGGTCCACTGACTTAGAAAATTTTTACGTCGAAGTTTTGTCAACATTTACGTCGAAGTTTGGTTTTCTCGCCATCAGAGATAGCTGTGAGTCTGAAACCTTGCATAGTAATTGTCCTTGACATACCCTTCAAGCACGCACCTTAACCCAGTGCCCTTGACCTATATTTCATGGTCCACTGACTTTGAAAATTTTTACGTCGAAGTTTAGTTTTCTCGACATCAGAGATAGCTGCGAGTCTGAAACCTTGCATAGTAATTGTCCTTGACATACCCTTCAAGCACGCACCTTAACCCAGTGCCCTTGACCTATATTTCACGGTCCACTGACTTTGACAATTTTTACGTCGAAGTTTGGTTTTCTCGTCATCAGAGATAGCTGCAAGTCTGAAACCTTGCATAGTAATTGTCCTTGACATACCCTTCAAGCATGCACCTTCACCCGGTGCCCTTGACCTATATGTCATGGTGCACTGACTTTGAAAATTTTTTACGTCGAAGTTTGGTTTTCTCGACATCAGAGATAGCTGCGAGTCTGAAACATTGCATAGTAATTGTCCTTGACATGCCCTTCAAGCACGCACCTTGACTCGGTGCCCTTGAACTATATTTCACGGTCTATTGACTTTGCCAGATGCAGGTGCGATATCGACCTCCGCGGAGTTCTTGTTTATCAACAAAAATAAGGCTACTCAGATATCTGTTATCAAATAACTTAAAGGCCAGTGTTTTGCCCTACCCAGCATCTATACTTTGCAAAATGCATCCTAAATAATGTTGACAATAATTGCCATATAAGGATGCCGTGGCTTTTCATAATAAGCTTAGATATTTTGCCTCCTGCAAATGTAGAGAATTTGTCCACAAGCAGGGCTGTAAATCATGCTTAAATTCCATCATTAGTCAGTCTTTGTCATTCAGTCCTTTCTTATAATAGCTCATCTTTGCACGTGTATGGATTTTTATAAAGCATTGTTTCTGCTGATGTCATGTAGAGCTTTAATACAGATCTTTATTGGAATACCATTTGTCCCTGTGAGCAAAAAAGCTTCTCTCCAGTGGCTACTGAGGGAATTGACATGCTTCTAGAAACTTTCTTTGAGAAGCCTGCTATGAAAAAAAAAAAGAGAGAACTTTTCCCCCTGGATAATATTTCCTGGTCAGAATCAAACTACAAAAGGAAGACCATTAATGTTCCCAGTGATAAATGAGCCATGTCACAAATAACCCGGTCCTGCTGTTTCAAAGATGCAGAAAGTTAGCGTTTGCCTTATCAGTGACTCGGTTTTCACTGCTATAGTGGTAGTACTATCTGATGCCTTTCTGAATCTGAAATTTCAAGTCTATATTAACTATCCTCACTGTCCATGTAGCAGTTTTTGTTGGATTTGGTCGGAAATGAGGAAGATCCCGTTTTGTTGTAAATGATCTCAAATATTCAGTGATAAATAACTTTTCCCAGCTCCTGTGGTGTAATTGGACAATTTTCAATGAAATTAGAGCTGACTGGAGGATGCTTTCCCTTGTCATACAAGATGAAAATTTATGGCTCAGATTAAAATGGAGGCCATGCGATATGGTAGGCCATTGATTAAAGAATCAGTAACCATGCTGGGTATTAATGAAATGGAAGTCTAGATCAGCTTGTATTGTTGTCAGAAGTGCTTGTCAGTATCTCCACAATCATATTATTAGTTAGAATAAGCATTCTTATCAAGAGCATCTTATTAGTAATATTGAAGATGAGTATCATTACCTGGTAGATTGTGGGGCTCTGTGCATTGTGGCCATAGTGATACATGAAATTGAAAATGGCATTTGATAGGTTTTCTGTGATTCTCCAAGATATTGTCTTTTTGGAGCCATGTGATGCATTGTTGGGCTTCCTTAGGGTGTCACACTTTCTAGACTAGAGATCATACAGAGACAGAAGTCCCCAAATTAGGTATAAAAGAGTAGACGATTTATACAAGTTGGCTTCACAATTATTAGAAAAGAATCCGGAGAAATCACAGATTGTCGAAGAATAAAAGCTGATTGATTACAAGAGGCTAATAACTAATGTAATATTTTCAAGAAAATAGTTTCTGGATGAAATTGGAATCGTTTGAAAATGATCTTTGCAGTTAACAGCAAAATGATCAACATAAACCAGAAACTGTCATGACACAGGCAGGTAGAACCAAAGTCCTATAAACCGAGGTTTAATATAACTTAAAATATTATATAAGCCACATAGTGAGAAAAACCGGATTTTTGCCTATGTGAAAACAAAGGCGCAGATCAGCTTGGCAGTAACTGGGAAGCAGATCAGCGCCTTTGTTTTCACTACACGGATAGTACAGTTTCTCTTCTTCTTAAATCCGAAATTTCAAGCTTCTAGCCTGCTTCTGTGACTGTACAGGTCGGTTTGTGTCAGACCTGGTCGGAAACCCCGAAGACCGGTTTTCTTGCACCTCAGCTCATATTTATTAGTGAAAAATTAAAATTGGTTGCCCGAGTTTCCAAACAGCTCTTTCCCAAGAAGTTGCCATTCTGACAGCTTCATACTGTAACACTAACCTAGCAATAAGCTCTTCTACAAATGAGCCACCTCATGGTAAAACCAACAATCTGCATAGGCGAAAACAAAGACGCAGATCAGCTTCGCGGTAACCTCGAAGCTGATCAGCGCCTTTGTTTTCGCTACTCGGATAGTACAATTCCTCCTCTACTTAACTCCAAAATTTCAAGCTTCTAGCCTGCTTCTGTAGCCGTACAGGCCGGTTTATGTCGGACCTGTTCGGAAACCACATTGTTGGTTTTCCCACGAGGCGGCTCAAATGTTAATATGCTTTTATATATCCATTTTCAGATGTAAGATTACCTCAGTAAAGTGCTGTTGCGGCAACAAAGATATATTCTGGTGCCAACATGTTGTCGCTCTTTCGCTGTACAGGATACGGAAAGCCCAGAGTGTACAGTTACGGGTACCTATATCAGGTTGGTAATGTGACATAAGTGTGTGTTAACACACGCTTCAACAAAACAATATTGAAGGGAAGAGGGCTGGTATAATAAGTGATAGCGAGACTCTGGAGTGACCAGGTCCCGAGGTTATACAACTTTTTTCATGCTCAACTCAGCTGAGCATGAAATTTAAACTGCTATTAAAAGCGCTTATAAATACTGAAATAGCCCAAAATAATTGATATAATAGGTTTAGATCACCAAAGTCTGTAATTTATCTTGCTGATAAATGTGAAAATGCCAACAATTGTTGGCATTTTGACATTTATGAGCAGGATAAGTTTTAGTCTCAGCTGAGCTGAGCATGAAAAAAGTTTTACAACCTCGGGGCCAGGCTTTAAACCTCACCATTTATGTGTCATGTCCTTGAGTAAGAATCTTTAATTTCCGGACATGACTGAAAGGTTGTTGATTGGGTCTTTGAACAACAAACCAACACATAAATGAAATGATATTGAAATGCAAGTAAACAAACTCAATATGTACCAAGAAATCTGCACTTGAGAACAAGATAAGGACACTTCAATGCACTCGCTGACAGCTGTATACTTATTACAAGATGATCCCTCTTGACAACTCCACATAAGCCTTTGCATAAGAAAGCCAACATTTTGCATATATACAAAAACAAAGGCACAGATCAGCTTCATGGTATCCCCGAAGCTGATCAGTGCCTTTGTTTTCGCCAGAGGATTGTACAATTTCTCTACTGTCTAAATCCAAAATTTCCAGGCTCTAGCCATCTTCTGTGTCTGTACAGCTCAATTTGTGTACAGCTCAATTTATGGTTTTCTCATGTTTAGGGTCATATATACAAAATGTGCACATTATGTTTATGTTCATTCATAATTATTTTGAACTGAGCAGCTCAATTTTGACATTGCATTTTTACAAGTTAACTGAATGCCTTTCAAATTCACAAGTATTTGACCTCAAGGTCCAGGCCTGTGGGCCATGATAGTCGTCCCCCCCTAGGGGTGGGGCTGTCAGTTATGTCACAATAAAGGGCTGTCACCAAACCTTCAACAATAAGATGTTTGTGGGGACAGATACAAATTTGATTTCTCTCTGTGTAACCATAATAAAACTGTATTTAAAATAACCACAATATTGTTCCTGCCTTGTCCCCATAGGGCATGATAAGTATCTCTGTGGTTTGTTGGACTGGCTTAAAAGTATTTCCTTGAAATTCAGTTTTGAAATCATCCTAAACTTATGGATAGTAGAGCAGGCAGTGTAGACCTGGCACTGTCCTCTTTACTGTTTAACAGTCTTGTCAGATTTTACCAACTTGTGTTTATGCCTGACCAAGTTCTAGTGTTTAGACATTTTTGGTTATGAATGTCTATATAAAATGTATGTAAATGTGGGATTGCCTAAGTACTACTGTACTATATTAACATAATTTTATATGGAAAATTAGCAACAGGTCTAAACCATAGAATGAGACCAGTAAGTCTCCAATGGTCTATCACATCGTGACTGCAGGCTCCATCATTCTCCTAGATATGAGCTGCTCATGGGAAAACCAACAATGTGGTTTCGGAACAGGTCCGACACAAACCGACCTGTACAAGCACAGAAAAGAGCTAGAAGCTTGAAATTTCGGATTAAAGTAGAAGAGGAATTGTACTATCCGAGTAGCGAAAACAAAGGCGCTGATCAGCTTGGCGAAGCTGATCTGCGCCTTTGTTTTCGCATATGCAAATTGTTGGTTTTCCCATGAGGCAGCTCATATGGGTGGATATGTTAAAGTAAGGATTGATTTTCGCCTCAAATTGCACCAAATCTGCAGCTGTCCTTTTATCAAGCTGTCATTTTAATTCACACCTTTTTACCACCTTTATTCTACCTATTGTGGCCTGTAATTATCTTCATCCTATAGACCAATAAGACCAACTATCTTCTTTGTTGGAAGGATGAGCTAGCTTTATGAACTTTTGTCAGTGTGGTCTTCAAAAACTGGTAGAGATTTTCTCTTCTTAAGATTAGAATTTCAGACCTAAATGACTGATTACACGTTCAGTCTCTTCCATTTTTTTGTAGAACTGTGAATCTCTCTTCCTACTTTTCTGGTTGACCTTTGGTATCATGTCCATTTTCTTTGTAGTATCAACTGTTGTGGAAATGGCTGGTGTATAAAATACAACTTGAGGATGATTTGCTTCCAACCTGATGCTATTGACTTTGTTGAATTCTCTGTCAAAGGAAAACCTTTGAGTCTGTTTTTGGTTACAAAGGACTAGTGCATTAAAGCGCTATAATGATATAAATGTATTACAATTTGGAGGATCTTATTTCAGAAACACTTCTACAGATGAATCGGGAACAGCTACAGAAGTTTGCCCAGTATTTGATATCAGAGCACCACACCGACGTCCTGCCCACGGCACAGAATATAGCGGACAAAATACTGACAGCCAAATCAGAGATCAATCTCCTGCCAGGTTGGTACATATATACAGGCTGGAAAAAGTTCAAAATTTTAACATAGTTCAGTAAATGTGTAGGTACAAATCAAAACTAATCAAAGTAAAAAACTACTTTCTCTATAGGCGCGGGAGGGATATGGCCTAGTGTTAGAGCATCAGTCTGGGTAGATTATTTACTTCCATCCTGATTGGACTTGTGCCTTTGTGAAAGAAACTGGTAAGGAATTCAGGAAGTTTAGGTTCTGTTCCGACATGTCTGACACATTGTTGACAGGAACTTGAAGAATCAAAATCAAAGTTATAATTACAATGTTTGGGCAAGCATAAGTGTACAAAGCAGCCAATGCATACCTTTTCAAAAAAAATTCTTGTCAATAAAACTCAAGTAATTCATTACGAAAACTTGCCCATGCAATATACAGAGATTTTTTAAGTTTTAAAAATTCGAAAATTTTCAGGCGAAAAAGTTTGATATTTTTCTTATTTTTGCTCAAAACATAGATTGTGGGTACACGTTAGAATCGCCTCGCCGAGGCGGTTCTAACAAGTACCCACAATCTATGTTTTGGAGCAAAAATAAGAAAAATAGGTATACCCCTGCATACCCCAGTTTCGCTATATAAAAGTGTGGTTCAAGGGGGTATACATTACACGGACATGTTTTCGTGATGTCAAGTGCACTGTAATGCAGGTGGGCTTAACAATGGTCTGCACTCACGGCTTATTACTCCGTCTACCTGTCAAATTAAGCTTGCATTTCATGTCAAGTGCATTGCAGTAAAACTGAGGGTTAAAATTGGTAGAAATTTCCCATACCTCAGCCTTTGCTGCTTTAGTGATTTGCAAGAAAAGGGCATGTCAGTGCATTGCATAATTCCATAGTCTTTAACTTAAAACTTTGAAATAAGTTATACCATAACATACAAAATGTATCAGTTCGTAAGCCTGATATTAAAATGAATTTGGAAGGTTCATGTTGAAGGCTAGCAGGTTATGTGGGATGTAATTTAACATTTTGATGAAGGCCCAGCATACATTATGTGGCTATAGTAATCAGTAAATCACAATTTTGTATGGAGAGCCAAATTACCACAATTTTGTAAAATGATATTACAATGGAGTACTATGACTGGCTTTAAAGAAGTTTCAATTTATGATCAATTTTGGTGTTAAGTCAGTGAAAGGTAAAATGAAATATGACTTTCTGAATTATGATCTTGAAAGGCTTTAATTCCATCATTAAATGAGCCACGTCATGAGAAAAGAGGAGTTTTGCCTATGTGAAAACAAAGGTGCAGATCAGCTGTGCAGTAACTGCACAGCTGATGCACAGCTGATCAGTGCCTTTGTTTTCGCTACATAGATAGTACAGTCACTCGTCTTCTATAATCCAAAATTTCAAGCTTCTAGCCTGCTTCTGTGACTGAACTGACCGGTTTGTCGGACCTGGTCGGAAACCCCTAAGTATGGTTTTCTCATGTACATGTCGCGGTTCAAGTGTATCAGATATGAACATTTTCCTGTGTTTGAGCCACAATTTAGTATATATCTACTAAAAACCTGAAAGGAAGACTGTTCTTTGTCCAATAAAAAATTGAGTCCATCCATATTAAATTCTTAGCCTGCCTTTGCAGCCCAATGGATACTTTCGCACTTGGGTCTTATCAGCATCTAAACATGCAACAGAGGTTTTACCACTGTTGATCAAAGCGAGCTGTCTCAACTCAAAACTAACACGAGAAAGCAACAAATTAATGTGTCCTAGCTGATGGTCACAATTTGGTATCACTGGAGTTTGAACCACGAACCAATCTCTTGATCCTACCTAAACTCAACCAATTTGTAAAGTTTACAATGCATGCATACAAGCTCACTGCCTTTAATAGAACATTCTTCTTTTTAGGGCGGTTACGGAATTATTCAGGAGTCTTGTTTGTTACATTCATTACAGCAAACATAATTTCATTTCCCAAGCTTTGCACTTAAAAAATCACTTGAAAATTATTCATGGCCCACAGAATGTTTAAACAGCAACTGAATGAATCGATTTGGTGTATCCGCACCTGTGCTAACCAGAAAATCCTAACTTAACCTGTAACCAGACTTTTTTTTTTTTCTGTCTGAGTTGCATTTAGCCGCATCCAGGGTGGGGCAAAGAATTGATTAGTATGCTCAGTGCACCTCAGTTAACAGCTGATGCAGAATGATTCCACATGGTAGGCGCAGTTTATCATTGTTGAAGCATGTTCCATACTGTGTATGCTGTGCCTGCTTTCTGTGGGTAGGAGGTCAGACACAAACCTGCATGTTCAGTCACAGGATAACGCTAAAAGCTTGAAATTTTGGACTTAAGAAGAAGAGGGACTGCACTATCCACTAAGCGAAAACAAAGGCGCTGATCAGCTGTGCAGTTACTGCACAGCTGATCTGGTCTTTGTTTTCGCATATGGGAAAAGCATGTTTCGTGCTGTGCCCCGCACTTATTGTACCTGGTGATTAGGGTAATCATTAGGCCTGGTCAATAGGTGCTGCATGCAATCATGCACATTATCGTCTCAACGGGATAATTTGAGCCGCGTCATGTGAAAACAAAGATTTTGCATTGCGAAAACGAAGGCGCAGATCAGCTTCTCAGTAACTGCGAAGCTGATCACTGCCTTTGTTTCGAGGCGGACCTAAATGAGCCCTGCCATGAGAAAAACAACAATGTGGTTTCCTAACAGGTTAGACACAAACCGAGCAGTACAAGCACAGAAGATGGCTAGAGGCTGGAAATTTCAGATTTATAAAGTGTAGGAATTGTACTCTTATGACCCTCTAAGGCCTCTATGCATTATAGCTTTAGTTTCAGAGTTGGTTACAGACACAAAGTCTTCAAAATGATAGATTGACAATCTAAAACAACATTCTAATGTAGTATGATTTCAAAAGC
The DNA here is from genome assembly GCA_964017185.1 of Rugalucina vietnamica. Lineage (NCBI taxonomy): Eukaryota > Metazoa > Mollusca > Bivalvia > Lucinida > Lucinidae > Rugalucina > Rugalucina vietnamica. Next base: position 61,616,071 of record OZ024873.1, read on the forward strand.
AGTGGACAACAATGTCTTGAAGGGAATGCAAGTTTTCATGAAGAGAAGCTCACTTAATACTAACTAGCAGTCGAATGGTTTGTGCAACAACCGCAATGTCTATAATGCATGAAATATATTTCCCAAGTGGGAGAGGTTTGTGGCAGAAAAGATATCCATGCATAACAGATGCAGCTTGTGATTCTGAGTAAAACGTAATGTACTAAATAATTTTACTTTTTAGATGAATCCTTATTATGACTACACACTTCCAGAATATATACATAAAAACAAGGAATCATTATTTAATCTTTGCTGTGGGTAGTTTTTTTTATCTTTGGGCTGTTTATCAGTGCTATGTGCACATTCTGTGGCCAGTAACAACTTAAAAGAATAGCCAACTTCATCATTATTAATCAAATGAGCCGTGTCATAAGAAAACCTACAGCATGGTTTCCAAACAGGTCCGACACAAACCAAGCTGTACAAGCAAAGAAGATGGCTAGAGGCTGGAAATTTTGGATTTTGAAAGTAGAAGAATTGTACTATCTGTGTAGCAAAAACAAAGGCGTTGATCAGCTTCGAAGCTGATCTGCTCGTTTGTTTTCGCATATGCGAAATGTTGTTTTTCTCCTAACGTGGCCAAAATGTCAAATAGCAAACTTTTTCAATGCAGCTCAAATGTACAGTACAACCTCATTATAACGCTATGTTTGGGGTCCAAAGAAACAGACCGTGTTATATGTGAACCGTGTTGTAATGAGGTTATTTACTATATGCATTATAGGAAAATAGTATAAATTTGGGAGCCATGTCATGGCCATGTTATATTGGAAACCGTGTTATAACGAGGCACATTATAATGAGGTTGGACTGTATTGCCAAAACATGACAGTTTTAATTTGAAATTTTCAAGGGTCAAGGTGCATGTGACAGCATTGCATTAATTAGATGAACTTATGTTTCCTGCACAAGGCCATTACAGTTGGTACAGATTTTTATCCCAAGGACAATGCAGTACATCTGGTGCCATTACCGAGCAAAGACCTTTTTTATCTATTAATATACCCGACAGCTGCCTACTTGCGCTTTTTACCACTTAGCCATCAAAAGAAATGCACCAAGTTCATGCATTATCGGCTTGTATCTCACTCTAGTGCAGTCTTATTCATAATCGATTTATTCAGGTCCTGACCTCCTGTTTACAGTGCATTTCATTCATAACTTTTTTTAGCTCACCTGAGCCGAAGGCTCACAAGGTGAGCTAATAGGATAGCCATGATCCGGCGTCCGTCCGTCGTCCGTCGTCCGTCGTCGTCCACAATTTCAAAGATCTTCTTCTCTGAAACCGCTTGGCCAATCTAGTTGAAATTTTATGTGGAGCCTCCTTGGGTAGTGGCATTTCAAGTTTGATCGCGAAATCCAGGTCACATGACCAAGATGGCCGCCACGCCCATATATGGTAAAAACCACTCAAAAATCTTCTTCTCCGGAACCGGTGGGCCGATTTCCACGAAACTTGGTATGTAGCATCGGGGATGTCAGCCCATCATAGTTTGATAAAATGATGACCCCTGGATGACCTTGAATTATTTTACGGCAAGGTCAAATTTGGAAACATAGGCTTTTACATGGGAAAAAGTGAAAACTATGGATTTTTGGAAAACTATTGCAGCCTGAGGCCTGAAAAGTGGTAGATGCAAACAACTTATGGAGTAGATGAAGGTATGTGATTAATATAGGTCAAGGTCATCTCTTGACCTTGGCCAGTCTGTCGTCCATACACACTTTTCAAAGATCTTCTTCTCTGAAACTGCTTGGCCAATCAAAGTGAAATTTTATGTGGAGCATCCATGGGAAGGGGATACGAAAGTTTGATCGCGAAATCCAGGTCACATGACCAAGATGGCCGCCACGCCCATATATGGTAAAAACCACTCAAAAATCTTCTTCTCCAGAACCCGTGGGCCGATTTCCACGAAACTTGGTATGTTGCATCAAGGACCTCAGTCCATCATAGTTTGATAAAATGATGACCCTTGGATGACCTTGACCTATTTTACGGCAAGGTCAAATTTGGAAACATAGGCTTTTACATAGGAAAAAGTGAAAACTATGGATTTTTTTAAAACTATTGCAGCCTGAGGCCTGAAAAGTGTTGATGCAAACAACTTATGGAGTAGATGAAGGTATGTGACTAATATAGGTCAAGGTCATCTCTTGACCTTGGCCAGTCTGTTGTCCATACACACTTTACAAAGATCTTCTTCTCTGAAACTGCGCGGCAAATCAAAGTGAAATTTTATGTGGAGCATCCATGGGTAGGGGAGACGAAAGTTTGATCGCGAAATCCAGGTCACATGACCAAGATGGCCGCCACGCCCATATATGGTTAAAACTACTCAAAAATCTTCTTCTCCAGAACTGGTGGGCCGATTTCCACGAAACTTTGTATGTAGCATCGGGGACCTCAGCCCATCATAGTTTGATAAAATGATGACCCCTGGATGACCTTGAATTATTTTACGGCAAGGTCAAATTTGGAAACATAGGCTTTTACATAGGAAGAAGTGAAAACTATGGATTTTTTAAAAACTATTGCAGCCTGAGGCCTGAAAAGTGGTAGATGCAAACAACTAATGGAGTAGATGAAGGTATGTGATTAATATAGGTCAAGGTCATCTCTTGACCTTGGCCAGTCTGTTGTCCATACACACTTTTCAAAGATCTTCTTCTCTGAAACTGCTTGGCAAATCAAAGTGAAATTTTATGTGGAGCATCCATGGGTAGGGGAGACGAAAGTTTGATCGCGAAATCCAGGTCACATGACCAAGATGGCCACCACGCCCATATATGGTAAAAACCTTTCAAAAATCTTCTTCTCCAGAACCGGCAGGCCAATTTTCATGAAACTTGGTATGTAGCATTTGGGACTCCAGCCCATCATAGTTTGTTGAAATGATGACCCTATGATGACCTTGACCTATTTTACGGCAAGGTCAATTTTGGAAACATAGGCTTTCACATGGGAAAAGGCGAAAACAGCTGTTGCAGCCTGAGACCTGACAGTTGCTAGATGCAGACAACTAATGGAGTCAATGAAGGTAAGTAATTAATGAAGGCCAAGGTCATGACTTGACCTTGGCCCAAGGTCATTTAAATATCAAAATTAAAATTGTGGTTTTCTCAGAAATCACTGGGTTTGGAAACTATTGCAGCCTGAGACCTGAAACTTTGCAGATGCAGACAACTTATGAAGTCAATAAAGGTGTGTGAGTATTCAAGGTCAAGGTCATTTCATTATGACTTAATACTCCAAGAACGCTCACCCTATCAAATTTAAAATTTCCCAACCTTTTCAATCTCATGTATAATCTGATCTGTGTTTTTCAAGACTCTTGAGGGTTGAACAAAAACATATTGACATACTTATTTCAGACTTCTGAGTGCCAGTGTTGCCACGTGTCTGATGTTTTAAGTGGAAAAAGGCTTGTCATAATCCCTAAGTGGCTGGATAAGAATTTTTGCAAACTAAGGAAAGTCATCAAGGAATTGGCAAAATTATAAATAATATATTTATTTGTAAAAAAGTTAAACATTTTTAGACATGCCTTTTTGAGATCATGTGTGCGCATATTATACAAACTTGGGCTTAATAGACCACCACTTCTTAGTCTGGTTTTGTATGTAATGATGGGAACCACTCTTTGCTGTTCACCAGTACTTAATGCACATTTTGGTCCCAACACATCAGGAAAACATGTCCGTGCAATCAATACCCCCTTAAACCCCACTTTTAGATAGTAAAACTGGGGTATGCAGGGGTTTACCTATTTTTCTTATTTTTGCTCTAAAACATAGATTGTGGGTACTCGTTAGAACCGCTTCAGCGAGGCGGTTCTAACGTGTACCCACAATCTATTTTTTGAGGAAAAATATCAATGTTATGATGTAATGTACGGTTTCGGTTACAGCCCAAGTGAAATAGCTGTTTTTAGACCAGTAAGCAACACTGCTTCCTTGCTTCTATGTGAAGCTTAAAGTGTGTTGTTTAAGAACAAAGCATGGCAGGGGTTACTTCGAACCTCCCCCTCAATGGTGTCTTAACGCTCAATCAGGAAAACTAGCTCAGGAAAACTAGCTAGCATACACATACATACACACAGTTTGTCCTGATTTACCTTTGCATTATAACTGAAAACTTAGTTTTTATGATAGATATTAAAGTCAAGCCTTGATCATGTTTAATGTAAATGAGCCGCCTCATGGGAATACCAACAATCTGCATTGGCGAAAACAAAGACGCAGATCAGCTTCGCGGTAACCGCGAAGCTGATCAGCGCCTTTGTTTTCGCTACTCGGATAGTAAAATTCCTCCTCTACTTAAATCCGAAATTTCAGGCTTCTAGCTCTTTTCTGTGCTTGTACAGGTCGGTTTGTGTCGGACCTGTTCGGAAACCACATTGTTAGTTTTCCCACGAGGCGGCTCAAATGTTTCTAACCAGGGGCAAGCCCAACAAAAAGAACTCATTAAAGCAAGATGAAAAGTTAGCCGCCTCGTGGGAAAACCAACAATGTGGTTTCCGAACAGGTCTGACACAAACCGGCCTGTACAAGCACAAAAAAGAGCTACAAGCTTGCAATTTCGGATTTAAGTAGAAGAGGAATTGTACTATCCGAGTAGCGAAAACAAAGGCGCTGATCAGCTTCGCGGTTACCGCGAAGCTGATCTGCGTCTTTGTTTTCGCATATGCAGATTGTTGGTTTTCCCACGAGGCGGCTCAAGTTTTGTGATGTGTTTGCTACAAAAAGAGACCCCCTTTCCTTGCCATTTGTCAAAGGACTCTCTCTCTTTTATATACACTTCTAAGGATGATATTTCAGTAGATCATAAAGTTTATGTTAGGTTTGAATGATGTTCATTTCAAGTGGTTGAATTACTTTCTTTGCATACTTTATCAAGTATCATTCTTCATAAAATGTAAGTATATGCTGGCATGAATATTCCCCTCTCAAAATGCCTTTCAGCTTTATTTAATATGAAATCAGTTTCATAAAAAAAATATTCAGTATTAGTTTTAAATCTGCAATTTGGAAAAAAAAATGCAGTAAGAGGTCCTAAATTTTTCCATGTACAATAGTATAGTCAATCAGAGGTCCTGGGGTTGATTCCCACTGGCGGCACCATGTTGTGTCCTTTAGCAAGTCGCATTCACTCCCCAGACTACTGGTTGATACCCAGGAAGCAGTGGCTCCATCCCAGATAGCTGAAAAAATGTTAAATGGGATGTTAAACCTCAAAACAAAGAAATTAATGCTCAATTTTCTTTCACGTACCACTAGCAGACCAGTTCTCAACTTCAGGTCAGTGGAAGAGGAAGAATGGTCATACAAATGAGCCGCCTCGTGGGAAAACCAACAATGTGGTTCCCGAACAGGTCCGACACAAACCACCCTGTACAAGCACAGAAAAGAGCTAGAAGCTCGAAATTTTGGATTTAAGTAGAAGAGGAATTGTACTATCTGAGTAGCGAAAACAAAGGCGCTGATCAGCTTCGCGGTTACCGCGAAGCTGATCTGCGTCTTTGTTTTCGCCTATGCAGATTGTTGGTTTTCCCACGAGGCGGCTCAAATATTTTCATGACCAAATATTCTGTTGACCTGAGGTTTCATTATGGGTCCTCTTTATTACGAACCAGACAGGCTGTGGATTGAGCTATCCTGCCTGGTCTGTGTGAGACCGTGTCTCATGTTGAGGGTGTTTAAGACAAACATTTTCTTTTACTCATCTGAAAATATACGACTTTATGGTAGCATGTCTCTGGAATTCATTTCAAGACAAAATCAAATTTGTAACACAATCTAACAAAGACTGCTGGCAGACTGTTTCTATTACAGCACAATTTTCAGCCACAACACGTGAAAATCTGTTCTTGGCATATGCAAAAACAAAAGTGCACCGCACAGCTGATTAGCACCTTTGTTTTTGTTGCATAGATAGTCCACTAAGTCGGAGTCCTTGATTTCTTTCTAAATCCAGAACTTCAAGCTTGCAGTCATCTTTGGTGGATGTACTGTCCCATCTTATGTTGGAACTGTTCAAAATTCTAACCATAAATTTTCGTGTATTGCCGCTCAAACTATTACCAATATTTCTTAAGGCCAGTGAGACTGGCACATCTCATTTTTTTTTGGTAAATAATCCAATGATCGTGATCATGGAACAACATCATTTGAGCTGCATCATGAGAAGACCTGATTTTCACATATGTGAAAACATGTGCAAAGTCAAATGTATCTACAATCCATCTACTTCTCAAATCTGACATTATGTTAGGTCTCTATGGACCAATCTTCTGCACTTGTACAATCCTATTCATTATTTATCAGAAGGATTGCTTTTTGTGGGGCACAAGACACATGAGTGCAAGCAACACTGCAATTTTATATACTTTTGAGTGTTAAATATAAGAATTGATAAGTTTCAGAGTGGCTCTTATAATTTTGAGAGTTTTTCAGCTCTTATGATACAGTGTAAAGGGTTCTTAGGGTTGCCAACACATCATGTATATAAAACACACGCCTTGTAAACTAGGGGTTGCAAATTTGATCATGGCATTGCCAGTTTTCGGATGAGACTGTAAACAGAAGACCTTGGCTGTTGTTGAAACATTGATATAAAAAAATAGTTTTAAACATATGAAATTAAGTTCAAGCCTTGCAACTGTTAGTGTTTTTCATTTCCGAATAATCACAAAGTTTCAAACATATACTTGCCCTATAATTTTGAATTTTCATCCAAAGTATCAATAACAATAAAATTAGTCTCACCACCCCAAAAAGGCTAATTACATGATTATATGGTCCATTTTATTCAAAAGGTCCTCACACACCAGATCTTATCAGAAAGAAGTGTGGGGTAGGAGGTTGGTGAGAACAGATCTCCCTTTTTCATTGGAAACAGTAACAGATCACCACTTTTTATGTCAAAATAGTTTGAAATACTTTGATGATACACCTTTTGAAGGCAACAAACTCTTAAGAACATTTAGCACATTGTTGGCATTCCTGACTTTTATAAAATATTATTACAGCCAAAGTTTAATATAAAATTTTGCCTTTGTGAATGCTTTAATTATTTTGTAGTCTTTCAAAAAGATTGTATGTATATTATAGTGCAGATATATCATTTTCAAAAACGTTTTTCGTCCATGATCCTGAAATGATGTATTTAAAACTGTTGGCTGGATCGGATCCACAAAACTATCCACTTATAACATTTTGCTGCAATAATAAACACTTTATCCCTAGATGTTGGAAAGAGTATAAAATGTACCTCTTGACCTGTTTTGAATCTGTTTCTAGGTCATGTTTGAAAGTTGAAAGTGTTTCTGGGCCAATTAAATGCAACCGTCAGTCCAAATGCAACCTTCAGTCCAAATGCAACCTTCAGAGGCGTCTACGCCTGCTGACCCAGATAAATGTCACCCAGGGCTATTATGACTCACCTGAGACACAGACAACTTACTATATTATGGGGTTGGGATAATTAAATCCATACATGAAGAAAATCAATTTAAACTTTATGTACAGTGACAAAGTTGGCTAATCCTCTAATTCTGGGGGATAATTTGTGCCAATAATGATAGGACAACTTAGACATTTGTGAGAAAAGCCAACATTTTGCATATGCGAAAACAAAGGTGCAGATCAGCTTCACAGTTACAGATCAGCGCCTTTGTTTTCGCTATATTATTCCTCTACTTTCTAGATCCAAAATTTCCAGCCTCTAGCCATCTTCTATGCTTGTACAGCTAGGTTTGTGTCAGACCTGGTTGGAAACCCCAAAGCCTAGTTTTCTCGCATCGCGGCTTATATTATGACAAGAAAATAAGCCTTTTAGTATCTCTTTGTTCACTGTGAGCAAGATCAAACTGACTGTGTTTGAGAGCCTTTTCAGGGAAATCCTTTTTTATGTCCATAGATAAATATTCAAATCATTTATGGTGTTTTTAGCGTAAGTTCAGCATGTTTTCATATCAAATGTTTAAACTCATATGTTGTCCCTCACTTAAAAAAGAGCACTTCACCAGTTTGTGTCCTGCCTGTTTCAGAAACATTGAAGGCTGATTTTCTTGCTTTATGACAACTAAGGGAGGGTGGGAAAATATACAGAAAAGATACTGAACTTCACATAAAGCGAGGACAAAAGGAGGGGGTAGGGAAAATGGGCTTCCCGAGGAGTCTTGCTTGCCATTCTGGTTTAGCATAGCCATATTGGCTTGGTGCAAATATGTATTTGATATTGTGGTTCAAAGTTTGCCCTACTATAACATAAAGGGCTCTAAACCCACCTGAGGAAGGTGAATGATTACAGCATAATCTGATACTAGAATGACCTTCAACCCACGCCCAATAATTGTGGTAGATTAAACAGTCCCAGTTTGTGTGTCAAGAGGGTCAGGCCCAATCCTTTCTGAAGTCCAATGTCCAGTACAAGGCAGACCAGGCCTGGTTCAATTGTACCCACTAACAATATCAATTGAGCCTGTGCGTGAGAAAACCAACAATTTGGGTTTCCGACCAGGTCTGACACAAACTGGCCTGTACAGTCACAGAAGATGGTTAGAGGCTTGAAATTTTGGATTTAAGTAGAAGAGGAATTGTACTATCCGTGTAGCGAAAACAAAGGCGCTGATTAGCTTCGCGGTTACCGCGAAGCTGATCTGCGCCTTTGTTTTCGCATATGCAGATTGTCAGTTTTCCCATGGGGCGGCTCAATTGGCTATTTAAATAAAGTCTTTTGATGCCTTTTTACAATAAAGAAAATGAAAAATTACCACTTTAAAAAGTGTTTTTCAAGTAAATTACACACATTATGGCAAGGCATGAAAGACATTTTCTGAAGAATTTAACCCATAGAAAGAAGGAAAAATTGCCAACCAATCCTTTACATTTCTGAAGTGATTGAAAAAATGATGAAAGGTCCACAGGTTTAGGTGCAGGTCAACTATTCTATGGCTGTTCTGCACCATAACTGCTTTTCAACGAATGACAATTTGATAGGTTATGGTGTTTGTCCCAGTTTATAATGGCAAGAATTAAAAAGGTTTTCCAGAAAATGCAAATATGCTTCATATTCCACAATTTAAGCAACACCTTGAATTTCCTTGCTCCTTCAGTGAATCAAAACTATATTTTTGCATCCCCATATGAGAATCTCAAAATACAATTGTTAGAAAGTCTCTGTGAAACCTATGAAAAAAATGATTTTATAGCTGGATATTGACTCTTTGGCGCTCTTAGGAAGAAGAAAAGTAGACAAAGCTTTTGCCTGATTTGACATCAAACCAAGCATTATTTGCTTTCCCATGGACATAAATTTGCTCAGAAATGACAACAGTGAACATTATGCAGCTCCAGGAATACAAATAGATGGTTGAGACAGTTTAAACAAAGGATTTCAAAGAAATTCTATAACTGAAATTAAGCAAACATAATCAGGAAGTTTTATTGGAAGAACCCTGCAAGGGATAATTCGGGACATTTAACTCACATGTCAGCATGGGAAAGACAGGCTGGATATGAGCAGCATTTGACGAGAAAATCTTATTTGGGGTTTTCGACCAGGCCTAAAACAAAATTTGGTGGTACAGCTACAGAAGCTGGTAAGAGGTTTGGAAAGTAAAGTGATTGTACTACCTATATAGCGAAAACAAAGGCGCTGATCAGCTGTGCAGTTACTGCACAGCTGATCTGCATCTTTGTTTTCGCCTATGCAAAAATTATATTTTCGGATGATTGCCTTGCATATAAATGATGCCATAAAAAGGCTTTTCTTGAGAAAGCTTTTTACAGCTTTTGACAAGTTAGTTTCCCAGAAATGAAGCATGAAATTAAGAATTGCTAAAATTTTAATGAATTGTTTTACCATAGAGTACATGCAGACTTTGCAACCAGAATTCTGCTAAAAGGCTGAGGTACTGTCACTGCAACTACTTGTGGAACAGCAGACTTTGTGTTTAAAATGGTTGAAAACACAGGATGCATTCACCCACTTTTGGACAAGAAGACTCTGTGGCATAGTGGTTAAGGTGCTCACCTTGTAACCCAGGGGTCATACCAGTAGGTTTGATTCAGGCTTCCCCCATCTTTAGGAAGATACTTTAAAACAAGGTCACTTCTTCGTGTGATCTTAGCTGTTCAGTGGGACATAAGACATTACATCATCAACCAACAGACTCTTTAAACAGTTCATCAAAAATGTTTTTCGTTCTATTTTCAGGAGCGCCAGACCCAACAGCGGGAGCGTCGGTGGACGACGACAACAGTTGGCACCTGGACGAGGACCAAGTGCGGGAACAAGTACGATCCTACCTCTCACAAGGCAGCTACCTCAACTCCTCTAATCATCTCAACTCTATGTTTGCTAAGGTGAGATATACTGGAGCAAAAAAGAAAGGCACACTATACCTGTGCAGAAAAGAAAGACACTAACAATCGGTTCAAGGCAGCCACCTCTAAGCATCTTATTTATATGTTGGCTAAGGTGAGAATATACTGGTGCAAAAAAGAAAGGCACAATACAAAGGCACAATATACTCGTACAAAAAAGAAATGCACAATGTACTCATTCAAAAAGGCAAAATATACATAAAACTTTAAAAAAAAAGAAGGCACTGTATACCTGTACAAAATAGAAAGGCACAATATACCCATACAAAAACAAATGGCATAATATACCCATACAGAAAAGAATTGCACAAAATTCCTGTACAAAAAGAAAACACAATATACCAATTCAAAGATGAAAGGCATAATATACCCCTAAAGAAAAGGCACAATATACCCATGCTTAAAAGAAAGGCACAATATGCCTGTACATTCAAAGAAAGCCATGAATTCATTCAGAAAAGTAAGGCACAATATTACCATACAGAAAAGAAAGGCATAATATATCCATACAAAGATGAAAGTCACTGCGAGTAGCATCCGATTGAAAGATTTTAAGCTGTATGTTTTCATTGATGAGATATCCTCATTCAAAAAAGAAAGGCACAAGAGCAAGAATTTTTGCTTCATGTTTTCAAAAGTGAACATTGTCAACTTTTTGGGTTACTTTGTGATTATTTAATTATAATCTTCCCAGATCTGTTCTGGCACAATGCTAGTATTTCTGAAATGATTTTTTTTTTACATTTGACCAAAAAATCAGCTGAGCGAAAAAATCAGTATGGTTAGACATGACACATCAGATCCAGTTCTATAACAACCATTTATTTGATGTTTTTTGTGTGTGTGGTGTGTGTGGTAGAACCCACACCTATTCAAAATAATTGACTGTTTATCAAAGAGTCTGATACACATTATCAAATGAGCCGCCCCATGGGAAAACCAACAATCTGCATAGGCGAAAACAAAGACGCAGATCAGCTTCGAGGTAACCGCGAAGCTGATCAGCGCCTTTGTTTTCGCTACTCGGATAGTACAATTCCTCTTCTACTTAAATCCGAAATTTCAAGCTTATAGCTCTTTTCTGTGGTTGTACACGCCGGTTTGTGTCGGACCAGTTCGGAAACCACATTGTTGGTTTTCCCAAGAGGTGGCTCAAATATTATACATCTTGGTAGTATATGAAATATAATTGTGAAAAATAATGATTTACCTTCCCAAATATTGGCAAGTGTTACCACCGTGTCCATTCGAAACGCATGAAAAGAGGTCGTAACGCATGATCGGCGGCATTTTCACGTATGATTGCGGTAGTTTCCTTCGGATTCGCAGCCATTTTTGGAGGAAACTTTAGCGGTAAGTTTTTACAAACTTTTATTTGAATTATTTAAATAGACCTTTCCAACGAACGATCTAGCCTATCCGGATCTACATACATGCCTCTAATTGCCGAGTGTTCTACTGATGCATAGGCTTCGATAGGACTCGCAAACATTCGAGGAGATTATTGTTTTGCAAGTTCGGCCATACACGAAAATAACATTCGCCCAAAAACGTTTCGTACTTTTCTCATTTTCTTCAAAGTTTTGACTAACTGTTGGATGATTTTGCTTTTTGACATCACACTTTAACTTAAGAAGCCAATTTCTCATGATTTTTTTCCCGAACAACCACGGGTTAAAACAAAATACGTCAAAATTAAAGTAACGCACGATAATACGGCAACCTGGTCTTTCGAACTTTGCAAGTATTTACAATGAATAACATATTTTAAGGGGTAAAAGCAAGCCAAACGCTCATTTGTTGTCAAGTCCCGTTGTAGTTTGAAGTAAGGTCCAGGTTACTTCATTTCCAGGTGTAATATCTTACTGAAGTTGCATTCCATCCCTTGTCCATAAACAGCATATAAAAGGGCTTCAACAATTTATGAATGTTGACTCTGTGCGACGTCTTATTTATTTTAACATTAATTAACATTCCATAGTTTAATCTTAAATAAATACCGTATCATGTGCTTCTGGACTATGAGGGCAGCAAGGTCTGAGGTCGGTAGCCAATAGAACAAAAGCCAATCTTTGTAAGAGGCATGCGCGTAAATTTTGTTTGTCCTCTTTTTCGTCAATCTCTGTGTCAATCTTGATGAGATAAACATAGTTCATATTAACATAGTGTGTTCATGTGCCAGGTGCATGTGCGAGTTGGTTATGGACCCCTGGTCTAGAGCGCATTGCATAAATAGTCACGCCGCATATACGCTCAATCATCTTTGCACAATGTATATTCAACAAAAGTTAAGCTTTTCGAAGAGATGCTCGCAATCTCACATCGCTATCTTAAGTGTATGATCATGTGTCAACCATCATCAATAGCAGAATAGTCAAAGATCAGGAAAGGCTCGGGCAGATCTCTCGGCATGCGCGTATGGCCTACTGCAATTGCATGGTCCAATCAAGATGACCAGAAGTCGGTGGTCGTTTAACCACAAGTTGTGAATACTGTATTCTATTTATGCCCAAATAATAAAACAGTTTCAGATTTGTTTCAATGTTTCTTTCACGCAGCCAGGATGGTGTATTATAAGGGGGGGGGGGGGGGGGGGGGTACCACCTATACATACATGCTACAGCCTTATCTAGAAGTGTTATGCGGCGAGTCAACAGCGGCAATCGATTAAAAGAATTCACAATCGATAGTCAGTAAGTCAGTATATAGGCCTATAGTAAGAAAGAAAGAAAAGAGAAAAAAGACGATTTTCATGAAAACGAAAGTAGCACACTTCTGTGTAAATACTGATATATTGAGCAATGATTAAATCCCTCCCAAGTACAATTGATTGACTGATGGTTTAATTTGAGTTGAGTTTTTACAGGTTTTACTATTCGGATACCATTTGATTTATATCAGTCTTTTGATTGACTGCATTGCTGAAGCTTGAAATTACTGTACATATTTTATCTGTTCATTGCCAGTTTATTCAGGGTCACTGAGGAAAATTTATTACTCGAAACAGATCTGTCTGGCCCAACCTCTTCTTTTGAATTTTTGCATAGCTCAAGGGAACTCAATTTTAGATCATTATTGGTATTCATCATGGTATTTCCGTATCTACGGCACCGTAGAACATAACTATTTTAGAGCTATTTATAGCAGTGCCGAGCCGAGCTGCAAGAGTCCCTTTGGTCACGGTATACGTGGTCATACACTGAAAAAAGTGCTGAGAGATCGCAAGCTTTTTTGAAAAGCTTATACTTGGTATATATTAGAGTCATGCTGTTTAGATAGCAGGGGATAGTTTCGTACTTTGACCCCCTTCGATTTTTTTGCTTGGCGCGACAGCGTCAAGCAATTGAGACGGAACGAGGATTTCTCCTCAATCTGTGGGGTTTTCCCTTCAATCTGTGGGGTTTCCCTTTGACATCCAGGGGCCTGGTTCCAGTCGCAATGTTTTGCTACACTTCTTGCATAATAAAGCAATTGAAGACGGAAACCAGACTTGATCTCCGCCGTTTTTATTTGGACTTGTGGGAAGAATGACGTACTTGGATCTAACGTTAAACATTCAGCTGGCGTTCTGGACGGATAATGCTAAATCCCGGAACTTTGTCCTAGGTCCGACCAAGTAAGAAAGCTTGAAATCCACTGTAGCGAGGAAGTGTTCATGACCGATGCGAACCATCGAGTTACTCCACAAACCTACGAAAAACCACAACACACGGACAAATAATGGTACATGTATACACAGACTAGCCAAGCGTTCCTTTTAACAAGGAAAATTTATTAACTATTTTACTACCTACTATTTTACTACTTGGCTTGGAAATGGCATTGCTGACTCTAGAAAAAGAAGTCTTATAATTGTTTATTGTCTTTTCCTGTTTGTAGAGTGTTATAATATAGTACCTCAACACGCGGATTTGTGCTCAAGAGCAGGTCCACAGACTGTTGGACGGTTCAAGGTCATGTCGGCACCTCTAAATTTCTCTGTTACCGCCGTGCTTGAAAAGGTGGTATAATTTCAAGACTGAATGCTGGAAAAGTATACTAGTCGTGACACCATTTACTTTCTACTTTTGAAATTGCCTTCTGTTGCTGTATAAATGTAAGGCGGTGTGAATGTCCAGGTGTTCGCAAGTAATTTTTTGGTAGGGACACTTTTGCGGATATTTTGAGGTTCTCACAAAAAATTTATTTGGGGGGCTGTTTAATGTCAAAAGGGGTTATTTTAGTGGGGTATTTTTAGCAATTTGGTATTTTTCTAGGGTATGGTCAAAATTATTTATATTTTTAGGTGCTCCGTCGTATCCGATATGTTTGACTTTTGGGTTACAGAGTAGATGGTGGGACCGAACCTCTTTATAGGCAAAATCTCAGAGTACCCCCTCCCCCACCCCCGAGACAATACCTCAATAGGGGAAGTGCGCCTGGGAAAAATTAGTCTCTCACAAGAGATGAAAAGTTGGACACACAGTCGTTGACATTTCAGCACAGGAAATCAGAGAATGAGAGGTAATTCCCCCGGGGGCTAATCTGAGAGTTGCTGGATTCCAGCACCTACCTTGCTCTGTACAACCTTAAAAAAGCGGGTATGACGGGCTATCCCCCCCCTCCAATTAATGAAATCTTAACCTTTTCAAAAAGATATTTGAAATTGCAGAAAAAACAATGAAAAACAACTTAAATTTGACATTAAACAACCCCCCCCCCCAAAAAAAAAAAAAAAAAAAAAAAAAAAAAAGAAAAGAAATAAACAATGGGCAACAAAGTATCCATTTAAATCTCCCTACCCCCAAGATAGCCATTTTTTCTGAAAACCCCAAAAATACCGAAATTCGAAATGTTGACTAAAAAAAAAAATAGGCCATGCCTATGTATAGAGATGGCGAAAATGTCAGAGTACCCACTCGGGGTCATTCCAGTAATTTATATGACTCGGTCAACATCAGAATATAGATAAATTGTAGAAAGGGAGGAGGTTTGTCCATATGGTCAGCAAGTTACTGTTTTACAGCAAGGATTCAGCTTTGTACAATTGACGAGCACCAAACGTGTAAACTGGAGACAAATGAGCGTTTGGCTTGCTTTTACCCCTTAAAATATTTAATCTCTCTGTAATTTATTACTGACAGTCTCAAAGTAATGGACTAACTATATGCTCAAACGGTAAGAGAGAGACCCTTGGTTCGTGCCCTGGTCGGGCCACATTCTTCTTCTGCTTCTTTGATAGCTATGCCAACAGAGCTACCGAGCAACATGGTCAGCAAATTACTGTTTTACAGCAAGGATTCAGCTTTGTACAATTGACGAGCACCAAACGTGTAAACTGGAGACAAATGAGCGTTTGGCTTGCTTTTACCCCTTAAAATATGTTATTCATTGTAAATACTTGCAAAGTTCGAAAGACCAGGTTGCCGTATTATCGTGCGTTACTTTAATTTTGACGTATTTTGTTTTAACCCGTGGTTGTTCGGGAAAAAAATCATGAGAAATTGGCTTCTTAAGTTAAAGTGTGATGTCAAAAAGCAAAATCATCCAACAGTTTGTCAAAACTTTGAAGAAAATGAGAAAAGTACGAAACGTTTTTGGGCGAATGTTATTTTCGTGTATGGCCGAACTTGCAAAACAATAATCTCCTCGAATGTTTGCGAGTCCTATCGAAGCCTATGCATCAGTAGAACACTCGGCAATTAGAGGCATGTATGTAGATCCGGATAGGCTAGATCGTTCGTTGGAAAGGTCTATTTAAATAATTCAAATAAAAGTTTGTAAAAACTTACCGCTAAAGTTTCCTCCAAAAATGGCGGCGAATCCGAAGGAAACTACCGCAATCATACGTGAAAATGCCGCCGATCATGCGTTACGACCTCTTTTCATGCGTTTCGAATGGACACGGTGGTTACTATAAAAAAAAAAAAAAAAAAAAAAAATATCAGTTTGTTTCAAAATTACAAATATCATCAACAACTTTATTTCTGTTTTTGGATGTTTCATGTTGATGTCAACATGTTGGTGACCATCCTTGGTTATATTAAGTTCTTTAAGATGATGGAAATCTGAGTGGTTTCACAAAGACTGCAGCATGAAGGGACAGACAATCTGACTTTGGCATTGTCCAATGTCTGTAACTAGTTTTGACAAATTTAGAAACGTTAGGTACCCATCTCATATTGTTAACAACGAAAACCAAGCCTGATCTAAGATGTTATTGGGTGCAGACACCACAATGTTGAATTCTTAACAGCTTTGGCTCTACAGTGAAAGTTTGCATTATTGACTCTTGGTGCTAATGTTGCTGGCCTGCAGCTTGGTTCTGTAGAATGCAGTTATTGGAAATTACATTTCCAGGCTCCAGTTGACAAATCCCATTCATGCTCTGAGCGGGCCCACAACAAACTGGTTCATTCATGCCGAGGCCCGCTTGCGTCTTTGTAGTAAGTTGTGATTCCCTAGTCTACCCATGATGTACGTGTGCATAGCAAACAGACTGATCAGAATTGGCAAATGTCAAGACTTGCTTGAGCCTTTGCCAGGCACAGAGCCTTTAAAAATGGTCCTTTGCATGAGAAAACCAACAATTTGGGTTTCCGACCAGGTCAGACACAAACTGGCCTATACAGTCACAGAAGCAAGCTAGAAGCTTGAAACTTTGGATTTACGTACAAGAGGGATTGTACTATCCATGTAGCGAAAACAAAGGCGCTGATCAGCTTCGCGGTAACCGCAAAGCTGATCTGGGCCTTTGTTATCGCCTTAGCTCTTTGTTGGTTTTTTTATGCAGCGGCTCAATTGTGTGTTGCCTAGCGGCTCTATTGAAGAGCTGTCTTTCTGAATATGCTTGGAAGAATATGGGAAAATTATGGTTTCTGGCAAGCTGCGAGGACTCTATGGAATCTTAAAGTGCGCTGACAGACAAATTGAATTGTCAGAGGGAAATAAAGACCAAAAACAACATTATATTGTTTGCTAAGAGGAGAAAATCAGCCTTGTTGCTAACAAAAAACAGCTCTCATTATTAGGAATGACGCAAACTAGTTTAATTAAGGTAGCAATGGGCTCATGATTTTGGAGTTAGAAAAAAGACTTTCGATGCAGTCACAGATCAGATTGTGGGGATGCACTAATGAGTTGCATCTTTGTCTACTTATTGGCAAAATAGCAAGTTTCCTTTGCCAAAAGGCTTGAAAGTAACTGAAGCTCTGTTTTGTCTCTTCTCTTTTAGGATGGTCTAATAATATTATCATGTTACACGCTACTTTGTCTTTTGGACAGTAATTGCTTGAAGGTTATGTTTCTCCATACTGAGGAGTGGTTGTATCATAACTCACAGCCTCGTATTCAGGCTTCTTCTCAGCCTAATAAGGCTGCCTCAAAAGACATTACAGCATGAGGAGTTGATCAATATCAGTTGACTGATAGGCTTTGCATTCTAGTTGCTCATGAGGCTGGAAAATCAGGATTACTTTCAGTTTGAGCCACGATGCGAGAAAAGCGGTCTTAGGGGTTTCTGACCAGATCCGACACAAACTGACTTGTACATCTACAGAAGAAGGTTAGAATCTCGAGATTTTGGTTTAAGAAGAAGAGGAATCATACTATCCAAGTAGCGAAAACAAAGGCACTGACCAGCTTCACGTTTACCTGGTCTGTGCCTTTGTTTTAGCCTACGCAAAAATCCCGTTTTCTCATGATGTGGCTCAGTCTGAATCTGGAATAATTCCACCATTGTTCTGCTGTAAATGACATCAAATGTTTGATCACAATCTATTGACACTTTGTGAGAAAATCTTCTTGGACAATGAACTTGGCTTCTATCAGGTGGATAAAGTCTGTTTTCACAACAAGAGGTTTCAGATTAAATTTCCTGTCTTTGGATAGGACCTGGGGTAGCCTGGCAAATGTGGTGTTTTTACCATAATATTGTCCTTGTTGAAATATAAGTTTATACATCCTTGCATTGCGACTTAAATGTCGCAAACTGAAGCCCTGGCATTGCGACATAATTGTCACAAACTGAAGCAGGAAACTGGTGCCATGGTTTTACCAGAGTGCTGTCCTATGCCGTGCCAAAGTTCCCAGTTTAGTGCTGTCCTTTGCCATGCCGAAGATCCCAGCTTAGTGCTGTCCTTTGCCATGCAGAAGCTGCCAGCTTAGTGCTGTCCTTTGCCATGCCAAAGTTCCCAGCTTAGTGCTGTCCTTTGCCATGCCGAAGCTCCCAGCTTAGTGCTGTCCTTTGCCATGCCGAAGATCCCAGCTTAGTGCTGTCCTTTGCCATGCAGAAGCTGCCAGCTTAGTGCTGTCCTTTGCCATGCCAAAGTTCCCAGCTTAGTGCTGTCCTTTGCCATGCAGAAGCTTCCAGCTTAGTGCTGTCCTTCGCCATGCCGAAGATCCCAGCTTAGTGCTGTCCTTCGCCATGCCGAAGCTCCCAGGTTAGTGCTGTCCTTCGCCATGCCGAAGCTCCCAGCTTAGTGCTGTCCTTTGTCATGCCGAAGCTCCCAGCTTAGTTCTGTCCTTTGCCATGCCGAAGCTCCCAGGTTAGTGCTGCCCTTCACCATGCCGAAGCTTCCAGCTCAGTGTTGTCCTTCGCCATGCCGAAGCTCCCAGCTTAGTGCTGTCCTTCGCCATGCTAAAGCTCTCAGCTTAGTGCTGTCCTTCACCATGCCAAAGCTCCCGCCATGCCGAAGCTCTCAGCTTAGTGCTGTCCTTCGCCATGCCGAAGCTCCCAGCTTAGTGCTGTCCTTTGCCATGCCGAAGCTCCCAGCTTAGTGCTGTCCTTCGCCGTGCCGAAGCTCCCAGCTTCTAGTACTTTGAAGTAAATCATTAAACAAAAACGTTGAGAATTCATTTGTGAATCTACTTTATAGAAGCTGTGTAATAATGTTTCACATTGCAACATAGCAAATGAAATTAACGAAAAGCCTCCCCTGACCTGCATTTCATGTTTTAATGATACAATTTCACTTCTTTTCTTCTCTGTCCCTACCATTATAGGATAGAATTCTAGCGTAACTGCACACTGCGGTCACTTAGCTTGACAAGACAGCCTTTTCTGAATGGTAAAGGAAATGAAATGAGCCGCATCATAAGAAAACCGGATTTTTGCCTATGCGAAAACAAAGACGCAGATCAGCTGTGCAGTAACTGCACAGCTGATCAGCGCCTTTGTTTTCGTAGTAGAATTCCTCCTTTACTTAAATCCAAAATTTCAAGCTTCTTATCTTTTCTGAGACTGCACATACCGGTTTATGTCGGACCTGGTCGGAAGCCCTGAAGACCGGTTTTCTTGCGTCGCGGCTCAAATATTGTCAATTACACAGGGCCTCATCTGTGACAGGGGGAACTCTATTGTTTCGGAGAATCAAATTTCACTAAGACCCATAATTTTGATAATTTTCTTTGAAGAAAAATATTTCTCTTTTCGAATTGTGCAACTAATTAAGCTGTGTCGCCATCCATCAGAGCCTTGAATGCATTTTATCAAGTCATTTAGTTGTGAGCATGTCCCTGAGGAAATTATAGGGAATTAAATAATATGATGATAACACAGGGCTGTACGAAAACGACAGTCACATCCTGAGGGGGACAGCGCTACATAAACATGGAATGAGCCGCAACTCTGGAGGAAGTTTTGTGTGCATTCTGCGATTGGCTTTTAAGGTACCACTCATGTGTCAAAGATATAAATCATACTGTTTGCTATGTAGCATATAATAGTGCCATTTTCTAAAACAAACATTTCAAGCCTCTTGTACATTGTAGCTAGTCCTCCAAAGCAAGTCTGTCAAACAGGTTATTTTTTTGTGTCGAGGCTGAAATAACAGGAGATAGAAATCGAGAGAGCCGTTTGGGAGAGTTTAATATCGTTGCAACACGATTGTATTGGAGATGCCACGGAGATGTCGAGCTGGGATAGAAAATGAACACTATAAAGCACCATTACCACTGTCGAAAGTGACTTGTTTATAAGCTAAATAACTGCTCCATTGTCTGGCACGTTTATATAATTTGATTCTGAATTTATGAAAGCTTCCTGCTTGCCAGAAGGATTTTGGTCCTAAGCCATGATGCAGGCATATTGGCAAATTAATAAAAGCAAAATGATAGAAATAAGAGAACAGAATTATTGATCTCTATATTTGCCAAGCTTGGCTTTGTTTATCCGCCAGTCTGCTGGTTTATTTTCCGGTCGTGATTATATATAATCATGCTTTGTTATTTTGTGGGCAATAGTAAATATGTGTAATTTTTTTGTACAACCTGTTCTGATTTAGTTCTAAGATTCATATATAGAAGCTGTTCTTGACATAAAGTATGACTAACTGACCATATACAGTTTTGTAAATTGTCACTCCCACAATCATTCCTGGATCCATGATTTTGTCATATGAGCCTGTGCATGAGAAAACCAACGATTTGGGGTTCCGACCAGATCTGACACAAACCGGGCTGTACAGTCACAGAAGATGGTTAGAGGCTGGAAATTTTGGATTTAGAAAGTAGAGGAATTGTACTATCCGTGAAGCGAAAACAAAGGCGCTGATCAGCTTTGCAGTTATTGCGAAGCTGATCTGCGCCTTTGTCTTCGCAAATGCTGATTGTTGGTTTTCTCATGAGGCGGCTCATATGGCTATTCAAATCATGTCACTGAGTTCTGGTGACTAAGCAGTTAGCACATTCTAAACTGGTAGATCTTAAAGTAATCTGAGAACAGGTGGCTGCTTTTGGCATGTTTGTCCAGACTCGGGTAGGGCTGGGTGTACTTGATAATTAGTCAGAATTTTCTCATCAGTCTCTGTTCACCAAGAAACATGTCTGTGAAATGTATACCCCTTAAACCCCACTTTCGGTGAAGTGGTTCTAACGTGTACCCACAGTCAATGTTTTTGAGCAAAATTATTAAAAAATCTAAAATTTTTCTAATGAATTTTTTTTTTTTTTCATTTTTTTTTTTAACTCCAAAAATATCTAAATATTGCATGGGCATGCTGTCACAACATTTCTGAGATCTCTCCGAAATTGTCAACTGGAACAAGCTGGACTGTAATAAAATCTCGGCAAATATCCCCAGTGAAAATGCAACAGAAATTTCACTGAGATTTCAGTGTTATTTCAATGAAATAACAGTGAAATCTCAGTGAAAGAATTGGTCAAAATAACACAGAAATAACATTAAGATTTTCAATGAAATTTTGTTGAAATTTGTTATTATTTCAATGAAATAACACTGAAATCTCAGCGAAAGAATTGGTCAAAATAATGCTGAAATTCAGCGAAATCTCAACGAGATTTTACTGAATTTCAGTGTTATTTTGACCATTTCTTTCACTGAGATTTCAGTGTTATTTCATTGAAATAATGAGTGAAATTTCGCTGAATTTCAGTGTTATTTTGACCAATTCTTTCACTGAGATTTCACTGTTATTTCATTGAAATAATAATGAAATTTTCACTGACAATTGGAGAATATCCAATATGGTCACCTGCTTAATCAGAAGGACTTTTAAAGCCTGCCCAGGAGAAGTGTTGAAAGTAAAACCATCCTTGCATATAAGCCTTTTTTTAATTGGATGCACTATGGTGCTTTATTGCTGCACTTTGGAATGTCACATCATCCCAATTTTGGGTGGATGTCCCATATATAAAAGGAGGCAATGTCCCAATATGACCTCCGCTGTTGACTGGGATGTTAAGCCATAATTCAAACAATTAAACTACCTAGGCACTGGGTTTGACAGTAAAGATTGTCCAAATGACTCTTGAATCAAAATATGGTTCTACACTCTCACACAATGATTTGTGTGGGTGGGGAATTGGAATGATGCAATTTAACAGAAAAAGCATCAATACAAGTCACATGATCTGAAGGAAAAGATATATACAGTTAAAATACATGTAAACATTGTACATGTCACTTACTGCATCAATCTTGAATGAAATTAACTTCTTATTATTGAGCACCTTCTCTTTAAACTTGAAAAAGCATATATTGTGTCTGTTTTCTTTCCCTCCATTTTAGACAGGAAGTGATGTCATAGAGTTGCTATGAGCATGCTCAGGATTTTTTTTCAGTGAAATTTCGGTGCAGTGAAATTTCGGTGAAATTTTGCTGAAAGTTTACAAGCTGATATTACACTGAAATTTCAGTGAAGTCATCAAAACAATACCAAATGATCTCTGTGGACAAAATGGTAACAAAGTGTGTTTATATGCACCTAAATAAAAACAGAACCTACGTTTCTGAACCACCAAATCTTGTAGAGCATAGCTGAACTATACAGATATGAGCACTGAAATATGCTGATAAATGAGACTAAAGTCATAGCAATTATGGTTGTGTACTGTACAGAAATGCTTACTTTTCATGCTTGTTGATAGTAAAAAGTACATTATATAATCACCAGTTACTGTTATTATTATCATGTACCATGTGTTATGTAAAATGTCATTAATTTTTAGCTGAAAAAAAAAAAAACTATTTTATTTTTCTGCTGAATTTTTTCTGCTGACATCAATTTTTTTTTGAAATTTCACTGAGATCTATTTGCTGAAAATTTCAATAAAATTTCTATACTGAAATTTCAGTGAAATCTCTAGACTGAAATTCCGTTGAAATTTCATTGAAATTTATAATTTCTATGACATTGAAATCTCAATGAAATTTCGTTGAAAATTTCATTGAAATTCCTGTGACATTAAAATTTATTGAAATCTCAATAAAATTTCACTCAATTTTTTTCAAATTTTGATCATTTCGGTGAAATTTACCAAAATATAAGGATTTCAGTGAAATTTCACTGAAATTCATCAAAATTTCACTGAAATTTCAGTTACATTTTCTCTGGGGATCATTACGAAAACTTGCCTGTGCAATATACAAAGAATTTTTTGAGCTTTAAAAATTGAAAATTTTCAGCAGAAAAATTTGGATATTTTTCTTATTTTTGCTCAAAACATAGATTGTGGGTACACAGATTGTGAGTACCCACAATCTATGTTTACGAGCAAAAATAAGAAAAATAGTTATACCCCTCCATTACCCCAGTTTTTCTATATGAAATTGGGGTTTAAGGGGGTATACATTGCACGGACATGTTTTTCTGATGTCATGGCCGTGTGCTGTCAGTCAGGAAGGTTCCCAGGCATTTATTTCCAGCACGGCAGTAAAATTGTCATTCTGGCAAGCTCCCTATTGATTTGTTCATTAATCTACGACAATTCTGTTCCTTCAGTTTTCAGTTCTATTGATCCCTAACAGGAATTCTATTTCACATTGTTCTAGCATTATGCCCAAGATATTTATCTTAACAAAATGTGAGCCATATCATGAGCAAACCAGCATATTGCATATTCGAAAACAAAGATGCAGATCCGCTCAGCTTTAACTGCGAAGCAGCTGATCAGCGCCTTTTGTTTTTGCTACAGTGGGGGAGGGATAGTTCCTCTTTTCTCCATCTTTTCCAGCCTCTAGCCATCTTTGGTGCTTGTACAGCTCTGTATGTGGCTAACCTGTTCGGAAACTACATTGTTGGTTTTTTCATGACATGGCTATTTAACAAACATAGACATTTGCATATCATCTGGCACCCAGCTTTGTTACTTCAACCTGTATTCTATGTTTGCTCAGAAATGAGATAACCAAAGCTAGTGCTGGAAACCAGAGCCTCCTTCTGAGAAAACCTGTCTTTTGGGCAACTTGGACATATTCAAACTAGTGAAATTGCTACAGGTCCGAGTAGAAATTCATAAATATAAACATGGGTGTAACCCTGCTGTAGAGAGGTAGCAAGTTATGGCTAATGTATCTGAAAACTCCTAGAAGATGTTCAGTCAAAGTTTGAATGTTTGTTCGAGTGGTTAGTGGTAGATTTTGTCTTTTTGCTTCCCTTTATGCTTGGAATGTCCTTGATTAAGCTTTGCCCTTAAGACACTAGGACTTGCAATTATGCTTTAATGGCATTTAGAACCTGATGGATTGATTTTTCCATGTTGGCTGAGCACATGGAGCAAATGAGGTGAAATCTGATGATAATTCAAGAACACTATTTCAATAATTTGCCTGGAAACTTTGCATGAAGTGAAAAATTAAGCAAATGATGTTGACTTGAAATTAGCCTGAGTATATGACTTTTGTGGTTGACCGAGAGAAATTCATTCAGCTACATGTATCAATAAATATGGACCGATAATGGATGATTGCCTGCTGTCTCACCTGACTGAATTTGCCATCCCGTAACTGACACATATGTTGCTCCCTCTTGTTTTGAAAACAGTTGAATATCTTAATACAAATACACTAAGTGTACCAGATAGTTATCTCTTGAAATCTTAACTACTTTCCAAGCTGTTGACTCAAGAGTCTTTTTTGAAAAGTATAATATGAGAAAACCGGATTTTTGCCCATGCGAAAACAAAGGCGCAGATCAGCTGTGCAGTAACTGCACAGCTGATCAGCGCCTTTGTTTTTGCTACACGGATTGTACAATTCCTCCTCTACTTTCAAGAATCTAGCTTTATTCTGTGGCCGTATAGACCAGTTTATGTTGGACCTGGTCGGAAGTCACGAAGACAGGTTTTCTGGCATTGACTCTAGAGTCTTTTGAAAAGTACATGAGCATTGTGCTGGAAGAAATAGAGAGTTGGGAGGGTTTGGTTTGTGGCAAAATGATTCAAGATAATTAGTGCACATCTAGGGGTGATTGAAACGTCAGGGAGTGCTATTATGATGTAAGATACTGAGAGACCAATGAACTTAAAATATTCTGAGGAGAGGCAAAAAAGTGACAATATTGCCCATACTTGGAAGTGTTGTAAAGCCACACCTAGCCCTTTGTTCCAATGGAGATAAATCTATATATATAGCTACCTCTGAATCTATTTTCAACATGTGAAAATGAAGAGTCAGAGTCAAGAAATATATGTAGATAAATTAGATTTTTTCCTTTTTTCTTCTATTCCTTTTGTTCAGTGACCTTAGATATTGTGGTCAGTTTTGATTCCCTTTGTTGAACTCTGTTTCAAGTGCCTGCCAGAGGAAGTTTGGTCAAGAGGATCAAGTGTTTGCATTGAAATGTGATTGTTCCCTATTAGCATCCTGTCTTTCATATCAGCATTCTAAATGGTTTTGTCAACATATGGATAGATCCTTTTCCTATAAGTTTACAACTTTCTGGCTTCTCTATTTCTGCCAAGTCATACTAAGCTGGTTTTCATTTTCCAACAGCCCTCATGTGGAAGAGAAAATTTAATGTTACATTGTCTAAAATATCTGAAATGTTAGAGCTAGATCAATAAAACAGAATAAAATTGAGCCCATATCTTGTATCCTAGACCATTATTATTTTAAATGGTATAAAATACAATATTAGGTATCCAGTTTGAAATGATAGGGATTGATCATATCCCCAGTAATGAAACTGCATTACAATGTTATCACAACCTGTCATAGAAAACAGACAACATTAAAACACATGCTTTGTTGACCGGACTGAGTCACTGATTGGGATAATGATACCTGCATATGGGCTTCAAAATTGGCATTACGAAAACACGCCCATGCAATATACAGGGGTTTTAAAGTTTTAAAAAAACGAAAATTTTCAGCAGAATTATTCTGATATTTTTCTTATTTTTGCTCCAAAACATAGATTGTGGGTACTCGTTAGAACCGCCTCGGCGAGGCGGTTCTAACGAGTACCCACAATCTATGTTTTGGAGCAAAAATAAGAAAAATAGGTATACCCCTGCATACCCCAGTTTTTCTATATAAAAGTGGGGTTTAAGGGGGTATTCATTGCACGGACATGTTTTCCTGATGGTGAGAGATGATTTAGATCTAAGAAATCCAATTATGTAGACTTGGGTTTTGAACTAATTACCCATATTCTGACATTGGTGTTGATTTCTGTCCCATGGGATGCCGCTTGAACAAAAAGTGAAAATAAGTCTTGTACAAAACATTTTAAGGCTAAATAGTTGAAACCATTTCTTTGTGCTCGACCATCATATAAAAGAGGGGACATTGAACTTGATCTGGTGTATTTTCCTGGTTTTATCATTGGGACAATACAGGCATTTTGTAAACAAATGATAATAATTTCATGAAACAGAAGATAGTGCCATCGTAATCTCCATTGTCCAGATGTTTGCAGATTGTGATATGCAATATTATTATTCATTTAATGCAAACATCCTGACAAACATGATGAGAGCAGATAAAACACAGTACCATTGTCAGATAAAACACAGTACCAATGCTCCAGGGGTAAACAATGTGACATAGTCTAAAGTCCATGAGTCACTTTAAAGTCTCATTGATCCTGCTTGAGATATTTCTTATTGTATATTATACACCTTTTGATAGTTGAAGGATTACATTTATAATATCTTACCATATCTTATACCCAGTCTCAAGCAGCTAATATTTGCTCTGCATAGAAATACTGCACAAAGGAATTCTTACACCTTGATTTTCTCACCTGAGCAATGGTATGGTGACTAAGAAGGCTTTTGTGCATTGAAGTCTTTGGGATTTGGTGTAGGCATGTTTTTCTTCATGAATGCCCAGAGAATAAGATGATTACTCACTTGGTTACAGACTGAAACCAGGCAGGATATGAGCTGCCTTGTGAGAAAACAGGTGTTTTGTAAATAAGAAAGCAAAAGCACAGATCCACAATCCTAGAGTAATTATTCCCTTCTGTCCCTGCTGTCAGAACTCATAAGCCTGTATGGCATAATGGTCAAGCCACTTGGACATGTGGCTTTATATAAGGCCATAGCCCTTGAGTGGAATGTAAAACAAAAGACCTCGACCGCCTTCAGAGTGAAAATACTATTAAAATAAAATTGTATGACTAACATGGTTTCTGTTTTGTTTCAGGTGCGTGAAATGTTACAAGCAAAAGACTCCAATGGTGCTAGAATGTTACGGTTAATTACAGAACAATTCCTGGCGGACCCCAGACTGGTCGTGTGGCGCACACAGGGAACACAGATGAACGACAAATGTCGACAACTGTGGGACGAACTTGGTAAGAAATAATGCTAGGAAATCAGATGCCAAAAGGTCATGATTTTTTTTTTTTGGGTACAGAAAAGGGGCCATTTTTTTTGCTCAATGTTTTCAGTCATTTTTCCATAGTTGCCACCCACACTGAAAGTTTTATACAGAGACAGGGAAAACTTGTGTTAGATTTTTTAAAATATGAAACACTATTTTCAAGGAGGCTGTTTGATCAGTTACAAATCCTGATAGCATCAGTTGCCAGTGTGGTTTAAAGCAGTTGAAGGCGTGACAATATCCTCTATTTTGGTTTATTAGCTCACCTGAGCCGAAGGCTCACAGGTGAGCTTATAGTATACCCATGCTCCGGCGTCCGTCGTCCGTCGTCCGTCGTCGTCGTTCACAATTTCAAAGATCTTCTCCTCTGAAACCGCTTGGCCAATCAAAGCCAAACTTCATGTGGAGCATCCTTAGGAAGGGGGAACGAAAGTTTATATAAATGGTCAAGGTCACATGACCAAGATGGCCGCCATGGCTATAAATAGCAAAAACCTTTAAAAATCTTCTTCTCCAGAACCAGTTGGCCGATTTCCACGAAACTTGGTATGTAGCATTGGGGACGTGGGCCTATCATAGTTTATATCAATCATGACCCTAGGATGACCTTGACCTATTTTACGGCAAGGTCAACTTAGGTCGCCAATGCATTTGAATGGGAAAAAATGGTAAAGTGCTATTTAATGGGTAAAACTTACTGGGAATATGCAAATGGACAGATGATTAATGTTAATGGAAAATTTTAGCCCCTGGGGGGTTGTCTGCCCCTGCCCCGGGGCTAAATACATGTATATTTTCATAATAATGAAACATCTTCTCCCCTGAAACCGCTTGGCCAATCAAAGCCAAACTTCATGTGGAGCATCATTGGGAAGGGGGAAAGAAAGTGTATATAAATGGTCAAGGTCACATGACCAAGATGGCCGCCATGGCTATAAATAGAAAAAACCTTTAAAATCTTCTTCTCCAGAACCAGAAGGCCAATGATTTTGAAACTTGGTGTGAAGCATCAGTGACTGGAGCTCTACAAAGTTTATATAAATTATGACCCTGGGATGACCTTGACCTATTTTACGGCAAGGTCAACATAGGTCGCTCATGCATTTGAATGGGGAAAAGTGCTAATATGTCATTTGTAGGGCAAAAATTGTAGGAAATGGGCAAATGGACTTAAAATTGATGATTCTGAAAAAATTTGGACCCCAGGGGTCTGTCTGCCCCCACCCCTGGGCAATATACATGTATATTACAGTGATATTCAAAGATCTTCTGCTCTGAAACTGCTTGGCCAATCAAAGCCAAACTTTATGAGGAGCATTGTTAGGAAGTGGGAATGAAAGTGTGTATAAATGGTCAAGGTCACATGACCAAGATGGCTGCCATGGCTATAAATAGCAAAAACCTTTAAAAATCTTTATCTCCAGAACCAGAAGGCCTATGATTTTGAAACTTTGCATGAAGCATCAGGCAAGGGAGCACTACAAAGTTTATATAAATTGTGACCCTTGGATGACCTTGACCTATTTTACGGCAAGGTCAACTTAGGTCGCCCATGCATTTGAATGGGGAAAATTGTTAAAATGTCATTTGGAAGGCAAAACTTGCAGTAAATTGGCAAATGGACTGCAGTTTTATGTTTTCAAAAAGAAATTGACTCCAGGGGTTGCTCTGACCCGGCCCTGGGGTTATATACATATATATTACCATTCTAGTCAAACAAGTTTATTGGTATATATCTCGGGTTTCAGGTGAGCGTTTACAGGACCATTGGTCCTCTGGTATTTTTGACTATTGATACTGGATTTGAACAATAGTGGTACAACTTTAATAATGCTGATACTTTAACTCATTTAAGCCTGGCGTCCCTTTTATGGGACATAGGCAAACAGAATAGACCCAGATGTGACGCCGCAGAACGCGGCGTCCCATCTGGGGCTATTCTGTTTGCTGAGAGAATTTTTTCTAAAATTTGAATAAAATTGAAAAATCACTCCTGACGCCCCTAAAGGAAAATGGACTCACCCAAATGATAATGATCGGAAAATCCATTCGTCAAATTTGGGTCAACAATGTTTATCTCGTGTCTCCAGGTGCTCTATGGGTATGTGTTGTGCTGAACCCAAACTCCCACAATGTGGAGAAAGAGCAGTGGCAGCAACTTCTAGAACACTGGTCTTCCAACAATCTCTGTCCCCTAGAGGATGCCGACAGTCGCAATATCATCAACTCACATCTCACCACAGACAATCTAGGTAGGTCTCTAGTTGTCCCTCGGGCAAGGGATGGGGTGGGTGTGAGGGGGCGCTAACTCTGTGTCCCCTAGAGGATGCCGACAGTCGCAATATCATCAACTCACATCTCACCACAGACAATCTAGGTAGGTCTCTAGTTGTCCCTTGGGCAAGGGATGGGGTGGGCGTGAAGGGGCGCTAACTCTGTGTCCCCTAGAGGATGCCGACAGTCGAAATATTATCAACTCACATCTTACCACAGATAATCTAGGTAGGTCTCTAGTTGTCCCTCGGGCGGGGGTGGACATGAGGGGCGCTAACTCTGTGTCCACTAGAGGATGCCGACAGCCACAATATTATCAATTCACAGTCTAGGTAAGGGACATAATCATGTCTTCTCATAAAAAGTCTCTGAATAATAAAGAAAAAAAATACATTGGTTTGAAACATATGAAACTACAATCATGTTAAATTGAGAAACCTTTTCAAAGAGAAAAAGCAATAGTGCAACATTATTTATTATGAATAATTTATACTTTTGCATAATATCAGATTTGTAAATTAGATTATCACATCTGTTGTTGAAACACATTGAAACTCTCGTGAACAATCACCTAAAATGGATCAATATGCATTTGAACAGGTGTTCATTTACAAATTGGCTCGTACTAATTATGTATAGTGAGAAAGGAAGATGCAGGAATTGCTACAATTAAACTTAACTCAAATTTTAAGCCTGGCGTCCCTTTTGTGGGACTTAGGCAAACAGAATAGCTCCAGATGTGACGCCGCAGAACGCGGCGTCCCATCTGGGGCTATTCTGTTTGCACAGAGAAATTTCATCGAAAAATGAGATAAAAAATAAAAATCACTCCTAGCGCCCCTAAAAATGAAAGTGGACTCTTCCAAATGATAATGATGGGAAAATCCATTCGTCATATATGGGTTAAAATTCCAACCCAAAGACAACAGGCAGGAAAGAAAGAACAAAAGAAGACATAACAAAGAAAAATTGAGCCGCCTCATGGGAAAACCAACAGTGTGGTTTTGGAAGAGGTCCAACACAAACCAAGCTGTATAGGCACAGAAGATGGCTATAGTCTGGAAATTTTGGATTTAGAAAGTAGAGGAATAGTGCTATCCGTGTAGCGAAAACAAAGGCAATGATCAGCTTGGCAGTTACTACGAAGCTGATCTGTGCCTTTGTTTTCGCCTATGCAAATTGTTGGTTTTCCCATGCGGCGGCTCATTTAATAACATGCATAAAAAGAAAGATGACTAGCACTTTCCAGCACGGTAGTTTGCCTTTCAGAAAAATAGTGTTTGAAAAGCTGACATAATTCTGAATTACGAAAACATGCCCATGCAATATTTAGAGATTTTTTTCAAAAGCAAAAATTGAAAATTTCATTGGAAAAATTTTGATATTTTCTTATTTTTGCTCAAAACATAGATTGTGGGTACACATTAGAACCGCCTCGCTGAGGCGGTTCTAACGAGTACCCACAATCTATGTTTTGGAGCAAAAATAAGAAAAATAGGTATACCCCTACAAACCCCAGTTTTTCTATATAAAAGTGGGGTTTACGGGGATATTCATTGCACGGACATGTTTTCCTGATGGAAGCCCTCAAACACGTTTCACAACATGACATTTTGTTTTCCCCGCCCAGGTGCTTCCCTTGGCCAGCAGCCCCGCGCCAGGACCATATTTCAGCGTGCCCTAGAGGCCAGTAAACTGACATGGGGAGACAAACATCTACAGCTGATTCTCAAGAATGACCTTGACATTCAAGAGAAGGACAAGGACACCGACTTGTTTGATTCTGCCGGGATACCAATATGGCATGGTAGGTGTGAGGTCTGCCGAAAAAAAAAGAGAAAAACGTCTCGAGGAATTATGTTCACTGGTGTCTGACCAGACCTGACACTGATTCAATTTTACATCCCCATTTTAAGACGGATAGAGTGAAAAGTCACATTGTCCGATGGATTGTCCTAGTGTCCTTTTCAAAACCTGCATCAAAAAGATAAGAATAATAAGATGGTTAGAGGCCCAAAGTAGCAAAAAGTAAAAAGCGATGAAGAGATGGGGATTTAATCAGTTGCAAGGTTACAGGCTGATATAAATGAAATTTTAGTGGTACAAAAGTTGATGGCTATACTGTCTTCCCCATGTACCTTCTGGCAGTATTTCTTAACACTAATTCTCAATTCGTCAAAACTTCATGCAAACATCACTAGTTTGATATAACAATTCAATGTTTATCCTTCATAGTTGCCGTAGATTTCAACTTTATATTTCAAACTGGGAAAAAGGTACATGACTATGTTCGCTTCCCTGTGTATCTTACGAAAGCATTTCTTCAAAACTTGCTAACTTCACCAGTTTTACAAAATGTTACCTATAAGTGCCAATAACAATTCAGTGTTATCGTTCACAGTTGACAAAGTATTCAACCACATATTGAGAAAAGTGTTTACGACTACGTTTATTTCCCAGTGCATCTTGCGAAAGATTCTTAACAGTATGTCCAAGTCACCGAAACTTTGGGCTAACAATGCCAGTTTTATGTGTTGTTACCTATATGTGCCAATAACAATTCATTGTTTGTCGTTCACTGTCATTTCAACCAAATAGATCTTACTGAAAAAAGTAAATAATCTTGGGTTTAATTCCTGTTAGCTCAAGTGGTCCAGTTAACTCAAGTAGTTCTGTTAGCACAAGTGGTTTGGCATTCCCTTTGGGACTGGGAGATTTCAGGTATAAACCAGAGCTGCACCATTCCGAAGGTGTTAAAAATGGTAACAGTGGCTACCGTGCCTCAGCAACGTATGGCAAGCACTGTATGAAAGACTGGCATTCACGCTAAATATGTTATCCTCCTAAATTATAGAAAAGTATTATTATTATTAAGCTGTATAAATACATTGAGTCGCCGCATAAGAAAACCAACAATGCATGGGCGAAAACAAAGAAGCAGATCAACTGTGCAGCAACTGCACAGCTGATCAGCGCCTTTGTTTTCGATACACATATAGTGGGATTCCTCTTCTACTTAGATGCAAAATTTCAAGCTTCTAATCTGCTTCTGTGACTTTACAGGCTGGTTTGTGTCGGATCTGATCAGAAAACCAAATTGTTGGTATTCTCATGCGAAGGCTAAATTTGGAAAATTTGTTTTCAGAGCACCTACCCACAGCATGCGCTAGAGTTGATGCCCTTAGGTCACATGGTTACAGTAAAGAAGGCCTACGATTGGCTGTCGTTATTGTGCAGACACTTAAACATCAACAGAAAATAAATCGAGAAAAACATAAAATAGATATGGAAGGTTAGAACATCTTCAGTCTTTAAGAAGCTCTGTAATTTAAAAAGCTTAAATATGGCTTATTATATGCAAGCGTTCGTTCAGCTGTGAAACTGCAATACTTTCACCCCAACATAATGCAAAATAGAAAGAGAAAAATTATGAAAATAAAAAGTTAAAAACCGGCATTACTCAATCAAAATTATTGCCTTTAACTTTGCTGAAAACATTTAGATAGGTTGTATTGGTTTGGGTAAAAAATGCTGTATTTTGACAGTTACATTTTGGCTCCATTTTAATGTTTGAAGATGGCTCAAAGGGTTTTTCTGCCAAAACTTGACACACCATATTCAAATGTTATATGCTGTTACAGGTATGCCAAGCACTAGTCGAGGGTCCGGTACATCATTTCTGGTCCAGACTAACATGGAAGGGTGGGTGGGGCACCCCCTGGACCCAGTCAGTGTACTCTATGATACTCTTGTGGATGCTTCGAAAATACAGGAGGACCTGCCTACTAATCTGGGTACGTATAAATCTTTAGATTACACTGTATTCTGAACTTTCAATGACAAGGTCTCAAAACAACAGTTGTCCAAAAGGCACAGATGAAATGAGCCGCCTCATGAGAAAAGCAACAATCTGCATATGTGTAAACAAAGACGCAATAGCCCCGAAGCTGATCAGCACCTTTGTATTCGCTACATGGATAGTACACTTCTTCTTCTTAAATCCGAAATTTCAAGCTTCTAGCCTGCTTCTGTGACTATACAGCCTGATTTGTGTTGGTCCTGTTATCAATCCACATTGTTGGTTTTCTCAAGAGACGGCTGAAATGGAAACAGTGTGGAGCTGATTAGATGACAGGGTCTATACTTCTTGAAAAGAAACTGTTGACATGTCAATAAACAAACTTAATTCAGGCTAACCAGTCATGCTCGAGTCTTACGCTCAGCAATTCCATACGCATGTGAGGTAGTATTAGCCATAATGGCAAACTCTGTTCATTTCAATTTTCTAATCACACCAAAATTATTAATACATAATTTACTGGTTATGTAATTCTATAAAACTAAAACCAACAATGAAAAGCAAATAGCAGAAAGTGAATTGTCTCATTACTAAATGGGAACCCTATTTTTCACAAACTAAATTTTATGCCACTGTTTCATATTCTTATCTTTTCAGACCCTCTAAGCAGTAGGTTATTTTTCAACGAGAATGGTTCTAGCTGTCTGCCCGTGAAACACGGCCACAAGACGATACCAGGTCACTATGACGACGAAGTCTCATACCTTACTCTTGCCTTGGAGGTGGCTCTGATAGGTAAATATTGAATGGGCCACATTCCAGGATGGTCTTTGAGGTTTTTGACTCAGTCTGACTCAAAACTATTAATGAGATAAACAATGCTTTAGGCTTGGCATGTTGATTATGAGAAACTCTCATGAGTGTCAGGGATGGATAGACAAATCTGTCCTGAAGGCGAGCCTTGTGATGCCAAACTGTGACCAGAGGGACAGATTTGTCTATCCATACCTTACACGCATGATAGATTCTTTTACTTGCATGCCTTAATGCGGCGACGCTTGATTTTCACAACATTTACATTGAAAAAACACCACAGTTGCGTCCACCATTTTGAAATAGAACGCCGTGATGATGTGTGCACTGAATGACAGAGTTACGTGACATCATATACAACCAATATTAGAAAGGAACACATGCACGCAGGGTCAGACAACCAGGGATAGATGAGGATTTCTAACCCTGTTCAAAACCTTGGATGTACTGATATCTTCTTGTCAGATGTGCAAGAAAAACGATGTTTAAGGCTTGGCATGTTGATAGTAATATCTAAGGGTAGCACTTGCTCAGAATCGTGAGAAAGACAAGAGTCTCCGTATCTACCGCTGCCATATAATGGCCTTGAAAAAGACACTTAATTCTCCATAGTACTGATACTGAAGCGGTGGGCCTGTCCCAACATGACTAAAAAATTTTTGACTGGAAAAAGAATCCAATTAGCCCAAAACTAAATCCACATTTGTTTTTCAAAAGTCAATTCTTGCCCTTTCGAATTCGTTTTTCAAAAGTCAATTCTTGCCCTTACGAATTTGTTTTTCAAAAGTCAATTCTTGCACTTTGCAAGTTGCTAACTAAATAAACGAAACTGTCAATAGTGTTAATGAAAGTATTAGCACATTTATTATAACAATTATCTACACATATTCTTACATATTAGTAGGATTGGTTTTACGTAATTTCCTGGAAAAAGTTGGAAAAAACAATTTATGAAACTGAAAATATAAAGACCAAACTGTGGAGTGGTACGTTCATACTAATAAACAAGTGAGCCACATCATGAGAAAACCAACATTTTGCATATGCGAAAAACAAAGGTGTAGATCAGCTTCGCAGTGACTGCGAAGCTGATCAGTGCCTTTGTTTTCGCTACACAGATAGTAAAATCCCTGTTTATATTAAATCTGAAATATTTTGAGCTTCTAGCCTGCTTCTGTGTTTGTACAGCTCGGTTTGTGTCAGACCTGTCCTGAAACCACATTGTTGGTTTTCTCATGATGCGGCTCAAGTATAGTTACAGTCTCAGTATTGACACTAACCCCAACAAATCCCATTCTGGGCCATGAGAAATAGATGGGCTGCTTGCGCCTCCAGGCAAAGCTTATATTTGACTGTACTGGTTAACCACTTAGAATGTCTGAGCTTACTCAGCTGTTTACATAGGTGGTTATATCTTTAGAGCACATTTTGGATGCCATGACATCCTTATTTTGGGTAAAAGTTGCATGAAATGGAGGCAATGTTTCAACAGCAATGGTCACTGGGACTTAAAGCATCAATTCGAACAAACAAACAAACAAATCCTTTCATCTAGCAATGCTTTAATCTCACAGTATATGAGCCATGACATGAGAAAACCAACAATTTGCATAGGCGAAAACAAAGCCGCAGATCAGCTGTGCAGTAACTGCACAGCTGATCAGCGCCTTTGTTTTCGCTACACGGATTGTACAAAACTTCCTCTTCTTACATCCAAAATTTCAAGCTTCTAGCCTGCTTCTGTGACTGTGCAGGCCGGTTTGTGTCAGACCTGGTCAGAACCCAAATTGTTGATTTTCTCACGCACAGGCTCATATATGATCCTGTTGTAGGTTTGGGTCAACAGCGACAGATGCCCACCGGGTTGTACGCCCAGGAGAAAGCATGTAAACAAGAGGAGAAACTGCTTAACAAGTTACAGGCCCTGGAGCTGGACCCCACCCTGGTGAAAGTGCTACAGAAACAGACCAACATCATGCTAGATGGTATGTATGAATAAAAACAGATGAAAATTATAACTGATCAATTCTAAATAAAAGTCTACAATTGTGGGTTGTTATTGGCATGGTCTTATTGTGGTGAATTAACACAACACTTAAAGTCAGGGATTTATGGAGAAAAAGAATTATTATTTAATTGTCTTGAATTATTTGAATATCCTTAAATGGTACATGTACACAAACATGAATTTGAATGAAATAATAGGCATTTGGTGGCCCACGTATGAAAGCAAAGGAAATTAAGTAATGAGAAACCCCAAACATGGCTTATGGGATTGTTATATTCTTCAAAACCTTTGAAAAGAATGGGAAAGTTACGCTAAAGACCTATAAATAAGCTTTTATATTGTCGTATCTTTCAGGTGGTCCCAGCAGTGGTTTAGGTATGGGTATCCACACGGAGAGCTATCCTATGCACACCTTCGCCAAGTACCTGTTCAACAGCTTATTGCCCCATGACGAGAATCTGGCCTACAGACTGGGTCTTAGGGCTCTCAGGTATGGCAACTGCTGTATTAGAGCCTTTGGGTTTTGACCTGGTTCGACACAAACCGACAGAAGCAGGCAAGAAGCTTGTAATTGTAATTTCGGATATAAGAAACATAGAGATTGTACTATTACTGCACAGCTGGTCTGCATCTTTGTTTTTGCCTATGCATGTTGTTGGATTTCTTATGCAGCGGTTCATTTATTGAAACACTGTGTTGAATGCTTTGACTTTCCTTTCATATGGTGTTGACTTCTTTAACGTTCAAGGTGTGTTTTTAATGAATGCCTGTGTATACTGTTAAGTCAACATCCTTTTATAGAATAAAGGTAAATGTTTAGTACATGACTTAGGTGTGTTTATTGTGATAATGTGATTTGTTTTGTATCGTTTTCATATCCAAGGTGTGTATCTTGATAATTTTGATGGTATTTTATTTTTTCCTTCATAAGTACAAAAATGAAGCGATGATGATATAGTGGTTAAGTTACATGCTTTCTAGGGGTTGTTGGTTCAATCCTAGGCTTTTCAAGTCCCATCTCCATATGACTCTAGCTGTTGGCGGGATATTTTTCTAATTAGATTTGTCAATAAAGTTTCTCATTTCTTCTCCAGGTTGCCAGTGTTAGAAAACACCCAAGAACTTGATGACGGTCTCAACAACGTTGGTTCTATAGTGCTGAGTAGATTTCCTCGCTGGTTCATACTGGGGCATGTAGAGACTCAACAGTGTGAATTGGCCTGTACATTACTGGGGGCTGCCAAAGGTGAATGTCAATAAATTTTCTCTAAAGTCAAGATGCCCAAACCAGTTGTATTTGCTTTAATACAAACAAATTAAACTTTGAATACTCTTTTAACTGATCTAGTCTGTACTATGTGGTAGAATTTCAGACTGCATCCTTAACATTAAAATAAGTTTCTGATGATACCATAAGATATAAACTGCCTCATGAGAAAATCAACAATCTGCATATGCGAAAACAAAGACGCAGATCAGCTTCGCAGTAACTGTGCCTTTGTTTTCGCTACACAGATAGTACAATTACTCTTCTTTCTAGATCCAAAATTTCCAGCCTCTAGCCATCTTCTGTGCTTGTACAGCTCGGTTCGTGTCAAACCTGTTTGGAAACCACATTATTGGTTTTCCCACATATTCTGATATGTATTACAGGAAGCAACATGAGACTCCGTACAGTACTGGAGGCCGCCCAGAGACATATCCACAGTTCCTCACAGTTGTTTAAGCTTGCCCAGGATGCCTTTAAGATTGCCACGCCCTCAGACGCACCTAAACACATGGCTGCTCTTAATGCTGCTTTTGAACTGGGTCTTCAGGTTAGTTACTCTAGATATATTGTCTATTTAATTATATTATAATAACGTCGTTTTACACTGTATTATCATTTCACCTGAATGGTGGCTAAGATCAAGTCCCATGATTGGCATATTTCTTTTATGATGAAAATATTTCTGTGGCCATTCTTCTCTTCTACTAATTCAAGACAAGAATGTTGACTACTGATGGCCAAATTTGTTACTAGGTACATGTGTACTTTTTAAATACCTACAGGGCATGGTTGTGTTTTGTAGGAACAGTGTGGATAGGATAATATAATGTCGAGCCGCGAACCGAGAAAACAGGTTTTTGGGGATTCCGAGTAGGTCCGACACAAACTGGCCTGTGCAGCTACAGAAGATGGCTAGAAGCTTGAAATTTCGGATTTAGAAAGTAGAGGAATGGTACTAAAAACAAAGGCGCTGATCAGCTTCACAATTGCTGCAAAGCTTATCTGTCCCTTTGTTTTCGTATAGGCAAAAGTCCTGTTTTCTCATGACGCGGCTCATTTGATAAGGAAGTTGGATTAAACATGAAATTTTCCAGTGGGCAAGGAAAGCGAAAATGTCTGTAATTTAATAAATTCTTGCATGTTCTTTCCTTGCTCAGCTTATGAGGGATATCCTGAATATTTATTATAGCCCCGCTTTGAAAAAGTGGGGCTATACTGGATTCACCATGTCCTTCCGTCGTTCCGTCGTTCCGTCCTTCCGTTATTCCGTTATTCCGTTATTCCGTCCAAATTTCATTTCCACTCAATATCTTGAGAACCAGTTTACAGAATCTGACCAAATTTTGTATGTACATTAACATTGACAAGATCTAGCTTGGGATTGTTGACCGTCATTTTTCGCAAAATTTTTACAGAGTTACTGCCCTTGATTGACGTCAGAATTTCGTTTCCGCTCAATATCTTGAGAACGAATTCACAGAATCCGACCAAATTTTGTATGCACATCATCATTGACAAGATCTAGCTTGGGATTGTTATCCGTCATTTTTCGCAAAATTTTGACGGAGTTACGGCCCTTGATTGAGGTCAGAATTTCGTTTCCGCTCAATATCTTGAGAACGAATTGACAGAATCCGGCCAAATTTTGTGTACACATCAACATTGACAAGATCTAGCTTGGGATTGTTACCCGTCATTTTTTGCAAAATTTTGACAGAGTTACGGCCCTTAATTGACGTCAGAATTTCGTTTCCGCTCATATCTTGAGAACGAATTGACAGAATCCGACCAAATTTTGTGTGCACATCAACATTGACAAGATCTAGCTTGGGATTGTTACCCGTCATTTTTCGCAAAATTTTGACGGAGTTACGGCCCTTGATTGACGTCAGAATTTCGTTTCCGCTCAATATCTTGAGAACGAATTGACAGAATCCGACCAAATTTTGTATGCCCGTCATCATTGACAAGATCTAGCTTGGGATTGTTGCCCGTCATTTTTCGCAAAATTTTGACGGAGTTAAGGCCCTTGATTGACGTCCTAATTTCGTTTCCGCTCAATATCTCGAGAACCGATGGACAGAATCTGACCAAATTTTGTATGCACATTAACATTGACAAGATCTAGCTTGGGATTGTTGCCTGTCATTTTTCGCAAAATTTTGACGGAGTTACGGCCCTTGATTGACGTCAGAATTTCGTTTCCGCTCAATATCTTGAGAACGAATTGACAGAATCCGACCAAATTTTGTATGCCCGTCATCATTGACAAGATCTAGCTTGGGATTGTTACCCGTCAT
The DNA here is from genome assembly GCA_964017185.1 of Rugalucina vietnamica. Classification (NCBI taxonomy): domain Eukaryota; kingdom Metazoa; phylum Mollusca; class Bivalvia; order Lucinida; family Lucinidae; genus Rugalucina; species Rugalucina vietnamica. The sequence goes on from OZ024873.1 coordinate 61,656,019, forward strand.
TTTTCACAAAATTTTGACGGAGTTACAGCCCTTGATTGATGTCAGAATTTTGTTTCCGCTCAATATCTCGAGAACAAATTGACAGAATCTGATCAAATTTTGTATGCACATCAACATTGACAACATCTACCTTGGGATTGTTGCCCGTCATTTTTCGCAAAATTTTGACGGAGTTAAGGCCCTTGATTGACGTCCTAATTTCGTTTCCGCTCAATATCTCGAGAACCGATGGACAGAATCTGACCAAATTTTGTATGCACATTAACATTGACAAGATCTAGCTTGGGATTGTTGCCTGTCATTTTTCGCAAAATTTTGACGGAGTTATGGCCCTTGATTGACGTCAGAATTTCGTTTCCGCTCAATATCTCGAGAACAAATTGATAGAATCTGACTAAATTTTATATGCACATCAACATTGACATGATCTAGCTTGAGATTGTTGCCTGTCATTTTTTTTGCAAAATTTGGACAGAGTTATGGCCCTTGGTTGATGCCAGAATTTCGTTTCCGCTCAATATCTCGAGAACAAATTGATAGAATCTGACCAAATTTTATATGCACATCAACATTGACATGATCTAGCTTGAGATTGTTGCCCGTCATTTTTCGCAAAATTTGGAAGGAGTTATGGCCCTTGGTTGACGTCAGAATTTCGTTTCCGCTGAATATCTCGAGAACAAATTGACAGAATCTGACCAAAATTAATATGCGCATCAACATTGTTAAGATCTAGCTTGGGATTTTTGCCCGTCATTTTTCGCAAAATTTTGACGCAGTTATGGTCCTTGATTGAGGTCAGAATTTTGTTTCCACTCAATATCTCGAGAACAAATTGATAGAATCTGACCAGATTTTATATGCACATCAACATTGACATGATCTAGCTTGGCAATGTTGCCTGTTACTTTTCGCAAAATTTTGACGGAGTAACAGCTCTTGATTGACGTCAGAATATAGATTCCACTCAATATATTGAGAATGAATTGACAGAATCTGACCAAATTTTGTATGCACATCAACATTGACAAGATCTAGCTTGGGATTGTTGCCTGTCATTTTTTGCAAAATCTTAGAGTTTTGGCCCTTGATTGATGTCAGAATTTTGTTTCTGCTCAATACCTTAAGAACAAATTGTCAGAATCTGACAAATCTTTTTATGTGCATCAACATTAACAAGATCTAACTTGGCATTGTTGCCCGTCATTGTTTGTGTCTCCCTAGCAAAAAGCTCAGAAGCGGGGCTATAGTCAGATCCTCTGACAATTCTAGTTTCTCCAGTATTAAGAATAACTGATTTCTTTCTCAGGTTATGCGTATGACCCTGATGACAATGAACTGGCGTCGTCGTGAGATGGTACGCTGGCTGGTTACCTGTGCTACTGAAGTCGGGATCCAGGCCCTCATGTCTATCATGCAGAGCTGGTACTCACTCTTCCAACCTATAGAGGCTACAGGTAATAAGTTTTGAATCGTTGCTTGAATTTTTAACTCATTATGACTGAAAAAATCTTCGACATTGACTGCCAGGTAAGACTGAAAACAGGTACGCTCAGTGCTTATTGTATGATCAGTGCCTCTGGTTTCACTACATAAAATGATCCGTGGCGTGAGAAAACTGGTCTTTGGGATTTTCAACCAGGTCCGACACAAACAGGTCTGTGCAGCAACAGAGGATGGCTAGAAGCTCGAAATTTCGGATTTAAGAAGAAGAGGAATAGTACTATTCGTGTAGCGAAAACAAAGGTGCTGATCAGCTTCACAGTTACTTGGAAGCTGATCTGCGCCTTTGTTTTCGCATAGGTAAAAATCCGGTTTTCTCATGACGCGGCTCAAATAATACCTACTTCCTTTATTGTAAATTGCAAGTCTCTAGCCATCTTCTGATCAGTATGGGATATGTCTTATTTGTATCAAAATTACCAAAGACAGGTTTGCTCATGACATGACTGTAATGATCCTATCAAATCAATGCATTTCTTTATTGCGAAATGTCAGTAGGAAATGTCAGTCGACTTAAATACTCAGCAGAATTAGTTTCATACGTAAACAATTAAGTGACTAGGATTGGGCTTAGGTAAGGCCTATTATTGCCATCTCCTGCAAGGTTTTACTTATGAAATAGATTTCATATATGACATTTATTTATAAAAGATTACATACACATAGATAGCATTTATATAAGATGAGGAACAACATTTATAAAAATTGTCAGTTTATTTAGAACCTTAAATATACTATCCTTCCATTCATTTGAAACTGTAGCAATTGCTTAAATTCCAGGTATGGTTGCCACGACGATCATGACTCCTGCCACCATGATACAGCTGAACGTCAGTTTTCCTCAACAAGAGGAACTTGCCAAATGTGCTCGGACACTAGCTCTACAGTGTGCCACTAAAGACCCGCAAAATTGTGCTCTTTGTGCTTTAACGCTGTGCGAGAAAGACCCTATAGCATTTGAGACTGCATATCAAGTTGTAGTTGATGCAGCGTCGCATATAATGAACTCCAGTCAGCTGTTCACTATAGCCAGATATATGGAGCACAGGGCTTCCCCGCATCGGGCGTACAAACTGTCGCTACTGGCGATGAAAAATCTGCATTTGGCTTACAATCAGGATACCCATCCAGCAATAAATGATATACACTGGGCGTGTGCTCTTAGTCATTCTCTAGGACGAGGGGAGTTGGGACATATGATTCCGTTGTTAGTGAAAAATGTGCAATGTGCCACAGTATTGTCGGACATCCTTCGAAGGTGCACCTTGTCGGCGCCGGGAATGGCAAGCACCGACGGTAAAAGACGTGCGGTGAAACTGTTATCATACGATAAACAGCCATTACGGTCACTTATGGAAGCTACAATTTGTGCATATATCAACACAACTCATTCAAAATTGACACACATTAGCCCGCGGCATTACGGTGACTTCATAGACTTCCTCGGGAAAGCACGGGAGACATTTCTTCTTGCCCACGACGGTCACATGCAGTTTGCACAGCTGATTGAGAACATGAAATTGGTGTATAAAGGCAAGAAAAAACTCATGTATCTTATAAAGGAAAGATTTGGATTGTGATAATGGCTTAAACTGAGTAAATGTTCAAGAAGATAGCAAAATAACTGCCAAAACAATACAAGATGCACTGAATAGTTAATTCTAAAATAGCTTCATTGTTGGCCAGATTTGAAAGTGTGGTTGCTTAGCAATGTGGCACATTTACCATTAAATTATTTGGTGTGGAGAAGAAACATTCATTCAAAATACAAAAAATGGCCACCATTAGCAATAGATTACCATATTACCTCAATTCATATGTCATAGTTTCTTTACGATTTGGTCTATTGTTCTTTGCCAGGTGTATTGGTTTCAATACATTGCCACAAATTTGTCTATCATTCTTTGCCAGTTGTATTGGTTTCAATACGAGTACCACACACAAATTTGACTTTTTTTTTTTTTTTTTGCCAGTTGTGTTGGTTTTAATACGAGTACCACAATTTTGTGTATCATTCTTTTCCAGCTGTATTGGTTTCAATAAGAGTACCACACATTTGTGTATCATCCTTTGCCAGCTGTATTGGTTTCAGTAAGAGTACCACACATTTGTGTATCATTCTTTGCCAGCTGTATTGGTTTCAATAAGAGTACCACACATTTGTGTATCATTCTTTTCCAGCTATATTGGTTTCAATAAGAGTACCACACATTTGTGTATCATTCTTTTCCAGCTGTATTGGTTTCAATAAGAGTACCACAAATTTGTGTATCATTCTTTGCCAGCTGTATTGGTTTCAATAAGAGTACCACACATTTGTGTATCATTCTTTGCCAGCTGTATTGGTTTCAATAAGAGTACCACACATTTGTGTATCATTCTTTTCCAGCTGTATTGGTTTCAATAAGAGTACCACACATTTGTGTATCGTTCTTTGCCAGCTGTATTGGTTTCAATAAGAGTACCACACATTTGTGTATCATTCTTTGCCAGCTGTATTGGTTCCAATAAGAGTACCACAAATTTGTGTATCATTCTTTGCCAGCTGTATTGGTTCCAATAAGAGTACCACACATTTGTGTATCATTCTTTGCCAGCTGTATTGGTTTCAATAAGAGTACCACAAATTTGTGTATCATTCTTTGCCAGCTGTATTGGTTTCAATAATAGTACCACACATTTGTGTACCATTCTTTGCCAGCTGTATTGGTTTCAATAAGAGTACCACACATTTGTGTACCATTCTTTGCCAGCTGTATTGGTTTCAATAAGAGTACCACAAATTTGTGTATCATTCTTTGCCAGCTGTATTGGTTTCTGTTGCCCGTCAAATTTGATAGACTCCCATTGAAATCTGTATACTTGGTAAAGTAACATTAACTTTGTCTGAAGGAAACAGTGAGAAATTCATATGAGCCTGTGCGTGACAAAACCAACAATTTGGGTTTCCGACCAGGTCCGACACAAACCGGGCTGTACAGTCTCAGAAGCAGGCTAGAAGCTTGAAATTTCGTATTTAAGAAGAAGAGGAAATATACTATCCGTGTAGCGAAAACAAAGGCGCTGATCAGCTTCGCGGTTACCGCAAAGCTGGTCTGCGCCTTTGTTTTCGCATATGCAAATTGTTGGTTTTCTCATGCACAGGCTCATATAGAAATGCCTGGGTGTAGCGTGTAAAAGTTTTTTCATCAAAATATGCAATTTCAAAACATTTCATGCAAAAAAAATACATCAGCAATAAGTGGCTAAGACGTTAGGCTGACTTAAGGAGTTTGTAAAATGTATAATAGTAAAATAAAGTAGATGCAATACCGAGCTATTCATCAAATGAGCCTGTGCATGAGAAAACCAACAATTTGGTGCTCTGACCAGGCCTGACACAAACCGGCTTGTACAGTCACAGAAGATGGTTAGAGGCTGGAAATTTTGGATTTAGAAAGAAGAAGGATTGTACTATCCATGTAGCGAAAACAAAGGCGCTGATCAGCTTTGCGGTAACAGCGAAGCTGATCTGCGCCTTTGTTTTCGCCTATGCAGATAGTTGATTTTTCCATGCGGCGGCTCAAATGCAATTTTATACATCAGGAAGTATTATAACAAGCTTTTAGAGGTTTATTTGCACTCAGGAAATATTTTACGACCAGAAAACTTGATTTTTTATTTATAAGACGGTGTTCAAAGGAATCTCTTCTTAGTGAGGGATGTCACAAAAGCGTATCGCCAGATTTTTAGCTCACCTGAGCCGAAGGCTCACAGGTGAGCTTATAGGATAGGGAGGCATCCGTCGTCCGTCGTCGTCGTCGTCCGTCATCCGTCGTCGTCGTCCGTCCACAATTTCAAAGAAGAATATTTCTGAAGCTAGTAGGCCGATCTTGATCAAATTTAATGTGAACCATAATTGGGTTGGGGGATTGATGGGATTAGGTTTTGGAGCAGATTGTATCAAAATTGTGGTTTCCATGGCAACAGATAGGTCCCATAGACTTACAATGGGAAAAACTAAAAAAATCTTCTTCTCTGAAACCACTAGGCCCACAGCTTTGATATTTGGTATGTAGCAATGGCTAATGGTCCTCTACATAAATTGTGCCATTCATGCCCCTGGGGTCAAATTTGGCCACGCCCCGGGGGGTCGATAGTCTCCATAGACTTACTATGGGAAAAAAATTAAAAAATCTTCTTCTCTGAAACCACTAGGCCCACAGCTTTGATATTTGGTATGTGGCAATGGCTAATGGTCCTCTACATAAATTGTGCCATTCATGCCCCTGGGGTCAAATTTGGCCACGCCCCGGGGGTTGATAGTCTCCATAGACTTACTATGGGAAAAAAATTTATAAAATCTTCTTCTCTGAAACCACAGGGCCCACAGCTTTGATATTTTGTAGGTGGCAATGGCTAATGGTCCTCTACATAAATTGTGCCAATCATGCCCCTGGGGTCAAATTTGGCCACGCCCCGGGGGTCGATAGTCTCCATAGACCTACAATAGTAAAAATCTAAAAAAATCTTTTTCTCTGAAACCACTAGGCCAGCAGCTTTGATATTTGGTATGTAGCAATGGCTAATGGTCCTCTACATAAATTGTGCCATTCATGCCCCTGGGGTCAAATTTGGCTACGCCCCGGGGTTGATAGTCTCCATAGACTTACTATGGGAAAAAAATTAAAAAATCTTCTTCTCTGAAACCACAGGCTTCACAGCTTTGATATTTTGTATGTGGCAATGTCTAATGGTCCTCTACATAAATTGTGCCAATCATGTCCCCGGGGTCAAATTTGGCCATGCCCCGGGGGTCGATAGTCTCCATAGACCTACAATAGGAAAAACTAAAAAAATCTTCTTCTCTGAAACCACTAGGCCCACAGCTTTGATATTTGGTATGTAGCAATGGCTAATGGTCCTCTACATAAATTATGCCATTCATGCCCCTGGGGTCAAATTTGGCCACGCCCCAGGGGTTGATAGTCTCCATAGACTTACTATGGGGAAAAAATAAAAAAATCTTCTTCTCTTAAACCACTAGGCCCACAGCTTTGATATTTGGTATGTAGCAATGGCTAATGGTCCTCTACATAAATTGTGCCATTCATGCCCCTGGGGTCAAATTTGGCCAGGCCCCGGAGGTTGATAGTCTCAATAGACTTGCTATGGGAAAAAAATTAAAAAATCTTCTTCTCTGAAACCACAGGGCACACAGCTTTGATATTTTGTATGTGGCAATGGCTAATGGTCCTCTACATAAATTATGCCAGCCATGCCCCTGGGGTCATATTTGGCCATGCCCCAGGGGTAGATAGTCTCCATAGACTGAAACCAAAAGGCCCAGAGCTTCTATATTTTGTATGTAGCAATGTTTGGTAGTCCCCATTATAAATTGTGCCAGTCATGCCCCTGGGTCAAATTTGGCCATGCCCCGGGGGTCAATAGTGTCCATGCATAGACTTTCATTGGTCAATTCTCAATTAATTTAAATCTCATGAGCTTACAATGTGATAATCTCTCAGGTGAGCTACAGGACCAATGGTCCTCTAGTTTTGACAAGTTAAATCAAAGATTTGGCTGTATCATTACGAAAACACGCCCATGCAATATATAGAGATTTTTTCAAGAAGCAGAAATTCAAAATTTCATCAGATACATTGTGGGTACACGTTAGAATCGCCTTGCCAAGGTGGTTCTAACGTGTACACACAATGTATGTTTTGGTTAAAAAATAAAAGAATAAGGTATACCCCTGCAAACCCCAGTTTTTCTATATGAAAGTGGGGTTTAAGGGGGTATACATTTCACGGACATGTTTTCCTGATGTGCTGTACAGTCGTAAAAGATTGGAAGGGGCTCAAAGATACCAGTTTAACGTTTAAAGAATTGTTCTGTCTGTCAACCGAAAGAGGAAGATCAGCCAAATGCTGTCTATTTACTCGCATTGTTTGAAATCTGAAACAAGATATTCAATAATTTGGTATTTTGCTATCGAGGGTCAAAATAATATGGCTCACTATTACGCATTTGTTGATTTTGATAGGGTATAATCGTTGCATTGTTTATTGTCGCACCCCCGTGACCGCCTTTATCCTGTTTTCCTGTTAAGTTAATGGAACAAGGAACCAATGTGACCTTTGCCACGACATGTTTACATAATGGGATTATATCTTATGAACTGCGAGTCATGCCTTCATCTGTATAATAAGACACCCATTTAATACATTATTTTTATGCTGTTGAACAGTGTTTATTATTAAGTTATTGATTATTTTTGCTTTAGTATATTACTTTTTGTTTTGATTTGTTTACTAGATATGTTGATCGATAAAAATTTAGTCTATAATGGAGTTATGGACTTTATTTATTGAATATTTATGATCTTTATTCTTTAATGAGACTGAAAGTTTCATGAAAAACTGTAAACAGAACAATTGGGTCACAAGGTATTACATGATCTGTGTAGCAAGAAACCCTTTTGCATATGCTTATCTCAGTTGTGTGGGAACTTAAGCTATTGCTACATGTAGTACAATTACTCTTCTTTCTTAATCCTGCATATATGGCTTTGCAGGCTGTTATGTGAGCCTTCGCATGAGAAAACCAACAATTTGCATTTGCGAAAACAAAGACGCAGATCAGCTGTGCAGTAACTGCACAGCTGATCAGCGCCTTTGTTTTCGCCACACGGATAGTCTTATTCCTCCTCTACTTATATCCAAAGTTTCAAGCTTCTAGCTTTATGCTATCACTGTGCAGCCTGGTTTGTGTCGGACCTGGTCAGAAACCCAAATTGTTGGTTTTCTCATGCACAGGCTCATGTGTCAAAACTGCGTTGGAAACCTGGTAAATAAGATTTTCTTGCCGTGCAGTTCATATACAGGAGTTGTTTCTGTTTGCGAATATTTATTAAAATATACCAGTATGGTTTGTATATGCTATTTATCAAGTGGTTCTTGAAGTCATTTATGAAAAGTACAAGTTCTGGGCTTAATTTTGAATATTTATGATGAATTGCAATTGAAATTCATTTTGAGCTGATACATACATGTAATATGTTATTGGTGAAGTTATGTGGACAAGAAGATCTATGGCTTAGATGTAAGAAGTCCCTAAATGTCAGATTTGGGAGGACGAAATTTTCATGTTATGACTGTTGGGCTGAATTTAACATTTATAGGCGAAGAAATATATACACTTTCGTTTACAAAACAGTTTGGCTGATTTAACAGAATCGAGACAATGCAACTAAATATTTTCACAACCCACCCCATCTTTGGGACGAATAAACCATTAGACTTTGAACTGATTTGCATTTGTTTGTCAACAGCACTTTTTAAGCAAATAAATATGGGCTCGTTTGTCATATGAATACTGAACAATATCCACACATTGATTGTTTATTGTTTTGTAATTTTAAGTTTATTTTGAAAGAAATGTTACCATGGTGCATAATATCTTTAATTTACAATCTTATAGTTTAATTCTAGGTGTGTTCCCCCCCGGGACCCAGCATGCCCTTTCGTCAGTTTATGTGTTTTTCACATTCACACAACATATCAAAGTGGCATCCTGGGTCTAGTGGGGGAACAGGGTCAGCGAGGCGAAAATTTACAATTTCCTGAAATTTCCCCTGAACTAAGATAAGCACAGTTGTTATGGACAATTTTAAAGACATCAACTGTAGAATTGTAAACATTCATGGTCGTATTTCTTGTCAAACCGGTGTCAGGGCGAGCATATGTAGGTCATGTAGATGTATTTATAGAGATACAGTACAGGTTCAAAAGTAAATTTGCTTTCAATCTATGCGTATTGCATTAATGCTTAGAAATGTAATTCCCAATTTTATGTTAAAATTGACATAAATTATGTCATTGACAATTAAAATATGCAAGAACACAATAATTTTATCAAACAAGGCATTTTCGTCTTTGAAAGAGACATATTTGTCATTTAGGGACTATCCCAATCTAAGGCATAGATGTCCTTTAGTGAAGGTGCTTAATTTAATTTGTCTTATTTATAGTTTAGTGCCATTTGTTAAGACGTGTACAGTTTGTTAGTGGATATCTTTGTATTGTGCATGCATGTAAATGTCCATGATATGGATTATATGCATTTGTGTACATGTACTTGGTTCATGTAGTTGATTAAGACATTGAATACACATTGTGCACGTATATCATTTGTGAATATATTAATTAGCTGAAATACCTGTATGCAGCAACACTTAAAAGATATAAAGACCATTTTTATTATGGTGGATACCCTTTTGACATAGTTGCAATGTTTATGTACAATATGAGCCGCGATGCAAGAAAACCGGTCTTCAGGGTTACCGACCAGGTCTGACACAAACCTATCTGTACGGTCACAGAAGATGGCTAGAAACTTGAAATTTCGGATTTAAAAAGAAGAGGAATTGTACTATCTGAGTAGCGAAAACAAAGGCACTGATCAGCTGCCTTTTAAACAGCTGCCTTTGTTTTTGCATGGGTAAAAACCCTTTTTTCTCATGATGGGGCTCATATGAACTTAAAATTTGAGACCAAAATATGCAATTAGGGATATTTTGGCAGCCATTGTAGTGCTAAAATTGACCAGGGAATTGTACAGTATTTCTAGTCAGGGTCTTTGCTGTGTGTTTAAGTGTGGAATTTGTAGGATCATGTTATATGCTATTTCATTGTTTTAAAGTGAGCAGGGATGTGAGAAAAGCGATATTCAAGGTTCCCGACCAGGTGTGAGACAAACCAGCCTGTACGGTCGCAGAAGCAGGCTAGAAACTTGAAATTTTGGATTTAAGATAAAGAAGGATTTGACTATCTGTGAGCGAAAACAATCTGCGTTTTTGTTTTCACATATGCAAAAAGCCAGTTTTCTCATGATGCAGCTCAAATGCTACTTTTGTTTTGCAAATCAGAATGGTATCTAAATTATAACTTTTCATAACTTTTGGATCATTTGGTCTTTAGAGCCAAAAGGTCGTTATGTTTATCATTTAGTTGTGTTTTCAATGAAGCAGATATATTGCATGTGCACTTAATGTCAATTAACAATCATTTAAGAAAAATTGATCACCCACTGGCAAATCAAAACGGCAAAATGTACTGATACAGGAGGATGCAGTCCAAATATGTGAGTAGAAATGTTCTGTTCTAGTAGAATTACCATTACATACATTAACATTACTATGTATTGGATGCAAATTGTTCTTAAATTATGTAATGCAGCAATGATTAAATGAACTCTGAGTATTTCTGCAGGAGTTAACAAAAAGTATGGATGATGAAAATGAATTTGGTGCTATTTTGCTGCACTTCGAGAAGCAAGCAATTTTGCACATTGATTTTGCCCAGTCTGATCGAAGTCCTCTGCAATACTCATCAGACCAGGCCCCGAGGGTTTAAAACTTTTTTCATGCTCAACTCTGCTGAGACTAAACTTTACCTTTCTCATAAATGTTAAATTACCAACAATTATTGGTATTTTAACATTTAAGAGCAGGATAAATAATTACTAGCTTTTGTTAATAAATTTCCACTGAATTTGGCTATTTCGTTAATTATGAGCTGTTTAAATTTCATGCTCAGCAGAGTTTTGCCTGGAAAATGTTTTATAACTTTGAGACCAGATGGATAGTTCATCTTGTTAGTTATATCAATAAGCATGCAATAGCTTGAATTATTTAATATTTTTAGAAAAAGCTATGAATAACAGAATGGTTCTATCCCATGTTTCCTGTCATTGCCCAACACTCAAGTTATGAAATAATTGTGAGTGCATTTTCAAGTATTATAATTATATATTAGACACATGTAATACATTTACATTGCAAAAGGCATTTTGTTATACAATTCTACAATGTATTTAACTGTTGATGTGATTATGGCCAGAAGTCTGTGCGTAAATGGAAATATTTATGCTTGAATGTCAAAATATGAGAATTGTTTGAAGTAAAAACGCAATTTGGAGTTAGATAAATGTAATATCTGTATGTGATCGATAATAATAATGAAAAAAATTATTGCAAGTAATGCAACTGACATGCACATTATTTTTCTATGTGTTCGAAAAGGCAGTGCCTCATATACTTGCTACATACATGCTTCCAAGATGCTAGTTTGAATTCATAGCATTATGGAATCCATTGTGTATTACCAGGTTGTAAACACTAAATTACTTAACTCATTTATTACAAATGGAACTGCCCATCGCTATCACTTGGGTGAGTGAACATTCATTTTTAGGGGCATCAGGAGTGATTTTGAATTTTTATTCCATTTCTTGATGAAATTCTTTGAAGCAAACAATAGCCCCAGGTGGGAGGCCGCGTTCTGCGGCGTCACATCTGGGGCTATACTGTTTGCCTATGTCTTATAGAAAGGATGCCAGGTTTATACATGTATCTGTTAAGTACATTGTATGCAGCAATTCTCTGTAAAAATGAATTGTGGGTGAATGCTTTAAGAGATCAGTATAATTGTTCACAAATATATATTGTATGAATGGTTTATACATAATATAGTATTCATTACGATAAATGACATGGCATTAAATTTTTCTTTACAACATACTCGCCTTTTCAAAATTTATTTCGATGTTTTCTTAATTGCACCATAGTATTCCTGTTTTCAAACAACTTATTACAGAGCTGCATCAAAATTTGCGTAAGTGTAAAGACTGAGTTAAATGCTATGGAATTGCAGTCGTCTGACAATTCTCATTTTCTAGGAAAAGTCTACCTCCAGTGTCTTGTTTAAAAGACTTATTTTTATGATAAACGATTGTTTAAAGATCTTTTCTGAATTTGAATATGACTTTGTAACAACGTGAAGTATTATTAAACAAGTGAAGTACAAATTTTATGCTTGTCCTTGAGCAAGACACATTGACTCCCGACAGTACTGGTTAATACCCAGGAAGCGTTGTTGGCTCCATCCCGACATGACTGAAAAATTGTTGATTGGGACATTAAACCGCAATACAAATAAGCAAACCAAAATTTTATGCCATGACATTTTCCATCACACCTATAATAAGATACTTATTGTGACCAGTGTTTTTATTTGACAGATAATTTAAGTTTTGTTACAATGTCTCATTTAAATATTCATTATTGTTTTGCATATTCATGAGTACAAGCAATGAACAGTAAACCAGTTACAGAGGATAGTTTGTGAAATTCTCATTATGAATTTATTCTTATTGTTACTCTAAGTTAGCACACTTCTATCACACAAGCAGCAGTCTTAAACAGCAATTCAGCGTTTTTTTTGGCTGCTTGCTTAAGGCAGGTTTGCCTAAAGTCATTATGTGGTGCTAGTAGACAATAGCATGAGATAGAATTTATAGGGGCCCATAACCAATTACATTGGTCATTACGAAAACATACCGATGCAATATATCAAGATTTTTAAAGTTGTAAAAAATGAAAATTTTCAGTAGAAAAACTTTGCTGTTTTTTTTATTTTTGCTCAAAACATAGATTGCGAGGCGGTTCTAACGAGTACCCACAATCTATGTTTTGGAGCAAAAATAAGAAAAATAGGTATACCCCTGCATACCCCAGTTTTGCAATATAAAAGTGGGGTTTAAGGGGGTATATATATCACAGACATGTTTTCCTGATTGTTGGGACATGGTGGTAATGTTGGTTAGAAGTCCCATAAGAATGGACTGGAGGTGACATCTTGAAAAACACCATAGCTGTTGACTGGGGTGTTAAACAAAATGGCATTTAAATATAAAGGCATCATGAAAATGGTTCTTGACTTTAATCACCAAATTACGCCTTAACTGGTTTACTGGTCCTGTCTGTATGTTATGTGACTCCCATGGATCTGGCCATTGATTCAACATGACTGCCACATAAAAGTTTTCATAGAATACTGGTATGTATTCAGGTCAGTTAAGTGGGAGCATTATTTGAGCCGCCTCGTGGGAAAACCAACAATGTGGTTTCCGAACAGGTCCGACACAAACTGGTCTGTACAAGCACAGAAAAGAGCTAGAATCTTAAAATTTCGGATTTAAAAAGAAGAGGGATTGTACTTTCGAGTAGCCAAAACAAAGGCGCTGATCAGCTTCGCGGTTACCGCGAAGCTGATCTGCGTCTTTGTTTTCGCCTATGCGAATTGTTGGTTTTCTCATGAGGCGGCTCATTGAATCACCAGTCACCATTGTTGAGAATATTGTGTTCCTATATGATACAGCTGCACCATGAAAAAGGAGAAATTTAGAATATAGAAAATATAATGTAGAAAAAGTCTAAATATACATGTTACTTAGCTTGCACACTCGCAGAAAGAGTTGTCCGAAATCTGATAACATCGAAAATGGCAAAAACTGTATAAACTTAAAATTTTTAGAGCACTTTGCCAGTATTTTGTGTTGAGTTGTTTAGATAACTGCAAAGAAGAACTTTCAAAATTGGAAGCTGTTGAAAAGGCCAAAATATCCTTTACCTGATGATGTGAAATGCATCTTTATATTAAAATAACTCAGTGTTTTTGAAAAAGAAAAAAAAAAGAGAGAGAAGTCTTTAATGGTCTACTGCAGAATCTTTTTGTATTAGAGCCTTCTTCTTCATGGTGTAGCTGCAATATTTTGTTCATTCAGAGAGCAAATCTTTATCAAAAATGTGTAAAAAAAAATCTTTTCATAAGCTATTATGAAATAAAAGAAAAAGCAAAGTATGAAATGTGTTATACTCTATTTTCTATTTCCCATCATATAATTTAGCCACCACATCAGAAAACCAACAATCTGTATATGCGTAAACAAAGGTGCAGCTGATCATAGGGGCCCAGCGCGCTTTTTGGTTGATTTGTGACACATATTAAGCGAAAACAGGTATACATTGTAAAAATATTGACATTTTTACAATGTATACCTGTTTTCGCTTAATATGTGTCACAAATCAACCAAAAGCGCGCCGGGCCCCTATGCAGCTGATCAGTGCCTTTGTTTTTGCTCACTAGATAGTATGATGCCTCTTCTTTCTAAATCTGAAATTTCCAGCTTCTAGCCTGCTTCTGTGACTGTACAGGCTGGTTTGTGTCAGACCTGGTGAGAAACCAGATTAAGTTTTCTCATTCAAATGCTCATTTGAATATCTTTTCTAATGATCTATTGGAGATGAGAATATGAATTTCACAATTGCGCCACAAAACGCACAAGAATCACCATGATATGACGCCCGACAAAAATAGATGCACGAGTAGATATTTCCATCCAGTCCTCCATTAACATATCAAAAATTTCTTCTTTTAGCTGAATCCACTGTTTTCTCTAGTATACAAGTTTTTTTTCCCCTCTATGTAATATCTGAAGGTTTTCCCCTATATACAATTTTTGGTGCAATTTCTAGCTAGATGTTTAAGTTTTTCTCCAGTATGCAAATTTTGGTACAATTTCAAGCTGAAGTTTTAAGTTTTTCTCCAGTATGCAATTTTTGGTACAATTTCTAGCTGAAGTTTTAAGTTTTTCTCCAGTATGCAATTTTTGGTACAATTTCTAGCTGAAGTTTTAAGTTTTTCTCCAGTATGCAAATTTTGGTACAATTTCAAGCTGAAGTTTTAAGTTTTTCTCCAGTATGCAAATTTTGGTGCAATTTCTAGCTGAAGTTAGTTTTTCTCCAATATGCAATTTCAGTGCAATCAAGTTTTTCTCCAGTATGCAATTTCTGATTTTTGAATGTAATATCCTCAACCGCTGGGAGCACCTCTGTTATCCCCGAGTAAGTGTATTACCATCACCAGACTCCAAATTTTCTATCTAAAGTTGTTCTCCAGTATGCAATTTCTACCATATGACATGCATATGAGAGAGAAAGAACCCTGTATGGCTTGGAAGAAAATTCCAAATTCATTATTATTCACTCTGCACATCAACTAATAATATGACAAGTCCCCGAGTGACAAGAAAGATGACTAGTGCTTTTTCAGTGAATACAAAGATGATGAGCTTCACACAGAAATAGACAGATTATACAGTATACAGACTACAGAATGACATATGATCACATATCACAACAGAACAGTCTTGGAGTGCTTAACTTGACTTTGTGGGGCTCCAGTCTTTGCCCATGATAGCCTGCTGTTTTCGCAGTATCCTGTGTGTGATAGATGAACAAATGTGAAACTTAGTACAACTGAGCTGTGGTACCCCCGTCGTTCTAACCGATGATCAACATTATACAACAGAATCAGAATCAGAATAGTTTACTGGTGAAATGTTATACTGACAATACCAGTTAGCACACACAAGGAAGAGGGGGTGTTGTCCAGAGGGGTTTAGTCCTGAGCTATCACAAGAGAAGTAAATTTAGATACACAATCATCTGACATTTCAGCAGAGGAGATCAGAGTATCAGGGTGTTCATTCCAATCTCTAATAGTCTTGGGGGAGGGAACTACGTAAATATTATGTATAACCCCCAAAAATATTGGAGACCTTGCAAAAGGACAGCATAGATTGAAGTCTGCACTTGTGAGCCAATACAGGCTGGAATTCCTCCAACATTCCATTCCATTCAAATGGTCTTTGGGTTTATTTCTGTCCAGTTGAAACTGACTAGAAACTCTTCAAATGGAGATAAATATAGACCCATCCTAATTTTACACATCACAATTTATGGTAAATATTTGAATTAAAATACATTTTTAAACACTATTGATTGCTTAGAATGAAGACTCCATGTATTTGACACGTGTTTCAATTGATTTAATGCAAACATTATTGTTACAAGGAAGTAAATAATGGGTTTAACTGAAGCAATAATTACACAAGTATTGACTTTCACAAAATCGTTTATCCTAGTGTAAGCAATAATCACGCACTTAACACTTCCTGACTCATTTAAAATACAAACATAGACCAAAAAACTAATTTATTTTTATTCTTATATTCGTTCACGCAAGTCATTGCTCCATGTCCAGTGACAAATTTAAAAAGCACCTTTTCACATGCTTTATCTGACTTTGGAAAATCCCAAACAAACCAAAACACAACAACGTCTACGATGGTTCACTTACAAATCAGCGGTGGGAATCTACATTGACAACAACAACAACATATGGCAGTTTGCTGTCTTCGTCGTCAAAAGTCTTTCCAAAAATAATTGAATCTATGGGCAGACAAACACACAACAAGTCTGAACTACATTTCAATTTAAAACTGAGTATTTTGAACAAAAAAGAATTTAATTTATAGCTTTCAACTGTTAAATCATCTAAGTAAATGGCATCTCAACACAGACATAGTAAAAACACAAAGGGAAACCAAGATTGAGACTGATGGAAGGTAAATGACTGCACATTCCATCACTATTGTGAAGTACCTATCTGACTAGAAAAAATTAGTTTGGCTGCAATCGAAAATAAGGCTTTTCAGGAAGTTTACCATTCCTGATTTATTGATCATGCCTGTACCTTGATAAACATTAGCTGCAATGAACTCGCTCACAGTGGTCAACAAAAATTAAATTAACATAAGGCCATCCTTAATAAATATTATGTTTGCTTTCACCCGACCCATAGTTTTATGATTGGGTCGGTAGGTAGGTTTTTTTGTTTTTTGTTGGTTTTTTTTTTTGGATAGAAATGAAAGATAATATGAACCTCAACGAGACAAAATGTACCTTCGGACATTCTGACATTACTAGTAGAAAGCAGCAAAAAGCGGAAAAATGATGTAATATATGTTTTAGAAATAACACTGTATTTGTTATCTTTGGACACTGGGCTACCAAATGAATAAGTTTTAAAACATATTTATTTTCAATATTTTGAGTTATCTCCCTTGTTTTAGCCCACAATACACATAATTTTCCTATATCTGTCATTAAATGGTAACCATAGCAACCGCATCATCATAAAAACAGACAAAATAATTACGACAGATTGCCTGTAAGGATGATATGCTTCTATCTTACCAATAGGTTCTGACCAGTGCTTAAACAGTTTTAAGCAAATGCATTGAGTTTTGTAAGCTCTACTGACATGCAGAAATCCAATTACACAACTTTGATGTCATTTTTCAGAACAATGACGTCTGTAGTGTTCATATAGTAAATTGGTCATAACTCACAAAATAACTGAAATAATCTGGTCAAACAAAGACTACCGTAACAGACTCTAGAAACATCATACATTCAAAATAAGTTTGTTTTTCTAATAGTAAAAAAATTGTCCGAAGGTAAATTTTCTCACGTTGTGGCCCATATATGAAAGATAATATTTTTTGTTTAACTTTTACAGAGGATAGGTTTCAATTTCTGTTCAGAATCATATAGGCGGCTACTCATTCAAACAAATATAATTTATATTGGAAAAAATAAGTAATGCAGAGACTGAAACTTTTCAGACATTCAAATATTAAAAAAAATCTTCTTTGTGAATGTCAATAAAATTTTTTGGGTATGGGCAATTTTGGTGGGTCAGTCGGGTGACGGCAAACAGAGAATTTTTTAAGGTCAGCCTAATTTTGATTGATTTTGTGTAAGAGATAAGGTAAGTTTGGCTGCCCATAATGTATTAAGTACACATGCGCAGTGTTTTGATTATTTCGTTGTTTAATAGACAGGTTAATTTGGTCCCAGGTTCATCGGCCCAAAACCAATTCACACTCCATTTTCTGCCACACCAGGCAGAGATACAACTATGTACATTTCTTTAAGATAAGTTATGATTAAAAGAACAGATACTGTCATAAAGAAATGTAGTTGTTTCTTTGCCTGGTGGAAGAAATACTCTGACCACATAACAGCAACATCTGTGTCTTCAAGAAGGCATAAATTTTCCATGAGCTTTCTGTATAATCGAAGTAAAATAAGTCATGTTTCGGTATTTATTTGTTTTTGTTTTTTCTGTACTAAATAAAGTTTTTATCACCCATCCTGAATGTTCGTATCTCAATTATGTATGGAAAAAATGACACAGGACCAGAGAATCCATCCATTATGAAAACTTGCCCATGCAATATGTAGTGATTTTTTTCAGCTGTAAAAATTGAAAATTTCATTAGAAAAAGAAATTCCTATTTTTAATACATTACGAAAACTTGCCCATGCAATATACAAAGATTTTTTAAGTTGTAAAAAATGAAAAATTTCAGCAGCTAAAATTTAATATTTTTTTAAGTTTGCTCACAATACAGATGAGGCGGTTCTAACGAGTACCCACAATCTATGTTTTGAAGCAAAAATAAGAAAAATAGGTATACCCCTGCAAACCCCAGGTTTACTATATAAAAGTGGGGTTTAAGGGGGTATTCATTGCACGGACATGTTTTCCTGATGATATTTGCTCAAAACATTGATTGTTGGTACACGTTAGAACCCCCTCGGCGAGTACCCATAATCTATGTTTTGGATAAAAACAAAAACAAAAAAGGTACACCCCTGCAAACCCCAGTTTTTCTATATAAAAGTGGGGTTTAAGTGGGTATGGACAGATCATGAAATAACATCATTCTCATCTATTTGACATCGAATCTGTTTCATTTATGAAATTAAGCAGTCTAAAATATCAAAAATCATGTTGGCTACATGCATGTTTCTTTTGCACAATCTGTGCATCATAACGTCTACATGCAGAATATCAACACTGCGATTCACAAACACCCGACTGCTACCAAAGATTATGAGAACAAAGTGCCATATTGTACTTTGAACCATATTTTCACAAACAAGAGCTTCAGCCATGACTTATGTCTTAATCTGATAATTAGGTTTCATGTCTTTACAGGTGAATTAACCTGTATTTGATTAAATGGCACCAGTCCCAGCCATTGTATCCTTATTCTTTCTGTATTGTCCTGAGCCTCATGAACGTCCAGCAATTCCGTTTCTCTCCACTTTCGACATTAGAGAAATGGGTTCGTTTATCGAGACAACTTTCTGTAAACTGTATGGCCCCATCCAAGAGCACTGTCACACCTCTTGGAGAGGGCAATGCACTAAACTTGTCCACAACTCTCCTTGAATTAGATCATTGTGCAGGTATGAATCTAATTACAATGACAGTGACTGTATCCTCTGAAACTTTAATAAAATTAAACATATCATCAGGAAAACATGTCCATGAATTGTATACTCCCTTAAACCCCACTAACTCGGGTATGCAGGGTATGCCTAATTTTCTTATTTTTGATCGAAAACATACATTGTGGCCCCGGTTTGTGGGTACTCGTCAGAACCACCTGGGCGAGGTGATTCTAATGTGTACCCACTATGTATGTTTTGAGAGAAAATATAAAGAAAATCCAAAATTTTCAATTTTCGTTTTTTTTCTTCTGAAAAGAATCTCTTTATATTGCAGGGGCAAGTTTTCATAATGGAAAGACATTAAAGTAAACAGGCATACACAATACAATGACATTACATGTATTTATTTTCAGACTAGATGTAATGAAGAGGTTACAGTTGTCGTGTGTTTCACTACTCCTCCTCCTGATCCTGCTAGACATCATCCCAGACACACAGACAGCTAAGGTCCAGTACCAGTACAAGAAATATACATACCGCAAGAAGAGAGACGTAAGTTTACATACCAATATAAGTTGTGTCCTGTGAGTTTACATAACAATGTAAGTTGTGTCCTGTAAGTTGACATGTCCTGTGTGCCTTATTGAGGTTTTGAACCAGATATAAAGATTAAAACCAGGTCCTGAGGTTATAAAACTTTTTTCATGCTCAGCTCAGCTGAGACTAACATTTAAACGGCTCATAAATACCGAAATAGCCCAAATATATTGAAATTGAAGGCTTATAACTCCAAAGCCTGTAATTTATCCTGCTAATAAATGTGAAAATGCCAACAACTGTTGGCATTTTAACATTATGAGCAGGATAAATTTTGGTCCCAGCTGAGCTGAGCATGAAAAAAGTTTTATAAAGATTTGGTCCCGTTTCGCCTACTCCCATTTCGCCTACTCCCGTTTCGCCTATTCCCATTTCGCCTACTCCCGTTTTGCCTACTCTGGACATTCAATGAATTCCCGTTTCGCCTACTCTGCACTTTTTGTCAGCAAACATTTTTTTAAACTTATTATTGTTTTAACTTATTTGTTTTTAAATTTATTATCATTTATTTGTATTGTACATGTACATGTATTGTAGTGAATATACATGTAATGATGTGAATATTGTACATTTGTTTTGTTTTAATTGTTGAAATAAACAAATTTAATTTAGATCACTTATTACTGCAATGTTATATGAGTTTGCACAAGCCCATTAAATTATCATTTTCTTCACATACAAAAAGATAAGTAAATAAAATAAAACTATTAAATGTTATAAAATAACCAGATTTAATTTAGATCACTAATTTATGCGTTTGCAATGTTTATATGTTTGCACAAGCCCATTAAAGTGTCATTCTCTTCACAAACAAAAATAAAATAAACCAAAATAAGTAAATAGAATAGAAAATATGAAAATCTTAAATTTTACAATGTATTTGCATATATATTTAAATGCATATCATGATTTAAAACAACATTCTTGTTATACATCTACATTGAATGAGTAGGCGAAACGGGAATAGTGAACATTTCTGGTGTAGGCGAAATGGGAGTAGGCGAAACGGGAGTAGGCGAAATGGGACAAATCATAGGCGAAACGGGAGTAGGCGAAATGGGAGTAGGCGAAACGGGAACATCCCTTTATAAACTGGGGGCCAGGCATGAAGTGATCAAACCTTTTATGCTCAAGTTCATTTAGCATGAAATTGTAACTGCTCATAGGTATCAAAAAGACAATGCCAATGAAATTTTAGTGTTATACATGGAAGTCAGTTGGTGTCCATTTAATAAAACTTTGAGCCGCCCAATGGGAAAACCAACAATCTGCATCTATAGGCCAAAACAAAGGCACAAATCAGTTTTGCAGTAACTGCGAAGCTGATCAGTGCTTTAAAGGGCCTGTCACACACAAGTTGAAGCCCTGACATAGTCACATGCTATGAGTTGGTACGAGCTTGTCGCACGAGTTGCCACGAGTTATGTTGAAAAAGTTTAAAAGCTGTCACACACTCATGAGTTGAGACTACGAGTTAGCGCAGATCATAACTCGCCGCATGTCGCACGAGTTGTAATGCCCTACGAGTTGCTACGAGTTGGGAAGACTTCTATACGACAACCGCCGACATAGGGCGAGTTCTCTACGAGTTGCTATGAGATCACCAAAAAAGTGGGCGGAGCTTAACTCGTAGGTCCAACTCGTGAGTGTCTGACAGGGGCTTTATTTTTGCTACACAGATAGTACAATTCCTCCACTTTTTGAATTGATTTAAAAAGCTGATCTTTGGCAATTTACAATATACATGTACATGTACAAATAAGTTTTTGGTCCATTTCAGGATAAAGTTTACAAGAACCTGAAGCAACCTTGTGAGATTAACCCCGACTGTCTGGCTAAGAGAGGAGCTGCCCAGGCTATCTGTATACGACACTGTATATCAAGCTTCTGTTACAATGACATATATGGTGACGACCCAGTAAGTTGATATGCTAGGGGGTTTAGTAGGGGCTGGGGAACTCAACACAGAGAGAGCTTCTCTTTCTAACTGCATTAATCAGACATTATGCCAATAATTGAATCATTCTTTTCTTTCTGCTGTGATTGCTTAGATTTATGCTTGAATCAATCGCCTAAAGGGACAAAATTAAAAATGAAACAAATTTAAAATGAGCTGCCTTATGGGAAAACCAACAATCTGCATAGACGAAAACAAAGGTGCAGGTCAGCTTTGCAGTAACTGCGAAGCTGATCAGCGCCTTTGTTTTCGCTACATGGATAGTACAATTCCTCTACTTTTGAAATCCGAAATTTTCAGCCTCTAGCCATCTTCTGTGCTTGTACAGCTTGGTTTGTGTCAGACCTGTTTGGAAAACACATTGTTGGTTTTCTCATGTTGCGGCCCATTTAAAATGTTTAAGTTGATCCTGCATATTGACATAAACACCTTTTATCATCAGATATTCGTTACGAAAATAATGCCCATGTAATATACAGATTTTTACCAAATTGTAAAAAGTGAAAATTTTTACACATTTTTTTAAAGTTAACTCTTATTCAGTATTTCGGCTTTAAAGTTAACTCTTATTCAATATATTGCAGAAATATTGAATAAAGAATTAACTTTAAAAAAATGTGTTTTATTAATTCCCTGTGGAATATAAATGAATCTAGTGAAAATTTTTAGTTAAAAAAAAAATAATTTTTTTCTTATTTCTGCTCAAAACATAGATTGTGGGTACACTTTGGAACCGCCTCACCTTGGCAGTTCTAACAAGTACCCACAATCTATGTTTTGGATCAAAAATAGGTATACCCCTGCGTACCCCAGTTTTGCTGTATAAAAGTGGAGTATAAGGGGGTAAACATAATTCGGACACATCTTCTTGATATTCAGAATGGTTCTTAAATTTACTGCAAACACTGAACACAGGTTAGAGTTTTTGAATCCCCGGTTGAAGCAGTGTCTTACTTTACACTGATTTTCCATTTTCATAGTTTTGATTGCAATACCTACAAATTTTATGGTGCATATGGTAATTTGATTGGATTTCTAAAAAATTAGATAATTTATGGTATTTGTTATCTTTTTATCTGTAGCATATGGAGGTGACAGACTGTATGAACTATTTGAGCCGCCTCGTGGGAAAACCAACAATGTGGTTTCCGATTAGGTCCGACACAAATCAGGCTGTACAATCACAGAAGCAGGCTATAAGCTTGAAATTTCGGATTTAGGAACTGGAGGAAGTGTACTATCTGTGTAGCGAAAACAAAGGCGCTGATCAGCTTCGCGGTTACCGCGAAGCTGATCTGCGCCTTTGTTTACGCATATGCAGATTGTTGGTTTTCTCATGAGGCGGCTCATTTAATTACAAATTTCTAACTATTTGGACACCCAATAAACTTTTTGTAAGTACTCGAAAATTCCATCCAGAGGTTCTCTTATGGCATAATATCTCCATAATCTAATAACAAAAAAAAATCTCCTTATATAACAAATGATTTAGTGTTGAAACTATTTAACAGGCTGGTTCTCTACGTTGTTGGTCAAATTTTAAAAATCAAGGATAATTACGCTACTTGGAGAGAAAAAATTCTGTCTGATGAAATGTTTTGATAAACATTAAGTTTATTTAGATATCTTCATTTTAAACATTGTCACAATGCAGTTGTTACCGGTATGGATTTTATATGGTTGTTAGCTGAATAGGTAAATTGTTTTGTTATAATGGCATGTTTAAGGACACAGGTCAGGCGAAGTGGCCAACTACAAAATCTGTTGTGGGTGTAAAATGCAGTTCATGTGTTGTTGTTTTTCACTAGATAGATAATGTTATCCCTCTACTTCCTGGTCCTAATTTTCATCAGGAAAACGTCCGTGCAATGAATACCCCACTGAACCCCACTTTTATATAGCAAAACAGGGATATGCAGGGGTATACCTATTTTTCTTATTTTTGCTCCAAAACATAGATTGTGGGTACTCGTTAGAACCGCCTCAGCGAGGCGGTTCTAACGTGTACCCACAATCTATGTTTTGAGCAAAAATAGGAAAAATATCAAAAAATTTCAGCTGAAAAATTTTGATTTTTAAAATTAAAAAACATTCAATATATTGCATGGGCAAGTTTTCGTAATGTATTCCTCTAACAATTTTCACAGAAGGCAGTACAGTTGGGTTTGTTTCAGACCTGGTAGAAAACATGTAAGAAAGATTTTAAATGAAGTAGCTGATATACTTTTCTTTGCAGCTAGAAGATGGAGAAATTGATGTCCGACTGAACTCTTTCAAGGGATGCTGTGCTCAACAACGAAAATAATCATATAGTACAGACCCTTGGTGCCAACAAAAAACTTAGGAATAAGGTTGTCAGCAACTGGAAAAATTCTGTTGTTCTGTGACCTGAAAGTGCAATACTGTGTTTTAAAGGATTCCTTCACATTTCAAACCAAAGAGGAGCATAATTTGAAATCTGGCTGCTTAAGGGTAGCTCATTACATGTACTTTGCTTGGCTGAAAGTTTATCCAAATTTTCCAAGTTTACTTGTTCTCTCTCGGTTTACAATATATGTAAAGACATGAGATAAAGTTCATATTATAGATTAATCATTCCATTATCAACATATAAAATACACAGATAATTTCAGCAATGGAGGACCTAGGAGGACCAAAGAAGTTCACACCCATCAACATCAACGAATTCAGTGGTCTGTGGAACTTTCTAGCCAGCGTTGACTGGTCCGAGCCTTGGTTCACGGGTCTGGGAATGTTCCATATACTGTGCGCACTGCTCACAATTATGACCAGAAACACTGGAGTTTTCCAAGCTATTTATTTTGGTGTAATAATGGTACTAGTGCTGTTAGCTGAGCAAATAAACACATGGGCCGCGGCAAATTGGAAGTTATTTGCACAACAGCAGTACTTTGACAGTAGTGGATTGTTTATATCCATAGTGTTCTCAGTGCCGCTACTCATCAACTGTCTAGTGATTGTGGTGTGCTGGTTGTTTGATGTTGGGATACTGATCACACGTGTCAAACAGATGAAGTACAGAGTGAGGCGGACAGAGTCAGGGACACCAGAGACTTCGGTCATAGAGGAGGAGACAAGTGATGGAAGGAGTGAGGAAGATAAAAAAGAGAAATGAGAAAATTTGTAAAAAATATATTTTGTTAAAACATATTCAGGGGTTTTTGAAGGAGTTACCATTACTAAGACTCAAATAGGTCTACTCAAACCCAGAACCATGTGTTAGACCAAAGAACAGTTAGTATACTGTCTACGCATTGATCAAACAACGAAAGCATCAATTAATCACTGTACTGAAAGGTGCAATTTTGTGATTCAAGTTGGATGAATTGGTTTATGAGCTTGGATATTGTGTTATTATGTTGTGGCTAGTATAAAACTTTTTTTCAAGCTCAGCTGAGCTGAGCATGAAATTTCAGCTGCTTTTAAATGTTGAAATAGTCAAAAATTGTGGAAAATTCAGGTTCAAAACTCAAAATCTAGTAATTTATCCTGCTAATAAATGTTAAAATGCCAACAGATAAATTTTAGTCTCAGCTGAGTTTAGCATGAAAAAAGTTTTATAACCTTGGGCCTTGATCTACAGCTACACTATTCTTACAGTTGTTTTGATCAGGCTGAATAAATATAAAAGATCCTAATTATTTTGATGAAAAAAATCAGGTCTGATTGTAATAGTCATGAATTCCTCAAAAATCACAGCATAAAAATTTTTATGTATGTTGAAGCATTTTATTATATAGATAGTGTTTTCACAATATAGGGATCAAACATGATTTTCCATTCATTAACATTCGCTAGGTCCCGAGGGGAGTGTTGAAAACCGAGGGCGTAGCCCGAGGTTTTCAACAGTCCCCGAGGGACATAGCGAATGTTAATGAATGACAAAATCATTTTTGATCGCTATTATTGCATAAATTCTGCTGAAACGAAAGAAATAAGTTGCAGAAACGAAAGAAATATGGTGCACTATATTTTACAGCCTCATCACATTTTCATACGCGTAAAAACTTTCGTTTTTATGCTCGTTCCGGGCGGACTTCAGTTTCTCATTACTAGCACGTGCTTTGCGTGGCGCCCGGTAACGAGCATAAGTAAAAGCCATGTATTAACAGCACGTGCGCGCGTGAATTGCAATATTAATGCATGGCTTTCTCTTCATTAATAAACGGCTGTTAATATCGTGTGACACGGGTATTTATGCAATAATAATCATTACATTATTAATGGGTGCATACCTACATTTCTTACACTGTCCTTGGGAAGCTATTTTTATAGCCCGGGCTTGGAAAAGTGGGGCTATACTGGATTCACCCTGTCCTTCTGTGGTTCATTCTGTAATCATTTTGGTTTCCGCTCAATATCTCGAGAATGAATTGACAGAATCTGACCAAATTTTGTATGCATATTAACATTGACAAGATCTAGCTTGGGATTGTTACCCATCATTTTTTGCAAAATTTTGATGCAGTTATGGGCATAATTTGGTTTCCACTCAGTATCTTGGGAAGAAATTTACAGAATCTATCTGAATTTTGTATGCACATAAAAAATTGACAAGATCTAGCAAGGGATTGTTACCTGTCATTTTTCATAAAATTCTGACTAAGTTACAGCCCTTGATTGATGTCAAAATTTCGCTTCCGCTTCCGCTCAATATCTTGAAAACAAATTTACAGAATCAGACCACATTTTGTATATTCATCAACATTGACAAGATCTAGCTTGGGATTATAACCCGTCATTTTTCACAAAATTTTGATGGAGTTATGGCCCTTGACTGACATCAGAGTTTCGTTCCCTCTCAATATCTTGGCAATGAACTGACAGAATCTAACCAAATTTTGTATGCACATCACCATTGACAACTTCACAAGATTTAGCTTGGTATTGTTACCCATCATTTTTTGCAAATTTTGACGCACTTACAGCCCTTGATTGACGTAAAAAATTATGACAGAATCTGACTAAATTTTGTACCTGAACAATACAGGATCTTGCTTGGGATTGTTACCCATCATTGTTTTTCTCACCCTGGAAAAAGCTGAAAAAGGGCTATAGATTCTCTGACAATGCTAGTTTGAACTTGTATATTGCCTTGTGCTAAAATGTCTCTAGGACCGTAAATATGGTTTTGTCATCCTCAAGTCAAGACTTCCAAAATGTGGTGTAAATGTAAGCAGAGAAATTCCTGATGATTATTCACGATAAAACGCAAAGTGTAAAAGGGGAGTGTGGTGGCCTTGTGTTGAGGTTATAAAACTTTTTTCAAGCTCAACTTAGCTGAGCATGAAATTTCAACTGCTCATAAATACCAAAATAGCCCAAATATATTGAAATTGAAGGTTTAGAAAGCCAAACCCGGTAATTTATCCTGCTAATAAATGATAAAATGCCAACAATTGCTGGCATTTTAACATTTATGAGCAGGATAAATTTCAGCCTCAGCTGAGCTGAGCATGAATTTTATTTTTTTTTTAACCTCGGGGGCACCCGTAGAAGTGTGTCAGACCCAGAATTAAAAAGATGGTTCTTCGAACTACATGTACATTGACACTGGATTGAAGGATTGTTCTTCACCAAGACAAATTGAGCCGCATCGTGAGAAAACCGGATTTTTGCCTAGGCGAAAACAAAGGCGCAGATCAGCTTCGCGGTAACCGCGAAGCTGATCAGCGCCTTTGTTTTCGCTACTCGGATAGTACAATTCCTCTTCTACTTAAATCAGAAATTTCAAGCTTCTAGCTCTTTTCTGAGCTTGTACAGGCCGGTTTGTGTCGGACCTGGTCGGAAACCCCGAAGACCGGTTTTCTCGCGTCGCGGCTCAATTTACTCCCCATAGTTCTCATAGAACTATGAGGAGATAACTGAGAAACTATTGTCTATGACAATAAACCATTAAACTAGGATAAGTTAGCATGTCGAAAGATGGAGTCTGAGATGGTCAAGTTAATATACTTGATCCGGGGTGATAAGTACTCATTTTAGCAGTCCTGAACAAGCGCATAAGAAGATTATCAGGTGCATCATTGATGATAAAGGGATTTTTATTGAAATAAAATTAAAGAAAGGTCACATTATTTAAGAGCGACTAGATGCATACTATAATTTCTTTTCACATTTGTACATTCTCAAATGAAAAGTGGATAAATCCATATCATATATTTGTTGTTTTTATTCTCAAATTATGGCAATTTCATGTTGTGTTCAATGTCTTGCTAACATGTATATGGGTTCACGTTGAAATAAAATGTTTACTTGGGAAAATTTTGAGTTATTTCTGTTTGGCCTGAGCTGAATGTAGTAGACCCCTAGAGTCTGTACAACAGTATGTAGACAAATATACTTGAAGAATAAAGAAAAACACAACAAACACTTTCGGTTATTGTAGGCTGGCTTTGTAATGCAAGTCTGTGGGGTAACTGACCTTATTACATGAAAGCAATATCTAAACGGCAAATTACAGCAGGTAAAGCCACTATGTCAGTTATGTGTGCTTGATGGTGTAGACATAACCTCACTTACCCACAGTAGCATTCCCTGGAAACATGATCAATTCAAGTCAAATTTAAACTAAAACCAATTTTATTGCTTCCAAAACTTCTGAAAATGATCGCAGATGCAACTGTTGGTAGCAGTATGTTATGATTTGGGATGTTTAACGTTACCAACGTCAATTCCAAAACAAATGCTAGGTGCCCTATTTCTAGGGTACCTGTGACATCATTGTGGATTGGAAAGCATGTGTCATCCCTTGGTTTGATAAATACTGTTAAAGCACAAAAGGTACACATCGAATAATCTCAATGACGTTAATTGCTAATTTATTATTTTGCCCTTTTGTATTCTGTTATTCAGTTTTAAAGCAGCATGGGTGGCACCAAAGTATGCAAAGACACAAACTTTCATTGCACATTGTCAGTCAACTTTACCAAACAGGCACAATATTTGGCATCTTTATGTTCACCCTATTTACGTCACAATTTGCTTTTTTCATGGTTTTTGACGTTTTGATGTTAATTTTATCAATAAATTGATGTTTTCTCATATCATCACAAGTCACAAGCAGTCTTCAAGACTTTCTAAAAGAGATTTTATTAAAACGTCAAATTCATATGTTACAGTTGAATTTTTATGTGTTATGTATTTTAATTCCTTAACTATGTGATGACTGCTCTACTTGACTACCTTTTTATTTTTATGGCACCTGCGAATGGCAAATGAGCCTGTGCGTGAGAAAACCAACTGGGTCTGACCAGGTCCGACACAAACCAGGCTGTACAGTCATCAAAGATGGTTTGAGGCTGGAAATTTTGGATTTAGAAAGTAGAGGAATTGTACTATCCGTGTAGCAGAAAAAGGTGCTGATCAGCTTCGCAGTTACAACGAAGCTGATCTGCGCGAAGCTGATCTGCGTCTTTGTTTTCGCCTATAGAGATCGTTGGTTTTCCCATGCAGCCGCTCAAATACAGTTGTTCAATTTTCTGCCAGTTTGTCTGTCAACCATTGTATGTCTGGTTTCTTAGTCTAGAATTACTGCAGCATTGATATTTGTAAGGACGAAACCCTGCATAACAAGTGTCACTTTCTCTTCAATGACCTTGACCTATATATAAATATTGTGAGTTGTGTCCAGCACATAGAATTTAAGTGTATTTAATGATAGCTGCAAGCATAAAACCCAGTTTAAAATTATCTCTGACATATGCTTCAAGCATGCGCCTTGACCAATAGTACCCCTGACCAATATTTGGCTGTTAAGTCTCCATCTAGAATCAGTGTACTCTGCAACGGTTGTAAGCATAAATTATCCTTCAACTTGCCCATGCTTGTTTGGTACTGTAATCAATATGGATCTTTTGACTTCACATTTGTGAAAGAGTGCATTGCTGAATGGTAGATCTTACACTGTAAATAACTGCTTCTGCCTGCTAATTGAGGGAAAGCACAATGGCTCAGAGGTAGGGCATCAGACTCAAGTTTCAGAGGTATGTGGTTTGAATCCTGTCATCGCTGTGTTGTGTCCATCTTTAAAACCTTGAAATTGTATGGAAGTGCTCAGGAAACTGAAACTTACGGGAATGACTAAAACTAGGTTGACTGTGACATTTAGCGTAAACATAATTCCATAAATAGAGGATCTTACACTCGTAGTCATTTCATATAAAATTTATTAAACAAGCCTTTGGCAAGTTTAATAAATTTCATATGAAATGACCGAGAGTGTAACATTCGTTTTATCATATGACTATTAAAATAGGATTTTATTGCCTTTAAAGTGGGCATATCTTCAAGGAAAATTGTCATTGTTCATATTCTTGCAAGTGTTAATACATGTGTTCATAACATTTTTATTACATGACATTATCCACTGGAAAACAGCGACGTCATATGATAAAGCAAGTTTCAAGCTCATGTTATGGAAGACTACATCAGAAAACTGGAAGACATGTTTTTATTACGAAAAGGTAAAAGTAAGCAATGATCAGGAAATGGTGCATTCTACATATTGTAATGCTGCAATACGTAGAAAGGTCTTCATCTTGTCATGTCGGTGACAAAGAATGACAAAATGACAATCACTGAGTCATAAGATTTATTTATGATGAACACGTACATTGGTGGCAGACACATTTAATGATACAGTATTGCACAAACATCTCTAAAACATTAATTTGAATGAATTTTATTAATAAATATTTAATATTATGGGTGTTTTAAAATGGGATTTTAACAAAAGATGTTCCACAAATCTTTTCAGTCATGAAGTGAAATAGTGAAAACTAGGAGGACAAGAAAGATGAAGAACATAATGATGATGTTGATTATAATGTTTTTTGCTCATTTTTCAAGGAGACAATTTTTCATTGCCATAAGAAGGCTGTGAGAGCAAAAAGTTAATGTGTCCAGTACTTTCAACAAAATCTCCCAAAAGACATGCTATGATAGGCAATAGAGAGTTGAAAGCATACATGGTGGTCCATAACATATGCCAGATATGAGCCAGAAGCCAAATCGAATTGACAATTATTTGGTAAAAGATTGGTCAGCTTACTTCATTAAACCAAGCATTTAAGCAGTTTTAATTCACAAGAAACAAATACCACTGTAATTAGGAGCACTGAATTAATATCCGCATGAGACTTTGAGCATCTTTTACGTGTGAATCTTCACCTTTAGATCAATACACTAATCACGATGACCAGCAGTCTGTGTCAATTTCAAACCAGTGCCATTATTATAGCCTCATATCCGATTTTGACGTTAATACAAGCAATGAAATGAGGTGGCCCATTCATTAATATCAAACAGGAAAATTATTGTCCCAGACTTGCTACAACTCTTCAAGTCTTGCCCTCTTATTCCCCCCACCTGCTGCTTTCTTCTTCGCCGCACCGATGTGGCTGTTCTCTTTGCCGTCAGATTTACCAGCATTCTGTACATATCTGGTGACCGTTGAGACACCATCAACAAACTTTGTCTTGTATAGCACATTGGCATTGTTGAACATCCCGTCCTTCAGAGATACAACTATAAACTGTAAAAAAGAATAAACAAACAATTATTTCAATTTTTTTAAATTATGGATATGAGCTGCCCCATGGGAAAAACCAACAATGTGCATAGGCGAAAACAAAGGCGCAGCTCAGCTTCGCGGTAACCGCGAAGCTGATCAGCGCCTTTGTTTTCGCTACTAAGATAGTACAATTCTTCCTCTACTTAACTCAAAAATTTCAAGCTTCTAGCTCTTTTCTGTGACTGTACAGGTCGGTTTGTGTCGGACCTGTTCGATAACCACATTGTTGGTTTTCCCACGAGGCGGCTCATATGTAAAGATTTGCTGTAATTATTCTACTATAGTTCAATCAAGTACATGTAAGTATAACAAACTGTAAAGATACAGACTGAATAGCAACTTGTAATCTTCCAAGTCTGAACTTTGTAGTTTGGATTAGTACTTACTTAGGTCATTAAGAATGCTTCTTTGAACGCCATTCCAGAGCTACAGTAGTTTAGGGCTATTCCAGTAAAACATAAGTACGGGGGGAAGAAGGCACTTTGAATTTTGACCCTCCACCTATAGAAGTGAATTTCATCTCGACTGAGCCACCTACAGAACCGTTCATTTCAATAAAACACCCTCCTACAGAAGCAAAATTTAATACGGATAGAAGTAAATTAAGAGGGAATTTTTTAGGAACAGAAGTAAATTTTTTTCTTGCACACCAGATAGAGAAATCCTACGTTTTACCCCATGTGAGAAATTCTTATCTCACCCTCGTTATCTCACCCCGGTCGCACCCTGCGTTCAAGTGTTCTTTTTTAACATTGGTTGTATAGGACGTCACTTAATTTCGTCGCTAAGCGCACACGTCACAATGACGTCAAAACGTTCGATTTCAAAATGGCGGACGCCGCGATTGTAGCATTTTTTTTAGGCAAATAGTATAAAAATTAAGCTTCGCCTCATTACGCCGTGCAAGAAAAAGAATCCATCATTCGTGTAAGGTATGGATTGACAAATCTGTCCCTCGGGTCACAGTTTGGCATCACTCAGCGAGCCTCGTGATGCCAAAATGTGACCCTCGGGACAATTTTGTCTATCCATACCTGACACTCATGTAAGATTCTTATTGTATGCTGTTTTTCGGAACTGTATCGTGTGATTTTTGTCAAAAGTCATTAAAATAATGTTCTCACTATAGTAATAAAGATTGAATACCTATTTTTTGAAAATATATCTTCATTTTATCATCCTGATCAGCAAGCCATGTGGACAAGGAAGCTTGTTTGAATCTCATCAGCTTTCATGATTATTGTGCCTATTTTCAACAATGGGCTATATCCAATTAATTATATGTGTACATCACTCTTAACCTTTATCATGCTGAGATTTATTTTTTTCCAATAACGTGTGCCACTGAGTTTTTTTTTTTTTCAAAAAAATCGCTTTTTCGCCACTTTTCAGGCTTCAAAAAACACTATGTCGCATTTTCCAAAAAGCTAATACTTGCTTTGGGAGAGCAATACAAGTCCGTATATCGCTACGTTTTGTGTCTAAACATCATTAAATTCATCAATGAGCCGCCATTTTAGCTTTCAACAGGTCTGTAATTGTGATTTCTGACCAAAATCCCGGTTCAAATGCCTTTGCTAGGCTTAAAATGCAAAAAAAAAACTCGATCGCTGACAATTTCCTGATTCAGTTTTTTTTTTTGCACACCTCACCTTGAAGTATAGCCCGAACGTGATAGAGAGCACTC
Organism: Rugalucina vietnamica; assembly: GCA_964017185.1. Taxonomy (NCBI): domain Eukaryota; kingdom Metazoa; phylum Mollusca; class Bivalvia; order Lucinida; family Lucinidae; genus Rugalucina; species Rugalucina vietnamica. The sequence continues at coordinate 61,689,335 of OZ024873.1, forward strand.
TCACAGGAAAAAATCGAAGTCGGATCCGGCGAACGAAAGGTTTTTAGTCTGTTTAATTTGCTTCTATGCATTGCATTGAATTTTACACCTTAGAACCGATTTTCTACATGAAAAAATACCCCACCTCCTATAGAAGCAATTTTTCTCCAACTCCCACCACGTACAGAAGTATTTTAACCAACGAAGGACCCTACGATAGAAGTTTATTAAAGTGACGTCTTCCCGGGGTACCTATGTTCAACTGGAATAGCCCCTACCTGTTCTATGAGCAAATATGAGAAATAAGTTTTGTTTGTAATACCTGTGAGTGTTTGAAATGAGATTTAATCATCTGTCCTATATTCTGTGTATGTGAGATATCTAGGGCAGCATCCACCTCGTCCAGGATATAGATAGGAGCAGGTTTAAACAACAACATGGCCAGAATCAACGACAGGGCTATCAGAGACCTTGAGGATAAAGAACAAAGTTGAAAATCAAATAGAATCATATAATTGTAAAGTACCAACTCTTCTTTTGATACAGCCAAAATAAATAAATAATGTCATTTAAACTTTATCTCATTCTGCATGCAGTACAACACTTCCTGAAAAATTAAGATACGTAGGGATTCATTGCCATGCTTAACAAATTTCTATCTAAAAATAGTTTTGTTTGCAAACTCAATAATTTGCTAAAAATTCATCATAAAGCAATCCTATCTTTGGACTGAATGAGGAGAGACGCTCTAAAAATCTACAAAAAAATTTGACCTCTCAACATTCTGATTTCAAAATTGTTATAGCATTTGTTGTGAACTTTATCAAGGTGACCTTGACCTCTATACAATCTAGGACAATTTGGCCTTCATAAGAAGTGGTTTTGGCAACCATAGTAACTTACCTTTGACCTCCACTGAGTTCTGACAGTGAGTCTTTCCAGACATCACCAAAGCCGACCTTGACTTCTAAACCATCAAGGACAGTCTGACCTTCAGGTGGCGCTAGTTTAGCTTTAGCTCCTGGTAGAAGGGTGGAATAGATAGAACCAAAATCCTGAAGAAAAGTATTGTAATATGAAACTTCAGATGTAATATCTTGACAAGTTGTGACGTGGCAATGGTGGACAGGAAAGCTTCTGATCAGTGTAGACATGGCTCTAGTTTAATTCCTTTGATCTTTTCAACCCTCTGACCTAATAAATGACCACTTATTTTTGGTAATTGAAACATTCATTGAGCTGAATGGTTTTACACAAAAACTTGAGGCGCCCCCCGTGGCCGAGCGGTTAAAATCGCTGTTAATCACTCGATCATCTCACGGCTGTGTATGGTGTGGGTTCGAGCCCCGCTCTGGCCACATGTGAGACAAGCCAAGATCTGCTTGCGGGTGTGCCAGGTGGTTTTTCTCGGGGTTCTCCCGTTTTCGCCCCACCTACAGATTGGCCCGTCTCATATGAGCTGAAATAATCTTGAAAGGGACGTAAAACTGAATTAAAAAAAAACAAAAACAAAAAAAAAAAAAAAAAAAAAAAACTTGATTTTAAAATTAGCCTTACCATATAATATACAGTTCATGTCTTGCATTCATTTGCCATTTGACTTTCTTATAAGCAACAGGGTATGACAGATCAAACCCTGCAGTATTGAGTAACTAAAACTAATTAGATTGGACACTTGTTTAGTGTTGTTTTTTTCTATAAAAGCTATAAACTATTACCTTGTTAACCTGTTCCCAGGCCTTTTTCAGAGCCTCATTTTTCTTCTGATCAAGTTCAGCAATCACGGCAGAGATCTTCGCTTTGTCATTCAGAACGATCTTTCTCTTTTTCATCAGATCATTGTACTATATAACATTACCCGAGAATGTTACTGGTAAATGAGCCTTTGCATGAGAAAATCAACAATCTAGTTTTCAACCAGGTCCAACACAAACTGGCCTGTACAGTCACAGAAGATGGCTAGAGGCTGGAAATTCTGAATTTAAAAAGTAGAGGAATTGTACTTTCCATGTAGCAAAAACAAAGGCACTGATAAGCTTCACAGTTAGTGCGAAGCTGATCTGCTGCTTTGTTTTCGCATATGCAGATTGTTGGTTTTCTCATGCGGCAGCTCAAACGAGTTTGTATATTTGTCCATGAAAACAGCTATATACCACGGGGATGCAATATTTGTTTTAAAGTGCACTAAGATTTATCCATCTAGATAGTACCCAAAAGTACTCCCCTGCCACCCCACCCCCATTTTAAATGAGACAATGTTTTGCTAAAGAGAGACTGCAATCAGCCCGTTTTCAATATCTATGTCAAAAAAGCTATGACTTTAGTTACCCATTAGTTACACAGCAAAGACTTGGATCAGACTGGCAGAACTTATTTCTAAAGGCCTCGTCACATATTAGTGAAAGTCCCTCGACGCAGACTTTGGTAATGGGTAAATCTGTCATTTTGTTTGCAATTTCTGGTCGTACGTTTTGAAGATGTTTTATAGAGTTAATCTTTTAAACAAACAGAACACAAAGGGAAAACGATTTTGGCCAGAAATCGCAAAACATGACAGATTAACATTTTTACCCAAGTCTGCGTCGAGTGACTTTCGCTCATTGAAAACCGAACTTTTGCGAAAACAAAGGTGCAGATCAGCTTCGCAGTAACTGAGAAGCTGATCAGCGCCTTTTTTTCGCTACACGGATAGTACAATTTCTCTTCTTAAATCTGATATTTCAAGTTCTAGCCAGCTTCTATGACTGTACAGGCCAGTTTGTGTCAGAACTGGTCGGAAACCCTGAAGACAGGTTTTCTCGCATCGCAGCTCAACCATAACCCACCTGTTCCTCAGCCTTTCCCAACATATTCATAGCCCTCATGTTGACAGACTTGGCCAGTCTATCTTTAGTTTCTGTCAATTTTTGTATCCGTCTCTCGGACTCTTTAGGATCATTGGCCTTGAAGTCATAGGCTGTGTTCGTTTGACCAAAGTACTTCTTCTCATCTATGATCCAGTCATATGTCTGGAGCATGTTCTCTACCTATAACAATAAATTTTTTTAATTCAGTTTTACATCCCTTTCAAGATTATTTCAGCTCATATGAGACGGGTCAATCAGTAGGTGGGGCGAAAACGGGAGAACCCCGAGAAAAACCACCCGACACATCCGCAAGCAAAACTTGGCTTGTCTCACATGTGGCCAGAGCAGGGCTCGAACCCACACCAGACACAGCGGTGAAACAATCGAAACATTGTGTAGATACTTCAAAGAAAAAAAAATGAAAATTGTAAATTTATTTCCTCAGTATGTGTAAATCTTGTATGATTTTGTGTTTGATTTTAGCTTTTGTGTTCTAGGTAAATACATGAGCCACGTCATGAGAAAACCAACAATCTGCATATGCGAAAACAAAGACCCAGATCAGCTTCGCGATAACCGCGAAGCTGATCAGCACCTTTGTTTTCGCTACACTGATAGTGCAATTCCTCTACTTTCTAAATCCAAAATTTAAAGCTTCTATCCACCTTCTGTAATGATAGAGACCAGTTTGTGTCAGACCTGTTCGAAAACCACATTGTTGATTTTCTCATGATGCAGCTCACATGTGTAGTTGTCATCCTAGCTTATACACTGTTCTTTGGCAAGCCACTTTGGAAACAGATGAGATAACCAAAATTTAGAGAGGGTTCAATCTCCGGTAAAAAATGAGCCATACGGTGAGAAACCCGTGATTATTGCCTATGCAAAAACAAAGGCGCAGATCAGCTTCACAGTCAGCGTCTTTGTTTTCGCTACTCGGATAGTACAATTCCTCATCTATTTGCAAAATTTCAAGCTTCTAGCCTGCTTCTGTAGCTGCACAGGCAGGTTTGTGTCAGACCAGGTCGGAAACCCTGACGACCCGTTTTCTCACGGCGCGGCTCAAATATTGTAGGTAACAGTCTTGTTACTTCTTTTGTTCAAAATGAGCCTTTGCACGAAAAAAAAAAAAAAAAAAAAAAAAAATTGGGGTTTCCGAAAAGGTCAGACACAAATCAGGCTGTACAGACCAGAACCTTGAAATTTTGGATTTAAGTAGCAGAGGGATCCTACTATCCTTGTAGCGAAAACAAAGGCGCTGATCAGCTTCGCGGTTACTGCAAAACTGGTCTGCGCCTTTGTTTTTGCCTATGCTGATTGTGGGTTTCCCCATGTGGCGGCTCAAATATCAATTCATTATTCTACCTGTCTAGTTGCATCATTGGAATCCTTCTGCATCTTTGTAATCTTGTTATCCAATTCCTTGATCTTTATCTCAGCATTGTGGCCCTCTTTCTGTATATTTTTCTGTTCTGCCACTCTCTGCCCTATATCTTTGTCACATGCCTTTAACAAGGCTTTCTGTTTGTTAACCTCTTCTTGTGCTGCTTTTACAACATCCTGAAAGGGAGAGAGAAAATTTAACCACTGTGTCAAAATCGACTAGAACTGTCAGAGAAATTGGTGCAAAACTCAACTAGCACTACTCTTCTTCTGCCACTCTCTGCCCTATATCTTTGTCACAGGCCTTTAACAGGGCTTTCTGTTTGTTGACCTCTTCTTGAGCTGCTTTCACAACATCCTGATGGGGGAAATGAGGTGATGTGTCAATCATTAATCAAGCGATATGCCAAGGTAACTATCCGATCAGGCTTACCATTAACATTTTTGTGCACAAAGCATTGTCAGCCAAGGGCCATAGAGATTTCCATGTGTATAGACTGGAAAGAAAAAATCCCTTTTTGGCACAATATTTAGTATCATGCCTATACTATAAGCTCACCTTGTGAGCCTTCGGCTTAGGTGAGCTAACCAGAGGACCATTGGTCCTGAGAACGCTCACCTGAAGCCTGATCTTGGAGTATTAAGTCATCATGAAATGACCTTGACCTTGAATACTCACACACCTTTATTGACTTCACAAGTTGTCTGCATCTGCAATGTTTCAGGTCTCGGGCTGCAATAGTTTCCAAACCCATTGATTTCTGAGAAAACCATAATTTTAATTTTGATATTTAAATGACCTTGGGTCAAGGTCAACAAATGACCTTGGCCTTCATTAATTACTTACCTTCATTGACTCTATTAGTAGTCTGCATCTAGCAACTTTCAGGTCTCAGGCTGCAACAGTTTCCAAAATATCCATTGTTTTCGCTTTTTCCCATGTAAAAGCCTATGTTTCCAAAATTGACCTTGCCATAGAATAGGTCAAGGTCATCCTAGGGTCATCATTTCAATAAACTATGATGGGCTGGAGTCCCAAATGCTACATACCAAGTTTCGCGTAAATCGGCCAGCCAGTTCTGGAGAAGAAGATTTTTGAGTGGTTTTTACCATAGTTGGGCATGGTGGCCATCTTGGTCATGTGACCCAAATTTCGCGATCACACTTTCGTTCCCCCTACCAATGGACGCTCCACATAAAATTTCACTTTGATTGGCCAAGCAGTTTCAGAGAAGAAGATCTTTGAAAAGTGTGTATGGACGACAGACCTAAATTAATCACATACCTTCATCTACTCCATTAGTTGTTTGCAGGTCTCAGGCTGCAACAGTTTTCAAAAAACCCATAGTTTTCACTTTTCCCATGTAAAAGCCTATGTTTCCAAAATTGAAATTGCCGTAAAATAGGTCAAGGTCATCCTAGGGTCATCATTTGATCAAACCATGATGGGCTGGAGTCCCAAATGCTACATACCAAGTTTCATGAAAATCGGCCTGCCGGTTCTGGCGAAGAAGATTTTCGAGTGGTTTTAACCATATATGGGCGTGGCGGCCATCTTGGTCATGTGACCTGGATTTCGCGATTAAACTTTCGTCTCCCCTACCCATGGATGCTCCACATAAAATTTCACTTTGATTGGCCAAGCAGTTTCAGAGAAGAAGATCTTTGAAAAGTGTGTATGGACGACAGACAGGCCAAGGTCAAAAGATGACCTTGACCTAAATTAATCACATACCTTCATCTACTCCATTGGTTGTTTGCATCTACCACTTTTCAGGCCTAAGGCTGCAACAGTTTTCAAAAAATCCATAGTTTTCACTTTTTCCCATATAAAAGCCTATGTTTCCAAAATTGACATTGCCGTAAAATAGGTCAAGGTCATCCTATGGTCATCATTTGATCAAACTATGATGGGCTGGAGTCCCAAATGCTACATACCAAGTTTCGCCAAAATTGGCCTGCCGGTTCTGGAGAAGAAAATTTTTGAGTGGTTTTTACCATATATGGGCGTGACGGCCATCTTGGTAATGTGACCTGGATTTGCGATCAAACTTTCGTCTCCCCTACCCATGGATGCTCCACATAAAATTTCACTTTGATTAGCCCAGCAGTTTCAGAGAAGAAGATCTTTGAACAGTGTGTATGGACGACAGACTGGCCAAGGTCAAGAGATGACCTTGACCTAAATTAATCACATACCTTCATCTACTCCATTAGTTGTTTGCATCTACCACTTTTCAAGCATCAGGATGCAATAGTTTTCGAAAAATCCATAGTTTTCACTTTTTCCCATGTAAAAGCCTATGTTTCCAAAATTGACCTTGTCGTAAATTAGGTCAAGGTCATCCTAGGGTCATCATTTGATCAAACTATGATGGGCTAAAGTCCCAAATGCTACATACTAAGTTTCATGAAAATCGGCCTGCCGGTTCTGGCGAAGAAGATTTTTGAGTGGTTTTTACCATATATGGGCGTGGCAGCCATCTTGGTCATGTGACCTGGATTTCGCGACTAAATTTTCATCTCCCCTACCCATGGATGCTCCACATAAAATTTCACTTTGATTGGCCCAGCAGTTTCAGAGAAGAAGACCTTTGAAAAGTGTGTATGGACGACAGACTGGCCAAGGTCAAGAGATGACCTTGACCTACATTAATCACATACCTTCATCTACTCCGTTAGTTGTTTGCATCTACCACTTTTCAGGCCTAAGGCTGCAATAGTTTTCAAAAAATCCATAGTTTTCACTTTTTCCCATGTAAAAGCCTATGTTTCCAAATTTGACCTTGCCGTAAAATAGGTCAAGGTCATCCAAGGGTCATCATTTTATCAAACTATGATGGGCGGAAGTCCCCAATGCTACATACCAAGTTTCGTGGAAATCGGCCCACAGGTTCTGGAGAAGATTTTTGAAGGGTTTTTACCATATATGGGTGTGGCGGCCATCTTGGTCATGTGACCTGGATTTCGCGATCAAACTTGAAATGCCACTACCCAAGGAGGCTCCACATAAAATTTCAACTAGATCGGCCAAGCGGTTTCAGAGAAGAAGATCTTTGAAATTGTGGACGACGGACAGACAACGGATCATGGCCATCCTATAAGCTCACCTTGTGAGCCTTCGGCTCAGGTGAGCTAAAAAGCAAGGGAGATCTACACCTGTTGCCTGGCCCCAAGGTTATAAAACTTTTTCATGCTCAGCCCAGCCTAAATATATTGAAAGTGAAGGTTCAGAATGCCCAACCCTGTAATTTATCCTGCTCATAAATTTTAAATTGCCAACAATTTATGAGCAGGATAAATTTTAGTCTCAGCTAAGCTGAGCATGAAAAAAGTTTTATAACCTCGGGGCCTAGACTGCAGCTTCAACTTTTGTAATTGTACATCCTGGTTGTGCCAAACCGTCAGAAATACTCCAGCAATTGTTCTTGTTATGCTGGTCAAGTTATCTTAGCCTCCTTTGCTTTCTCCTGTAGCTCCTCTTACCTTAGTTTCCTTTGCTTTCTCCTGTAGCTCCTCTTACCTTAGCTTCCTAAGCTTTTTTCTGTATCTCCTTTTACCACAACTTCCTTTGCTTTCTCCTGTATCTCCTCTTACCTTAGCTTCCTTTGCTTTCTCCTGTAGCTCCTCTTACCTTAGCTTCCCTTGATTTCTCCTGTAACTCCTCTTACCTTAGCTTCCTTTGCTTTCTCCTGTAGCTCCTCAAGTTGTGTCTGATACTGTTCTAGTGTTTCATCCACTGTTTTTAACTGTTCTTCATACGATGTGATCTCTTTCTTCAATTCTTCCACTTCTAGCTTGATACTGTCAACCTCCTAGATACACCAGAAAAGATCATAATTCAAACTGTTGACAAGTGAGCAGAAATTTGCTTTATTTACCATAAAAATGTGTCAGATTCAGAATCATCTTTAATAGTGATCCTAAGTAGTAAGCAACCAAAGGCTCCATGATTTGTTTTATTATATGATACCAATTTCATAATGACAGCTAAAAGAACAACACCCAAAATACTTTAGGGCCTGTTACATAGCGTAGTTGTTAAATCATTTTCCTTGTAAACTGGGGGTCCTTCAGATGAGACTATAAATGAGCCTCGTCACGAGAAAACCGGATTTTTGTCTATGCGAAAACAAAGGTGCAGATCAGCCTTTTTCCAAACAGTACAGGCCGATTTGTGTCGGAACTGGTCAGATATCCTGAAGACCGGTTTTTGTTTGTTTGTTTCAGGCTGTCAACCAAGTGTTCTCAAAAATATAGGAGTTTATATAGGAATTTTTTCTAAGAAATATAGGAGGTTTTAGCTCATTTTGAGGAAAAATATAGGAGTTTTCTCATGAAAATCGCTTCATTCTATGCTCTTATACTAACAATCCTTACCTCCACACACACTTTTTCTCCATTAATTAATGTCTAAAATATCTAGATAAAACAACCATTCAGTTCCACAGAATCACAATCCACACAGGTGACCATTCATGTGATGATGAAGTGTGCTGAAGCATTATGCAGGATGGCGATACTACACAGGCCCGTTCTCGCATAAGCAGAATGTTGGTTTTCTAATGCAGCAGCTCAATTATAACATGCACAATTGTTTTTACCTGATATTTTTCCTTCATCTTTTTACTGGATTCTGCCATCTTTTTCTTGGCTTTATTCACTCCATCTTCCGCATCCTTCAGCTCCTTCTCTCGGATTGCTTTAGCATTCTTTATCTTATTCTCTAGGTCTTTAACTTTAGCAGCACTTTTCGTTTGTAATTCAGCTGTTCTCTTCTGGATTTCTTCATATTCAACTGTAATAAACATACAAACATTATCCTGAAATCCTGCCTATGGTTAGACTTACTTGTATGCTATGAAAGTTGTTGATATCGTTTTGTTTCATTTAAAGATAGCATTAAGCGATTAGGTACGAATAAGCTGTGGATGTACTTAACCCATTTGTGGGTTATCTTGGAATTGCTGTGCCAATAGGCTATTCTGATCAGCATCCATTAGATGCTTGTCCAAGACCAAAATTGAGCCGCCCCATGGGAAAACCAACAATCTGCATATGCGAAAACAAAGACGCAGATCAGCTTCGTGGTAACCGCGAAGCTGATCAGCGCCTTTGGTTTCGATATACGGATAGTATAATTACTCTCCTACTTAAATCTGAAATTTCATGCTTCTAGCTCTTTTCTGTGCTTGTACAGGCCGGTTTGTGTCAGACCTGTTCGGAAACCACATTGTTGGTTTTCCCACGAGGCGGCTCATTTGTAATGACACAGCATTCAAACACCAATGTACTGAATGTTTTCCATGACATCTGCATCTGTAGTTGTTATTATGTGATTCCTGTTCTAGTCTTTCTTTAGGAGGTTCTACCACTAATATACTGTTGAATGGAAACTTTCAGTCATTATCAAAAATGCACCTTCTACTATTATTGTTTACAGTATAAGTTACCTATAGATTCTTTGAGTGAATTTATTTCCTCCAGTTGTTGATGATGCGACCCCTGTTCTAGTCTTTCTTTAAGATGTTCTACTTCTTGAAGTTTCAGGTCATATTGGTGCTTTACTTTGGTGAATCTGAAAATATCCAAAGATTTGAAGTCAACTGCAAGATGACATACGATCAGCGACGCAAGAAAACCGGTCTTCACGGTTTCCGACCAGGTCTGACACCAATCGGTATCAGAAGCAGGCTAAGAGCTTGAAATTTCAGATTTAGAAAGTAGAGGAGAGGAATAGTACTATCTGTAGCAATAATAAAGGCGCTGATCAGCTTCGCAGTTACTGTGAAGCTGATCTGCACCTTTGTTTTCACATAGGCCAAAATCCGGTTTTCTCTTGATGCGGCTCATACAGTATAACATCATTATAATGCTAATTTTGGGGTCCATAGAAGCCGAACGTGTTATAAGCGAAACGGTGATATCAAATTATATCAAAATTATCAATTTAGGAGCCATGACATGGCTGTGTTATATTGAAAACCGTATAATAGTGAGGCTCATTATGATGAGGCTGAAGTGTATTTGAAAATTTGCTTCATAGTGAAGGTTTAGTATTTTGTACTTTAAACACTGCCAGGGCTTTCCCTGGTGCACAAAAATATGCATTTTGACCCCTGTTGGCTTCCAATGTCCCCTAAAACTGTCCAGAGAAGGGACAAGTTACAAGTATGTTCCCCAAAATCATCGAATACATTTCTGTTTCATGAAGAAAATTTCTCCCAAAATCTCAACAGTATTGTCCCTCAGAAGCTGCCAGTGGTGGGACATTGCATCACAAAACACGTCAGTGCAGTGTATACCCCTTTGAACCCCACTTTCATATAGAAATACTGGGGTTTGCAGGGGTATAGCAATTTTTCTCATTTTTGCTCTAAAACATAGATTGTGGGGACTCGTTAGAATTTTACAGCTGAAAAAATTCTCCATTTATATATTGCAAGGGCATGTTTTCGTAATGGGTCCCCTAAATTAAAACTCCAAGGGAATACACTGCATGGAGGACTTTTCTTTATGAACCAATCCTTTCACCTGTAACTGTAAAACAGGGACAAAGTGAGCCACGATGTAAGAAAACCGGGCATCGGGGTTTTCAACCAGGTCTGACACAAACAAGCCTGAATAATCACAGAAAAAGGGTAGAAGTTTAATATTCTGGATTTAAAAAGAAGAGTAATTGTACTATCTGTGTAGTGAAAACAAAGGCACAGATCAGCTATGCAGTTACTGCACAGCTGATCTGCGCCTATGTTTTCCTATAGGCTAAAATCTGTTTTCTCGCCTTGCGGCTCGAATGAACCAGCCCAAGGTGTTAACTCCAGAACTAGACTGGGTTGTACAGGCTGCTATTAAATGAGCAAACTTGGCTGGTTTGTTTGTTACTGTGTACTCCTAAAACTTCTATATGAGCCTGTGCGTGAGAAAACCAACAATTTGGGTTTCTGACCAGGTCCGACACAAACCGGGCTGTACAAGCACAGAAGATTGCTAGAGGCTTGAAATTTTGGATTTAAGAAGAAGAGGGACTGTACTATCTGTGTAGCGAAAACAAAGGCCCTGATCAGCTTCGCGGTTACCGCGAAGCTGATCTGCGTCTTTGTTTTCGCATAGGCAGATTGTTGGTTTTCTCACGCACAGGCTCATATTCTCAGTTTGAGTTGATTATAACCAATATTAAGACTTTATAGGTACCTCTGAGCTACAGCATGTATAGACTTCAGTTCATGATCAACCTGCGCCAGTTTCTCCTGCTTCACTCTGAGTTCCTGTTCTACACTGGTCAGCTCTGTCAACTTCTCCAGAATAGAACTGGTCTGGGATCTCGCTCCTGGAACAGGAATAAGAATCCTTTTATCAGGATTCTAACTTGAGCCCTGTCATGAGTTCATCAGCTTCTTCATAAGCAAACAATAAGAATCAGCCAGCACAGACCTTAAGTGAGAAGGGCCTTTGTTTTTCTTGCTTGGATAGTGTTTTGATTACTGTAAATTCGGAAATTTTTGCGAGAATTTAATTTTCGCTAGTATTCGCAAATTGGTTGCCTTGCAAATTCATAGTCCTCACAAATAAAGAGTTTCAAAAAGCCGCATGAGTACTTTCTCGCGAATTAAAAAAACTTGCTAATAATTCGAAAATAGAAAAAACGCAAAAAAAAAAGTCAAGCGAAAATTTCCGAATTTACAGTATATCTACTTTAATATCGGAGATTTCAAGCTGGTTACTGTTTTACCTGGTTAGAACCCACTCTTTCAACTTATGTCTGTCTATTGAAACTGGTTTAATGCTACCTTTTATACAAAATTTACATAAAAGGAAGTAAATATTGGACACTCAATGTTTACACCCTAAACAGGTTCAACCTAAATAAATGGACAAGTAGATAAAAGATAGCATTTTATTATATAACTATAAATAGACAGTATTTCAGACAATGCTTTCAGCCCATTGCATATTTTGTCATATTCTATGACCTGGGGTTTTTCCCATTAAATATATGTTGCTAAATTTAGAACACTAATATCTATCATGGAAATGTACATTGATTGATGTCTTGCAGTCCTGCTGAACTACAGATGATATTTACTACTGTTTAATTTATTTGAATTTAAGACTTTATGTCCCAATGAACTTTTTAGTCATGCTGGGACTTTATGCAAGCTGTTGAAAACAGTCCATTTTCAAATGATTTTTTTTTTTTTTTTTTTTTTTTTTTTTTGCAAGTTTTGTATTAAAAGAAAGTGTTATACAATAAAACAATTGTTGACTATTGAGTCATTGAATATGATGTGATATCCAACAGAGACTACCAATATTGACCTCGGCTTCGCCTCGGTCAATATTGGTAGTCTCTGTTGGATATCACATCATATTCAATGACTCAATAGTCAATAATTGTATAATGTAAATTCAATTTCTGGTAGATATTTATCATATTTTGCCAAACATAATTACCTCCAGTGAGTGTACCAGCTGGATCAAAGGAATCTCCACCCAGGGTCACTGATCTCTTCTGAACCCGCTCGTCAAATGTGACTTTCTTGGCTGTGTTCATATCCTTACACACGAATGAGGAACCAAAAACAAACTCCATAGCAGCTTGTAGGTGACTCTCATAGCCAATAAGAGACAGGGCAGTATGGACGTTGCCTTTGCCAACCTGGAAATTTAGGTAAAAAATAACAAGAAATCAAAATCTTAAATTCTTAGGAGATGCTTCCCTATCTAGGCTTTTATATGTTTTCCCCACCTTTCTGTTGGGGAAATATATCTTATTTCTGGATTTCTGACATTCGTCTTAAGCTGCTCTTTTTTTTCTATAGAAGTTTATCTACATCCCTAGCACAAGATATCAAACTACAAAGTCTCCGAATTTCTAGTCCATGAGCTGAAAGACATCATGCATGGAACTTGACTTATGCCATAATGTTTACTGCTAGTATAACATTCATTCTATTTTAGTCTACTTCGGACTGAAATGTCAAGTAGCTAGCTAATTTTAATCTGACATACCAAGTTTTCTGCTCTGTTGACCATATCAGCTGATATCGCCCTAGCTGATATTTTATTCAGTGGTATGATGGTGTACCGACGCCTTAGTTCACCATGTTGGATCAATTTCTTGCCTGTCTGTTCTGTGTCTACTACTACTTGATAAAGCTATAAGAAATAAAGAAATATGCAACTTTGTACAAAACTGATGAAGATAAGCTTTTTGGCAAGCCAATAGTAGATTTGTATGAATATTTGAGCCACCACATCAGAAAATCAACAATCTGCAAATGCGAAAACAAAGACGCAGATCACAGATCAGCTGTGCAGTAACTGCATAGTGATAAAGCGCCTTTGTTTTTGCCCCAAAGATAGTATGATTCTTCTACTTTCTAAATCTGAAATTTCAGGCTTCTATCTATTATCTGTAGCTGTACAGCCTGGTTTGAGTCAAGCCTGGTAGGAAACCCAGATTGTTGGTTTTCTCACGCAAATCTCATTTGTCAAGACAGAAATCATTGATAGCATTCAGAAAACTGTTCCCTAGTCCCTAGTCTCTTATCAGATTCAGACATATTTAAAGGCTAAACTGACACTATTTAAACTTCTTTGACAAAAATATGCTTAGTTTGTAAAGTCCTGCTAGAAACATATTTTTAAATAAGACTTAGCTTACTGAAGTTAATCCAATTACTGAATTCAGATCAGCTCTAGTCCAATTATACAAAACCTAGGGCAGCTTGTATCGGACACAAACAGGCTTTATCATAACAGCCCAAACATAGTAACATATTTACATACCTTCCCGCCAGCCGCCACTTCGAGAGCTGTAGCATTTTTCACATCTTTCACTTTGATCAGTTTACAGACTAGACCAGAGACTTTTCTCCTGTCGAAGTTCTTCTCTGGGTCTCGGTAGTCAAACTGGAGATGGGGAAACCTGAAACACAAGGAAGTTGTCAAATCTTCCATGATTGTAACAATTTTGTAACCTTACTTTGGTGCAAAATGTTAACTTCAAAAGGTAAGAAAACTAAGAATCACAACCAATCTTGTAGATTTTAGCTAAATTCAGATATTAAGTTTGTTTTTTGGTGTACATTTATATGAGAAAACCGGATTTTTACCTATGCGAAAACAAAGGCGCAAATCAGCTGTGAAGTAACTGCACAGCTGATCAGTGCCTTTGTTTTCGCTACTCAGATAGTACAATTCCTCCTTTGCTTATACCCAAAATTTCAAGGTTCTTGTTTTTCTCTGTGACTGTACAGGCCGGTTTGCGTCGGACCTGGACGGACACCCCAAAGACCGGTTTTCTTGTGTCGCGGCTCATATATTCAGAGCTTTGGCTAGACATGTGACATGGTAAATACTTTTTAGGGTGACGTGTCCCATGAGGAATATTACAGAACATAGGAACCGCAATGTGAGAAAGTCGGTCTTCAGGGTTTTCGACCAGGTCCGACACAAGTCTATCTCTGCAGTCAAAGAAACGGGAAAAACTAGAAATTTTGTATTAAAGAAAAAGAGGAATTGTACTATCTGGACTGAGCAGCCACTGCACAGCTGATCTGCACTTTTGTTTGATAGTTTTCGCATATGCCAATTCCGATTTTCTTGTGACGCAGTTCAAATGTCTTTGGAATTCTTACCTTGCCTCTAGTGTTTCTAGTTTCTCTTGCAATCTGTGAACATCTTGACTCAATGTCCGTCTTTCGGCATCTAATGATTCCTCTTTGCCTTCTTCATAGCCCAGCTTCTTCATCTCAGCCTAAAGACAATGTGTAGAATACATATCAGGGGTAAAGGGTAGAAGGTAGGTAGACTTTCTGTATTATTAGAATTTAACTATAAACTACATAAAATGGGGTTCATTTCGCTTAATTTCACACAAACTCGAGACTCCCCATGAAACCCTTGAACCTGCTCTAAATCCGCCACTGCTGCACCTTTGTTTTCGCAAAAATCTGGTTTTCTAATGACGCGGCTCATTTATTAATCCCGATTTACATTTCTTAAATTCTTTCTAACATCAAAAACATTAATGTTTTATAAAGAAACACCAGCTTACCTCTAGTGTATGTAGCGCCTGTTGTACTTTCTCATAAGCATCTTTATCTTTCTTGTAGCCTTGCTCTGTCTTCTTCAGGTCACCTTCCTTCTTCTTCAGCTCCTGTTGGGCATGCTTTAATCTAGCAAAGATGAAGAACAACATGCATAGCTGCAATCCAATAGACTTGTGTTGTAATGCACACTGAATATCACAAATACTTTTAAAAATCTCCAGCCACATTTATCACAAGCTTTCTTCATTCCTGTAGCAAAATCTATTCTAAATTTCACGGTACTTTGTGTGATATTTCTTTATTTCCCAATCATTGGCAAGCTCTTGAATTCGCAACTGGGTACTCACACAGTTAATACAGCTTGTCTTTACTAGCAACAATTTTAAATTTGCAAGGCAATAAATTCACAAATATTTGCAAAAAAAAATGTTCTTGTGAATATCCAAATTTACAGTAGAGAAAGGCTATTTAAATCTAGATTGAACACAAGATATATAACAACATCTACAATCTCATACTCACTTCATATTGGCTTGTTTGGCTTCTGTTTCTGCATTGCTGATCTCATTCTTGGCAGCTTAAAAACAACAGAAATACAATTTTAATATAAGAATTACAAGCCAAGCAAGTGGATTTGGATGGCATTTTATCTCCACGCCAAACAGCCTCCGTCATGTCAGAATGGTCAGTTTAATATCCTAACAATTGTTCCTGAGCAAGCTTCCAAGAGGCATAATTTTTGAAAGTTTTTTCGTATTAAATTAACTGACAACTAACTGCTCTTCTCGAAGCAGATGAAAAGGAAGAACAGCCGTAGAAAAACTGCCGTGACAAAAACTTTTATATCAATAAAAAATATCACCTAACAAATACTAAGAATTTAAAGTTCAGCTGTACTTTGTTTTATATTTTCATATATAAGGTGACCAAAGCAGTATACATGGTCTTTTTTCAAGAATATTACTTAAATTTTCATAAGTACGGGGGGAAAAAGGCACTTTGAATTTTGACCCTCCACCTATAGAAGTGAATTTCATCTCGACTGAGCCACCTACAGATCCGTTCATTTCAATAAAACACCCTCCTACAGAAACAAAATTTAATACGGATAGAAGTAAATTAAGAGGGAATTTTTTAGGAACAGAAGTAAATTTTTGTATTGCTGTTTTACGGAACTGTATTGTGTGTTTTTTGTCAAAAGTCATTAAAATAATGTTCTCACTATAATAATAAAGATTGAATACCTATTTTTTGAAAATATATCTTCATTTTATCATCCTGATCAGCAAGCCATGTGGACAAGGAAGCTTGTTTGAATCTCATCAGCTTTCATGATTATTGTGCCTATTTTCAACAATGGGCTATTTCCAATTAATTATATGTGTAACGTCACTCTTAACCGTTATCATGCTGAGATTTTTTTTTTCCAATAACATGTGCCACTGAGTTTGTTTTTTTTATGCAAAAAAAAAAAAAAATCGCTTTTTCGCCACTTTTCAGGCTTCAAAAAACACTATGTTGCATTTTCCAACCAGAGGACCAATGGTCCTGTAAACGCTCACCTGAGATCTGCTGTATATACGAATGTTACAGAAAATAGTCCCAGTATAGGGGCAGATGAAGCCCTTGGGCCATTTTTTTTTTCAGAATAATCAATATACTGTCCATACAAGTTTTTCCCTTCAAATGACATTTTAACAGTTTACCCATTCAAATACATAGGCAACCCATGTTGACCTTGCCTCAAAATAGGTCAAGGTCATCACAGGGTCATGATTTATACATACATTGTAGTACTTGAGTCATCGATGCTTCATGCCAAGTTTCTTCGAAATTGTTCCACAGGTTCCGGAGAAGAAGATTTTTGAAGGGTTTATACCATATATGGGCATGGCGGCCATCTTGGTCATGTGACCTTGATTATACACATTGGTTCCACCATTCTATAAATGCTTCACATGAAATTTGGCTTTGATTGGCCAAGCGGTTTCAGAGGAGAAGATGTTTGAATATTTTGGTAATATACATGTACAATGCCCCGGGGCTGGGGCAAAATGAGCCCCTGGGGTCCAATTTTTTTCAGAATCATTAATATTCAGTCCTACTGCCCATTTCCTGCAAGACTTTCACTTTAAATGACATTTTAAAATTTTTTCCCATTCAAATGCATTGGCGACCTATGTTGACCTTGCTGTAAAATAGGTCAAGGTCATCTAAAGGTCATGATTTACATATACGTTGTAGTACTTAAGTCATCGATGCTTCATGCTAAGTTTCATTGAAATCGGTCCAGTGGTTCTGGAGAAGAGAGTTTTTGAAGGGTTTTTACCATATATGGGCATGGCAGCCATCTTGGTCATGTGACCTGGATTATTTATATATACATTGGTTCCCGCTTCCCATAGATGCTTCATGTAAAATTTGGCTTTGATTGGCCAAGCGGTTTCAGAGAAGAAGATGTTTGAATATTATGATAATATACATGTATATTGCCCCGGGGTGGGGGCGGATGAGCCCCTGGTGCCCAATTTTTTTCAGAATCATTAATATTCAGTCCTACTGCTCATTTTCTGCAAGATTTTTCCTTTAAATGACAATTTAACAATTTTTCCCATTCAAATGCAAAGGCGACCTATGTTGACCTTGCCGTAAAATAGGTCAAGGTCACCGCAAGGTCATGATTTATATACACATTGTAGTACTTGAGTCATCGATGCTTCATGCCAAGTTTAGTTGAAATCGGTCCAGTGGTTCCGGAGAAGAAGATTTTTGAAGGGTTTTTACCATATATGGGCATGGCGGCCATCTTGGTCATGTGACCTGGATTATTTATATATACATTGGTTCCCCCTTCCCATAGATGCTTCATGTAAAATTTGGCTTTGATTGGCCAAGCTGTTTCAGAGAAGAAGATCTTTGAAAATGGTGGACGACGGACGGACGGACGACGGACGGACGGACGGACGACGGAGCATGGGTATACTATAAGCTCACCTTGTGAGCCTGACGGCTCAGGTGAGCTAAAAAGCTAATACTTGTTTTGGGAGAGCGATACAAGTCAGTATATTGCTATGTTTGTGTCTAAACATCATTAAATTCATCAATGAGCCGCCATTTTAGCTTTCAACAGGTCTGTAATTGTGATTTCTGACCAAAATCCCGGTTCAAATGCCTTTTCTAGGCTTAAAATGCCAAAAAACAACCTCGATCGCTGACAATTTCCTGATTCAGTTTTTTTGCACACATCACCAGCGCGAGCGTGATAGAGATTTTGACACTTTAATTGTGGGATATAGCCGATTTTGGCTACAGCCGACACACGAAGAAAGCTGGGGCATCCCGCATGAATTTCCCAGATCCCATTGGCCAACTGCGACAGGTCAGTGCGTGAAGCCCTACCTGTCAGCAACGATGCACTCTCACAGGAAAAAATCGAAGTCGGATCAGGCGAACGAAAGGTTTTTAGGCTGTTTAATTTGCTTCTATGCATTGCATTGAATTTTACACCTTAGAACCGATTTTCAACACGAAAAAATACCCCAATTCCTATAGAAGCAATTTTTCTCCAACTCCCACCACGTACAGAAGTATTTTAACCAACGAAGGACCCTACGATAGAAGTTTATTAAAGTGCCGTCTTCCCGGGGTACCTATGTTCAACTGGAATAGCCCTTTGAATCAGATGCATTAATATTGCTAGATTTAATTTTTTTTTTTTTTTTTTTTTTAAATTCAGTTTTACGTCCCTTTCAAGATTATTTCAGCTCATATGAGACGGGCCAATCAGTAGGTGGGGCGAAAACGGGAGAACCCCGAGAAAAACCACCTGACACACCCGCAAGCAGAACTTGGCTTGTCTCACGTGGCCAGAGTGGGGCTCGAACCCACACCAGACACAGCGGTGAGATGATCGAGTGATTAAGAGACAACGCTCTTAACCGCTCGGCCACGGGGGCCGCCGCTAGATTTAAATGAATATATATATGTACATGGATTCCTCAAAACCATCATCTTATAGAGGACTTACTCATGAGCTGATCATTCAGTGTAGCGGCCTGTCCCTCTTCGTTACTAGACAGCCCCGCCGTGACGGCCTGGTAGTGTTTCTGAGCTGTAACGTGGGCCTCCTGATCAGCTGTACTCTGATCTTCTAACTTCTTCAGGTCAGCTGCCAACTTCTCTAGGTCCTTGTCTTTACTGGTCACTGCCTTGGTGTTCTGAGAAAAAAAAATATACTCAGCGTCAATGAAAAGTTACCACCAATAAATTTTCGATATTTTGAAACGTATAAAATTTCTTTCAAAAATTGTAGTTTCATTTTTGATTCTGGTCAACAGCAAATTGATTTCGGGACATTCAAGAGTTCCACTAGCCTTGGAACTATGGTGCACGTGTACAAGGTGCAATTTGTGATTTTCGAAATTTTTGAGAACTGGAAAGCCATGTTTTGACAAGTGGTCATGTCTTCTGATGCCTCTAATATCTTCAGTGAAAACGCCACCAAATTGGTTTTAATTGTTCCATCGACTGCCAAAAAAGAGGATTTTACTTTTAGGTAGTACCCAAATTTTGCATTTCTCCATACATTTCAATGGAAGCTTCTACCATTTGCCACAGACTGCGTATAATATTTTCGGCTGTGATGATCATCATTTTCCATAGCAATAATGGATGGCATTCTATGCCATGGAAATGAATGCTGAAGTATCGGCAGTTGTCTTTACAGAATGAGCCAAATATTGTCGTGTGTTAATTGAATCTGATTTACTGGTAACTTTTCATAGACGCTGAGTATAATATAGCTTGCATTTTACAATGTGTCTACGTTTCCAACCAGGGTCAACACAAGACTGCACATAAACAGTGGAGAACGCTAGATGCCTAACTTTTGGATTTACAAAGCATAAGTTCTATATAAATTTGCTCTGGACATGATTTTCCCTGGATACTCATAATATGGTCTTGTCACTAATTAGAAATGCCTCACATTTTAGTCTTACAATTTATCCCTTCCATGGTCTTTGCAACATTGATCATGCAATATAGCAAAAGTGAGCAAAGCTCACATACCCCCGGTGGTAGCCATCAGAGGTCAAACCACTTTGAGACAAAAAGCATATTACAGAAAAAGATATACATCTAGTCTCATCAAAAGAGTACCCAGGTGTACTGTAAGCTACAAAGATAGAACATCAAGTTATCTTCTTCTGATGTAGATTTGTTTAAAATTTAAGAAAATTATAAAAACAAAGTTCTGAGACCTGAGCTGTATTATAGGAAAACCTGCTGGTTCATATGTGAAAACAAAGATTTAGATCAGCTGCAAAATCAATCTCTCAACATTCTAAATCGGAAACTGCTAGTGTCTAACCATTTTGTGCTATATAGCCACATCTATCTCCAACCTCTTTGGAGATCCCAAAGAAAGGTTTTATCGTGGCATAGCTCACATGAAGTTACATCAAACAACAACAAAAAAAACTAAAAACTTTTGGAGATAAAATATATTCATAAATAATTATATTCACAATGAAAGGCTTTTGGTTGAGTGACAGATGGAAAAACATAAGCAGGAGATAGCTGATTATTTCTTACACAACACAACTTACCATTCCCAAAGTTTGTACTAAATTTCATCATCCTATGTCAAGCAGTTCCCAAGAAATTTCCCTATTCATTGTACAGGAGTAACAGATGGAAAAACTACAAAGTGGAAAAAAAAATGGAAAAACAAATACTAGCCATCTGATTTTCTCTTACACAATACACTTGAACAATGTCTAGATGTATACAAAATTTGAAGAAGCTGGCATAAATAGGAGTTGAGAAATCTGTGACGGAAATTTCAGAGAGAAAGGAAAATGAATAAATAAAGTGACTGATAAGCAGGAGATGGCTGATTCTTTCTTACACAATACAACTTACCATACACAATGTTTGTACTAAATTTCATCATCCTATGTCAAGCAGTTCCTGAGAAATTTTTGACAAAAATTTCCATATTCATTATACAGGAGTGACAGATGGAAAAACTACAAAGTGGAGAAAGAATGGAAAAAACAAATATTGGCCATCTGATTTTCTCTTACACAATGCACTTGGACACTGTCTAGATGTTTACAAAATTTGAAGAAGCTGGCATAAATAGGAGCTGAGAAATCTGTGACGGAAATTTCAATCAGAGAGAAAGAAAAATGGATAAATAAAGTGACTGATAAACAGGAGATGACTGATTCTTTCTTACACAATACAACTTACCATACCCAATGTTTGTACCAAATTTCATCATCCTATGTCAAGCAGTTCCTGAGAAATTTTTGACAAAAATTTCCATATTCATTGTACAGGAGTGACAGATGGAAAAACTACAAAGTGGAAAAAGAATGGAAAAACAAATACTGGCCATCTGATTTTCTCTTACACAATACACTTGCACACTGTCTAGATGTATATAAAATTTGAAGAAGCTGGCATAAATAGATGAGAAATCTGTGACATAAATTTCAATCAAAGAGAAAGAAAAATGGACGAATAAAGGGACTGATAAGCAGGAGATGGCTGATTCTTTCTTACACAATACGACTTACCATACCCAATGTTTGTACCAAATTTCATCATCCTATGTCAAGCAGTTCCTGAGAAATCTTTGACAGAAAATTCCATATTCATTATACAGGAGTGACAGATGGAAAAACTACAGTGGAAAAAGAATGGAAAAAACAAATATTGGCCATCTGATTTTCTCTTACACAATACACTTGGACACTGTCCACATGTATACAAATTTGAAGAAGCTGGCATAAATAGGAGCTGAGAAATCTGTGACAGAAATTTCAATCAGAGAGAAAGAAAAATGGATAAATAAAGGGACTGATAAGCAGGAGATGGCTGATTCTTTCTTACACAATACAACTTACCATACTCAATGTTTGTACCAAATTTCATCATCCTATGTCAAGTAGTTCCAGAGAAATCTTTGACAGAAAATAAGTTTACACACACACACGCACACAAACATCTTCACAGAAAAGACAAAAACTATATACCCCCTATATACTTCGTATATGCCGGGGGTATAACAAATGTTTGTACCAAATTTCATCATCCTATGTCAAGTAGTTCCAGAGAAATCTTTGACAGAAAATAAGTTTACACACACACACGCACACAAACATCTTCACAGAAAAGACAAAAACTATATACCCCCTATATACTTCGTATATGCCGGGGGTATAAAAATGGAAAGTAGCTTGTGTAAGTAGTTTTTAAATTTGATCTAAAAACAAGCAGAATCAGGACTTTTTGCCCAATCTAAAATCTTGTAGCTTTCGTTTTCATATCATCAAGAGCTTACATCATTGAGATTCTTGGTCAATTCTTTCTTTCTCTTATTCTCTGCCTTCACACCTTCCTTTTTATTATCTACAGCACTCTGAGCAAGGACCTCTAGTTTTTGTTTTTCACTGAGCGCTGATTCCAGTTTCTTCATAACATCCCCAGACTCGGCATCTCGTTTGATCTCCAGCTCTCGTATAATGCCGTCCAGTTCTTTGACCTTATCTTCTATCTGTAAAATAAATTAGCCTTCGCGTGAGAAAACCAACAATTTGGGTTCCGACCAGGTCCAACACAAACCAGCCTGTACAGTCTCAGAAAATGCTTAGAAGCTTGAAATTTCAGATTTAGGATGAAGAGAAATTGTACTATCCGAGTGACTAAAACAAAGGCGCTGATAAGCTGTGCAGTTACTGTACTGCACAGCTGATCTGTGCCTTTGTTTTCGCATAGGGGATAAGAGCTGTCGCAGGACAGCGTAGCTCGCCTGACTTGTGCTTTGCCACTACATCTGTTAAAATCTATGACCCATGACCTTGACCTCAAGGTCACTCAGGTGGGTCATGATGGTACAACATAAAACTTCAGACCAATGCAAAGTATCAACTTGATCAATCTACATGTTCAAGAGATAAAGACTTATAAAAACATTAACCAAAACTTAAACACAAAACTTCCAAGTCCGTGACCCTGACCTCAAGGTCATCCAGGTGAGTTGTGATGTACAGCATAAAACCTGAGACCAATATCTATCAACATGCAAGTATCAACTTTATCCATCAACATGTTCAAGAGATTTAGACTAACCAAAAAAAAAAATTAACACAAAATTTCTAAGTCTGTGACCTTGACCTCAAGGTCACCCAGGGTAGGTCATGATGGTACTGCGTAAAACTTCAGACCAATATCTACCAACATGCAAAGTATCAACTCGATCAATCAACATGGTCAAGAGATGTAGACTTACAAAAACTTAAATCAAAAACTTAAACACAAAATTTCTAAGTCTGCGACCTTGACCTCAAGGTCACCGAGAGTGGGTCATGATGGTACTGCATAAAACTTCAGACCAATATCTAGCAACATGCAAAGTATCAACTCAATCCATCAATATGGTCAAGAGATATAGACTTACAAAAACTTTAACCAACCAGAGGACCAATGGTCCTGTAAACGCTCACCTGAGATTTATTATGGCATTTAACCCCAGTGCAGGGGCAGATGAAGCCCTTGGGCCATTTTCTTTTTTCAGAATAATCAATATTCTGTCCATTCCCCAATTTCCTGCTGGCTTTTTCCTTCAAATGACATTTTAACAGTTTTCCCCATTCAAAGGCATGGGCAACCCATGTTGGCCTTGCCATAAACTGGGTCAAGGTCATCATAGGGTCATGATTTATATATACATTGTAGAAATTAAGCCATCGGATGCTTCACGCCAAGTTTCATTGAAATCAGTCTATTGGTTTCAGAGGAGAAGATTTTTTGAAGGGTTTTTACCATATATGGTCATGGCAGCCATCATGATCATGTGACCTAGATTGTTAATATACATATTGGTTACCCCATCCTATAGATGCTTCACAAAAAAGTTTGCTTTAATTGGCCAAGTGGTTTCTGAGGAGAAGATGTTTGAATATCATGGTAATATACATGTATATTGCCCCAAGGTGGGGGCATATGAGCCCTTGGGTCCAATTTTTTCAGAATCATTAATATTCAGTCCTACTACCCATTTCCTGCAAGATTTTCACCTCAAATGACTTTTTTAAAGTTTTCTCCATTCAAATGCATTGGGGACCTATGTTGACCTTGTCGTAAAATAGGTCAAGGTCACCACAGGGTCATGATTTATATATACATTGTAGTACTTGAGCCATCAATGCTTCATGCCAAGTTTCTTTGATATCGGTCCACCGGTTCCGGAGAAGATTTTTGAAGGGTTTTTTATCATATATGGGCATGGCGGCCATCTTGGTCATGTGACCTAGATTATTTATATACACATTGATTCCCCTATTCTATAGACGCTTCATATAAAATTTGGCTTTGATTGGCCTAACAGTTTCAGAGAAGAAGATGTTTGAATATTATGGTTATATACATGTATGAGCCCCTGGGTCCAATTTTTTTCAGAATCATTAATATTCAGCCCTACTGTCCATTTCCTGCAAGACTTACTTTAAATGACATTTTGAAAGTTTTCCCCATTCAAATGCACTGGGGACCTATATTGACCTTGCCGTAAAATAGGTCAAGGTCATCCTAAGGTCATTATTTATATACACATTAAGGACCTTGAGTCACTAGTGCTACATGCCAAGTTTCAAGATCCTAGGCCTTTGGGTTCTTAAGAAGAAGATTTTTATAAGGTTTTTACCATATATGGGCATGGCGGCCATCTTGGTCATGTGACCTGGATTATTTATATACACATTGGTTCCCCCTTCCTATAGATGCTTCATATAAAATTTGGCTTTGATTGGCCAAGCAGTGTAAGAGGAAAAGATGTTTGAATATTATGGAGATAAACATGTATATTCCCCCGGGGTGGGGGCATATGAGCCCCTGGGGTCCAATTTTTTTCAGAATCATAAATATTCAGTCCTTCTGCCCATTTCCTGCAAGACATTTACTTTAAATGACATTTTAAAAGTTTTCCCTATTCAAATGCATTGGCGACCCATGTTGACCTTCCGTAAAATAGGTCAAGGTCATCCTAAGGTCATTATTTATATATACCTTGTGGACCTTGAGTCACTTATGCTACATGCCAAGTTTCAAGATCCTAGGCCTTTGGGTTCTGGAGAAGAAGATTTTTAAAGGTTTTTACCATATATGGGCATGGCGGCCATCTTGGTCATGTGACCTGGATTATTTATATACACATTGGTTCCCCCTTCCTATAGATGCTAAGCGGTTTCAGAGAAGATCTTTGAAAATGGTGGACGACGACGACGACGGACGGACGGACGGACGCCGGATCATGGCCATCCTATAAGCTCACCTTGTGAGAGCCTAAAGGCTCAGGTGAGCTAAAAACTTAAACACAAAATTTTTAAGTCCGTGACCTCAAGGTCACCCACGGTGGGTCATGATGGTACTGCGTAAAACTTCAGACCAATATCTAGCAACATGCAAAGTATCAACTTAATCCATCAACATGGTCAAGAGATATTGACTTATAAAAAACTTTAACCGAAAGTGTGACGCGGACGTACACGTAAACGTAAACGGGGACGACCGAGGTGACTACAATAGCTCTATGCACTTCGTGCAGGCGAGCTAAAAATCCTGTTTTCTCGTGTCACGGCTCAAATTATGTAGGTGTATGTACCAGTATGGAAAGTTGTTTTGAAATAAAAAAAAAAAAGGTAGATATTTAACATTAAAATGATTATATATGGAGGATAGTATATACCAGTCATGGTAGTCTAATGAATAAGCATTCAGTAGGCCATCAAGAGGATGTATATGCCCATCATGTTGGTGACAGAATTTAATTGATGTTACGGAGATCTCCCAATGTTTAAACTTTTTTGCCAACCTGTCATCAAATTACTGCACACTATATAAATCAAACATTCAAGACCTGTTGATTGTAATTTTAATTCTTTACCTCAACAATTCTATCTCTAAGAGTCTTCGTGTTTTCCTGCATCTGAACCAACTCCTCCGCTGACCTCTTCTTACGCTCCTGGAATAGCAGAAAAGTTAGAAATATTCCATATGAGCCGCCGCATGGGAAAACCAACAATCTGCATATGCGAAAACAAAGGCGCAGATCAGCTGTGCAGTAACTGCACAGCTGATCAGCGCCTTTGCTTTCACCTCATAGATAGTACAACGTCTCTACTTTCTATATCTAGAATTTCAAGTTTCTAGCCTGCTTCTGGGGCTGTACAGCCCAGTTTGTGTCGGACCTGGTCAGAAACACAAATTGTTGGTTTTCTCCTACTAAGGCTCATATTTGATATCAAATATGCTTGTACCTCATAGTGCATTCTGTTCAGAGTGAAATTCAACAGTCAATCTGTAATCTTACCAAAGTCATACCAATTTGAGCCGCGTCATGAGAAAGCCAACAATGTGGTTTCCGAACAGGTCTGACGCAAACCAAGCTGAACAAGCACAGAAGATGGCTAGAGGCTGGAAATTTTGGATTTACAAAGTAGAGGAATTGTACTAGCCTTGTAGCAAAAACAAAGGCGCTGATCTGCACCTTTCTTTTCGTGTATGCAGATTGTTGGTTTTCTCATGATGCGGCTCATTTATCTACCTTGTAATGATAACAGTTTAACATTAAGCCTCAGAAATTAAAGAAATTTAAAGGCTAAGAAATTGCGCTATAATTCAGTTGAAAAAAAACAACAACATTTGCTCACAAGCTATCTGATTTACACCTACATGTATTACTCCAAAATGTGTTTGTTACACACAATCTTACCTCAGCACACAGAAACTGGTAGGCTATATATAGTTTATTGAGGTGTTCTAATTCTCTGTTTATTTTCTGGTACTCCAGATATGATGATCTCTCCTCTTTTAACTTGGTTATGGTTGGTGTGATGTCTTCTTTCAGAACCTACAGATTTAACAGATTTTAAAGCAAATAAGCATAATGAGCATTGTCACAAAAGAAAACCCCTAAAAGGTTCTTTCTTTATAACATTGAGAATGTCCACATCCCCAGGATTTCGGCGTTGTCCCCAGTAAAAACGGTAATCGGTGTTCCAGGAAAAGTGGCTTATCTTCATTATATGACTGTTTATTGTGCCTGCCTCTCTGTGGTGCTTGTTGCTTTTTGTTTCGGTTAAAACTTAGCCAGATGGCTACCTTGTTGGGAAAGAGCTAGTCATTCTGCTCTTTGTGTTGTCGGAAAAATGTTTTGTTATGTTTTA
Source organism: Rugalucina vietnamica (assembly GCA_964017185.1). Classification (NCBI taxonomy): domain Eukaryota; kingdom Metazoa; phylum Mollusca; class Bivalvia; order Lucinida; family Lucinidae; genus Rugalucina; species Rugalucina vietnamica. The sequence continues at coordinate 61,716,836 of OZ024873.1, forward strand.
TGTATTTTCTTTCCAAGCTGGTGTCTATGTAGGGACTTTAAATTTAATTGCACCGATTTCTGGTCCCTCTTTTCTTACTTTACTATACTATGCTATGTTGGGTCAGAGGACATACAAATATTTCCGTGACCAAATATTCATGAAAGAAATGTGCCAGATGTGAGGAGCTTCTATACCGATCGGATACTCCGATGAACGACCTCTCTAACATTTAAAGAAATAACTAGGATTAGTATTGATTACATGCATGCTTTAATTCTATTTTAGAGCTTAAGTCATACAGCAAAGCATACATCTAGTATGTTATTGTTAATTGAACCAACAATTTGCATATGCGAAAACAAAGACACAGATCAGCTGTGCAGTAACCGTACAGCTGATCAGCGCAGCGCCTTTGTTTTCTCCACATGGATAGTACAATTCTTCTTCTACTTATATCAAAACTTAAAGTTTCAAGCTTTTAGCTTTATTCTGTGACTGTACAGTCTGTTTTGTGTCAGACCTGATCGGAAACCCAAATTGTTGTTTTTCTCATGCACATGCTCAATTTTGATTAGCAAACCGTACCGTATCTATTTCTTTGAGTTTGGCATCTTTCTTGCCTATGGTTCTCTGTGCAGCTTCCTTCTTACTCTCATATAACCGGGTACCAGCAGCCTCCTCTATCATTGATAAGATCTAGAGGAAAATGATCATAAACATTTTGACACAATTCTTTTTTTTTTTTTGTTCTTCATGAAAACCTTACGTGTGGGTAGTCTGACACTAAAATCACCATACTGACTCTAAGACCATTGCTAAAAGTTACACAGACATATGGAAAACTGCTAAAACGGTTCACCAATTTCAGCAAGCATAAATGAAATTTTAGATTGATTAAGGTTAATATTATATTTCCCTTTCAAAATAGGATGTATTCCACAAATATAAACCATGATTGCAAATGCTGTATATGTGTAATTCGCTATAATTTAATTATAAAATATACAAGATATGTCAATATTACCTCTGGTGGTTTCATATTGAGTACTTTTGTGATCCTCCCCTGCATGATGAGAAAATGAGGGTTGTTCACGTTGAGCTGGACAGATCGGAACAGATCCTGGACTCTCGAGTTGTTGGCATTACTTCCATTGATAAGATACTTGTTTCTTCCCCCAACAACCACCTGGCAACGGAATTAACGTCAAAATTTATGAATTTAAAAATGTGTAAATTTAAGGAATTTTCGGACTTAGGTATAAAACCAGGAAAACACTTTTAACTTTAATAAAACTTTATACATTGTACCCATTGATCCAAATTAACACTAGCCTAATACCGATAGCCCTACACTAGTTTAATATGAGCCATCTCGTGGGAAAACCAACAATGTGGTTTCCGAACAGGTCCGACACAAACCGGGCTGTACAAGCACAGAAAAGAGCTAGAAGCTTGAAATTTAGATTTAAGTAGAAGAGAAATTGTACTATCCGAGTAGCGAAAACAAAGGCGCTGATCAGCTTCGCGGTAGCGAAGCTGATCTGCGTCTTTGTTTTCGCCTATGCAGATTGTTGGTTTTTCCACGCGGCGGCTCATATATAGATTGTCCAGCTATTAGTTTTTCTCAGTGTAACCCAGTACCTATTTAAAGATATATGTGTTTGGGCTCGTAAATAAAAATCCTAATTTCAAAGACTGTGTATCTATTTGATATAGGAACAGAATTTCCAACATCTGTACCAAAGTTGTGCAAAGGCTTTACAATATGAGCAGCAGCATGGGAAAACCAAAAATCTGCATAGGCGAAAACAAAGGCGCAGATCAGCTTCACAGTAACTGCGAATCTGATCAGTGCCTTTGTTTTCGCTACACACATTGTACAATTCCTCTACATTCTAGATCCAAAACCCAAATTGTTGATTTTCTCACGCACAGGCTCAAATATTTTCTCCAGGCTTTAAGCTTAAAATTACTACCAGATTTGAGCTGTGTCTGGCCAAACCTAGGAATGTCTTCCATTTATTAATGGAAAAGGAAAACCAACAATTTATACAACCCGAGCTGTACAGTCACAGAAGCAGGCTAGATGCTTGAAATTTTGGATTTAAGAAGAGGGATTGCACTAGCTGTTAAGCGAAAACAAAGGAGCTGATCAGCTTCGCAGAAACTGTGAAGCTGATCTGCGCGTTTGTTTTTGCCTATGCAAATTGTTGGTTTTCCCATGCAACGGCTCAAATATTTTCTCTAGGCTTCAGTTTAAAATTATTACCAGATTTGTACTGTGTCTGGCCAGTTCTAGGAATGTCTTCCATTTATTAATGGAAAATGAGCCTTCGCTTGGGAAAACCAACAATTAAGGTTTCCAACCAGGTCCGACACAAACCGGTCTGTACAGTCACAGGAGCAGGCTAGAAGCTTGAAATTTCAGATTTGAGAGGAAGAGGAATTGTACTATCCATGTAGCGAAAACAATGGCGCTGATCAGCTGTGCAGTTACTGCACAGCTGATCTGCGCCTTTGTTTTCGCACAAGCAAATTGTTGGTTTTCTTGTGTGGCGGCTCAAACATTAAAGACCTACCTGTCTTGTGATTGTAATCTCATCGTACTGTTCATATCCCAGCGGACTCTGTTTCTTGTCCAGGTTGTCAAAGGTGATACTGACTGTCGCCTTCGTGATTCCAGCTTGACCATTCTTATATACCAACTCTTGTAGGTTGGTTGCTCGTACCTGAAAGCATATCAGCAATGTGTCATGTGAAAACCAACAATGTGGTTTCCAACCAGGTCCGACACAAACCAGAGTTCTCACTAGGATTTTGAAAACAGGATTCTAAGAATCCATCACTGGAAAAAGTTGGAGTCAGAAATGAAAACTTGGAGTTTGACCAAGACAACTTGGAGTTTTACCTTTAATAATATATTTAAATAACTTTTTTCTCAACTAGGATTCCACCTAGAATTTGTACATCCTATATACAAAAATTTGTACATCCTATGCACACAAAAAAAAAAATAATATTTTTTTTTTTTTTTTACAAAAGCCAATACTTGTTTTTCCAGACGTCGCAAAATTGATAAGATTCTGTCAACTTTACTGAAGTTGAAGCAGCCAAAATTTATAAATGAGTGTTTTTTATCACACATGAAGGCAATTCAGACCAATACTGATCCCAGAGACTGCTCTATAAAAAATATATATGCTGGTGTTTTAAGGGGACCGATGTAATGTCTTAAGTTTTCGTGGCGGTAGAAAGGTGGGTTTTTTCTCTTCTTTTCTGCCAATTTCTCATTCGGAATTTCTTAAAGGCAATTGAAATTGTGATACCTTCTCTCATTCAGAGAATTTCTATGCAAATAGGATTGGAATTGAATGCAAAAAAACACAAATCGCACCAGAAAACGATCTCTACATTGTGTATATTGTTCCAATTCCATAGCGAGTTTTCATACCGAAATTACGACAAACATATCTGCGTACACTTTCTTCAGTGATCGCTAATAATATTTTTCAACAACATCTTGTTTTCCTATCATCCCTTTGTGTAGATAAGGAACTGACAATAAACATCCTATGAATAAACACAAATTTGTGATCCGTGAAAATTGACCTGTCAATCTCCATCAACAAAAACTCGATTGTCAGTTTACTGCGCTCTGATTGGATAAGGGCACAATTAGTTCACGCCTACTTGCTTCCCCACGTCAGTGGCACGTGTCAGTCACTTGCTTGATCTTTAAACAATGTCTTGCGGCTATTCTGCCTTGATCTTTCCGCGGTAGCTTATTTTTTCACGTAATTTATGGAAAATTTTGGATGCGTCACCAGAAAAAACATGGCATAAGCGAGAATCCATGGCAGTGAATTTTAGGCGTACGAAACGAAAAACATGCGTAAAAATACGCCCAGATTGGAGTTATCGAGAACTCTGACAAATAGAGCAGTACAAGCACAGAAGATGGCTAGAGGCTGGAAATTGTTGATAAATTTAGAAAGTAGAGGAATTGTACTATCAGTATTGCGAAAACAGAGGTGCTGATCAGCTTCGCAGTTACATTTAGAATGCTACTGTGTATTATATGTAGATTGTAAACAACAGCTGAAGATCTGGATCTAGACACTGGCTATCCGCACCATTGTCGTGCCAATAATGCACCAGTCATTTGTAACCACGTCCCCCCCCCCCCCCACAAGGCCCGGGGAATAGCGGGGACTTTGACTTTTGGTCCAGCAAATCCCTGCTAAAAGCCCCACCCTGCAGAGACTGCTCGTAGGTAAAACCCACAGCCTGCTTTCTTTTCACAATTTCACTGCCCTTTTTGCCTATATATAAAAGCAAACCCCAGGTATTTCCCCCGCACTGCCGTGGCAACACTTTGGTCAAAGCCCCGCTCATTTCCACGGCTATCCCCCTCAGTGTTTACCGCTATGATTGACCTTACTAAATTTGAAGCACAACAAAATAAAAAAAAAAATTATCAAAACATTGCATACATATGCACTCCACGTAATACTCTATGAGGTGTATGGAGTATCTGGCACTGGCAGATTCAGATTCTTCGACACTGATGAATACAATTGTCAGGTAACAAATTTGTAATTGTTTTGGGTGACTTATGGTTTTATCAGCATATGAAAATGATAAACACATAGCGATAATGACTGATGAAACCACCTCCACCGAAACAGCGAAAAAAATGACAGATATTGATATCTTTTCAAGTTTTCATTGAAGAGAACATTGAGAAGCCAATAATTTAGGCTCTCCAAAGAACCGGAACAGCCCGCAAAATAATCGCTTACTACGCTATAATTACATGTACATGTATGTTCCATATCACTCGTTACATTCAGAATGAATGACCAGTCATTTCTGCCCATGGACCATGGGGTCCATATTACTAGGAGAGTTGGTGGCAATCAAGAAAGCAATACAGTACGTATACAGATGTAATACCAATAGACAGAGAGAAAACAGTATTAAGAAGGCCCATATCTTTTCAGACAGTCAGGGTGCTGTGGGACAGCTAACATTAGGATGGGAGGCAAGTGCGCAAAAGTCAACAGTGAAGGATGTTAAATCAGAAATAGAAAGGTTGGAGAAATCTGGTGTCTCAGTAGAGCTATCATGGACTCCTGGACATGCAGATATCAAGGGAAATGAGCAAGCAGACAGATTGGCTAAAGAAGCGGCTAAAGCGGTGAAGGAGAAAGAGGAGTTATCCCCCAGTTATCTCTCTCGGAGATGTGAAGGAAGCAGCAAAGAAATCTGGATTTGTTAAATGGCAGGAGATGTGGGATAACTCAGAGAAGGGCAGACATTTGTTTCAGTTTAGGCCAAAAGTAGGTTATAAAGTTAAAAATACATTCGAGACAACATCTGGAGAAAGGATCATCTCTCAGTTAAGGGCAGGATACGTTGCACTGAATGAGTACCTCCACAAAGTCAGTATCAAAGCAGTGCTTGCACTAACTTTTTGGGCCAGGAAGTCATGACTTCCACCCTTTAAGATTTGGAAGTCACAGGCCCAAAATCTGGAAGTCATAGATTAGTTGCGGTGCCGCATGTCTAAATTACTCGCGTGCGATGTGTCAAGTGTGCATGCACACATTTAATTATTTTGTAACTACATCCTATATATAGAACACTTCCAAGGTGAAAATTCTGTTATGGTTCTATTTGTCTATGTTTTAGTGTCATTTTTGTACTGTTTGCACCTATAATGCATGTATTCATATGTTTAGTGTTCAAAGTTCATGTAACTTAGTGGCCACCTTTAGGGAAATAGTCTCTCAATTTGCTTGGGGTATGTAGATAGTTTGCTGAACAAGAAAAAAAAATCTTTAATTTTTTTTTTTTTTTTTTTTTTTTTTTCCTACAACTTGCTTATAATTAAAAAAGTTTTGAAAGAAAAAATCCACCAACACTTGCCTTTCATTTCAAAAAAAAAAAAAAAAAAAAAAAAAAAAAAAAAAAAAAATGCAAAGTTGAGATGCTTCAAAAATGTGTATTGATTTCCTTCACAGTATTGATATTCAGCCTAGAGTGGACTATTCCATATTGCAGTTTTACCCAATATTAATGGATTAGTCCAATATACCTGTCTTAGTGTCTAGCGGTAAACATTTGATCACACTTGACCTTGATCTGTTTATTGTTTTGACACAAATTTCTCTGCTCAGCAGTTAAAATAAGACACCTTTACACCCTGCAGGCATGGACTCGCTGTCACTAATCCCTAATTTAAGAGTTTTAAGATGGATTTCAATACACTGAAATAGGTAAATTTTCATTTCTGACCATACGTCGCGTGCCTTGCTGCAGGACGTAGGAGGATTTTTGTGGAAGTCAGCTGACGTCTGCTGTGTCATTTTTCGACGTACGGGAGTCATTTCAAGACGTAAAAACGCCCAAAACGTCCACTAGTGCAAGCACTGATCAAAGACCATGACAGCTGTGAATGTGGAGAAATAGAATCAGTGGGTCATTTTCTACTACATTGTCAGAAGTATGAAACGGAAAGAGAATTAATGAGGAAGAGGATTTTTGATTTATGTGGAATATCAGTTTTTGATCTGAACATGCTGTTGGACGTGAAACCTGAAGACGAGTTCAAAGACTGGAGAGATACTATTCTGTCACAGCTAGAGCTCTATGTGGCTGAAACACGACGTTTCAGTCCACGGAAATCATAGTAAATAGCACCGTTCCGCGCACCCACAATACCGCGAGTTAATAATACGTCACTACCGAGAATCAAAGAAAATACCAGTGTGAATATTTGGCCTTGCTATGAATACGGAATACGAAATACTTTACATGTAAACATTGGCTGAGGCTGTCCGCACGACAGTCATGCCGATAACGCCGCTTATCCGCACGACGGTCATGCCGATAAGCGGCGTTATCAGCACGACCGTCGTGCGGATAGCCAGTGTCGTAAACATTCTAAAGGCTGATTAGCCTACTAGTAGTTGTACCAGTCTATCCGCAAAATAACCTGTAAAATACACTGTCAGACTGCTGCGTCAAAAAATCACACAAATAAACAATGGACAACACTTACATGCGACAGATTGGTGATACCCAAAAGGAAACAAATCGAATCTAAAATATTCGACTTTCCACTCCCATTCAACCCTGTGATAGCATTAAACAGTGGGTCAAATCCATTAACCTCGGTTCTCTGGGCGTAGGATTTGAAACCATCAATGACCATAGATTTGATATACATTTTGGGAAATAATGAATGCGATCAGCCAGCCTGATTAGTCAGCATAACAAAGTTTTGAACAGTGACATTAAATGTGGCGCTTAATTTACATGTTCACTGCGCATGTACATGTAAACATTTCGTGACGGGTTCTATGTTTTTTCACAGTTTTTCGTGCACGATTTGGATTAAAAGAAAAACCCGTCAAACTAAAGAGGGTCGATCAACAAAAAAAAAAACAAAAAAAAAAAAATCCACCGGGTCACCTCGGCCCTGAACCACCATGACCAAGACGTCTCGGCCCACGAAAGTTTGCCGGAACGTCTCGACACTGTCACACAGTAAACATCGGCGCATTTTTGTTATAGTTTTCTCAATTTAACATATAACCGCTCAATTTACCTTCCCCTTTTTATTTAGGAAGTGTCTCGGCGTCCGGTACCGGACGAATTAGGCTAGAGTCTCCGCGTCCGGCAATGCCGGACACCGAGCCTATCCTCACTGGAATGGCTCCGTGTCCGGCACTACATTTTTCTTACAGTTTCCTGGTAGCAAATGATAACAAAAGAAACATAAATCAGATTAATACCGGCTAATGTGTCACAAAATGAATTCGCTAGATATTTTTCACATCGAACGCCGCCGTATTGGATTTTTACAGTGACTATTTGTCCAATCGCAGTATGCCGTTTGATATAAGGGCTAGTGACACAGAAATATAAGACATTTGTTCGCTCCGTATATGCTAAATGGTAAAGGCTAGTAAAACCTTTTTAATCAGCAAAAAGTAAAAGATACATTGATTGTTTGACTTACTCACAATTGTTAAGGATAATTACTATATTAAATGAAAAGTGATTATCATAAAGGTTGTTTTTCATACAGGATTTGATCAAAGTTAAACGTGACAGTAATTATGTAAAATTAGATTTATGCCTAAATGTCCTAATTAGCTGATCAATTTTCTACTCACTTGTTGTAATAATTTTCAGTGCCAAAAGCTAGTGAGATGTGTCATCTCAGTATGATGATAAAAGGTCCATCTAAATGCGCTACTGCATGAATTACTTCATAAATCTTTATCGTGTCACTACACAACGCCCATGTAATATAGAATCTACACAGATTTTTTTTCAGCCGTAAAATTTGAAAATTCCTTAAGAAAAATTTTGATCTTTTTAATATTAAAGCTGAAAACATTGATTGTGGGTACACGTTAGAACCGCTTCGCCGAAGCGGTTATAATGAGCACCCATAATCTATGTTTTGGATCAAAATTAACAAAACTTATATACCCGTGTACATGCTACATGTAATTAATTTTTGCCAAGGCGGCCCCCGTGGCCGAGCGGTTAAGAGCACTGTTTCTTAATCACTCGATCATCTCACCGCTGTGACTGGTGTGGGTTCGAGCCCCGCTCTGGCCACATGTGAGACAATTTTTTTTTAAGCCATGTTCTGCTTGCGGGTGTGTCAGGTGGTTTTTCTTGGGGTTCTCCCGTTTTCGCCCCACCTAATGATTGGCCCGTCTCATATGAGCTGAAATAATCTTGACAGGGACGTAAAACTGAATTAAAAAAAAAGCCAAATGCAAGAGAGTGATTGCGACCTTTATCTAAACATTATATACATGTGTTAGACATAGATCGTACGTTCTATTAACGTAGGTCATATAACCGGCAAATGGAATGCTTCTATTTTGCCTATGCATATCCGGTCGAAAATCAAATAAAACATTTTTTATGATAACAACGTTATTTAAACATTATATGCATGTGCTAGACATAGATAGTACGTTCTAATCACATAGGTCATATAAACGGCAAATGGAATGCTTCTATGATGCCTATGCATACTAGCCGATTAGTGTCTTATCTGGTCGAAGTTCAACATGATAAAACAAGGTTAGTTATATACTTGTGTGGAAAATAGACCATAAGTTCTTATAACGAATATCATATACATGTAAATTGCATCTGCATGATCACCGGTTTGTGTCTGATCTGGACGAAAATAAATGAAACATTTTTATATGACAAACTTAATCATAGGCCGTGCGTTCATATTAGTTGCATCTGCATGATCACCGGCTTGTGTCTGATCTGGTCAAAAACAGAGACAACATAATTTATTTTTGCATTGCACATCTTAATGGATGGATTGTTTTCAAATTTACGTAATGATATTGTTTGTTTGTTTTACTTGAGAATGGTTGTTTGTTGTCGGAGATCATTTCAAAAGGAACAAAAGAGGCGCGCAATTCGCGGTTAGCTGGCTATAGTTAATTGGCATCATTTAACGCAAGGTTAAATACATGGGCTTAAAGAACTTGTTTGATAGATAATTATATTTGATAACAACAAGATTATATATTTTTTCATTCAACAACCAAAATGCAACATGATATCTTTACACAAGACATAAACAAATTAAGAGTTACATCCCCTTTTCAAAATGGCGGAACACGAATGAAAATAATATTCATTCTTCAAACTGTATTGATAGTAATCAAATTATTTATACTTTTTACTACTTACAACCAATGAACTGGTAAGAAAAATGTAGTGCCGGACACGGAGCCATTCCAGTGAGGATAGGCTCGTTGTCCGGCATTGCCGGACGCGGAGACTCTAGCCTAATTCGTCCGGTACCGGACGCCGAGACACTTCCTTTTATTTAAGTATCTACATGTATCTTGTCTTGCTAGAGTTGATCACCACAAGAGGTGATCTGTTGCAAGTAGGTAATGTATAGGTAGGTGGATGAGTCGTTGGATGAATAAATGGTAAGTAGGTTAGTAGGTGAATGACTAGGTGGGTGCATTGGGACCGGAGTTTCTTGTCTGTTGCTTGGCCCACCGGGGTTCAACTGGTGTTTTTCTTTTGCTCCGGGTTTCAGTAAGTTATTCTGCGCCTAGGGATCTCCATCGTCGGATAGCTTTCTAAATCTGTTGAATCCTCGTTTTTGATTCATCAGGGTGGTTTCCATGATTTATTTGTTTGTCCTCGATGAGTCATTCACTAGTTAGAGATTCACCACGATGACCGAACAACTAACTAAATGTTGTGAACCACTGCAGAAGATGAGGGCGAGGTTAGGCGCCTGTAAAGCCGGTTTAAGGCCCCCACTAATTCTATATCATAGATCGTTCCAAGGCGATGCGTTTGTTGTGGTTCTCTTTGTTTTATGTTTTGGAGTTGAATTTTGTGCTGTTTGAAGCTTATGTACGTTTTCATATTGTCAGATAAGTTCGGGTAATTGAGTGGCCGCCTGTTGGGAAATAGCTGCTCATTCGGCTTACAAATGTAGTTTTATATTACTGATCGTTCCAAGGCGATACTTCTGTTGTGTTTCTTATTGTTTTATATATTGGTGTTGAATTTTTGCACTGTTTGTACCTTATGTGCGTTTTCATATTTTTAGTTGGGTTTGGGTGGCTGAGTGACCACCGATTGGGAAATAGCTGCTCATTCGGCTTACGATGTTTTCTTAGTATAAGTAACTAATTGTCAATTCAGTTTCTCCCACCTCGGTTTTTGGAGTGGGAATTTCTTTCCGATTGTGCTTTTTCCTGATCGTTGCCTGCTTGTACATTTTCATGGATTATCTTTACCATGACAATCACACCGATGTTATCGAGGAGGGTCTGGATGGGGGGTCCTGGTATTCACTAATCACTAAAAATTTAGCCATTTATTCACTGTCATTAAAATTGTGGCTTATTCATTAAAATTAGCTCGATTATTCATTAAAATATATGATAATTACTAGTCACGCCTTCTTCACCCAGCTAAAATCCATAAGCAAATAGGTATTCCCCACCTAAGGCATAGGTGTTCCCCATCTAAGGCATCCCTTATCTCAAGCAACAAGGACTAGTTCTATGATATTAAATTGTAGACTGTTGAGTGCAGCCTTGATATTAACATCTTAAGAGAAGCTTAATTATATACTCTGCTACACCACAAAGCCTCATAGAAACTTTCCGAAATAATATACCGATTTTCTTATAGCAAATTCCCTTTTAAATCTGTTTGTAGTATAATCCCCTCCACCTTAAATATGCCCTAAGTTTTACCCTGAATCTTTCTCTTCTATTATGAATACCAAATGTTATTTAAGAAAAATTGTAACTTCAGGGGTAAAAGTTATAATAAAATGCTGTTGTTTTATTTAGTAAACTAGTTAGTATAGAAGTACTACGTGATGTATGGATTTGTGCTTGTGCCTGATTGTACAATACATATTATTAATGTCTAAATACCGAGCGAGCGAAGCGAGCGAGGAAAAAATATGTAGCGCCATATAAATTGCTAGAATGAGATAGATTTGCATTAACGTTCTTAGTGCTGCCTTGTTTCTGATTGCAAAAAACACTATAATTATGTTCTGTCATATAAAAAAGCAAGATGGAGTCCATCCACAGAAAAAAGTATCATTATAGGATTGGAACATACATAATAAGGACAAAGTGGGGTAATACAATGAAAAGAAAATACATATACATAAGCAAACAAAACAGTGAAATAATATCTGGCTCAGTAAACATCCAGAATGATTTATTTTATGACACATTTCTTTTTCAACTGGTCCATGAGGTGAGCCCTACATGTTTGGCTTCCAGAAATATGTCTTTCCAAACATTCAAGGATTTCTGAAATATGAATACAACATTGGAACTAAATCGGGTCTGGGGCGACCAGAGTCCAGAAAAAAAATGAAATTCTGGAATGTCAGGGAGGCCATCTAAGACAATTCTTTCGCAAATTATAGCATATTCATTATTCTTTAAAATGTTATTATTCACTATTCATTATATTACTCTGCTATTCATTAAAAATTTACATTTATTCATTATTCTTTAGGACCTCATTATTCACTAATCATTAAATATTTTGCTCTTTATTCACTCTCATTAAAAATTTTAGGCCATTATTCATTAATCATTATACCCCATCCAGACCCTCATCGAGGCACTAATTCGACCTCCAGGTACCTCGATGGCATATTGAACATTGACAACCGTTATCTTGAAGGTAAGGCCAATCAAATTTATCCACATGAATTACAGTTGATTATAGTCAACGCCACAGATAATAAAGCAAATTAGTCTATTAATAATTGCAGTTACATTAACGAGACTACAATCCTCTTTCCTCCGCAAAACTTCTAATTTTCATATAATTACTATAAAATATTTTCGAAAATGCGAAAAGCATTATGCGAAACACATGCACGTATCCGATCACAATATCTCGAAAGCCATATCGGTTCAAAAATATAAAAACCCATATCAATCCCATGGGAGAAAAAGGATATGACACGTGACCCATATCATCCTCTGGGAGAAACAAAACGTATCACCTCATTCGGAGTAACGCGATTTATCACGCCCTCTATCGGCAGGCAGAGCCTCCATGAGGGCGTGATCACCTACCTATCAAAAACCGCTTCACGTTCTTAAAAAATTTAGAGGACCAATCAGAGAGCAGGTTTCCCATTTTACCCATAATGCAACGCATTGTTTACATTTTATTGGTTTTTCAAATTCACGAGTATCGAAAAAATACAGGTAAAAGATGACAAGGGAGCGGGAAAATGTGTTAAGTTTATGATATATTGTATTTCAAATAAATAATTATTCTTAAAATATTTTGTATATAAATGTTTTTCCCATGATGCACGCGTGATCTCGAGAAAATACCCTTCCCACAATGCACAGCGATGACGTCATTCGTGAAGAGAAAAATTAAGTGACGGATCCAGGCGTCTATGGAGGACAGACAGGACGTAACAAGTTGGCTTCTTTAAAAAGAAACCAATGAAAAGGTCAGCAGCAGTTTGATATAAGAGCTTCCCTTTGCTCCAGATTTCAGTGTTGTTGATTCTCTGGTTTGTCATTAATTTCGATTCCCATACGTTTCAGTTTCGTATAAATATCGTTTCATGTTATGAACGCTTGACCAGTGTGTGTATCTGTCACTCAAGGCATTGACTAAAATTTCTGATGTTACAGAATCAAAGCTAATTCTAAAGAGAACACGATTACAATCAAATATGTCGATATGTCACAGTGTAGAAAACCATTTTGCAGTGCAGCCAATTTGTGACAGAGTTCTGAATTTTGACTTGCAGCCACACTACCGGAGAGAGACCCATGGGTCCGATGTGATGAACTAAAAGTCAGCCATGTAGAGTTCCTATAGTTTATGTACCCCTCATCAGGGTATCTACGATCTTAACTTAGATGCGCTATGATAAGAAGTCGCCACGATCGAGACTGCTTGCTAGATATTTAACGCTTTTTGACAGGGAGTGTCAACAATGGATAAATTAAATTGTTTGCGGTGAACTGTCTAGTCAAAATAGACGGGTTCACTAGTTTTTATTTAGCGTTTTATGTGACAAAACGCGTAATTGAGAGAGAGCAGTCGATCATGGGTACAATTTTCTTCATATTCAAAGTAAACACTGTGGAAAAGGTCCTGAGGGACCTTTTCCAATTAGACGACTGGATCATCCTGGTTACATTCGGAGCGCTCGGCTCTTATTGGGGGTTATGGTCAACTCGTACTTTTTCCAACTCGTCCCTAGTCAAGTCGTACTTTTCAATTGGTCAACTCGTACTTTTAGTCAACTCGTACTTTTTTTGGTCAACTCGTACTTTTGAAATAATCTTATATATTTTATGAATATTTATTTGAAAATTTATGACGTTTAGCATTTTATTGTACCTTTTCTTGAAAACAAGATGTAATCACAAGCACTACATGCATGACGTATTTATGCTTTAGTTAATTAAATCATTGACCGTGTGAGCAGAATTTATCTGAATCTCATATTCAGGCTTAGACATGCATGATGTAAATCATCACCTGAGTGAGCGGATTTTACTACATAATAGTAACGGTTTTGCATTTTATTGTGCCTTTTCTTGAAAAAAGATGTAATCACAAGCACTACATGCATGACGTATTTATGCTTTAGTTAATTAAATCATTGACCGTGTGAGCAGAATTTATCTGAATCTCATATTCAGGCTTGGACATGCATGACGTAAATCATCACCTGAGTGAGCGGATTTTACTACATAATAGTAACGGTTAATTGAATATTTTACCTACATGACCATGCAGAATGGGAACGACTGCGTCTTTTAAATTATTTTAAATAAAGTTTTATCAGTTTTATCAGTTTTATGATTTTATCAATTTTAACATAAATGGGGAATAAAAGAAAAACTGAAAATTGCATTTCATGCAGCAAGAAGGTGACGGGGAGACAGCATGCCATTCAGTGCGATTCCTGTGGCAACATAGAAAATGTGACACCGATATATCGATAAGCATTTTTCTTGTGCCGCTGCTCGTATATTTTACTCTTTTTTTCTAGGAATCACGCACCTCACATACAGGCTGATGTGCAAGGATCGCCTTTCTGTCAATTTTCTTTGTCATGGCTGCAAAGAAATGAGTACAGCCATGCCACTTGATCTGAATTCCACGGCACGTCAGAGCTTGGACATACCACCGACCATGTTTGATATATCAACTATTCCAAACCTGACAAGTGATACCAATATGTCTCGAGGTGGTGATGAGACTGGTGCTGTAGTGCTTGAAGACATGTAAGATTGATTTTGGTCTCTCGACGTTCTGCTGCTAATTTTGTCTCTGACAGATCCGCAACTTGATGATTCTATTCCAAACGAAGGGCCTATTGAATTCAAAGTATTTGAAAAAATTACACAGCGTGGCTCTAAACATATGAATAAATTCTTACTTGCTTTTATGTCTGAAAAACGTAGTCTAACTCACTGATTGCTCCATAATTGGATACAATTATCTACCCTAATTAACCTCAAGATAAAAAAAGGGGTGCGATTTGGCAAAAGTACGACTTTACCAATTATAAAGTACGAGTTGACCAAAGTAAAAAGTACGAGTTGACTAAGGTAAAATGCGGTACGAGTTTTTTTAGTACGAGTCGACCACAGTACGAGAAAAAAAAGTACGAGTTGACCAGCACCCCTTATTGGAAAGGTCCTCAGACCTTTCCACTGTGTTGAGGTTGAATGCAGTAAATTTTTAGCTGGTTCTATTTATTTTACATCTAAATTGGCCATCGCTGACGTCGAAAAAAGATCGATACAGGAAACCCTTTCGAAATTAACTGTACGGAATCCAATACGCAGCAATAGATATCCTGTAAACAATGGAGATAAGACAGTTTGCCAACAAGCCGCACCACCGACCTGGTGTATACATTTCCGATTGATTCGGAGTGAGTTTGAAACAACAACAGTTAAATGTCTCATTTTTAGTCTGCTCAAATGAATACTTGTATTTAAATGAAATATAAAAGCCTGACCCTTTGGAAGCAGTGAAAACGTTCAAAGGGAGGTAGTATGGGCCATATTATAAGTTTTCTAATACTAGTAACACAATCAACTCTCATTTTATTCCTTTCTTTACACTTTTTAAAGATAAGATAAGATAAGATAGTTTATTGTATCTTGTCCAATACAAGTTGAGACATGACAAAGTACATACAAAGACAGCACACCAAGTAACATAATCATACAGAATCTCTCTACTACCCCTACTGTGGCCTTAAATAACATCACGCTAACCTGTCTGTGCAGTATAAACCACTGAACATCACTGTTCTTTAAAGAAAAAAAAACAGGGTATACATGAGTGTACCATATTAAGTAAAACAATTCATACACACCATATCTTTATATATTACCTAGACATTTTACCATAATGATAACCCATTTAGGTGATGTATTCCGATGGTATAGTATAGCTTTGAAAAGTATATGAACCAGTTTCGCTTAACAAGTAATCGTGACAGAAGGACAACGCGTGTGTGCAATGTATACACATACCTGACAAAACCAGTTCTTGCAAAACCAGTTACACTTTTTAAAAGTTTAATGCGTCTTTAAGATGCAATCGACATGCATATGTTATCTTCGTGAGGAGATATTGCAGTATAAAAAAAAAACAAAGAATTGTCATAAAGATAGTTTTTATTTTCTTTTTTGCTTATGATGGATCTATTGCTGAGTCGTGTATCTATTGCAGTGATACGCCCATGCGCATGCTTATCATATGACGCAACATGCTCTTCTATTGCACCAGTCATTTGTAACCATGCCCCCCCATCCCGGGGGAGGGCGATGGATAGCCGTGGAAATGATCCGGGTTTTGACCAATGTTTTTGCCACGGCAGTGCGGGGGTTTGCTTTATACATTCAAAACGGCAGTGAAATGAAAACATAACAGACTGCGGGGGAAAACAGCAGTGGTTTTACTAACAAGGATTTGCCGGATCAAAAGTCAAAGTCTCCGCTATTCCCCTGGGATGGCCCGGGGCCGTGGTTACAAATGACTAGTGGATAACTCGTTCATAATATATTCTCGTTCAAACTTGCGCCACACCATAACCATCAGACAATGCATGTTTGATAGGGAAATAGGGAATGAAGGATCAATATTGCAAGAGTTATGCCACTTTGTAATTCTTAATGTTAGATGTTTGCTATTGTACAAACAGTGCATACTTTGTGACCCTCCTAGAGTTTTCAGTATATCATTTTAATACTTTGCAGTTATCTTTCAGACATATTGAAGATGTGCATGGAGATTTTTCCTGGTGAAAAAAAAAATTAACAATTTTACAGCGTTTTGAACTTAGCCAATTTTCATTCACTTTACATATTGAACAATGGCATATACTGACTACTTTGTGAAATCAACTCCTCCAAGAGTTTACAGTATATCCTTTAAATAGTTTGCAGTTATCTTTCAGACATATTGAAGATGTACATGAAAAATAAGGTTTAACAATGTGAAAGCGTTTTGAACTAGACAAATTTTCGTTCACTTTACATATTGAACTACATGTATGACATATTGTGTCTACTTTGTGCAATCAACTCCTCCTAGACTTTTCAATGTATCTTTTTAATACTTTGCAAATAAAAATTAAAACTGATATCCTTTAAGAGCAATAAAAACATTAATGAGAAAGGGGATGGGCCATACCGCGGTTTCGACTATTAAAGTCTCGTCAGTGACCCTTTAGATTTGGCAACATGGAGCCAAAGAGAATTACTGAAATTTCGCAACTTTCAACAGGTTAGTCGATACAAAGACTAGTATAATCTAAATAATGAGACCAAATACATTAAACATTGGTTAGAAAATGAATCTTAACCCATAATAAATTTCTGATTTCTCAGAATATCCTCGCTGATCTCAAAGGACCGAAAAGTATATATAACCTGCACTATGGGTGATGTACGGGGAGACTTTTTAGGACCGCCACACGGCACACAACACCAGCTGCAGTAATAGCAAATAAAAATTAAAACTGATATCCATTAAGAGCAGTAAAACATTAATGAGAAAGGGGATTAGCTTTCAGCCATATTGCAGATGTGCATGAAGATTTTTCTTGATGAAAAAAATTATTTTGAACAATTTTACAGTGTTTTAAACTTAGCCGATTTTCGTTTACTTTACATATTGAATAATGGGATATAGAGCCTGCTTTGTGAAATCAACTCTTCGTAGAGTTTTCAGTATATCCTTTTAATACTTTGAAGTTATCTTTCAGCCATTCTGAAGATGTGCATGAAGATTTTTCTTGAAGAAAAAATCAATGTTAAGAATATGGATAAACTGCAGTTCTATGGAGAAGTTTGACGCCATTAAAATACTTTGTAACTAGCAAACAGCGCTTACAAGTTATCATCTTGCGGGGGTATAATGTAAGCCTTGCTTGCAACCATTTTCTTGTTTCCTCTGAAATCTCTAATATGTTTTACTTGTGAACCACCTCTATCAACTAGCAGCAGACCTTTCTTTTGGATTCTTTTTAAAGAAGCCAACTTGTTTCTTCTCTGGAACTGCACCCATACGGTATCAGGGACAAAGTGTTGAGTTGTACCTGCCCTATACGTATATAGTCACTTTTTGGATTTCATGGATTCTCTTACTCTAACCATGACAATCAAGCTGATGTTATCGAGGCTTTTAATTCGACTTCTTGGTACCTTGATGACCTTTTGAACATTGACAATTCTTATTTTGAAGGCATGGTCAAACAAATTTATCCCCCCTGAATAAAGCAAACAACACAGATACCGAAACCCTATTTTTAGACTTACATGTTTCTATTGCAAATGGATTAGATTCTTCTAAAATTTATGATAAACGCGATGACTTTGATTTTGATATAGTAAACTTTCCCTTTTTGGATGATGACGTTCCTCGCCGTGCTTCTTATGGCGAATACATTTTGCAACTTATTAGGTTTGCTAGAGTCTGCAATCATGTTGCGGACTTCGCGAAATAAATGTTTAACAGCCAAACTTCTTCAGCAGCGCTATCGGTATCATAACCTTCGAAAAGCATTTTCTAAATTTTATCGCAGACACTTTGAACTGATACTTCTGTTGTGGCTCTTATTGTTTTATGTCTTGGGGTTTAAAAATTTTTTGTGCTGTTGGCGCCTTATGTATGTTATTATATTTTCAGTTAAGTTTAGGTAACTGAGTGGCCACCTATTGGGAAAATAGCTGCTCATTCGGCTTACGATATGTTTTCATGGTGTAAGTACCTGATTGTTAATTTGTTTTTTCCCACCTCGGTTTTTGGAGTGGGAATCTTTTTCTGATTGCGCATTTTCCTGATCTTTGCCTACTTGTACCTTTTTTTAGCCCAACATTAAATTTGGAAATCAACTCATAGTGTCTGCGATAAAATTTAGAAAATGTTTTCCGAAGTTTATGATACCGATAGCCCTGCTTGAGAAGTTTGGCTGTTAAACACTTATTTCGCGCGTTGAAGTCCGCTACATGATTGCATTCATTTTACAGCAAAATGTATACACCATAAGAAGCTCGGCGAGGAACGTCACCATCCAAAAACGGAAAATTTACTATATCAAAATCAAAGTCATCGCGTTTATCATAAATTTTAGAAGAAACAAATGTGATTCCAAAAAGTGGGGCTTCGGTAATATTCATTGATATTGTGGCAATCATGATTCATTTGTTTTTCCATGATGATTCATAGACTAGTTACTACCAAAATTAAAATTATTTAGCAAAACACTTGGACAAGAGAGAGAGAGAGAGAGAGAGAGAGAGAGAGAGAGAGAGAGAAACTACTGAGATTGACAGGTCCTTTGAATATGACAGTAAAGGTAGTATTTGAGCTTTTCTACACTGTTACCGTAAATACTTTCAATGAAACAATTGACATCTTAGAAGAGAACAGTATATGCATTTGAACTAAACCATTATTATCATCGCCATTATAATTGCAACCACCATCACCATCATCATCAACAACATCATCATTTTCACAACAGATTTCATTATTTTTACCTATTTTATAAAGATTCCTCCTGTAAAAATCAATACTTTCTTTGACAGTGTTTATGGTAAGATCAAATACTACATTTACTGTTATGTTTTAAGGACATATCAATCACCTAACTTTGTATCTTTGATGTTTGAATTTTTAACTGGATATGTCACTTCCCAGTAGGACTGCTTTTGTTTTCTGACCACCTGGTTTGCTAAATAATTTTAATTTTGGTAGTAGAGATTCACCACGAGGACCGAACAACTAACTAAATGTTGTGAACCATTGCAGAAGATAAGGGTGAGGTTAGGACCGTGTAAAATCGATTTATGCCCCCCCCCCCCCCAGTAATTTTGTAATGCGCACGCCTGCCAAGAATGTCCGCGATGGCGTATTGCAGTATTGCAGTATACAGAGATAGAGATAGATAGAATGTAATTAACAGCGAAGCGAAAAAACACCCGCCATTCAAGAGTTCCCTTTTCTTTTCTTTTGGTAGGAGATCCACACTATAAAGGGTCACCGCCGTGGCGTAGGTTTTTTTTATGAGCGCAGGGCATTTAATATTATAGCTGTGCTATTTAACAACGTCCATAATACATAGTAACTGTATTATTATTTATTCGAATGGGTTATCCAGCGTCGTTTGAAGGGTGATCACCAATGTCGTCAGAACAGAATATCCAGCATCGTTTGAGTGGGGTATCTTATGTCTTTTAAATGGGGTATACATCCAGTGTCGTTCGAATGACCACAACGCTCACGTCTGGGCATCCAACATCGGTTGAATGGGGCATCTAACATACCGGGAGCGAAACGACTCTGGATAATACATGTAAAATGTTTGAACGACCCTCGGCAAGTGCGAGCCATTTCCGGTTTCAGATGGAGGATATTTGAGACGTTCTTAGAAACGATAATTTCGTGTTTCGTGCTAGGTTTTGGCCATTTGGTAATTCTGGACAATTGGATAAACATTTTACATGCTATCATTGATAAAACATGATACTATATTCCATATACTCCATGCGCATTCGCTTAAATGCGATTATAATTGTGTTGCTAACCACGCTTTTCATTGATTTGAAGTGGGTGGGGTTAAGGTCTGTAAATGAAGTTGTTTAGGGATGCTTTCCTACAAGCCAGCCAATTAGCTGCAATAGTACTTATACCTTACAGATGTTAATAGTATGATGGTTGGTCCAATTTTTGTTGTATGACCTTTTTGTGATATATCGTTCATTCTAACCTGACGTTATCGTCTTTCCCATTGAACCTAATGGAAACGTCACTGTTTACAAATTAACAGTATGTTTGAATTGAAATAATTTTACTTTATGGTGAATTATATTTGAGTAATGCATAATGTTGATGGGCAGATGGGATATTTAATTCACTCAGGCTGATATTAACGCATGATGTTGAATTAAATATCGCATCTGCCCAACAACATCACAAGCTAATCAAAGATAATACACCGTAAAGTAAAATTATTCCTTAAGTAATGGAACCTACCATGATCACCCATGACACATAGTCATCCCTGCTTCAACTTGGGTCACCCATCCAGCCACTAACCAAGCTCAGTGTTGCCTAATGTGCAACAAAATCCAGACACACTACGCGTCACTGTAAAAGCTAGCTCATACAGCAAGGCTGTATTGTGTAAGGTTGGAAACACTTAATTTTTTTATCTACTATAGATCAATTTATCTGAAGTAGATAAATTGATCTACTTAAATGCACTGAAAAATAGGTTTATATGGGCTCTGCCCACATATTGCCTCAAAATTGCAAAGTCAGTGTCTTACCAATTTGTAGACTTTGATGACCTGATTGTATTATTGTAAAAATTTAGAATTTTCACTGTCCAACCTTTTGCAAAATAATTTATCAGTCATTCCAGAAAAACATGCATTCTGAGTAATGAACATGATTCAAAAGTGATGACTACTACTTTTTCCCCTAATGGTATATGATAGTTCGTCTCTCACTAATGAGAAAGACCATCATTATTTCTTGAATTGTGCTGATGTGTGTTGGTGAGTTCTTTGATGGCTGACTAGGCCAATTCTGGCTCTAAACTGTCGGTTGCAAGTAGAGCAAGTCAATGTCATAGAGTCTGCTGGTGGCACATTTGTTTTGGCTTTGCGCTCTCTTCGCTTTCTTTCAGCTTCACAGATTCTCTTCTTTTCATAGAGAGCTGCTCCTTTGTTGATGAGACCTCGCCACTTTGATCGCTCCTGTGCAGTCTGTTCCCAGGACCCCATTGGTATTTCGAAATCCTTCAGAGAGGCTTTGAGGGTGTCTTTGTAGCGTTTCTTCTGGCCACCTTGAGAGCGCTTTCCCTCCTGTAGTTCTCCATAGAAAACTTTCTTTGGAAGTCGCGCATCAGGCATTCTTATAACATGGCCAGTCCATCTTAGCTGTGCTAGCTTTAAGACTGTATGCATGCTTTGCATCCCTGCTTTCCTCAGGACCTCTGTGTCTGGAATCTTGTCCTGCCACTTGATTTTTAACAACTTTCTCAAACAGCTTAAGTGGAAATGGTTAAGTCTCTTTGCATGGCGTTGGTATACTGTCCAGGTCTCACATGCATACAAGAGGGTTGGCAGTACCACAGCCTTGTAGTCTTTCAGCTTGGTGTCAAGCTTGATTCCATTTCGCTCCCAGACATTTGCACGGAGTCTTCCGAATGCCACACTAGCTTTTGCAATTCTGGCAGTGATCTCATCATCAATATGCACTGCTCTGGAGAGAGTGCTTCCCAGGTAGGTGAACTTGTCAACAACTTTCAGTTTTTGCCCATTCACAGTGATGGTTGGTTCATTATATGGTTTTCCGGGGGCTGGTTGGTGTACAACCTCTGTCTTTTTTGTGCTGATTGTGAGATCATAGTTATCACATGACTGTGAGACTTGATCCATGGCTCTTTGCATTTTTGCCTCTGTGTTGGCATTCTTATCCATATCATCTGCATAGAGGAGCTCATCTAGCACATCAGTCTGGACCTTAGTTTTGGCTTGCAACCTTCTGAGGTTGAATATGTTGCCATCAAAACGGTACCTGATTGGAAAACCAGTGTCACTGTCCTGAAAAGCATCCATAAGCATGGCAGAAAACATCATGCTGAACAGTGTTGGTGCCAGAACACAGCTTGTTTGACCCCATTTGTTACTTCAAATGGTTCAGAGAACTCTCCATCATTTTGCACACGTGCCTGCATGCCATCATGAAACTGCCACACCATAGCTATGAATCTGGGTGGACAGCCAAACTTGGCCATGATTTTCCAGAGTCCATCACGACTAACAGTGTCAAAAGCTTTGGTGAGGTCAACAAACGTCATGTATAGATCTACATTCTGTTCTTGGCATTTCTCCTGAAGCTGTCTTGCTGTGAAGATCATGTCTATTGTCCCTCTGTCTTTTCTGAATCCACATTGACTTTCTGGGATAAGTCCCGTCTGATCAAGATGAGCATTCAGACGATTTAACAGAATTTTTGCAAGTATCTTCCCAGCAATTGATAGGAGGGAGATGCCTCTGTGATTGTCACAGACTTGAGGATTTCCTTTCCGCTTGTATAGGTGGATTATGGATGCATCCTTAAATTCTTGTGGGATAGCCTCCTTCCTTCACATACAGTGAAACAACTCTGTCAGTTTCTCTGCCATGGGTAGCCCCCCAGCCTTGTAAACTTCGGCAGGAATGGCATCTGCACCTGGGGCTTTGCCAGATGATAGTTGTTGAACTGCTTTTCTTGTTTCCGTAACGGTAGGAAATTCATCTAACAGAACATTGCACTCTATCTGTGGAAGTCTGTCGATTGCATCCTGATTGATGCTTGATGGTCGATTAAGCACACTATTGAAGTGTTCTGCCCACCTTTCCAAGATAGCTTCTTTATCTGTGAGAAGAGTGTTTCCATCTGCACTGAGCAATGTGGTGGCTCCAGAACTCTTTGGACCATAAATGGTTTTCAGTGCATCATGAAATTTCTTCATGTCCTTTCTATCCGCAAAAGACTGAATTTCTTCTGTTTTCTTCCTCAGCCAGGAATCTTGCATGTCCCTAAGCTTGGTCTGGACTGTCTTACAAATGTTGCTGTAGGCTGCTTTCTTTGATACTGAGCTAGTATCATCTTGATGTGCCTTGAGCAAACGGTGCTTTTCTTCAAGAAGCCTCTGAATTTCATCATCATTCTCATCAAACCAGTCTTGATGTTTGCGAGATGGATGGCCTAAGGTGCTTGCAGCTGAAGAAAGAACTGTTTTATGGAAAACTGTCCAGTTTTCTCCTCTGAACTGAGATTCATTGCATCCAGTTGGTTGCAAATGTCTGTTAAGAAATCTTGTCTCATGCTGTCTTTATTCAGCTTTGAGACATCCAGTCTCTTAGGAGCTTTCTTGCCTTGAGGTCGCCTCGCAGGCTGTATTCTTAGGTTGAGTTTGCTGACAACCAGTCTATGATCTGTCCAGCAGTCTGCACCACACATAGTCTTTGTCACTTTAACATCCTGCCTGTCTGTTCTCCGCACTATGACATAGTCTATGAGATGCCAGTGTTTGGAACGGGGATGCATCCAGGATGTTTTGTTCCTATTAGGTAGACGGAAGACTGTGTTGGTGATTAGAAGATCATGTTCAGCACACTTCCTGAGAAGCAAGAGACCATTGCTGTTGCACTTTCCAACCCCTTCTGGACCTATAACTCCTTCCCAGGTCTGTAGGCCTGTACCCACTCTGGCATTAAAGTCGCCAAGAAGGATAAGCTTGTCTGTGCGGGGTGTTGCAGAAATAACATTGTCTAGGTCATCATAGAACTTGTCCTTGACCTCATCTGGATTGGTCATTGTGGGTGCATAAGCACTGACAATAGTTGCATGTTTATTGCCTGACAGAGGAAGTCTCAATGTCATTAGACGGTCATTAATGCCTTTTGGCAATCCTGACAGCTTACCAACAAGTTCTGTTTTGATGGCAAAGCCAACTCCTGCTTCACGCCTCTCTTCACTTTTGCGTCCACTCCAGAAGAAGGTGTATCCAGCACCAACTTCTTTGATCTCCCCAACATCTGCGAACCGAGTCTCACTCAATGCAGCTATCTGTATATCATACCTCCCAAGTTCTCTGCCCACAAGGGCCGTTCTACGCTGTGGTCTATCTGACCCAGCACTATCCATTAAAGTGCGCACATTCCATGCGCCAATCCGTAAGGGGATTACTCTAGCTTTTTTCTTTGTATTTCGACCGCTTAAGGGGATCCCCGCTGATCGCGGTTAACCAGCCAGGGGGTTTGAAGCAGGCAATTGTTTAGGGCACCTTTACTAGCCCCTTCCCCATGCTACGGGGGTGAGCAGTGCGGTCCTAAATAGGTCTGCTCAGTCACTCAGCCGACTGCCGAATTCTGCTTACTGCTTCTCCTCACAGAAAGCGACCATTAGAACTGAGCCGCCTGTGTGCAGGTCTGCAACTACAGCTCCCAGTGTGTCCTACACCTGCTGCTTCGCCACTCGCCCATCGCCACAGGACTTTGTAGGTATGTGGGTGCAAGTGTGATGAAATTGTTGTGTATGCAAGTGCTTGTGTGTTGAGAAATAAGATGACATGCGCTATGAAATTGGATTATAGTGAGGAAGAGGTGCGCAACGTCAACCTCACTCTCTAGTCCTCGCCCAGCTGCGCCCAGAGGCAAGACACAGGTCAAGACGTCTGGAGTTGGGTTTGGATGCAGTGGATGACCGTAACATCTTTAGTGCCTTGTCACGCTCTGCATGTTCCACAACATGTTGCTGTATCGCTTTCTGAACCGTTGAATCAGATGATTTCTTCCGCTCCATCTACCAAAACAGTCTTTGCATATCTGGACTAGGCATATCCAGACATACAGGTTTGATTTTGGAGTTTCCTTCTCCTAGATGAATTGCTGGCCACAGCTGAAGAGCTCCATCTACCCTTTCTTAGGTTTTGTTTAGAGACCTGTAAACTCCTAGGAGGGCTGTCAACCAAGACTAATGAGTTCCCCCTGCCCAGCTAGATTTTTGTGTAGAGAAGTAGCTTAACTCCTAGATGAGTTGCCTTCCAAGGCTAACGAGCCCCATCTGCACCGCATGACAACAGGTAGTACTGATTACATGTTACAGTAGCAGTTAAACTGACCTGACCATAAATACATTCAAAAACCAAAATAACTCAAATGTTTTTTTTTTTGTTTTTAATTGATTTGACCCATATCAAAAATTTTATGTATGGTTTTGCCCCTCAAGTGTCAACTCTGTTACGAACATTTGCTACAATTGCTTAATGTACAAATGCAAAAAAAAAAATTCCAGATTATTTAATAAGCCAGTTTTTCACTTGTACGATCAAGATTTGCAATATTTAGAGAAATTTGGTCAGTTTTGTTGTCAAAAAAATGGTGATTGCTGCACATAAGAAAATAATTAAATTTGGAATTTCGACATTTTGATAATTATTGCTTAATATAGATAAGGAAATCAAAGCAGTTATATATATTTTAAGTAGGCTATTTTATATTTTTAGCTCACCTGAGCCGAAGGCTCACAAGGTGAGCTTATAGTATTGTAGTCGAGCCGGCATCCGTGCGTCCATGCAAATATCTCTGCAAGTAGTCAGCCAATTGCAATCAAATTTTATCAGAAGCATCATTGGGGTGGGTGGAAAGGTTGCATCAGGTTTTGGGCCAGGTCAGATCAGAAGTCTGGTTTCCATGGCAACAGATAGCTCCCATAGACTTACAATGGGAAAAACATAAAAAAAATCTTCTTCTCCGTAACCACAAGGCCCAGAGCTTTCATATTTTGTGTGTAGCAATGTATAGTGGTCCTCTTTATAAATCCTGCCAACCGTGCCCCTGGGGTCTATACGGGCCCCGCCCCGGGGGTGTCATGAAAAAAACATAAAAAATCTTCTTCTCCAAAACCACAAGGCCCAGAGCTCTTATATTTTGAATGTAGCAATGTTTAGTGGTCCTCTATATAAATCCTGCCAATCATGCCCCTGGGGTCAAAAATGGCCCCGTCCCGGGGGTAATTAGCTCCCACAGACTTACAACGGGAAAAAAAATCAAAAAAAAATCTTCTTCTCCGAAACCACAAGGCCCAGAGCTTTCATATTTTGTCAGTAGCAATGTATAGTGGTCCTCTTTATAAATCCTGCCAACCGTGCCCCTAGGGTCCATACATGCCCCGCCCCGGGGGGCATCATGGGAAAAACTATAAAAAAAATCTTGGGGGTAATTAGCTCCCACAGACTTACAACGGGAAAAACATAAAAAAAAATCTTCTTCTCCGAAACCACAAGGCCCAGAGCTTTCATATTTTGTCAATAGCAATGTATAGTGGTCCTCTTTATAAATCCTGCCAACCGTGCCCCTAGGGTCCAACCGTGCCCCGCCCCGGGGGCATCATGGGAAAAACTTTAAAAAATCTTCTTCTCCGAAACCACAAGACCTAAAGCTTTCATATTATTTTGTGTGTAGCAATGTATAGTGGTCCTCTTTATAAATCCTGCCAACCGTGCCCCTGGGGTCCGTACCCCCCCCCCCCCCCTAAAACTAAATTAACAAAACATATTGTAAGCCAAATGGGCAGCCATTTTCCCAATAGGTGGCCACTCAGCCACCCAGACTTAACTAAAAATATGAAAACACACATAAGGTGCTAACAGCACAAAAATTCAACACCAAGACATAAAACAATAAGAACCACTACAGAAGTATCTCCGTGGAAGATCAGTAATATACAATTACTGGCGGTCTTAAATCAAGTTTACATGGCCATAACCTCACCCTCAGCTTCTGCAGTGGCTCTGATATACACATATATAAACAAGCAATAAGGAAATAATGTTAAGAGATATAAAATATAGACACCAAGGTATAACATGTATAAGGGAAAGCAAAAAAGCAGGGTGAGCAGCTGTTGAAGTGAGGTGGTCACAGTGCTAGCTTGGACAGAACAAATAAAATGCAGAGGGCTAAGTGAACAGCCAAATGATGTTTGGGTGGAAACAAAGTCACACAAAAACATCTCATTATTGGAATAACTTGGACAAATATGAACCACAGCAGCCCATTGTAACAGATTTGACCTTAACGGAGCTGACATTTTATGCTTTTTGTAACGGAGTTGACCATAACGGAGCTGACGATTTCAGGGTTCGACACTAACAGTAGTCCGGGAGTCCGAGACTCCTAATTTATCTTGCAAGACTCCCTATGTTTGATCCTAGGCAGCCTGATGGACTCCTTGAATCTTGAGGGAAAATGTGTTTTTTTTCCATATTTCTTTACAATATCAAGTACAATTACACAGACTTGGTAGGTCTTATGGTCCAAAATTTATTGGAGTGTATTTGAATAATATGGAAGATTATTAAAAAGTGAATTATATATGACATATATAAACACATGGTGATAATGTTTTTTGAAACAGTCGCTCATTTCGACTAAGGACAAAATTAACAGATTTCTACTAGTCTTCATCAAGCCTTCATCCATTCTGTTGTCTTTCAGTTGGACTCCTAACTTTTTGTTTGGACTCCTTGATTTCGGATGTTTGGAGTCCTTTGGACACATTACTCTGAAAAGTTAGTGTCAAACCCTGAATTTAATATCATTTTATGATTAAGCTTCTTTATTTGGGAGCGTTATCGTAAAAATTGAACAGTAAGCACACCTGGGTATGATCATTATTCTATGTGTTTCATTGATTTTTTAATTGCTGCATAAGATCTGTATGAAGAAGTATGAACAAAGTGGACCAGTTATTAGTATATGTATCATAGGAATCACTCAAAAGCAAACTTTTCACTAACAGCTATGTAAGAGTCTTCACTTGCATACTATTTTTTATTTTCAAAGTGCAGTATCTGCATATACTGATCATTTACTGATCAACAATTTTGTTTACAAATAAGTAATTACCAAATTATGGCCAAAAATATTGGCCGTAACCGAGTTGACATAAAAATCAGGGACATATGTTATGAATGTGATAAATCACAAACACAAAGGCAAGCATTGATTTAATGGAGTTATGTAGCTTAGATTGCATCTTAACTAACAACTACTGGCAAAACATGGCATCATTTTGATAATTAATCCCATACAAATACTCAAACATCCCGCAAACCTGTGAAAGGGACATGCTGATTTTGCATATGTGGGGGTTGTATCCTCACTGTCTTTCTTAGAAAATGTGACTTGAAAATTGGTAGATACCGACACTTGACTGACTAATGAAATTATGTGAGAATTCATACTATCAATGTCAATGTCAAGTCCTTTGCTCCCTGAAAGAAAAATGACCTTTCTCCCCAGCTCCCTGAATTGTTTTTCCTCTGACAGATCCCTGCTACCTTCTCTCTAAAACCCCAAAAGTTTTTTTTTGCTCCCCAGCTCCATGAAAATAAATGGCCCTCCTCCCAGATTCCTAAAACCCCTGGTTGGGCCCCAAGACCAAATCTCAAGTGAGCATATTCAGGACCTATTATCCACTGGTTCCTTTTTGGAACTGGCTTGATTCTACAGCCCCTCTTCAGCCAGTCTGTCAATTACCTCATTCACAGAAGTCTTAACTGTCTTATTTTTGTTGGAGACTTTGGGCATACATCAGGAAAACATGTCCGTGCAATCTTATTTGCCATTATACCCCACTTTTATATAGTAAAACTGGGGTTTGCAATGGTATACCTATTTTTCTTATTTTTGCTCCAAAACGTAGATGGTTCTGACGTGTACCCACAATCTATGTTTTGATCAAAAATAAGAAAAATATCAACATTTTTCCACTGAAAATTTTCAATTTTAAAGCTCAAAAAATATCTGTTTATTGCATGGGCATGTTTTCGTAATGATTGGTCTGTCTAGTAAATGGATGTGATCAGACGCAAATAAGAATCTGGTTCATATTTGTGTTCAAATTATTCAAGACCTTGTTCAAATGACAGTCTTCATGAAAAGTGACGGTCTGTCAGTCAAAACCAGCAAAATTTTATTCTGACTGACAAAATATTTTATTCTGTCATACAAATGTCCGACAAAAATTTCCAAAATTACAATGATAACATATATAACTGTCCTACAGAATTAGGTTTTGACCAGCAAAAACTTGCAGTCTGCCAGACAGCTGTCCTGCAGCTGAAAAAAAGATTTCGCGAAGACTGTGTTGAGTGTTTAATGGAATCTGAAGATACCACTGTTTTCCTGTCATCTTTTTACTGTTTGCATCAAGATAACATGTCAGTGTCATATATCACCCATTAAACCCCTTTTATGTAGTAAAATTTGGTGGACAGGGATATATATTTTTTCTTATTTTTGTTCCAAAACATAGATTGTGGGTACTTGTTAAAACTGCCTCGCCCACCCGCAATCTAAGTTTTATGCAAAAAATAATAAAATATCAAAATTTTGCTAATGAAAATTTTACATTTTTAAAATTTTTGTATATTTCTTGGTTATGTTTTCATAAAACTTGAGAGTATGATTTCTTAAATCCAGTCTGAATTGACTCTGGACAATGTTTAGCTATGACTTCTCCATGGTTATTTAATTGGTTTTTCTAAGGGTATCTAAGGATTTTAATCACATTTATCTATATTGTTGAGAATTTTGAAACTAAGCAGGCTGTGGATCTTCAATATTGCAGTACAAGCTGCCCTAGATTTTTTATGATGTAAGTATTTAAGGATGTTCGCTGCTAACATTTGACATTTCGCAACTTCCGGTTTTTCTTTTGTTGAATATCTCGTAAACGGTTGCAGATATTTTCCTAATATTTTATATTTGGATACATATTGATGATATGCATTGAATGAGCCATGAAAATTGTCAATCTAAGAAACTTCGTTTTTTCACCCCATTTTCTGCAACTTTTCAGAAAATTTTAGTTTCCGTAAAATTTAGGGGGTAGGGTAGATTAAACTTGAATATTACATATCTTCAAATTAATTGTACTAGTTCGATGTTTATTTTAGCAGCAATATATGTGTACAAGGTCTTCTAAGTCAGTTGTTGTGTCTTTGGTGTGCCGGTTTTAAAATTTTAGGTGGTTTTTTGAAAATGGCTATAAGAAACAAAACAGCAGAAAAAAGGCTGAAAACGGCGATTTTCAAGTTGTTGGTTCTCTCTTATATGCACACTACCCTATATATTTCTTTCTTTTGTTCGAACAATATTACCAAGTTCTATGTTGTGTGAAAATACAAGAAAAAGTTTGAATCAACAAATATGGGTTTGGCACATTTCAAAATATTGATTTTCTCCGATCTTTCAAGTATGGGGGTAGGGTTGAAAAAGGAATCGTAAAATTTTGTTATCCACTTCAAGTTGCAAATTTTTCTATGCTTTTGGTCCAAAACAGTCTGCGTTACGTAAATATTATGACATTTGAAGGCGTTCTAGGCGTATTTTTGTTTAAGACAGGTTTGTTTCAAAGAATTAAAGATTAAATTAATTTTACTAAATTTAAAACATGGTGCTCAGATGTCTCATTCATAGGCCTGTAGCTTGAAAAAATGCACACTACCCTATATCAATTTTGCTTTCAAATGTCTTGTGTTATATTTTGGAATCAAAAAAGAGTGGGTAGAAAAAAAGTTTGAATACTTTTTCATTGGCAGCGAACATCCTTAAGCGTCTTATACTTTGCACCAGTTTGTTTGCCATATTGTGGACATTTTCAGTTGATATGTGCATTAGTCTGACCAAACTATGGATTCATATACAAGATGAAAAGAAAGAAAAAAGAACCCAAGATGGCAAAACGAACAACGTGAAAAGTGAATAAAACTGGACACTAGTCCATGTTGGTGTTATTTAATTCATGGACTGCTTTTAGGGCACACAAAAAATGAGCATACCAATTGTTGACAGGATGAATAGTTTCAGACTGTGATTTAAATGGAATTCTTCCTGAAATTTTGAGTAGCAGATGCAGTGTTAGAAATAAGATCTGGACAGCAACTTGTCCGACGGGCAACCTGAAGTCAGTTTCAACTTGCCCCCCCAAATTTTAACTTGCCCCCATAGCTGTCACATAAAAAGGTACAAGTAGGCAAAGATCAGGAAAAGGCGCAATCAGAAAAAGATTCCCACTCCAAAAACCGAGGTGGGAAAAAACCAAACTAACAATCAGGTACTTATACCATGAAACATATCGTAAGCTGACATATCGTAAGCTGACATAAAACTGACATTTTATTGCAAATAAAGCTTTTATATGTGTGCTTTATGTGTCTTATTGTCTTAACTAGTGTTAAAACTTACTATCCCGAGAACCACAAGAACTGAGTTGTTTCCAGTTAGAATTTTTTGCTAAAAAAGTAAATGCAATAACAAGGTTATGTAAAATTTAAGAATGAAATTTAATTATAATGCCATCTTTAACAACTGACGCACACATATATATACAGTACAGTAATAGTACTATATAATAATGAGATTGCTGCTGATAGAGCTGATCCTATTTGGGGGCAAATAAATGTATGCTTAAACTGAAACTCTGCATTCAAAAAAATCTAGAGAGGAACAAAACTCAGTGTAGGCATTTGCAGCTAGCTTTAATCTGTCTGTGTAGCTGGCAACAGGTTCATATTCTGTATGAGGATCCTTGTGTTCAGAGCTATAATCATCATCACTCTCATAGTCCTCACATGGATCCTCCTCAGAATAGATACTTTCTTCAGTATTCACTCCTTTATTTACACCCCAAAACAGGTCAGCTGTATCAACACCAATCTCAGTACTTGAACCAGACACTGGCTGCATCTCAGACTGGCTAAAATTGAGATCATTGGTAGACTTATTACTCAGATTTGAGTTAGCACTTGAACCAGACACTGGCTGCATTTCAGACTGGCTAGAATTGAGATCATTGGTAGACTTATTACTCAGATTTGAGTTAGCACTTGAACCAGACACTGGCTGCATCTCAGACTGGCTAGAATTGAGATCATTAATTAGAGACACCTGACCATCAATGCCAAGCTTGGCTACAACTCCCTGGCATAGATCACTGGAAATGTTCACAATTTCCACAACATTGTTATTTTCATCTTTCTTGTCATCACCTACATGCAGCACTTCTACAGACTCTTCATCAAGAGACAAAGTTGTCTCTGCAGACACCTGTACATTATCAGTCTTTTCGTGAGACACAGTTACTAATTCTGCAGACTTTTCTTTTGAAGAAGAGCCTGTTATTATGGCTGTGGTAGGTGTTGACACTCTCTCATTGACATCAAGGTCTGAACATGTTCTTCTAGATATGCCATTCCAAAGGTCAATCGCAGGACTTGGATCAAAGTTTTTGATTTCACATGATTCAAGCATTATGCATAACTGGTCTGAGAGGGTTGTGTCTAAGAGACGACTTCTCGCATCAGTTTTTAGCTCACCTGAGCCGAAGGCTCACAAGGTGAGCTTATAGGATGGCCATGATCCGGCGTCCGTCCGTCCGTCGTCCGTCCGTCCGTCCATCGGCGTCCACAATTTCAAAGATCTTCTTCTCTGAAACCCCTTGGCCGATCTAGTTGAAATTTTATGTGGAGCCTCCTTGGGTAGTGACATTTCAAGTTTGATCGCGAAATCCAGGTCACATGACCAAGATGGCCGCCACGCCCATATATGGTAAAAACCCTTCAAAAATCTTCTTCTCCAGAACCGGTGGGCCAATTTCCACGAAACTTGGTATGTAGCATTGGGGACTTCAGCCCATCATAGTTTGATAAAATGATGACCCTTGGATGACCTTGACCTATTTTACGGCAAGGTCAGGAAACATAGGCTTTTAAATGGGAAAAAGTGAAAACTATGGATTTTTTGAAAACTATTGCAGCCTGAGGCCTGAAAAGTGGTAGATGCAAACAACTAATGGAGTAAATGAAGGTATGTGATTAATATAGGTCAAGGTCATCTCTTGACCTTGGCCAGTCTGTTGTCCATACACACTTTTCAAAAATCTTCTTCTCTGAAACTGCTTGGCCAATCAAAGTTAAATTTTATGTGGAGCATCCATGGGTAGGGGAGACGAAAGTTTGATCACGAAATCCAGGTCACATGACCAAGATGGCCGCCATGCCCATATATGGTAAAAACCACTCAAAAATCTTCTTCTCCAGAACCGGTGGGCCGATTTCCACGAAACTTGGTATGTAGCATCAAGGACCTCAGCCCATCATAGTTTGATAAAATGATGACCCTTGGATGACCTTGACCTATTTTACGGCAAGGTCAAATTTGGAAACATATGCTTTTACATAGGAAAAAGTGAAAACTATGGATTTTTTGAAAACTATTACTGCCTGAGGCCTGAAAAGTGGTAGATGCAAACAACTAATGGAGTAGATGAAGGTATGTGATTGATATAGGTCAAGGTCATCTCTTGACCTTGGCCAGTCTGTTGTCCATACACACTGTACAAAGATCTTCTCTGAAACTGCTTGGCCAATCAAAGTGAAATTTTATGTGGAGCATCCATGGGTAGGGGAGACGAAAGTTTGATCGCGAAATCCAGGTCACACGACCAAGATGGCTGCCACACCCATATATGGTAAAAACCACTCAAAAATCTTCTTCTCCAGAACCAGTGGGCTGATTTCCACGAAACTTGGTATGTAGCATCAAGGACCTCAGTCCATCATAGTTTGATAAAATGATGACCCTTGGATGACCTTGACCTATTTTACGGCAAGGTCAAATTTGGAAACATAGGCTTTTACATAGGAAAAAGTGAAAACTATGGAATTTTTTGAAAACTGTTGCAGCCTGAGGCCTGAAAAGTGGTAGATGCAAACAACTAATGGAGTACATGAAGGTATGTGATTAATATAGGTCAAGGTCATCTCTTGACCTTGGCCAGTCTGTTGTCCATACACACTTTTCAAAGATCTTCTTCTCTGAAACTGCTTGGCCAATCAAAGTGAAATTTTATGTGGAGCATGATAGTGCTGCATCCATGGGTAGGGGAGACGAAAGTTTGATCGCGAAATCCAGGTCACATGACCAAGATGGCCGCCACGCCCATATATGGTAAAAACCACTCAAAAATCTTCTTCTCCAGAACCGGTGGGCCGATTTCCACGAAACTTTGTATGTAGCATCGAGGACCTCAGCTTATCATAGTTTGATAAAATGATGACCCTTGGATGACCTTGACCTATTTTACGTCAAATTTGGAAACATAGGCTTTTACATAGGAAGAAGTGAAAACTATGGATTTTTGAAAACTATTGCAGCCAGGGGCCTGAAAAGTGGTAGATGCAAACAACTAATGGAGTAGATGAAGGTATGTGATTAATATAGGTCAAGGTCATCTCTTGACCTTGGCCAGTCTGTTGTCCATACACACTTTTCAAAGATCTTCTTCTCTGAAACTGCTTGGCAAATCAAAGTGAAATTTTATGTGGAGCATCCATGGGTAGGGGGAGACGAAAGTTTGATCGCGAAATCCAGGTCACATGACCAAGATGGCCGCCACGCCCATATATGGTAAAAACCTTTCAAAAATCTTCTTCTCCAGAACAGGCAGGCCACTTTTCATGAAACTTGGTATGTAGCATTTGGGGCTCCAGCCCAGCATAGTTTGTTGAAATGATGACCCTATGATGACCTTGACCTATTTTACGGCAAGGTCAATTTTGGAAACAGGCTTTCACATGGGAAAAGGCGAAAACAAACTGTTGCAGCCTGAGACCTGAAAGTTGCTAGATGCAGACAACTAATGGAGTCAATGAAGGTAAGTAATTAATGAAGGCCAAGGTCAAGACATGACCCAAGGTCATTTAAATATCAAAATTAAAATTATGGTTTTCTCAGAAATCACTGGGTTTGGAAACTATTGCAGCCTGAGACCTGAAACTTTGCAGATGCAAACAACTTATGAAGTCAATAAAGGTGTGTGAGTATTCAAGGTCAAGGTCATTTCATTATGACTTAATACTCCAAGATCAGGCTTCAGGTGAGCGTTCTCAGGACCAATGGTCCTCTGGTTGTGTATTTCAGACGGCTGAATCCTCTTTCAGCATCAGCAGAGGATGCTGGAATTGTAAGAACCAAATCCACTAGCGATAGTATATTTGGGCAAACCATCTTCAACTTCTTGTTCACATCTTGCCAGGTGGCCTCCTGTGGGCTGTCAAACCTATCAAAATAAGATGCATGTATTTTTCTTGCTCATATTCTAAGGACTTCTTCCTCTGGTTGTTTGGGGGTAGGCTATAGCATTTTATTGTGGCACTTCCTGGACTTTAATTTAGCTATTTTCAAACTTTGCTAGCATTCCTCCTTCATCAGGTCCCAATGAATAGCCTTTGGGGAACTCTGAGTATAGCTTATAACACTGTGAAGAACATGATCAAGATGAATATTCGAGTTAGTTTGCCTCATTGCCGAACAGAGGATATCTCCATCAGTACAATCATTTCCCTGTGTGCCCAGCCAAATGGAGAGTTTTCCTATCTTTGTTAGAGTTGGATTTCAACCTGAGACCTTCCACAGCAAAGTCTATCCCCATTCATCACATGTAGCTCACCTGAGTCATAAGGCTTGTTACAAGGTGAGCTAGAGTATGCATAGCTAGCTAGCTGGTATCTGTTCTTGTCCATTTACAATTTTAAAGCTCTTCTTCTCTGGAACTGCCAGTAGAAGCCAAATTTAATTTGTAGCCACATTCTGAAAAGGGAATCAAAGTTTAAAATAGTCATGAGACAGATAGTCATGAGACAGATTTTCGTAGGGTGAGGCCATATTGTCACCCATGTTATGACATTTTAACCCTTTTTGATGGCATTGTAGAGTTCATATGGAAGGCTTTAAGAATCAAGGTGCTAACATCTTTAACTAACTTATTAAACATTTTACTTATTTCAACAATATTTGCATATCTTGAGTATAAAACCACTTAGCATATATCATTGTTGGGCAAAGTAAATGAAATGAGATAAGAACATTTGCTCGGCAGATTTATATGGATTTGTGAAGTTCAAGAGTGTTATAAAAACTGTTTTCTGAATTTTCATGAATATGAAAACAAGCTGTTATTCATATAATCTGAGCCATAAGGCTCACCAGATGAGTTTATAGGATAGGCATTCTCTGGCGTCCATCAATCTCTCATCCACAATTTTCAAAAATCTTCCCAGAAAACGTGGCCATTTTTACACAAAAACCATCCCAGAAACAGCTTGACAATCAAAGCCAAACTTCATGTGAAGCCTCCAGGGGAACAGGAAATGAGTTTGTATAGATGATCCAGTTCACATGACCAATTATTTTTGTCTCCACCTAATCCAGCTTTCCAATTGCCCACAATGACTCCAACTTGGGGCTTTGGGCCAGAGTGTCAGTCTTGTCATGAGGATAACATGTTTGTGAAATATATACCCTCTTAAACCCCACTTTTATGTTGTAAAATTGGGGTTTACAAGGGAATACCTATTTTTCTTATTTTTGCTCCAAAACATATATTGTGGGTACTCGTTGAAGAACCAAGTGTACCCTTAATCAATGTTTTAAGCAAAACTATTAAAAATGCTATATTTTTTCTGTTTTAAGTTTTCAATTTTTGCTGCTGAAAAAGTCTGTATATTGCATGGCGTCTTTTTCCTCTGCTGATGCTTCTATCATAAAAAAAAAAAAAAAAAAAAAAAAAAAAAAAAAAAACATTTTTTATTATGAGTTGATGACATATAATGTGGTACATACTTTCAAAAGCTTTCCATATAAAATTGTTAAACTGTCATAGCTTAAAATTTGTGCATTTTTATGACCTTAAAGGTAACCTGTGTCAACCTGTAGATGTTATGAAATTTGAGTTATGACTTTGCTTAAGTGGTGCTTAAGGTCTTGACATTCTTAGATTAAAGTAACTTCCCCTCCATTCTCAAAGATAATCATGTAATTGTATAGAAAATAATTAGTTTGCCTTATCGATTGATTGGGTCACTGTTTGATTTTTAATAACCCATTGAGAGCTGACTTTTCAGAAGTCTCAAGTGCTTTGATACACTTAGATTCATAATTATGCTGGAGATAGGCAAATAAATATCAGGCTGAATTGTCATAGCAACATCGGCAATAGCTGGGCATGGCATACTGGCGTAGTCATTGTTAGCGCTTTGATTCAAATAGGTATTGTTTGGTGTAGGTTTACTTTTTTCTGCATTGATTTTCAGTGTTGGAATTTGGTTTCCTTTTTTGACACTTTATTGTTTGTGTTTGTAAATAATAGGATTATCGACAAAAAGAAGGTCATGGTGATATAGGACTTTAAACAATTTTGTTTTCATATTGCAACATCACCCTGTCCAACGTTGACGCCGGTGAAACGGCCCCAACACCGGTTACTACGGTGCTTTCGCTACAAAATTTGATGGATGCGAATAAATTTCTTGTGTTGTTCAATGTTATATAAACGTTTGCGATGAAGTAAAACGCGTATCTAATGGAGAATTAACTTGACTTTTTATTTCTGCTTGAACGAAAAACTGCTTTTGTATATTTTTTCCAAACATTCGATTCAAAGTTGGTAAACAAGATTCGGCCAAGGCCTATTCGGCCGATTTCTACAGAAACTGTTCGTATTTTCCAAAATACGCACAAAATGTGAGCAAACGAGCATTTTGATATGACTTGTAGGCAAGAATGTGGGACGTTTGCATCGTTCTCGATAGATTTTCCCCCGAAAAATGCACAGGAAGAATTTTATAGCAAAAAGTAAACACAACGCCGGTTACTACGGTACCAGAATTACCTGGATTATTGGATAGATGGGCATTCTAGCTTTACAAGATGCGGATTGTGTTACTAATTCGTGCCCAGCTTCTGCCTACATAACTCTTTTATGTAGTTTAGGGAACTATACGTTCATTGACATGGTTATCAACCCTAGAATGAAGAGATTCTAATGAAACAGTTCCGTATTGTTATGAGATAGAAGTGGTTCCAATAGGAAAACAGGGCTTGTCCATGACTCACCAATTGCACGTAATTATACTTTGAGGTACCTTTGTATTATAAGTTACACCAACCTTTCTGCAACCCTTATAAATTGAAGTACTTTCTTGCTTGTACTTAATTACAATGTACTTACTGGCTCAATGACTCTATGACTGACTCACGCATTCGGAAGTTTCGAGTCGAAACATTATCCAGTATGTTATAATAATAATAATAATAATAATAATAATAATAATCTTTCATGTAGGTTTCGGGAACTTTACTTTCATTGGCATGGACATCAAGTCTATAGTTTTTTTGTGTTTTGTTTTTTCTTTTTAATGAAACGGTTCCGTATAAGATAGATCGTGTCTCATTGTAGAAAAGGTTGCCGTAAGCCATGTAAGACACTACTCATTTCTAATTAAACTTCTTCGTATTTTTTCTTACTTCAGAACTGACTAATTAAGATTAAGATGTTTCTAACAATTAACAAACTAAAAACCCTAAACAATAACAACATATCTTACTGTTCTGGAAAATAAACGTTCCTCTGATCAACCTGATTTTCTCCCATGAATTAGAGTTTTTAAAAGTATACATATTTTAAAAAAATGCATACGCCATATAGTAAAATAACTTCTTTGTCTGGCTTATTGACAATCAATGATTAAAACAGATCATTTAAGAGCAAGGAACATATTAATGAGAAAGGGGTGGGTCATACCGTGGTTTAGGATTCTCAAGTGACCCTTTAGATTTGGCAACAAAGAGAATTAC
Organism: Rugalucina vietnamica; assembly: GCA_964017185.1. Lineage (NCBI taxonomy): Eukaryota > Metazoa > Mollusca > Bivalvia > Lucinida > Lucinidae > Rugalucina > Rugalucina vietnamica. Next base: position 61,756,159 of record OZ024873.1, read on the forward strand.
TGTAAATTTGTAACATTCAAGAGGGAAGTCAACACAAAGACTAGTATTATCCAAATGGCAAAGTATCGTATTGTTTCTTGCAGAATAAGACAATATAAGTGGAGAATGCGAAAGGAGTCATCATTGACCTTTAAATAAATCAAAGAAAAAAAATTCACAAAGATCCGCATTCGTTTCAAACGCGAACCTTAGAGACTTTCATTGAAGACCGAGCTCCAAGTGAACTAAGAAGTCCAGTATCTGCTGAAAATATAATCTTCTCCCCATTGAAAAGCTCTTGTTTGGTTGGGATTTTCTGACAAAAAATAAGTAAACATATACGTATCAATATTTAGTGTATTTCGGGTATAGCATTCCAAATAACCATATGAAGCAATATACGGTTAACATAAGGTGCATGTAGGATGTCACTGAGGGGGAGATAAATTATTTGTTTGTATATTTGTTCTTGCTTTAACGTTCCAGTCAACAGTAACTGTTGTGGCCAAATTGACAATGGCTTCGACTGCTATTCTAGATTGGGGTGCCATTTGAAATCCTTTTTTTTGCTCCAACACAGCATACAATACAGCAACGCGAATGATTTATCTGCATAAAATCTGACTGACAAATAGTGAATTGTTATTCAACAAATCACGAACTAGAGCTGATCTTTTTTTATTCTAACATACAATAAACAAAATAAAATCATTTTAAACCTTCAGTTTCTTAATAACTTTTCGACCATTGCACTGATGAAATTCCGTCAAACTTTTGACGTTACCGCAAATGTCTACACATTTTCAATATTCAATACATGTAGTTAAGAATGTTTTCGATGGAAACTTATGTCATATTCAATAGAAGCAAGTTCCCGGCGGGACTACTTTCGATAGTACAGTAGGTCGCCATTGAAAAAATATCTGGCAGCCATTTTCCATTTCCATTTCAACTAAACGAACGACGAAACTAGGAAAAATACAGATGTCCTCGCACAATAAATACATAGGGCCTCGGGGAAATAAATGAATAAATAGGGCCTCGGGGAAGATTGACTTAGCCAACCGTGATACCCTCTCTAAATAAAGGAATTACTTACTTACTTTACTTACACAAAACTTCGTTTCATGACAAATACCTCAAATTTTGGAAGAACGATGATTCAAAAGTGTTTGTACTCCGAATTTCTAACTTTGTTCATGAAATTTCCGATCGCAACGACGCCAAAGAGTCACGTCGACGTCATCAATTTTACTGCAACGTCAAAGTTCTCCCGTACACTAAGGCGAAGCCCTGCGTGTGTTGCAATATGGTGATAGGTCGCTAAAACCGATACCATTTTACATGAAATGTGGCCAAATGAAATGTCTATCAGGACTGGTGATGCCAGGAATAAGCATTTACAAACCTTCCATTGCGTACTTTAGGGTGTATACATGTAATGAAAAGGTTACTGAATGAAAATCGTAAACAATTTGGAACTCGTTCTTATGGCTGAGATTCACTCGCAAGCTCGTGCGTCCTCGCAATATGAACTCGTTCAGAATAGTTTTCGACATTCATTCAATAACCTATTATTATTATTATTATTATTATTATTATTATTATTATAATAACATATTGTGTAATGTTTTGACTCTAAACTTTCGAATGCTTGAGTCAATCATAGAGTCAATGAGAGAGTCAGTAAGTTCAAGCAAGAATCTACTTCAATTTAAAAGGGTTGCAGAAAGGTTGGTGAAACTTATAATACCAAGGTACATACACCTCAAAGTATAATCACGTGCAATTGGTGAGTCACGGACAAGCCCGGTTTTCCTATTGCAACCACTTCTATCTCATAACAATACGGAACTGTTTCATAAGAATCTCTTCATTCAAGGGTTGATAACCATGCCAATGAACGTATAGTTCCCTAAACGACATAAAAGAGGTATGTAGGCAGAAGCTGGGCACGAATTAGAAACACAATCCGCATCTTGTAAAGCTAGAATGCCCATCTATCCAATAATCCAGGTAATTCTGGTACCGTAGTAACCGGCGTTGTGTTTACTTTTTGCCATAAAATTCTTCCTGTGCATTTTTTGGGGGAAAATCTATCGAGAACAATGCAAACGTCCCACAATCTTGCCTACAAGTCATATCAAAATGCTCGTTTGCTCACATTTTGTGCGTATTTTGGAAAATACGAACAGTTTCTGTAGAAATCGGCCGAATAGGCCTTGGCCGAACCTTGTTTACCAACGTTGAATCGAATGTTTGGAAAAGTTATACAAAAACAGTTTTCCGTTCAAGCAGAAATGAAAAGTTAAGTTAATTCTCCATTAGATGCGCGTTTTACTTCATCGCATACGCTTATATAACATTGAACAAAACAAGAAATTTATTCGCATCCATCAAATTTTGTAGCGAAAGCACCGTAGTAACCGGTGTTGGGCCCGTTTCACCGGCGTCAACGTTGGACAGGGTGAACATTATTACTTTGGAATTTACTTGCAGTAATAGGTATATTTGACTCTATTTCTAACAGAGGATGTGACATTTATAATTAGTATAGATAAGTAATTGGCTTACATAAATTTTTGCATATGATTTGATTGTTGTTAAATGCGATCTAGATTTGGAGACTATTGAAGTTTATTAGGCATCATTTGTATTTCAGAAAAGATGTTCTGATATTTCTTGCAGGCCTTGTTACCAATTATAATTTGTTTTAATATTTTGCACTGTACCACACATAGCAGCATGTATACAAAGAAGTCAGAGGAAAGATAACACTTGATGCTTTGCACTCAATATAACGAGGATGCTGCTTGATTGCCGAGAGCTGTTTTCTTTTGACAATTATACATATAACATTATTCTTGATGGGATAGTGTTGACATTACAAATGACATCGAAATGGTGCAAAGTGACGTCACAGTTATTTGCCCAGTGAATTGATGCACAATATAACATGTTTTTTTTTTTTAACCATTTTGGCCACATAGGGAAGGTGTGTTAGAATTAAACAGAATGGAACAGATTTCAATTTTTTTGGCAATACAATTAGAGATTTCAATTTAATTAATGTTTTGCAAGATTTTGGTGAAAATGTGCTTTTAGCATGATATCTCTTTCATTTTATTTCATTTCATTCATATTTAAGCAAACTTTAATGTATTGAAATGTTTCAAGTACAACTCAAATTACTATTTGATCAGGCCACATCTTCTGATTTATTTGCAATTCTTTTTCACCTCTAACATCTTAAGAAATTTTGGAAATGAAAAAAGGTAGAAAATTACATGCTTTTGAAATAAGGATCATGAATCTGTTGTGTGTGTTATAACATAATTTGTCATATTTAAGTAGTTCTTAGATCCCATTTCTTTTGTGGAAAGAAAATTTAGATCGAACTGATAGACCTTTCTCACATTTTATAGTATTGAAAGAGCTATAAATATCTTGAAAAAGACAGCATTGGAAGTATTGGAAACCAAACAGTATATATGGTGTTATTCTCCTATTTTCCCCTACCAATTGAATTGTGCTGAAAGTAGCCGAATAGGAAAAATTTAAGAATAGCTAAAGATTGTAACACAGAAAATATATTTTGCTTTTAAGTTCTCATAGTTCATAAAAGAAACAGTCATTTTACTAGTTGTACCATTACTTTTCTAAATGTTCATACAAATACAACAGGCAAACTATGCTGATCCAGACCAGGAGCTATTTGATATGTGTATGCAGTCCTTGTGTTTTGGTTTGCAACTTTCTGTTGAGGTATTTACTTTCAATTGTTGAATGCCAAGGGCTGGATATTTTGATAAAGGTATCCTAAATTTAAGAAAAATAACAGTGAGCCCCTGAGTAAAATAATACCCGCATGTTTTTTTGTTCAATACCATTTTCGATTAAGTCTGTCTTTGCTTTGCTTTTGGTGCCAAAGTCTGAAGCCATGCTCTAGTTACTAAGACCCCATATGGCATGTTGAAGAATTTTTTTCATCTAAATTGGTTAAAAGGAAAATGGGGTTTATAGACAAACGCTGATATGCAGACTAGGCTGATTCTTTTAGTGCACATGTAATGTATTTGTCAATAGATTTAATTTGAATCGTTGATCCTATACTCTTAGTACAATAGTAAACTAATATCCAAATTGTAACACTTCATTGGATTTGTGCTGATTTGATTGACACAAAACATACTTTATATGAGCCGTCTCGTGGGAAAACCAACAATGTGGTTTCCGAACAGGTCTGACACAAATCAGGCTGTACAAGCAAAGAAAATATCTAGAAGCTTGAAATTTTGGATTTAAGTAGAAGAGGAATTGTACTATCCAAGTAGCGAAAACAAAGGCGCTGATCAGCTTCGCAGTTACTGCGAAGCTGATCTGCGCCTTTGTTTTCGCCTATGCAGATTGTTGGTTTTTCCATGGGGCGGCTCATATTGTTACTAATATTCCTTGTGACAAAAAGGGGGACCACTTTTTGGCTTTTCGACTTAATTTTATGTGAACACAGGTCTTGAAGCCACATGGACTTATGTCAGAGCAAATGCATTCTTACTAAGAAATTGGATGTGCCATAATTTAGAATTGAAAAGATTTTGTAAATAATTGAATTATCGATGTTAATAAACAAATAATAATTAATTCAGCTACTGTCTTGGGATATCATATTTCTATATAAAATATGCCAGTTGTTTTATAGCAAACTTTATTGAATATTTCTTATTAAAGTAAACTATGGATTATTGAAGATGTGGGTGAGCTTTGTTCCTGTAAGATATCTGTTGCTGTTTTTAAGTTGATAGGCTTGTAAGGTCAGTAGAATCAATATTTACTAGATCTTCAGAGTTGTAGATTAAGATTCCATGTATTTCTTTCAAGAAAACAATAATAATAAAAGATAACTTTCTTATACTGGTTTAAGAGAAACATAAACACTGGCTGAAAAATCTTTAAAAACATATAGATTTTCAATAATTTAAGATAAACCCTTACAGTTCATTTTTACAATGCTACAACAAAGTTAAGGCTAAGGTATGAATACTGTTTGGACAACAATTTCAGCAGGTAAGAATTATTCAGTTTAATCAGTTTATTTACTTTTCACTGTTCAATAGATTAATAAGTTATTTAATGATCAAATTTTATTGTAGAGATTTAGGCCCAAGAGAATTATGAATGAGCTGCCACATGGGAAAACCAACAATCTGCATAGGCAAAAGCAAAGGCGCATATCAGCTTCGCAGTAACTGCGAAGCTGATCAGGGCCTTTGTTTTCGCTACACTGATAGTACAATTCCTCTACTTTCTAAAATCAGAATTTCCAGCCTCTAACCATCTTCTGTGACTGTACAGGTCAGTTTGTGTCGGACCTGGTCGGAACCCAAATTGTTGGTTTTCTCTCTCACAGGCTCAAATAATCTATTTACCTACCCATAGCAGGACTGGGTAAACTGTAGGGTATTGACACTGTATTAATTGTGCTGCGACGCGAGAAAACCGGTCTTCGGGATTTCCGACCTGGTCCGACACAAACCAACCTGTACAGTCACAGAAGCAGGCTAGAGGCTTGAAATTTTGGCAATAAGTAGAAGAGATATTGTACTATCCGAGTAGCGAAAACAAAGGCGCTGATCAGCTTCGCAGTTACTGCGAAGCTGGTCTGCGCCTTTGTTTTCGCATAGGCAATAATCCGGTTTTCTCACGATGCGGCTCAATTGAATAATTAAAGCTAGAGTGCCAACCCAGGTCAATCATAATTAAAATTGGAAATGAAAGGATTTTTACTCATATAAGCTTGGCGTCCTTTTTGTGAGACATAGGCAAACAGCATAGCCCAAGATGTGACGCGGCTTAACGAGGCGTCTCATCTGGGGCTATTCTGTTTGCACAAAGAAATTTCATCGAAAAATGTGATAAAAATTAAAAATCACACCTGACGCCCCTAAATATGACAGTAGACTCTCCCAATTGATAATGATGGGAAAATCCATTCGTCAAATATGGGTTAAGTACATTGTATACAGAAAACAACCTGATTTACCACAAGCCTGCACCTCTTTTCAAACTTAGTAATTGGTACATGTAAATAAAAAGTGAATTTGAATCAAATTTTGTTAAAGCTGCATCTTTAACATGTGTAGCTCTCTCACAACTGATCAATGCATAATATTTTTATCTTAAAAAATAAAGTTCAAGTTTGACATTGCTGCATTTCATTTATGTTTTTGCAACAATAGTGTGTAGCAAATGGATCAGAAAAAGACAAGTATTGAGCTAGAATGTTTCAACATTTCTTAGCTTCCCAATCTTCTCATTTTCCAGGTTAACATTGATTACAAAGGCATTCATTTTTTCTGTGACAAGATGTAAGACTTTTGATTACTGTAAATTCTGAACGTGAGAACTTCATTTTTGCTAATATTCATGAAGTTGTCGCTTCGCGAAAATAAAGTTCTCACTGATAAAGAATTACTATAAGTTTCATAGACTGTTCGAGTACTAGATCGGGAATTCAAGAACTCGCTAATAATTCGGAAAGTGAACATTCGTGAAATAAAAGTCACGCCAAAATTTCCGAACTTACAGTATACAGATAAACAATAGAAAAATTGACTGGACAGAAAAGACCTTCAGTGCTATGTCTATTTCAATGAAAAATTGTTGATAATAAGGGAACATCAAGCTTCAACACAAACAAATTAATTAACTATTCTTTTTTTTATGTATTGATTGTATATTTTTCAGATAAGATAAACAATGGCAGCCATGACGTTAGAGCCACGAGATCCAGACATGTCTCACTTCATTGACCAGTACAAGTTTGAAAGACAGATGGCAGAGAGGAGGGACAAGTTTGGAGGAGGAACTGTAAGCAGTATGGGATTGGGGGTCAACATACTGTGTTTCAATGGTCAAATCTTTCTGTTTTTGTTAAATTTGGTTATTTTCACATGGTTGTTGCTAGTGTGACCTGGAGCAGTAAGCGGACACAATATATACATGTATTGCCTGAAATAATTGCTTACAACACCTGAAAATCTAATTAAGGTATGAATATATGAACCTCAGCGCGACAAAATGTACCTTCGGACATTCTGACATTACTAGTAGAAGGCAGCAAAAAGCGAAAAAAATGATGTAATACACGCTTTAGAAATGACACTGTATTGTAATCTCTGAACACTGGGCTACCAAATGAATGAGTTTTAAAACATATTATTTTTCAATATTTGGAGTTACCTGCCCTTGTTTTAGGCAGTAATACACATATTTTTCATATATTTATCGTTAAACGGTTACCATAGCAACGGCATCATCATAAAAATAGACAAATTAATTACGCCAGATTACCTGTAAGGATAGGATGCTTCTATCTTAACAATAGGTTCTGACCAGTGCTTAAACAGTTTGAAGCAAAGCATCAAGTTTTGTAAGCTCTACTTACATGCAGAAATGCATTACGTATTTCAGGACAATGACGTCTGTAGGGTACATATAGTAAATTGGTAATAACTCACAAAATAACTGAAATAATCTGGTCAAATAAAGACTAACAGACTATAGAAACATCATACATTCAAAGTAACTTTGTTTTTCTTACACTCAAAAAATTGTCCGAAGGTACATTTTCTCACGTTGTGGCCCATATATTTGACCATTGAAACCTATTATGTTGCACACCTGGGTAAGGAAGGCTTACAGAAAGCAGCTTTGCATAATCTGCACATAAAGATTAATTAAATTAATTAAATGAGAATCTGAGATTTAGACCAAACAATTGAGCGAATCATGATGGAACTATTAATAAACTGACTTTTATACAATTGTTAGGTGTAAGTCAGTTTTGAAGTAAGCATGTTTGAAACGATGCACAATTTTAACAGAACTACATGTATATGTGACTTATTCTACCAGTCGAGGTCTACATTCAAATGGTCTAAGTATTCAAGAGTTCAGCTCAATTCAATGGCTACCTGCTAACACAAAAAATAAGCCCTGATTAAAAATGTCTACTGGAGAGTTTGCTAAAATTTTAAATTTTTATGTCACTTTTACTTTCGAAACAGGTCACAGTAAGTATATATATCAATCTATGGATGGTGATGTTAGATACTTTTCAACTCTGGAAATTGAGAAGCTATTATGGCTTGTTGTTATAGAAAGCTTTATTCAGCCGGAATACTGATAACTTTTTTTCATTTGTAGTTGGTCATGTAATTTCCAAAAGTAAATATTTTTAAAAGTCAGTACCTGTACATGAAAAAAGTCAGTACCGGTTCATGAATATATCATAGAATTTCTGGTTTAAATGGTCTTGATTTTCTTACTTTATTATTTTATTGCATTAGACTCAGCCATCTTTTGTTGGAGCAGGTATATATATTCATCTCAATATGTGTTTCTTTCACATTTTCACAAAATAATAATAATAATAATTTTAATGTCTTGTTTCTATCTTTATGTTGTATGTAAATATGCACAGCCACATGTATTTTTTTTGTTAATTTCTAAATTTCTTTTTATTACAAATTTATATGAACCAAGGTGTAAGTTAACTGCTCTTTATAATTTTGTACCATAGTAAAGCCTGGTTGTGTTTCATTATTGCAAAAAAAACTCACTGACAGGTTTTCTCATGATGTACCTCATATGTACCACAGAGCTGCCCTCTTTTATTCAAGTTTGGTAAGGTTATAGTCCTTTTGTTCTCTGCATCAAAAGCAACTCCGTAGTGATCAATTGAAACTTAACATGCATTTGTTGAATAATTTACTTACTTTCGTAATAAAGCAGTAGTGGTAGGCAGTGATAATTACATCAAGACATTGTTTTTGTTACTACATTTAAGCCATTGTATGAGAAAATCAAAAGTCTGGGTTTCCGAGCAGGTCTGGCACAAACCAGTCTGTATAGTTACAGAAGCAGATCAGAACCTTGAAATTTCGGATGTAAGAAGAGGGATTGTACTAATTGTACTATCTGTTTAGCGAAAATAAAGGTTCTGATCAGCTGTGCAGTTACTGCACAGCTGATCTGCGTCTTTGTTTTTGCATACGCAGATCGTTGATCTTCTCATGCCGTGGCTCATAAATGTTTCCTGATAACTTTTACCAAGGAAGTTTGTTTTTAAGACAAAATTTCAAACTATAAATTTATCTATTAAGTCTATTTTTTAAGCATTCTTTTGATGAAAAAGCAGTTGATTTTTAGAGTTTTACTTTTAATTAAATTGGAAGTGGTAGCTAAATTTTAATTGGATAAAAAGTCTCCATGGGAAAAGTTGGAAGGGTTTGTATAACTTTATAGATGTAGACACAAAGTGGGTTTAGATTAGTGCCAGCATACAATTCTGGGAGAGTTATTAATGAATTTGAAATACTGTATTCATTAGGATAACCAAATTGAAAATAAAACAAAAGAATTCCCTCATGACTGGATGTGTTACGTGCAAAGAAAGCATTTTCATTCGATAAACTTGTTTTCAAAGAGTAGTTTTGATTACATGACATTTATTAGCAGATGTGTGCAAAAATACGAACTGTAGAACCATTTGGGTAAATTGAATGGTAATGTATTTACTGTCAACATAACCCTGGCAGTTCATTGCCTACTTGTACCTTCATGTCATAAAGAGACAGAATGACCAGGAATGTCATGTCAATAAAAGAGGAATAATGTACAAATGGTTGGGCCGACCTACTGTCAACACAGTCAGTCATATACCATTTCATGCTAAAACCTGCTGTAGACTATAGTATTACGACTGTCATTATACTTGGTTGACAGCAGATTTTTGCTTGTATGGTATGGGACTGACTTGGTTGACAGTACTGGTACTGGCTTCAGATCCCTGAGTTCCATATAGCTGAATATGACATGGCCAAAAAAGTGATTAATAAAGATCATGACATTGTGGAAATCATATTTATTCCTTATTACAAAGTTAATAATTGTTTGTGGCATATTTTAGAGTCTGCCATTGAACAGTGATGGTTATGAGGACAGACAGAGGTTCTTGAAGGAGGAGAGACACAGGGAATGGGCAGAACACCAAGAGAAGGTGAGGGTCATTACAAAACTACTCAGTCAGTGGTAGTGAAAACATTGTAGCTGTGGAGAGTCCATCGCATGCATTACATGTAGCTGTATCCACAAAGAATTTTACATTTATAACTATATGTTTGTTGTAAAAATAAAAAGAAAATAAGCCTTTTCTGTTCTTCAGCAAAATGTGTTTAATTTAAAAACTAAATGACTGAATGTACATTATTAATTGTAATATGGAAGAAATTTTGGATTTAAATTCTTGTATTATAATAGATTATGATTGATTTTAGGGCATAGGTTATAAGCCTACAATAAATCCCTATCCCCATCCCAAGCTGACAAGAGGTCCACAGAATAGAACAGATTATGACATTCAAATCCAAAGAATGACGGACAATTATCAAAATAAATATAATGATGTCTTAGTCAGTGGTGATGCGCAGGTGATGAAATAGGCACAAATTTTGTTTGATACCAAGTGTTGGCTGGTGTCTGGGATCACAAAGTCAAGGCTTTAGGCAGGGGATTTTTGTGACTCTGCCCACATTGCAATATCTCATAAAATTATCTATTACTAGTTGTTCAATCTGTGGGGCCATACCAATATTCTTTGAAGAAGTGCACAGGTTTGAATTTGCATAAAATTACTTAAAATTACTTATTATGAGTTGTTTGGTGTTCAATCTGTGGGGCACACCAATATTCTTTGCAGAAGTGCACTAGTTTGAATTTGCATAAAATTACTAATTATGAATTGTTGGATGTTCAATCTGTGGGGGCATACCAATATTCTTTGCAGAAGTGCAAAGGTTTGAATTTGCATAAAATTACTTATTATGAGTTGTTGGGTGTTCAATCTGTGGGGGCATACCAATATTCTTTGCAGAAGTGCACTATTTTGACTTTGCATAAAATTACTTATTATGAGTTGTTGAGTTTTCAATTTGTGGGGGCATACCAATATTCTTTGCAGAAGTGCAAAGGTTTGAATTTGCATAAAATTACTTATTATGAGTTGTTGGGTGTACAATCTGTGGGGCACACCAATATTCTTTGCAGAAATGCACTATTTTGACTTTGCATAAACTCAACAAAAAAAGTTAAGGAAAATGTGTTCAAGTGCTTATTACAATAAATCTAGCAAAGTTTTAGAAATTCAAACTTCAGAATGGTATAAAGTGACTATTGATCTTTCCAACGAGGCCTTATTTGAACTGATAGCACCTGGAGTTGCCTGGAAAATCATTGTCAAAGTTGACTAGTCGTCAAACCGGTTTTCACAAAATTCCAATATTGTTTGGTTTGAGTAAAAAGTGTCATTGTAGACTCTTGCCTTAAACGCAAAGACTCTGAAGACAACTTTTCTCATGACAACTGACCAGTGCACAAAACAAGATGTTAAGGCATGTCAGCCTGCTTTTTCTGCATCAGCATCAGTTCCTAGATGACAATATCACGCTGCAATGCACCACGACCAACCAACTTTCTTTAATCTGACCAACAATATGCCCAATTTGGTGCTGAGAGATCAGCCTCCGTTACCCAAGAAGCATCACAGCAAGAGCCTGGAGAGTTCTTGGTGACAATATTCCACACCAGACCCTACCAGGCTGTCCCAGAATATGCAACTCTTGGACAATGGGATGCATGTCTGGTGAATGGGTTGCCTAGTCCTTGACAACAATGTGTTTCCGACGTAGGTAATCTTGGGTGATCTTGGGACGATTTTCATCTGGCATTGCCTTCCTGGTACCAACAATGACACTAGTGCTGAAAAGGCTTTACAGCAGGTCTGCTCTCACCTCAGTATGTACACTGTACAGCTTTTCGTGAGAAAATGTGTCTATGGAGGTGCGAATATTGTGTGAAAAAGCGCCAGTGATGACTGATACACAAACCGAACAATAGGGTAATTTTGTGAAAAATGGTGGGACGACCAGACATCTTTGACACCGATTTTCCAAGCTTCTGTAAGGGCTATCGTCTCAAATAAGCCCTCATTTGAAAGATCAAAAGGCATTTTATATTAATATGAAGTTCATACTTCATGAAATATAACGGTTCTTTTGTTACAGGCTCTCAAACACATTTTCCTTAACTTTTTTTGTTGAGTATATTATGAGTTGTTGGGTGTTCAATCTGTGGGGGCACACCAATATTCTTTGCAGAAGTGCACTGGTTTGAATTTGCATAAACAAAACTTAAAATAGCAGAAATAAAACAAAAATGTTAGAAAAAAGTGCCATTCTGGATGGAAAATGTCATTGCTATTTTTCCAAATGACTTCCTTTACAGATTTATCTCTTTTATTGTACATGTCCATTATTGTTTTATCAGTTAAGAGATTTGCACGAGCAAAAACCTCAGGTAAAAATATAACCAATACATTTTTAGATGTCTGATATAATGCTTTAATAACCATGCTTTATAAAACCACTAACACAAAATGTAAGAGCATCAAATGGAATATAATTGTGTTTACAATTAATAGATAAAGATAGACTTGAAAAAGTTGGAAAATCCAAGTGATGTTCAGAGTATAGTTGCATGCTTTCTGACATTCTAACTCTGACAGAAAAAAATAACATTCTCATGCTTTAGAAAATGGCAAAATAACTAAAGTTTTGATCATTGATAACAGTAAGCCAATACTTTTAATGTTCTAACAACTGACTATATACAGTATACACATATATGAACACTAAGCAATTTGAATGGAATAAAAAGGAAAACAGCGACATAGATGATAGAACAATGTATTTTAATCCAATGTATGTTGATACTTGTACTTGTAAATATCACTTTCCTTCATCCTAAATAATATTGCTGGCATCTGTGCTTTTAAGAATGTATTTGTTACTCTATGAGCTTTTAGAGTAATTGAGGTAAATGAACAGTGATTTTAACCCTTGCAACAAGCTAAATGATTTAGTTGTTTCATATGTCTGTTTGATTGAAAAATACAACGGCAAGGTCTACAGCCATATACAAAATTATCAAGTTATCAATTTCACCTTTTTTCTGACTCTACCCACTCCTAGAGTATGTTTCATTACTAATTTTAGAGAGTCATATATACTGGTAGTTGAAATTGTAATCAGTATCTTTCACATTTCAATAAGAATTATGTTTATATATATAGTGTGCTGTAGATAGACTAGCAAGTTTATGTAACCCCTACATAACTCCTATGATGGTAGAAGTTTCAAAATTAGTTGCAAAAGACACTTTTCGTCAGGATAATCATTAATTGAAATAAAACAGTTCTCAAGTGAGCAATGCTGAGTTTAGAAATAAAAATCAGCTGCTTGAAATTATAAAGCAAAGCAGTTTGAGTATGATACAGTTTAAAGTTTTATGCATGTCAAATAACATGTAGAAGTAGCTGCAACAGTTTTATGGTAATGTTTGAATTGTGGATTTGGGTAGTTTGTGTTTTTAAATGTTTGTCAAAGTCTGTGATGTTTTGAAATGTTAGCTTTATGTGATGTTGGTATCTTTAACTAAGGTTGCTATGTTCTTGTGCTAAAATGTTATCTTTGCATGCCTTTGTTTACAACATTTAGGACCCAGTGTACTATAGAATAGGTACCCCAGAGAAAGGACTTCCTCTAGGAAATTATGAACATCAACGTCACGAAATGAATTTAGAAAGACAGCGTGACTATAATAAAATGATGAAGAAGGTATCCTGGTAGTGTTTGATCATGTAGATGCCTGTTTCTATACCCTATAATGCTAATATTAATTTTGCTAATTGTGTGATCACTTAAATTTTGAGGAGCCATTCAGACCAAAGCTTAAAACAGAATGTTTTGATGGTAAAATTTATATGCATTGCAGAACTCAAAATATTAAAAACCAAATCATAAAAAACTCTTGATAGCCACAATGAGTTTGATAATTAAACCTGTTCAAAAACATGTGTTCATCCTTAACACAAGGTTTTCATTACTGTAATTTTTTATGTTTTATGCTTGTGGTGGAATGGCTCTGATAGCTCTTTCTGACCTTTCATCCTCCATTGAAAGCTATCATTTGGTTCACCTACTTTGTCATTAATTTTGATTTTGCTTTCAGAGAACAGCTCCGGAATTGTCACTTTCAGGAAACTAAGTTTATGATTGACCATGGTTTAAGATAGATTTGGTTATTGTTCATTTAATTTTAGCTATAAAATGTTTTAAAACAAGATGCACTGCCAAAAAATGGTTTGCTGTATTTTGCTTTCAGAAATTTCATAATGTCACCTCAATTAGAAACATCATGAAAATATCTAATATGAGTAATATGCATTACGATATTTTTCATCTTCCTCCTATCATGCAAAACTTGTGTAGAAGAGTCACTAGACCCAATTAAACACACTTTATCTGTTATTTTCATTCTAACAACCATGGTCCCACCTCAATAACTAAAGTGGAGTAATGTATCCTAACTGTGGTGTTTTTGCCCCTACCACAAACATAATTTGTATATCCTAAATCATCATATAAGTAACTATGATAGTTATAAAAATATAAAAAAGGCAAATGTTTGAAAGTTTTGTTATACAATTTCTCCAAAACAATATTGATGATATGTTTATGCAGAAACTAATTTTATATATCCATTAACAGTACAAGGAATAAAAACATTTTTTTTTTTATTTTTTATTTTTTATTTCTTTTGTGTTGGCTTTTAGTTTTTAATGCCAAATACACCCTGTTACAAATACTGTTTTCGAAAGTTCTGCACATCAAATCTAAGATATTACATGGCAATTGTTTTATGTAGAGCTCTGTATCATTGCCATATTTTTTCAGTGTATTGCTAGCTTTTTGTTGTCATTTTGAGTGAAATAAATTGTGGTTGTGTATTTTGGTTTAAAATTTTATTTTTGAAGCATCAACTTTATTTACTGGTATCACTGGAACCCGTTGTTACTTTTCTGAATATTTTTCTGTACATGTTAAAGTTGAAATGGAAATAAATGAAGGAAACAAAATTTTGTTTTTAAATGCAAATAAAATAAAGAAAAATAATATTGCTTTGTCGCAAGTATTATTTTGGTATTTTTCACATTTTAATAGGAAAGAAAGTACAATTAGGCAATGATCAGGAAATGGCGCAATCAGAAAGAAATTCCCACTCCGCAAACTGAGGGGTGGGGAAACGTTGCTAAGAAATTATAGTGTTAAGAAATTATATGTAGTATCTTATTTCTTCAAAATGATCGTTTTTAAGACAGGAAAAAAAGTGATTTTGACATTTTTATCATAACATTTATTGAAATTTAGCTGTCCTATTTATTTGTTCTCAATGCTTGTCATAACAACCATCTTACATGAACATTTTTCTTTTGTCAGTTTTAAAACTAATAATTATTTTGGATGCATTTGTAATATTATAGTCCTATTACCTTTGACTATTTCTTCCCACTCATTTGTTTTGGTCACATGGATGTGACTGCACTTTAAAAATGAATCACACCAATCAGCATACATGATATAGAATAAAAAGTATATTTGAGAACCATTTTGGCAAAAAACAATTGAAACAATAAAACTTAACTCAGATGTAGAGCAGAAGAAGAAAAAATAACACAAATTGTGATAGTAATCAAGGCAATTCGTATGAATAGAAAGAGAAAGATGGCCAATTCTCTCCTAGGTCATCAATCTAGCTTAATACTGTCTATCATTGTTGCTGATCCAAACAGAAGTTCGAAAATGTTGCCCATGAATGGGGAAAAAGTAAAAATACTTTTTACAATAGTTTATGGTTAAAACTAACAAAGTAAAGACAAAATGATATACTCATGAGGTTAGATTTTTAAATAAAACATATTTATTGGTTGTAATCAAGATTAAAAGATACAACTGATTCCATAATCTAATGATTTTTCCTGCTGTGGTCATTCACAATTAGATAACGGTCACATTGTCAAAGTTTGACAAGCCGTTTGAATTTCAAAAGAAACAGCTGTGACATTTTTCTTTTGATCACTAAATGTCCTTGAAATCTGTTACATCAAAAAATTCTATTGATTGATGTTTTCTTTTCTATTTTGGTACTATGGTGCACTAAATGCCCATGTCCAGAGAAAAGGAAGAGTATGCCATAATGAATATTTTAATGTTTTATCTTTATAAACATCATTACCATAAGCTGTACTAGAGTCATTCAATTTCGAAGAAGACGGATTATCATCTAGATTTATAATGGAGCATTGCAGGTATTAAATGAAATAAACTGTCCAGTCAAAAATGGTTATTGGCTATTTTGTCTTTTTACGTGACACAGCTCTGTACTAGTATACTGCTGTCTTCCTGGGGTTACCTAGGTCATTTTATACTACAAAGGGTTTACACATCCTTTGAAAGCAGATTTTACTGTTAGGAACAAGATGAAAGGTGGAGAAGGGAGAATTGAAAAAAGTCATTAGATTTCTTTACCAGTTGTAATTTCACAACATGAGAAATCCCCATGACAGCCTCCAGTTGGAATGCTTATTGCTAACACTCAGTGATTAGCACTACACCTGTCTCTTACCAATTCCAATCACACATTTGTCACTCAAATCATTAATTAGATAGATACACTGTTAATAAGAGGCACAATAATCATAAATTAGCTAGTTAATTCTGCATTATATCTTGTTTATGATTGCAAGTTGAATGTGGAAAATGATACAAAATACATGACTAAAGAATATGATACTGCAATGCACATGGATCTGTGACTTTCGTATAGTTTACTACTGCTTTGTAACTTTCATAAATTCCTGTGCATTTATGTCATTGATTACTCAAGATAATGAGCAGGTCATTTTCTTGTTTATTTATTTTTCATAAAATGTTTGTAAGGTTGAGAATAGTAAGCTTAAATATGCTTTTCTTTTACTTACCGATATACATACATGAAAAAGACATTGGAATATTTGGCATATATTCTTAACTTCTTGTTTCATTTCTAGCAACGCAAGATTGAGCAAGAACGGATAGAACAAAGGCGTAGAAATCGGCCACCACCTGCTCAACCTCAGGCCAATCAGATAGATTACAACGAAGCAAGAGAGTTAGCTAATGCTGAAGAAAAAAGAGCATACCAAGATTATCAGGTAATGTTATAGGTTTTAAATCAGTAATTGTCTTGCAGTGATCAGATACAATCACTAATTAATAATGGTTTGGTTTATGTCTCACATATTAATTTTCCAGTTCAGTTTGGTCTGTTCAGTTTGAAAACATGATATATTAAAATGATAAGGGAATCAGATTAATCATAAGGAAATCTGTACAGTGGTCATTTTTTTATTTTGCTTATAATAATATGATTTTGAGTAAAATATTTTCACACTATTATGTTATCACGCTTCATTCATTAATTAAGGGGAAATTTACTGTTCCAATGGAGGGAAGAGCTCACATAAAACCACCAATCAGTTATGAAGAAAACAGAAAAATCTTAGCAGAGGAACGCAAACATGATTATGCCCTTTTCCAAGAGAAGGTACCTCTTCACAACTAGACAGCACAATAGTGTTCAATACCTTCACCGAGTGTCTTTTCAGCTTTCTATATTATTCTTGAAACTTATTTTATAATCATTCATAACCATTTTGGTATTATTTATACACATATAACATAATAGCAAGCTGCATACTAACATTTTAATCTATGCAAAAAGCATAATTTAAATTTAATGTTCAGTACAAACAGATTTGTGCAGCTGGATCCTGTCACTTGGATTTAGTTCAGCTTCATGCTCGTATTACAGTGAATAACCAAATATACTCATTTATCAGGCTTATTGACAATCTACTAACACATTTTTACATGTTTAAAAGGTAAAAGTATGCAGTGATCAGGAAATGGCACAATCAGAAAGAAATTCCCACTGCAAAAACCAGGTGGAGAAAGACTAAATTGACAATCTGGGCCAAAAATTACAATCCTTCCTTAACGTTAAGGAAGATCTTAGTTAAGCTAATAAATTTCAGCATCCAAAAAGACGCATCTAAAATGTACAAAGATCAAACATGTTGATTTTACTAGATCTATATAAATTACATTTTATTTTACACATTTGTATATTTTCGTACAAGCTGTTATTGATTTTAATGTTAAAATATTGAGTCAAAATTTGTCACCTAAACCAAGATGGGCATTAACTTTAAGCAAGAATCGTAATTCTGGGTCCAGGTACTTATTCTAAGGGTACATATCTTAAGCCAAGTGAGCAGCTATCTCACAATAGGTGGCCACTCAGTTTCCCGAACTTAATTAAAATATGGAAACGTGCATAAGTAAAACTTGATATCCACTTTTTAAATGTCAGTCTCTGCTTCTAGATATAATGATGTTGAGCTTTGTTGTATTGTTTGTTTTTTATTCATTCTGTATAAGGTTTATATTACACTGTGTTTGATTGTAGTTTTTTATACTGCCTCTTGATGTACTGTGGAGAATAAGTTTGGGTGTGTTTTCAATATCTCTCACATTTTCTCTCTGTGTTTATCAATAACATGTTACGGTGTGTTTGTCTTAAAATTCCTTTCTATGGATATAATTGGCATGTATTGGAGTTTGTTTGTATTTTCATACTTTTTTCTTGGGGCATGAATGGTGCAATGGTTGATAGAATCTTTTATCTGTCTATTCTCAATTTCTTGTGCTTTAAATTTGTTAAATGTGGGTAATGAATTGTGTATATGAATTCTAACAGCAGGCTCTGTTGACTTAAATACTTCACTTATTACATTAAAAAATGCCTCAATGCTAGAACATGGCTCTTAAATAGTTTCGTAACCTAAAGGGTTAAAAATAAACTATATGGTATGTGACCTGCTTGTACCTTTATATGGTATGTGAAAAATAAATGCAATTTAACAGTCTGATTTTTACTGGAAGTAATAACAAAAAGGATAAACATCTGAAAAGTCTACATTTTTTTTATTTTTATTTGGGAATTTGGCTATGAGATTGGCTTCTTGTGCCTCCAGGTTCACCGCTTAGAAGGCCTTATCTGAACCTGCCTATTAAAAGTGGTTAAGTCAAACCATACATACATAAGCTTTAGTTGTTAACTTTTGTGGTGATATTTAAAATGTATTTCGGATAAAATGACATCCCCATTGTTCAATTGATGTCCCATAAACTGGAGGCAATATCCTGACATGAAAATAGCTGTTGATTTAAAGCAACAAATAAAACAAAAATAAAATCTTCAGAAAACATTTTAATATCTCACTTTTGTAGAAAGCAAAAGAGGAGCGGTACAGAGCTATGAGAGGCCGGCCAATCACACCTCCAGGTGGTGGTCTAGATGTAGGACAGTATGACAGACAGGTGAAAGAAACAAAAGCACAGAAAACAAGAGAATATAGAGATATGTTAGATCAGGTATTAATAGAAAGTCTTAGCTCTTTCAAATTAATTTTGTTTGTTGTTTCACTGGCTTTGGTTTCCTGTCTTATAAAACACTTACGAGGGATTATCAAAAATTATGTGGATTTTTCTTCTAACTTTTGATTATATATTTCGATTCTTCTCAAACTAACAATTCAAATGTTTCTATGTAATATGCAGCAGTCTGCAAAATTTCATCACAATCCCTTCATCTGTTACAAAATTATAACATATGTGAAATGAAAACACCCGCTTTCGCAACCATGGAGCAATCCGATGACGTCAGTGATGTCGAAGCAAAACATCGATTTTGAACCACAAAATGTGCTTTTTTTGGCTACTGATTTTTACGGCTCAGAATATATTGGACATTTGTTTACTGTGTAGACATTTTTAAATAACCAATCTGTATAAAAATATCAATGTATTACCTTGATTTGAGAATAAATTAGAAGTGGGCATATTGATGTTGATTTTCAACGTTTAAACCTTAGAACATTTTAAATGACGAAACGCGATATGAACTTCTCAGATTTATTTGGGTCCTATTTGTACAAAAGTTCATGCAATTTGTAATTCAGTACCAAAAAGGACCTTCAAGTTTTACCTGCAAATGAGAAATGAGGATTTGTTTCAAAGGGGAATAGTATAAAAATGCTGGTTGATCTGTGTTGCCTGAAGTTCAAATGTCACTTAAGCGTGTTGAAAAAGCAAGCATGTAGGCCTAAATAAAACAGAGTAGTTGCACAACTGGTCCATCGTAAATTTTGAGCAAGCATGAAATGTTTTGATATAGATTCATTAAGACTCAAGTGATCTGCAAAATAATTTTGAAGAAAACGCAAAAGCAATGCGATACTGCAATGCCGAGCTTAACATCATTTCTGACACGCTACGTGATGGGGAAGGTGGGTTAAGTAAAACCATCACCAACTGCTTATAAAACATTTTAATGAACCAAACTTTCAGAATATATTGGATTAAAGCAAGTTTATGGTCAGCTGAAATTTGAATATGTTTGCCTGAACCGCTATCAAGTTTTTGATAATCCCTCTTACATAATAGAATGTAACATTTTTATGTTTCAGTTTTTCTCCTGTGTGGTTGATAACCAATTAAAACATCTAATAAACTGTAACATTTATATGTTTAACGTTTTTTCCTGTATGGCCAATTGGCTTCAATTAATAGATGCAAATTTGCATGCTATAAGTATTTTATTTATTGATTGATTGATTTATATCAACATGTATTTATTTATTTTATGGTTTCAATGTAGAAGTATTATCACTAAACTGTTTCTAAATCATGGCTCTGTTATTCATTATTTGTTTGTAGTTTAATTTATGTATTTGGTTAACAATTCTCACTGAACATAAATGGTACCTGTTTTAGCAAACTTCAGAGACGTTAAAACATAGGTACTTCGAGAGATTGGCAGAAACCTCTCCAAATTATGTTAAATACCGGGATGACGAGAGACCCTTAGTGGGTTCTCCGAGGGACATAAATCCTGCACTGTTTGAGGTGAGGGTAGTATCTGCTTGTTAAACTATTGCAGTCTAGAGAACTTTCACAACTTTATTTATTTTCACACCTTCAATCTGCTTTTCCCTTCAAATAGAATTGTGGTTTCTTGAAAATTGTTATTGTGTTTTACAGGAATGTCAGAAGACTTTGCTATATTGATATTTAGTTTGAAAATGGTTGAAGAAACTTAAGCCAAATTAACTCAACATTGTTAAAGAAGTCCTAAATTTGAAACAATGGTGAATTACTGCTTCCCTTGTGCATATTGAAAAAATACTTGAAAGAAAATGGTTTAGGATCAGATAATACAAATATATTTATCTGCATGATTTTTGCTAGTGAAGCGATTATTTTTATTTGTCACACCTTCTTTACAAATGACAGAAAGAGAGTAGAAATATCTATGAAAAAGATGTTATAAATAAACCAGTTCAAAGAAACCCTCAACAACCCCCTGCATCAACTGCCAAAGTCCCAGAAGAAGATCCCTATGTTCAAGATTTTCTAGAGGTTGAGCGACAAAAGATTCGGGAAAGAAAGCAATATGGGGAAGAGTTGAGAAAGGTTTGATGCTCATTGTAATTGCCAGCTGAGCTACTAAAATAAACAATAGTGAGGCTATATAACGTCTTAAAGGAGTCCTGTAGACAGACGGAATAGAATGCAAGAGTAGAATCTTAATTTAAGGGGCAAACAGATAAAACACATTCTTGTATCAACAGCTTTTGAATGGCTTTTTGAATTAATCATTAAAATCACAATTTCACATACTTTGAAGCTATAGTAGGCATAGCTATGCCACTTCATATTGCAATTAATAAACATCTAAATACTTGAAAAACACAAAACCATTAAAAAAACTTTATATATTATAAATGCCCCACTCCACAAATTTTTCACTCATGTCGGGAAAGATATTTAGATATTGAAACATCACAGAATGAATCTCAGGTAAAAGTACTTGTAGTTTTTAGGATTACATTCTCTGAAAAGAATGAAACATTATAAAGCACAGTGGAAACTGTGTTAAAAGGTACAAGTAGGCAACGATCGGGAAAAAGCGCAATCAGAAAGAAATTCCCACTCCAAAAACCGAGGTTGGAAAAACAAAATTGACAATTAGGCTGCGTTCACATAGAAATATACAGTATACGCTATACGGTATTCGCTATACGCTATTCGGTATTCGCTATACGCTATACAGGCACGGCGGTTCACATAGAAGTAGCACGTGCTTTCAGTGTGCTCTTTTCGTGAGTATGAAAAAAAGTTGCGAATTCGGTATTTTCAAAAGATATGAATTCCTTAGAACAAGAATATTATTGTGCTTTGCTTTTACTAGCCGAGAAGGATGAGAAGGCGGCAATACCTAAGACAAACAGACGCATATTGGTTCGACAGCACTTTGAAATGCGGTCTGTGTTGGTCGAATTTAGCACACCATTCCAGAATCTCATGAATTATTTTAGCCATCCCCTCTCATTGAAAACATGGAAACTTTCTGATATGACTGTCATTATTTATCATCAAAAGGTACAAGTAGGCAAAGATCAGGAAAAGGCGCAATCAGAAAAAGATTCCCACTCCAAAAACCGAGGTGGGAAAAAACCAAACTAACAATCAGGTACTTATACCATGAAACATATCGTAAGCCGAATGAGCAGCTATTTTCCCAATAGGTGGCCACTCAGTTACCTTAACTTGACTTAAAATATGATAACATAAGGCGCCAACAGCACAAAAAATTTTTAAACACCAAGACATAAAACAAAAAGAACCACCACAGAAGTATCGACTTGGAACGATCAGTAACACAAAGTTACTGGCGGGCTTACTGGTAAACTGAACCCGTTCTGACGTTATTCATACATTACAATCCATACACTCGCCAACTTGAACCAAGGAACTCCGAGAAATTTGACCTGTGACTTAGACGGCATTGTCCTTTTAAAATCAAATCCTCCAATGACACACACGGGCCCCACCACGTTTGGTAACGATAGGCACCTAAACACCTCGGAGGAGTATGGGGACAACAAGAAAACAAACAAACGTTACTTGAATTAGAGTATTATGAGAAGTTATATAAGTTATTTACGTTGTTTTACATATTCATGAGGATTCAAATATATGACTTTATTGTGTAAAAAATGTTTTTAACTTAGTTTTCTAGCAAAACGCTCTATAACTTGTGTAAATAAAAAATTCAGTTTTCTAGCAAAACGCTCTATAACTTGTGTAAGTAAAAAATCAGACCAGGAAAACCACATATACGCTATACGAAAATCGAACATGTTCGATTCCCACTATACTATACTATACGCACCTATACGCACCTGTACGAACTTTTCGAATAATTTCCTCCTATGTGACCCGGTATAAGGAAATAATAATGATTGATTTCAAGTATTCGCGTGCCCTCAAAAACGTACACCGTATACCCGAATAGTCTACTCCTATGTGACCGCAGCCTTAGGTACTTATACTTAGAAAACATATCATAAGCCGAGTGAGCAGCTATTGCCCAATAAGCAGCCACTCAGTTTCCCGAACTAAAATAAAAATATGAAAACGTACATAAGGCTCAAACAGCACAAAAATGTGACTCCCAAAAATAAAACAAATGGAACCACAACAAAAGTATCGCATTGGAACGATCTGTCTGTAAAATTACTGGGATGCCTAAGATGTTTAGCCTAACATTTGTATTCACTATATCTTTATTCATTGCTGTGTTTTCGTTACAAATACACAGTATTAGAAGTTAATTCTTATTTGGAAAAAATTAATGCCTTAATTCTTTCTG
Source organism: Rugalucina vietnamica (assembly GCA_964017185.1). Lineage (NCBI taxonomy): Eukaryota > Metazoa > Mollusca > Bivalvia > Lucinida > Lucinidae > Rugalucina > Rugalucina vietnamica. The sequence continues at coordinate 61,779,913 of OZ024873.1, forward strand.
CATATAATCATTCTCATTCCCACATGGACTTTGAAATTCTGAAAGAAACATCAAGTACATTAAATGTGATGATTGTTATGATAGATAAATAGAATCCATTATAGGTGTTCAGTGGAGATAGGAAATCCCAACCCTGGGGTCCACCCGTTCCAGTGGGAAACGAGGCTCGTCGAGTTTCCCACTGGAACGGTGGACCCGAGGGTTGGGATTTTCCTTTCTACACTGAACACCAATGATGGATTCTTTTTCTTACATACCCCGTTTAAATTTCTTTTACCAGTAACGTCACCTGGTACCGTGCTTTACCACTAGTGACGCTGTGTATATTTCGGAAATGACGTCAAATGTAAATAAATCGTTGTCACAGTCGATAGAGATGTAGTTTAGATTTGTTTTTATCATAAAACGAGCGTGAATCAAGAATATTCGCTGTGGATTCACGCCAGTTTTGTCTGTTTTTGTTGAACACCTTTGCTGAAAGCAGTTGCTTTGGCTAGAAACGATCGAATTTAGCCTCGTGATTTTCTTATATTCTATTAGAAACGTGACAGCGGTGTAAGATAGATTTTGCTACTTGTTGGAAAATCAGGGAATAAATCGATCTTTTCATGTAAGATATGTAAGAAACACTTTGCATCTGATAATGGTTCATGCATGGCGCAGTTCATGTTAATGTTAATGCAACTGTTTCACCATAAAATGTAACAAATGTACACATTTTATTAAATATAGTTTTTGACATTTGCTGTTTATTGTCAAAAATAACAATTAAATCTTCATTTGTTTTTGCCCAATTTAAGACTGTTTGATGTTCTAATATTTAGTGCTACATTAGTGGCAGCTTTATTATTAGCAGTTGGTTTGTAACATTGATAAATTGCTAGAGTTCCAGAAAAAATATTTAGTCATTTATGCGTAGTATTCATTATATTATTTTATCTTAACTTTTGGTGTACAGTTTTTATATGTTGAATCAAAAGTAGCATCAGTATGAAGAATTAAATGCAATCATTGTTTAATATATGCATTTTATTTATGGCTTCAAAATATAGATTATATTATGCTATAATTATTACTAAACTTGCTTCATTTATTTGTGGCGAATGCTTTAATTCATAATTATTTATGGTATATGCTGCTTTTTACAGCATTGTCAACAAGTTAACTGTTGATGCTCTTGTTGTACCTCAATGTGTATAAAATAATTTTATCAGTTCATGGTATTTATAATTATAGTATTTACTAAAATATTGCATAAACCTTAAAGAATCATATCGTATACCATAGAATTTTAATATATACAAGTAACGTGGATAAGTAATTATGGTACGATCATATATATTATATATATATTCCTATTATTGCCACTTCTGTTACACCTTTTCTGTCCTCAATCAGTTGTTATAGTATTTTGTAGTAGAATAAAGTACATGTAAATGAGAAACACTGCTTTTAAGCACATTTACTTATATGTATATGAAACATTTTATGTATGGATAAATATACTTTTCTCTGTAAATTATTGAAAACAAAACTTTTAAGTGATCTGTGTTTATATTTGTTTAGTGTGTAAGTTTAAATACGCACTTAAACTTTTTCTGCAGTTCTACTTTTTTGCATATCTTCACTTTAATCTTTGTTTGTGTTATTGTCTAACAATGCAGTCATGTTGTAAAGTAATATGCGAAGTTAAAGTCTCTTTTTCAAGGACACAAACAGATGGAAGAAGTTTAAACCCCCATCTCTTTGGTGCGAGTTATTTGCCACTAGGCCATTGTGCTACCCACTTTAATATTGAGATATTTTAATGGAAATTACAATAAGTATATCCTAAGTTAAAAACTACAGCCTTGTCTTATGCTACCCAGTTTAAGCATTGTGTGTCGGTTCCTTAGTCAAAGTTGCAGGTAGATTTAACCATTGACTCTTGTTCCTACCTTGCAGCAACAGAAAGAGCAGCTGTTCTTGAAGGCTCAGCGTGACGATGAGATGTCAGTCCTAGACCGACAGCGTATGGCAGACAGTCAATATGTTGCTGGTAAACCACCTGCTGGTCCATCCTACAAACAAAGTGATGAGGTATTAAAATTGTGTGATATATCAATGTTGTAGTTTGCTAACATTCCGTTTTAACTCTACTCTTGTATGAATAAAAATGGTTTGACGTAGACTGCATAAGAGTGTTTTTTTAAGGTTTTGTCTGGTTAGGGTTCATAATTATTTTCATCAGCAGTTTTGCCTTATGAAAGTGTATGTATAAACACATTTTTATTTAACATGTACGTGTATGTATGTACACATATGACTTGAAGGTAAGTTTATAGAGACAGCATTCTGCAATTGTATGTTTATGTTTACGACATCATTGCTGAGCAAAATGATTTTTTTAAATTTTATTTTGTATCATAATTGCAGGTTAAAGACACGGAGGATTAAATTTTTGAATGATTTTTTTTATATTTATTTGGCGACATAATTATTGATGTCAATGTGAAGGTCGATGAAAGTATAAATAAAGTGTCTGAAATGTACGAATGTGCAGCTGTACTAAACATGGGAAATATGAATGTAATATTAAATGGCACCTCAGAAATTTGCATTGAAATTATCATTCACCATGATTTTGGTTTTCTATTCAGTAGCAGTTATATGATTTTTGGTGAAAGAAGACTTTCCTTATCCTGTAGTCCTGGTATATAAAGGTTCTTCTATGCTTTATTTATGAAGTATGCTTCCTACTTGTATTCCTGTTAAATATCTTCGATTTTCTTATCCACTAGACACGGTAAAATATAAGGTAAACATTAAATATAGTTGTTAGGGCTGTAAGATTATTTTCTGTAAGAATACAGTAACAAGGTAATATAGTCCAATTATCAAATGTTGTTCTATAGCCAAGCAGACAGCCTCAAGGCTACTGGAACGAAGGGCGTCGGGCATATAGTCCTAAGTCAGTACGTTCTGAAGCCCAAAGACGACAACGAGATGATGGTGTACCATTGGTAATGAGACACTTTCTCGCTTATGGAGAAACATTGGACAAGTTACTTGCTTTAGCAGTGTAAACATTTTACTTTTCCCATGCCAAAAAGTAAAAACGATAATGTCTTGTTTGGCATAGTATGCTGAAGTGAGCTGTGTTTATTCGAGAAAATTAAGAAAAAATCGATCATTGTTGATTACTAAAAACGTGTATGTGAAATTATTTTACTAAAAATTGGTAACTGTCCATTTCTTCTCCCATGAAATTAGATAGTTTTCTTTCACGGTTGAGGGGGTCCATATTCCTGTTTTTATCGTATCTTATATTCTGGTATAAGGGAAAGATTAAATACTTCTAGTCACTTCTCTATTTTTCTCACTTGGAGGTTTAAATTACCGATTTCAGAAGAAATATCTATTGGTTCTACACCAGGGTGGCAGTTGTGGTGTTGGTCAAAATTAAATAGTAGTATTATCGATATTAGTTTAATTTTCTACCAATTGTGTATTGTCTAAAATAATGGTAAGATCCTTTGGAACCTTCTTTAGCTTGGTTTTGATAGAGATCAGTCAACTAGATTTTTTTTTTTTTTAAATTTTGCAAGCGTTTTTTTTGCAAGGGCTACTGATGAGGGTTCATTGCCTGAAATTGCGCAATATAGTCCATACTATCTCCCTTTGAATGTTTTATCGCTTCCAAAGGATCAAACCTTTATTTTATTTATTGAGAAATAAATATGTCGCTTAGCGCTTTGAATATGACTAAATATGATTTTTGTCCAAATAACTCACTTTTGAATGTATTTGTTTTCTTGCATTCATAGAAGCAGAATATTTAAAAATAATATCGCTTATTCAATATATTGCTTGCCTTAATTTTTGCATGTATGACAGAAAAGTCAAGCTTCTTCTTTCATTGTCAAATATGGTCATAAAAATATTTGATGTTGCTAATATTTTCATTGCTCAGCAAATTCATATTGTGTTACCATAAGGCAAACAATGAAAAATAATATACTGATTTTGGACATTCGAATTCGATCAAAATAATATACAAGAAAACATGTCACACACATGTTTAATCGACTTAAAAACGTTTTGATTTAAAATTAACAAATTTACATTTCATATGAAAATGGGCTGTACATAGTTTCAGAATGATGTTTTGTTTTACAAACAAATATATGTTTTATGAAAAGTCTGTTTTATTTTTATAAAAGAATATAACTTGCAGAAAAATAAAATAGGAAATAATTACAGTACTTTTATGTGAACATAAGATATAGAGGATCTTACACTCGTGGTCATTTTATATGAAATTTATTAAACGAGCCTTCGGCGAGTTTAATAAATTTCATATGAAATGACCACGAGTGTAAGATTCGTTTTATCATATGCCTTTTAAAATAGGGTTTTATCGCCTTCGAAGTGGACATATTTTCAAAGAAAATTTACATTGTTGTTACGGACGTCGTCAATGACGTTACGTATTCCCGCAAAAGTGTTAATACACGTGTGGTCATACGATTTTTATGACATGATGTTATCCACTGGAAAACAGCGACGTCATATGATAAATGACGATATTATGTTTAACATACTCGCCTAACATAAGTTTTCCATGTTAAAGTCATTATCAAGAAATGAGTTTTAGCAATTCCATTGTGATAGAATATTGCATTAGACGCACTTGCATTTGATTGTTTTTCATGGTGATATAAGTTCAGTTGTGCCATTTCCTTAAACTTTGATTTACCATGAATTGACATTTTAGGGATTATGCTTTGTGGAATCTTTGCATACATGAATGTACATGTTTCAGCTGTTTTGTCTTTTACGTTGACTTAATGATTAAGTTGATGTATATTTTGTAAGCTTGCCGAGGACACATTATCACTGTCTTACGGACGCCCGTCCATTGGGGCCTAAAGAAATAGATGGGCTGGTTGTACCTGCCGACAAAGCTTCTACGCTACTGACTGACCATCTGATTACTGGTAAATCGCTCAGGTTTGAACCTGCCCAGGAAAAGTGGTTCAAGTCAAACCATACATAAGCCGTTTTGGGTTAGTTGGGTGATTATATTTGAAGCACTTTTTGGATGTCTTGTCAACTTTATTTTGGGTAAAAGTCCCATAAAATGGAGGCGACATCCCGACATGACCATAACTGTTGACTGGGACGCTAAACTACAACTCAAACAAATAGACAAACAAAGTTTTTTGCGACTTTTAATCAGTAATTCTACTGATATTATTTAAAATGGCATATATGCATCATTCAGTTTAATATCTTACGTATTCATGATTGTTTCTGTCAACGCCATTGTCATGGGTTGTGCCAAAGATGGGATTACAGTGCCAGTGAGTTATGACACAATTAAACAACATGATGTTTTCATAAGACATAAATAAAGAATGTACAGCAGACATCAGTATTCGGGCACAGATTTACCTTTGTGTATAACTTGAGCAGTATTTATCTTAATTGCATTCATTGAATAAAGAATAGAGAAATAAAAAAAAATAGGAAAAAAAAATACAATTTTAATCCAGTTACATGCAATTATTAAGTAATAGTTTATAGTCTGATTTTCAATTAAACAGATCGCTTCAACTGACTTCTTAAACCCATTGAGTGTATCGTGTGTTGCACATAATCATTAATTATACTGGACTGGTTAACACATGTGAACCCTGTACGAGAATTGTTCACTCTAGCCGTAAATCTACTATCATCTATGACTCTTTATTGTTATTCTTTAAAGCAAAATTGAAGATAAACTGCAGGGTTCGCATGTAGGTTTGAGTTATCCCCGGTTTTCACACATTTCTTTCCACTTGCACCAGGCCTTCCAAACTAACACGCATGCAAGACCCCGAAGTCGAGGAACAGATCAAAGTTACGTACCTAGTTCGCCTGGCGGTCCTGTTAGGGGACAATATAACGACAGCCGTTCGCGACCACCATTATCTGAACTCCGACCACCGAATTCACCACAACGACGAACACCTCCACCTCGTACTCCACCACAACGGCGACGGGAGTTTGACGGCGAAGGTGATCAGTTCAGAATTCAGCCGAGGTCACCACGTCGTAGGTCATCACCACCTCCCAGGACTCCAGTGGGAAGTCAACAGTTCAGGAACCAGAACAGGTCACCCAGACGTAGAACACCCCCTCTACGACCTCCACCAGCCTCTGATCCTGGGCAGTCCGACAAACTCTCAACACACACCTTCGATTCAGACCTCTCACCTCGTCACGCTAGACGGAAAGCTCAGTTTATGGATGAATCACAATATGATAAGATGAGGAAAAATGCCAATGTAGCAAGGCAGGAAGATTACAAACAATTTTTAAAGGAAAAGGTTCGTTTAGATGGTTTGGATGTACCAGTCTTTTTATGTAAGCAGAGATAACACCCAGCATGTTCTTACCTATGCATTAACCCTGCTTTTTCAGAATATTCAGATAAATATAAACCTTCTAATGTCCTTAGTCGTGCTTACTAACCCACTTTACATTGGTTAACCGTTCCTTTAATTGCTTATGCTTATAGCTAGTTTTCAAGTGACATATAATGTGAATGTATTGCATAGGATATTGTGAATGCAGATTTAACATTTAGAAAATAACTTTCTAGTTAATTTCTTTTTAATAATAAATACATTATGTCATAGACTTAATAATTACATATCCTAGTAAAAGTTTGATAGGGATCACTCCCATTTAAATCCCACACAGGAAAATTTTGAATATCTATCCAACTTGTGAACAGATTCGAATTAGGCTTTCACCAACCAACTTCAGATTGAATGGACATCATTTTCGGCCAAAAACTTTTTTAAAAATCTCTATTTCATCACTTTGATATCAACCTTTACACGCAAAGAAGCTTTTTCATGATAAATTGTTTCTTGCAACCAGTGTAAGGGAAATATTTACCCCCTAGGCCCATCCATTTGGTTTTGTGTTACGGCAAATTTAGAGCTGCATATGTTCAGACCAATGTCTTGAAAAAATGAAGAAAGAGATTTTTACCAAACCTTCAACTTTCTTTACACGGATAAATATCCTTCCCATGTATTATTATGTAAGAATTGTGAAAGTATGTTGGTTTAAGTCACCCTGGCAAAATACTGAAAAAGTGATCCTTATCAAACTTTTAGTAGTATATATACTGTTGTATTAAAGTTTACAATATGTGTCTTAACAGTATGCAAACTGTCCATTTTCATATTTGCCGGCAAGTATTTTCTGTTGTAATATCTATCACTAACATTTATTTTACAGATTAACAGTAATGCATGCTGCTCACTGTGGTTTGGGTTAAATGTCGCTCAAATTCATCACCCGCATTTTACCTTACACAACCTTGCAGTACGGGTTACATTTTAAGTTCATATCAAAGTGTTCTCAAAATTCACCCGAATCAATGTATATATTTTTGTTTTTTATCATGTCCATTTTCAAGAGAAGCATGTACGATTTACCACATTTCTAGCCGACCGGTCTTGGTTATTAGTTCTATATGGTAGATTTATTCTCACTGCTATTCTTATGTCATAGTTTTAGTGTTTTGTAGTGTGTATTTACACCCGGTTTTGTCTGGTTTGTTTCTTTTGCAAATGTTTTCAGTTTATGTTTTCCATACTTGTAAAAGAGTTACCAATGAGTCTAGATATATCATCTGGATTAAGATATGGTGTATAGAGGACTCCTAGTCAGACACTCACATTTACTTCTTTCTTTCTTTCTTTTTCTTTCTTTCTGTCTTTCTTTCTTATGAAGAATTTGTTTGTTAGAAATTTTGTTTGTGTATCTTTGAATTACTTGGAAGATTTGCTCAAATTGCTTAAATACGGAAGCAAAACACGTGATCTACATAATTTTACACTGTGTATTTATTATATGTATTTAAAAAAGGAAATCTTAATGTTGAATATGGCTTTGCCACTCATGAAATATATTTTTCTCTTCATCGATGTATTAAAAGTCATATTCAGCTTACATATACTATTTAAGGACTTTGAAAACACATCTGTACATCGATTATCATTTGCTTAAAATATTCTTAAAGTTCGGCTTGTGTATAAATCGATTAAAATAAAAATAAAACTGGGATCCTTCAAGAGCAGTGAGCATATTAAATATTTATACATAAAGACCCATAAAGATTTGTTCGCTGGATTATTTGCTACAGCTGTTTTCACAGACGTCATCAAGACGGAAGAAAACGTATAAAGGGTTTTAACAAACCATCTCTGGTGATAGCTAGCAACTTAAACACAAGAAAAAGCAGTATGTCCTGTATTCAATAAAACAAGTAAATAAGAACTGAGATACTTTAAGAGCAGTGAACACATGAGGAAGGGGATGGGCCATACCGAGGTTTCGACTATTAAAGTCTCGTCAGTGACCCTTTAGATTTGGCAACATGGAGCCAAAGAGAAGTACAAAAAATGCAACTTTCAATAGGGTAGTCGATACAAAGACTAGTATTATCTAAATGGGACCAAATATATTAAACAGTGGTTAGAAAATGAATCTTGACCGATAGTAAATTTCTGATTTCTCAGAATATCCTCGCTGATCTCAAAGGACCAAAAAGAAAATATGACCTGCACTATGGATGATGTATGGAAAGACTTTTTAGGGCCGCCACACGGCACAACACAGCTGCAGTAATAGTAAATAAGAATTAAAACTGAAGACGTTTAAAACTCCCTTAGTATATTTAACTATCCCTTATTATATCAGATAAAACACTTCATTTACAAAATTTGAATCTTTACTAACGTTTTCTTGGTTTCTTCTGATGTAGATAATTATAAGTTAACAACGGTTTTCTTATTAGATGTAGGTTATGTTTGTATGTTGTTGTTGTTGTTTGTTTGTTTGTTTTTTTAGGAACATAAATGGAATGTCTGTAACTTAGGTATTAGCATTTTTGAATATTAGATATTTTGGAATAAACAATTTCAAAATTTTGACTTCAGGAGGAGGGTCGTAGACGTCAGATGTCAAACAGAACTGTAACAAAGGCGGCTCCAGTCGTGAAAGGGCCATATTACAGTTCAGATAACTATGAAACATATCAAGCAGAACTTCGAAGGAAACAAATTGATGATTACAGAGAATATTTGCAAAAGGTTTGTTGAATTTTATTTAAAATTAAAGGGATATTATTTTTTAACTCAATTTTACGTCCCTTTTCAAGGTTATTTCAGCTCATATGAGACGACCAATAAGTAGGTGGGCGAAAACGGGAGAAAACCGAGAAAAAAACACCTGGCACACCCGCAAGCAGAACTTGGCTTGCCTCACATGTGGCCAGAGCGGGACTTGAACCCACACCAGACACAGCGGTGAGATGATCGAGTGATTAAGAAACAGCGCTCTTAACCGCTCGGCCACGGGGGATAATAATTACATAATTATAGAATTATATGCTGGTGTGTTAAACATTGCATCATGTATCAGGTGATGCTATCTTGTATGTTCAAATATTCATTTGAAATCAATCATATTGTCATTTTACCAGGGATCTCCATGGCTTAAAATTGCTGCAGCACGCTTCTAGTGGGTTCATGCACTAGCAATGACAATTTGAAATTCAGACTTTTTCAATTAACATTACCTTTTATGCCTGTCTTTCAGACATATAATTATGATAGTATTATTTTTTCTAAGGAGATGTCTTCTAAAACCATTTGGTCTCAATTATATATATCCGTAAAAATGTATGTTAAGTATAGAGCCTATTACTTACTTATGTTTATGTTAAGTCGGATGTCACCAGACATTTGTATATATATAATTTAAGATACGTAATATGGTTGTAACAACTCAATTTTATATCCCCATGTGAATATACCTGTCTTTTATATGTTAATGTAATGTAAGCTATATAAAACATTTGCAGGCTGACCAAATGCATTTTAGATCCCAATTTTATGTATAGATAACATTGTACACGGTATTTAGCTTTTGCTTGGATTTTTGTTTTCGTTTTATGGTTGCACTACAAATCAACCACAAAGGCTAGGTCGGTAATGTGATATAAGTGTCATTTATTAGAAAAGGCGAGCATTGATCAGGAATTGTTGCAATCTTGTTGTTGCAATCTTGTTCCATAACCAAAATGGGACATGGGCATGCAGAAATATCAAATCAACACGAGACAGATATGAGGCTCTGTTAACAGACACCGACCAGAAATGGAATTCTTCAAGGCTGGAAGTAATTACAGTGTGTCCGTTGGACAGCAGGGGACTTCAATAGAATATTTTTCAGTGGAAACTGTAAATATCTCAAGGCAGGAATACTGTTGATGCTGTATTTTCTCTAGGGGAAAAATATTTTTATATAATTTTGCTGTCATGTTTACAGCTCCGTTTCATAAGTTTAGTACATACCGATTTGTTTCATAAGTGATGGCATAGCAGAACCCGCACTTGAAGTTTGGCAAAATTTTATTGGATGTTTGCAGATTTGAACGGATTTCGCTAAGTCAGTTCTTATACATAGAATTATTCACTGATTGTAACAATCTAGATTTTTTTCGATTAATAAATAGCACTGGATGAAAAGTTCGATTTATACACCTAGGTAAACCCTATGTAAATATGTGTGGATGCCTAAATTTATACATGTTTACCATTCGGTTGTGATCGTTTGCCTTATCTTTGACTATCATTTACAGATCCGAAAATTTGATATTTACCTTTTCAAAACCAGGTATGTTCATGCCGTGGATACCGTATTTACAACCCTATGAACCTACCTCTTAGTCCATGTTCAACTAATGAAATTATTTATCTAAACTTCGGGTATTAAAATAAAAAAGGCATTGCACCATTTCCAGAGGTATTCTCATTTTACTATATACGGAAATTTACAATATGTATACATAAATGGTACACTTCATGTTTGTATAGCTTCGTAAACAGTTGTAGGCACACGGCATTTATAGACATACGAAAGGTTATAGTAAAGATCAAAATGCACACCTGATTTATAGGACGCATGCATTGTAAGAAAGACAGATGTTTGTTAACTTGCATAAACTGAAATTAAACATAATGTGCTTCCATTTTTAACGATGCATGTAAACTTGGAATGCAAATGTTTTATACATAGCCGTAGAAATATTTGACAAATCATAGAATGCATGCACTCGGTGATATATTAGTAAATATGTTAGAATGTATACATTTAACATGGCAGGTAACGTAGGTGAAATGAGCATAAACATAGAATTCGAACGGGTTTACATAGTAGGCTGCATATCTGTTTGGCCGTATGCTTCTTGGTAATCAAATGTTGTTAAATGATATATGCGCATGCTGCTGCGTCATTGTTAAATGTGGTCAAACATCAATATGCATGTGTGTTTGTCTATATGGTGTATACTATATAAATGGCATATGCGTACATATTTACATGGGCTTCTTTAGGGGCGATTCAGTGGGCATATTTTGGACAATGATTCATTTTATTTGTTGGAGGTTCGCTTTAAACAAAGTGAAACGAACATTGGCACACAATTGTGTACAGTAATACCATGACGTGTAGTTCGTCGTCGGTTCCCTTTCTCGGATTTCCTGCGTTTTTGTTTCTTTCTTCAATTCGAAATTGTCTTATTTTCCGCGTTTTGTTTCAATTCATTTTTGACTCATGTTTGAGACATGCGCGGTTTCGTTCAAAATTCGTCTTTGTCAAAAAGAACCCCATCCCCTCTCCGCATTTTAAACAATTACATACAATAGTTACGGGATCAAACTGGGGTTAAATTGATAAAATATAATTTCTCAATAAAAAAATAATTCTTTGCATTGATGAATACGCGAATGCGTAGCGAGCGGATGTAAATGCCGAAAAAAAAATATTTTAATCCATTGTATTCCTCAGCATCGGTTTTCGAATTCATGGCGTTTCAGTTATTTCTGTTGTCGTTTTGAACAGGGTGCATCGGATGATTACTTTCTATAGAGACAGAAGTTGATGTGTCATTCAACAACAAGCAAATAAATATATCAAATACAAAATGAAATTTGCATTGCTATTTTTTTCCCTTTTATATTTTTCGCGAACACATATTTAATTTATTCAGCGTATTTAATATCCGTCCCCGAAATCTTTAAAATATTTGTAATATATGAAAAATCATTCGAAGCTCCACGTTCCAGTGTATTTCTATGAATGACCCAATGAGTGTATGATGCAGACATATTCTTTAATATATATATAGCATATTGGTAATTTGATTAACACATTTGGTACCTGCAGATAGATCAAAGCTTCCGAAAGTATTGCCTAGCCATATGGACAATTAGGATAATCGCAAGTCATTTTGTCGTATTTACAGTGTTGTAAACAATACACAAATGGAATTTTGGCATTTTAATGTGAAAGGCTTAACAGCAGTCACACTATGGCGTATAACCCAAACGCGCACCCGGCGTATGAAAAGGTACAAGTAGGCAAAGATCAGGAAAAGGCGCAATCAGAAAAAAATTACTACTCCAAAAACCGAGGTGGGAAAAAACCAAACTAACAATCAGGTACTTATACCAGGGAAGTGTAAGAGAGGGTGTATGTTACACTTCCCTGCTTATACCATGAAACATATCGTAAGCCGAATGAGCGGAATGAAAAATCTCAACACGCTGAAGATTTTGGACGTATAAAATAAATTTGTTCCTGTTACTCGCTTTAGCAGTCACACAGTGGCGCGTGACTGAGGCGTATGCCGGACTTATAAAAATCTAAAAGTTTTGGAGTACGTTTGTGTTACATCCCAAATACGCTTTGCACGCGCTACAGGCGCGCAGCAAACATTCAGCGCGCGTCTCACACACGCATTGGGCACGCTACTGAAGCATTATATAATAATTTCGGAACGCGCATGTAGTGTACATTGGCGTGCCTCAAACGTGCGGCGAACGCGTTCGAAGCGTATTCAACGCGCCTGTAACGCGCTTGGAACTTATTCGAAACGTATAAGACACACGCCCGGGACGCGCCTGGAGCGCGCAGCGACTTACAGCGACGTATATCAACGTGCACCAAGCGTACACCAAGCGTACAGAATGCGCGTGTAACTCGCTTCTAACGTGTCTCCGACGTGCTCCTGGCGTATGTTGAATTTTACAGTTTTGTCAATACGCCCGTCCCGCGCGTTTGGCTTATACATGTACATGTACGCTAATGTGTGACTGCTGTTTAACAAAATACCATGGTGACAATATTTCTGTTACAACTTGGACTTAAAATCTTAAAAAAAAGTCCATATTTTTTCCTGCGTAATGCATTTTGTATAACAACGAATGGATAAAAGAAAATGTGAAATAAGAGCTAAATATCGACATACTGATAATAATAAGTGTGCAATGTTTCAACACATGCGTCTGTCAAAATGACATGTAGCTATTTCTGAAACTATGGCCAGAAACTTCTTGCTCGCACGAGCATTTACCTCAATGCTATCCGGCCTGTTTGTAGGATTTATCAATGTTGGGATACATCTTTGTCACTGACAGAAAATAAAATGTTACAGGACGCGAAATATGCTGTGCGTTGTTATTTTCAAGACATTAAAATGCATCATTCCTTTTCTATGTAAGAAAATTAGGCTGAATGATGAAAATACGTAAAATGTCGCTTATGCATGCCATAAACGCATACTTGTTAAAAATTTACTATATGTGACAGGGTTGCAAGGAAGCAGACTGAAAACTACATTCTGTTGGAATCTGACACTTGCTATAAAGTTTTTGAAATCTGTCTCTTATGCCTACTTATTCCTTTATGATGCACATTTACATGTTTATTTTTTTCTATTTATATCATTCGGCATCCAGCATTCATCAGACCTTTAATCAAGTTTTCTTCTTCATTTTAATAACTTCATATTCAAATTCAAATTCATTTACAAATGCGCATATACATGTACTTCAAGTTGGCAATGATTTAAACAGTTAGCGTACATGATGTTTTGATTGAGAATAGAGATTTTAAAATGCCGACATACACATGTAGGGTATTTCTATCACTTGATCTGTTTAAGTTCCTTCAGAACAGCTACATACAAATTGCGAGAAGCAAGCAGCAAAATTATTTAGTCTAAGTATTTAAAAAAATCATCTGCGTTGTTACGTATTGCTGAAACTTTTCAGGAATGCTGAACCTAAATATGTATTTTATACAACGGCTTAGGAAAAGATAAATATGTGTACGTGATTGTTCTATGAATAGATGGCGAGTGCCAGCTATTGGCGAAATAATCAGACATACATATACTTTAAACCCACAACCTCTTTATACTTCATACACACTTGACATTAAAACAAAGAGTACACTGTTCAATATGGTAAGCAGAAAGTATGTGATGGAGGCAACGTCCTGACAAGACCATAGCTTTTGACTGGGATGTTAAGCATCAATTCTTGTAGAAAACTCTTGGCGGTATATAAGTGTGTTTTCAATTCTATTCAACGTTTAACAATTTTGCACTATGGAAATCATGCTCATCATTGCTTTGCAGTCTTAACCACAGTCTCAATACCTGGCTCATTTTTGAGCCTCATGAGATAATTGGTAGAAGTTAATAATCTCAGCAGGGATATCCATATTATTGCCTTACAATGTGGTCACTAATTAGGACCATTTGGGATGGATATTGAGCCATAGTATTTGTGATAAATAAGCTTGATGTACTATTTAGAATAAGGAACGGAGCTGAAACAATCTGCTCATTTTTGTAGCATTTAAAGAACCTAATAATTATGCATTGAAATTTCTTAATTCCTTATTTTTGACTTTTTATACATAAAAGGTTGGTTGATCAGAAGAATTATTTGATAAAAATGTATCTTTTGAAAGCCATGGCTTATGCGTTTGCATGGTTTTGCTAAACCACCACTTTTCCTGGGCATGCCCATTCATGGTTATATGGCCAGTTAGGGCACGAGACTGTACTAGACTTTTAGTGATCATAATTAGTGGGATCAACAACAATGTGGTTTCCGAACAGGTCCGACACAAATCAGGCTGAACAATCACAGAAGCAGGCTAGAAGCTTGAAATTTCGGATTTTTAAAAGAAGAAGAGGAAGTGTACTTTCCGTGTAGCGAAAACAGCGAAAAAGGCGCTGGTCAGCTTCGCGGTTACCACGAAGCTGATCTGCCTCCTTTTTTTCGCATATGTAGATTGTTTGTTTTCCCATGAGGCGGCTCAATTATGAAGACCACCATGATTACGATAACATAAATTGTAGGATCGTCTCACAGTAGGGGTTCTATAGTGCACGTACAAAACCCGCTATAATTATATAGATTAAAAGCATGTTATTCTGATGCTATACACTGAGCTACAGAGGAAACTTTTGTTTCGTTTGGCACACTGACATTCACATATTTGGCGCATCTGAGTTTATTTGGTCAAAACGTTTCTTTTGAAATATATATCTACTGATTCCTGTTCCAATTATGTTTCGTTCATGTGTAGCGTCTAATGGGATTCCGGTAGTTCAAGAAAATATTCAGGCAACATGCTCTTTTTTTAAATTGGAAGGTGATGCTTAATCTGTGTACACATCACTGGAATAGTACGAAAATTGTTTTGAGCTGTCGACGAATTGTATAATCCTTGCATTGTTCATTGTCACCTCCCCGTGACCGACTGAATCCCGTTTTAACTGTTTAGATAACGGAACACGGAACCATATGACCTTTGCCACAACATGTTTACAAAATGGCATTATATATCTTATAGATAACACGAAACAAAATTTGTAAACGGTCACTATAGCAAATTCTCCAGTTTGACAAAGATCGGGACTATTTAGAGATATTAAGTCCACATTTCTTCATATCATATATAGTCAACAAAAGTTTGTATACGGCGGTGCAACACGATAAAAGTCCGTGTAAATTGAAAAGGAGCTTCGACGGGTTCACATCAGGAAAACATGTCCGTGAGACAAAAAACATCTATACCACAGTTTTGTATAGCAAAACTGAGGCATGCAGGGGTATACCTATTTTCCTTATTTTTGCTCCAAACCATAGATTGTGGGTACTCGTTAGAACCGCCTGAGGCGGTTCTAACGTGTACCCACAATCCATATTTTGAGCAATAATAAGAAAAATATTAAAATTATCAGCTGAAAATATTCAAGTTTTAAAGCTCAAAATACCTCTGTATATTGCATGGACATGTTTGGGAATGCATACCTAAATCCTACAACCATTTCATAATTCAAGCGCGAGTTACATGAGGCAAATGCAGTTATTTAGCGCTTTGTGACTATTTACGATGCATGCAACGGTATTTCACAAAAACGTTCACGAGCGCTGCGTAAAGTCCTAGGAGATATGTAATTTACCTCTCGGAAAGCAGCCTATCGTTGCTAAGGAACTAGGAAAATAAAAATGTCGTCAATGAGCTTAAGATTTTTCTCACTGTTGAAACCCGTTATGCAAGACAATTTCACAGTAAAACGTTACAAAAGGAATATGAAAATATTCACGTTTTTATTCACGTTTTCGGTATTGTCGATAGACACTTTCATTTAAAAAGCGCTTTAAACGCCACGAACCGTTGCATAGACGACAAAGAGTTCGCGTTATGCAACTCACACTTGTATACTCATGTACATTAATTCAGCATATCAAACTATCTTTCAAAACTATCTTTCAATTTATCTACCGTACTTGTGTATAGAGCAAGTGAGAGTTCACCAAAGTCGGGGACAAAATTACATGTAAATGTATTTAAGGCCTCGTCACACATAAGCGAAAATAGAATCCATCGATTTATTGCAAAAATTATTTCTTGATTGTTTGATTTGTTGCTTTACGTACCTTTCAACCGTAAACGTTCCGGCATGATCATAGCTGTTGTATGGCAGATAAGGCAATATAGCAAACGAACAAAAGCTAGTTTTCTCAATTAAACGCAAGTCTACGTCGAGAGAATTTCGCTTAGTATGTGACGAGGCCTTAAAATACTTTTTAAGGGGTGTTTATTTATTTATCATGTTGTTGTTTGGCTCATTATGTGTTTGTCTCTTCCATTCAACTATTGGTGATCATATATATATATAAGAATCTCAAATGAATATATAAATTATCCTATTTTGGTTTTAATTTAAAAATCCAAGCGACGTCATTAAATTTAAAATGCTATGGCGGACCAAAGTAAGAATCAAAGCCACTGTTGAACCGCAATTTTGAACGCAATTCAGTTGGTTATAGCCCTTGCACACTTTACCAGTCTTGAGGTATTTTTTGGGATTGGTCATCCCGATGGGTCTCCAGAGTACATTTATCGTAAAATAGCATATACGAGTATCCTGAGGAAAAGGTTTAGTTAGTAGCTTTGACCAGCCCGGTTTCTATAATCCCAGCCGCTTGCCTTCGATGTTCCCCGTCATTAAATTTGCGAAGTCAGTCTATTTCTAATTCTGGAAAGAAGTCCTGTTTATTGGCAACCTCTACGTTAACCTTTTGTTTGTGTATTCAATGAAGCAAAAATAATTTATGTAGTTTTCTTGGCTTCGAAGAGAATCGATTAAATCCTTGGTGGCTTATTAGCATTTTTGACTAAAAAGGACTATAATTTTAGATTTCGCAAAAACGTAAGAAAATCTAAATCTAACTCGATGTAATTTCCCGCCTTTTACCTAATACAATGCACAACATGTTGTATAAATTATAAACAGCCGTTACGGCTCCGCATTCAGAGATAATGTTCCAACCAGACACCAGCTGTGCTAATTAGAAGAGTTCCTCAACACTACTCGCTTAAAATTATCAACGACAAACTGAAGCAGGCGAGACTGCAGTTTAATACATCGAGCTACAGTGAGATCGGCCTTGAAAAATCACACAGATATTCAACTGAAATGAGGCTTCAAATTTGCATGTATGTGGTCGTGAGTTTTTCCAAGGCTTGGAATACACCATCTAAAACATGTAGCATTGATGTCATGGCCAATCTCAGTTTGCTTTTGCCATTCAATGATTCCTGAGGAGCATTTATTTTATACGAGTCTCTGTTCTGGAAGGGGTATCTGTTGATATGAGCTTTTCATATCGACAGAAACCATATGCACTCGTCCGTCATTGTTGAGTCGTGAGTCTTTGTAGTGTCACTACCACTACATGTATCACACCAAGCGACCAAGACGATGCGGCTAAAATGAATGACCATTTGACTACGACGCCAATTTCGCATTAATGATATTAAGCATTCATAATATCAAATTAATACAGGCCTGTATTTTAATTCTTATAACTTGCATATGTTCTTGCCTACGTTACGAAAATAGTATGAAATACAGACAATCAAAGACAATTGCGTTTTTTGTTGTTTTACTTTTTGAGCACGTCCGTAGAGTATCTTGAACGCCTGCATGATCATTACACAGATGCATTTCGTTTTTCACTACGCCTGCATAGCTGTATAAATATCAGCATGAAATGCATGCAGTTTTACAGAGGTGTTTTCATTGAAATAAACCAGGCACAAGCATTTAATTGACTTTGTGCATACGCTATTTATCTAGATCCCCAAACCAAGACTTTGATGCATAAAAACAATCTACGTAAATGATCAAGTAAATTTTAGCATTTTCTGTCATAGTTTAGCCTCAGTAAACATGCATGCATAAATGAGCTATATGCGCATATGTAGCCGTAAGTTGGCACTGTCTGTTAAAGATTTGGCCAACATTTCACCATGTTTAGAGCATAAAAATTCAGATATATAAATACGGTATCCACGTTATGCACTGATCCTGGGTAAATGTTCAGCTAAATGCATATATGAAACAATGTTTGCCCAACTATGTGAGATTCAGGAAATTTCAATACAAAATGCATACATGTTTACCAACACGATAAATATTGAACATACATTTACCAGAGATTTATTCATCGTATAAAAGTCATTAAACACATGTGATATGCACTATCTAATTATGCGGTATGTAAAGTGGTATTTCATATAGCTTCAGAATTTATCACATATTTACGTACGCCAACAAATTTCGGTAAAATTACCTTTTCATGCAGTGTAGATTATAACACATAAAATATGGTAAACGAAATTACATAACTTATGTGACACAAATATCAATGTTAACATTGATTTCTCACGAAAGCTTGAACTAAAAATTTATCATTCCAATAAAATGACAGAGCGTCCAGGAGACTACTTCTTTATAATATTTGGTCTACCCTACGTACAGTCCCTCGAGGTTATTGAAGCTTGAAATCTTGCATCCTACTAGACTGTCTTACCTTGTTTGAACTGTCATTTCGCCATTTTGTGACCCAGTACCTTTTCTAGCGGCTTTCTTGGATCAAATATTTATATTCAACTGTTTGACCAGTGTTATTTGTAAAACAAACGGTTGTATGTGTAATTATGTATCAAACGCTGACTGATTGTATAATTTGGTGTACCATGGCTATTTTGGTGCCATATTTCAAGCTTCAATAAACTTGAATATACCGGTACACAGGGTAGACCAAATATTATGTAAGGTGTAGTATGCCGGGTGATATGCCAATTTGACGATATAATCTGTTTTTTGGTTAAACCTTTCTTGAAGTGTATGAAATCAATGTTAAAGTTGATATTTGTATCTCTGAAGTTATGATATTTTGCCTGTCGTTTTAATGTGTTATTATTGATAAATCAATCAATTAAAATCTAAAATGTTACAATCAGTAAATAGTTTTTTGTATTAAATTTGACATAACGAAATCCATTCAAATCTGCAAACACCCAATAAAATTTGGCCAGGCTATAAGTTCTGGTACTGCTATGCCATTACTTATGAAACAAATCGCTATGTACTAAACTTTTTAAACGGAGCTGTACATGCATAATGTTTTAATGACATATCGAACTTATTGTTGCTAAAATGTTATTTACATTCGTAAATATTGATATGTTCACCATTATCTTTTAAACTAGTTTCGACTTTGTAATTGTTATATAATGTATTATGTCGTTTGTATTTTGATGTACACAAATAGAATTACCAACCACCACCCGGCGCTGAAGGGCTACCTTTAGAACAGTCACGGTACGAGCCCAAGCGGCTTGCAATGGAGGCCGAACGTAACGTGGAATATAATGAACACATTCAAAAGGTATTGATGCACAATGCAATACGGTAAATGATAGATAAGCCAGCCTTACCCTGTTGCAATAGCGTTAACACATATTTAAGAGGAGATTTGTATCATACCAAACTAAATGTCTTATCACCAAAACATTATTATTTAAAATCACTTTTGATATGATTGAATGATGTTTAATGTACTGATTGTTCATATCTTAGTATCTAGAAAAGAGCATACTTGTTTCTGAAATAGTAAGTGTTTATGTGTGATGGTGGCTGGTTAAGCCGTAAGTACCCCTAAAATATTTATTGCAAGTATAGCAAAGTATTTCTGACATTTTGAAAAATGAATCGCCCTCTCTCATTTAAAACACTTTTTTAACAGAATACTTTATATGCATTTTAAGATAAAGCCAGCTTGGCCGCCACCAAATGAGGTAACATACCCATACATCCCCTAGTTATAGTATATCTTGAACTAACATTCAATCCTGAGTTTCATAACTATTCTATACCAATGCACATTAAGGATTTTGATGTTTAACTCTTTAGTCACTATTGAAATAAGTCTTGACTCTGTATCATATTAATATATGCCAATATTCCCGCCATTTACATGATACATTTTCACTGATTGACGCCATATACCTTATCCAAACAAGACCTGATCATGTGTTTGTTGATGTTAAAATCGTATTCGTTTGAGATTATATATTAACCACCTATCCATTCCAAAGGTAAAAGTAGGCAATGGCCAGGATGTATATTCTGATGCAGTCAGAAAGAAATTCTCACTCGAAAAACTGAGTCCGGAAAAAAAAATCAGGTACTTATACTAAGAAAACATATCGTAAGCCGAGTGAGCAGTTATTTCTGCATAGGCTGTCACTTAGTTACCCAAACTGAAAACGTACATAAGATGCAAACAGCACAAACATTCAACGCCAAAACATAAAACAGTTTTATCAGAACCACTACAGAACCAAACCTTCATGTCCACGAATAGGTTAAGTTATTACACTTCTTGAGATAAAATTAATGGTCAATTCTTCAAGCCTGGCATTTCTTTGAACATTAATTTTAATTTAATTGGAAATAAAAGGAAGAATGTGAATAACAATGACCAGACATAAAAATTTGTGCATGAAGCCCAAGGGGGAAACATATTTGTGTGATATAAATAAAAGAAAATATTTTTATCTTTAATTGCAAACAGATAAACTGCAATTTTTCCCGCAATAGTAGTCAATTATAGTAACACTTAAGCCTAATGATTTAAAATAATTCTTTAATTTGAAAACATTACATGTAAGTACACTGATTATTATGATATTTTACCAGGGTTCAAAGGAGCAGGAGAAAGATACAGGGCCTCAAGGGTTACCCTTAGACCCTAAACTTTCTAAGGAGAAGGCTAAATGGCTTGAAAAACAAAGGAATAGAGAATATAATGATTTTCTAATGAAGGTATATGGAAAGTCTTTTTTAACGGTTATACTATTATTTATATATGGATTGATAATTTGATGACGATATTTGTGTTTGTTTTATTTATTTTGTTAGATTTACAGATGCTCTACTGCATCGGAATTAAGTATTTAAGATACAGAGAACAGCACGATACAAGAAATTATATATACAAGCTGAATTAGCGTACAAAAATTGGTCGTGCCACGACCGGAAATCGAACCACGGGCCTCCTACATTCTGGACAGACGTGCTAACCATTACACAACCGCAGTCTTTCGATTCTGTACACCATTTATAGCATCTATAAACCTTTGACGTCATTTGCACTATTTATATACAATTAAAATGGCCGCCGTCCGTAGATTATAAAAAGAGTCTAAAATGATAGGGTCGCCTATGGCGATTAATAATAGGCCGCTAAATATCACAGTTGCATTAAATTTATTCTTTCTGTTTATTTCATACTATTATTGACAGGCTAAAGACATTCTGCTATTGTCTTAATATCAAATAAAATAAAGTATTGACTTGCTTCTATATGAAAGAATTTTAATGCTGCTAAATGACATCCTTTGAAAAATGAAAATAAACATGACTGTAAAGAATAAATAAACTAATCAAGCTGCAATTATATGACTAAGATATGTCATAAAGTAAAAGGCAGTTGCGTTTAGAATAAGGTCATTGCTATTTATAACAGCGTGAATCCTTTTCATAATGGTATCATTCTAAATTTGAATTTCATTTCTACAGATTAACTTTCTCTTAGTCCTTTCTTCCCATTTAGATGTCCAAACTGTTTTTCTTCAGGAACAAGAGACAAGAAATATAAGCAGTTATCTGGACATTCCGAACCCATTTTTACCGCCCCCACATCACAATCCACACATCCCCGAACCGTACCAAACAAACACCCACATTTACAAACAGTCTATGAAGGCTCCATATCCCAAGGCTGCCTCTGCCCCAGCCCAGACTGACATTCCAGATACACCAAATAAACTCTCACTACCTGTCGGACAATATGACGATATTCGACCGTTTCTTGTGAAGCGGAGAAACAAGGAGTATAATGAGTATAAGGATCAGGTATTTTTATTTCACTTGATAGGTGGTTTA
Organism: Rugalucina vietnamica; assembly: GCA_964017185.1. Taxonomy (NCBI): domain Eukaryota; kingdom Metazoa; phylum Mollusca; class Bivalvia; order Lucinida; family Lucinidae; genus Rugalucina; species Rugalucina vietnamica. Next base: position 61,802,630 of record OZ024873.1, read on the forward strand.
TGGTGCATTCCAGAAAGTAGATTAAGGTGGTGGATTGTTAATTTAGAGGGATCCGGTAGAGTATTGAAAAGGAGGTAATATCTGAATCAATTATTCCTTAATTACGTTTATTATACTATCTGTAGATACATGACTTATCAATGTTAATTAGTCCTTTAGGTTGCCCTTAATGTCCACTCCCTTTTGGTGAAATTGATGTAATGGTAAAATAGTTCCAAATCATTTTCTGTTGATGTATATTCGCTTTTTTATAACCACAAACTTGCTAGTTTTAAAGTATCAGTATAATTGTTTCTTCGTCTGATTTTGAATTAGTTTTGTTTGTATGTGGTGGTTTGGCGTGTTATTGGACACGGATTTTGAATGTAATCATATTTGGGTTCTTTTGGGTGTCTTGTGGTGTCTGGCATTTTGAATGGAGTTATGTTTGATTTTCTGGTTTCATCTGGTTGTCGGGCATTGTGCTGTGTCATGGTGATTAAGACAATACGGTTTTATCAAGTAAATAGGGCAGCATGATTCGGATCACATGAATATTCCATGTGATATCTTATAGCATTAATGTATGCTGTGTTTGGAAGGTTATCGGTATCGGTATCATAAACTTCGAAAAACCTTTTCTAAATTTTATCGTAGACACTATGAATTGATTTCCAAATATAATGTTGGGTTAAAGACACTTTTAAGTGAGGGCCTTTCGGAACCTGAATTTTATGGTGACTTGGTTTACAAATTAAAGAAACTTAAAGGAATAAATGATTTTTCTCTTCAGTTCGGAAAAATCATATCACGTTACAGACGTATAGGTTATAACTTGAATGTTATGCGACAGTCTGCATGCTTAGTTTTTAACCCAATCATGGTTGATAACTATGCTGCCTTCTTTAATTGCACGCCGGTGGGTCGGGCGTCAGACTCTATGATGGCCCCGACTTAAAGCTATTCATTTTAGTTGGTTGGGGCCGGAGCTTCTTGTCTGTTGCTTGGCCCACCGGGGTCCAACTGGTGTTTTTCTTTTGCTCCGGAGTTAGTAGGTTATTCGGCGCCCAGGGATCTCCATCGTCGGGCAGCTTACTCAATCTGTGAGTCCTGGTTTTTGATTCATCAGGATGTTTATCATGATTTATTTGTTTGTTCTTGATGATTCATTGACTAGTTAGAGATTCACCACGAGGACCGAAGAACTAACTAAATGTTGTGAACCACTGCAGAAGCTGAGGGTGAGGTTAGGTACCTGTAAAACCGGTTTAAGCCCGCCAGTAACTTTGTGTTACTGATCGTTCCAAGTCGATACTTCTGTAGTGGTTCTTTTTGTTTTATGTCTTGGTGTTTAAAAAATTTTTTGTGCTGTTGGCGCCTTATGTATGTTTTCATATTTTTAGTTAAGTTAAGGTAACTGAGTGGCCACCTATTGGGAAAATAGCTGCTCATTCGGCTTACGATATGTTTCATGGTATGAGTACCTGATTGTTAGTTTGGTTTTTTCCCACCTCGGTTTTTGGAGTGGGGGTCTTTTTCTGATTGCGCCTTTTCCTGATCTTTGCCTACTTGTACCTTTTTATATCAGAGTTCTTGTGGTTGTGCCGTGTGGCGGCCCTAAAAAGTCTCCCCGTACATCCATTTAATGCTCTTATTTTTCCAATCCTCAGGGATTGCTTGCAATCAGTTTGTATTTTCCTATCTCTAACTACCACAACTCTTCGATACCGTATTGAAGGTCATTAGTTGACCGTCACTCTTATCTCGTTGTATAAGCGATTCTTACGTTTCTATCCATGGACTTGTATTAGACATGGACCTGAGATGTGGGTTTCGGTTATACCTTTTTTCTTTCATTCGAAAGATTTTGCATTACGATTAAGTGCATTATTTATTCTATAACCGGTATGAGTGTCGCGCTCCTTTTGGCAGTATCAACACAATACTCCCAACTATGACTATCACAAAAAGATTAGGAATTACATTAACTCCCCTTAGGTTGCATGCCGCGTCTACTGTACGGATTCCTCATTCAACTAACAATTTTCAAAATTTATTACCTACTGTTAGGGTGACACCTCTTAATTTATTTTCGGCATCTACTGTTAGTCTACACGGAGCTTCTAATTCTAATATGTTTCGTAATAATCTTCAGATTAGGTTATCTCCACTCAAATCACCAATTTTACGTAAATATATTAATCCGTTCAAGAGACCTGGAATGTACCCTAGTATTTCTAAGTGCAATGCCAAGAAGTGCAACTGTTGCAATCATTTATGCTCTAAGACTACTATCACTTCATCTGTGAATGGTAGGACATTTTCAGTGGTTAATGATTCTGATTTAGACTGAAAATCAATGGATCTTGTATATGTTCTTACTTGAAATACAAACAATTGTAGGATGCAATATGTTGGACAAACTTGTCGAACTTTGCAAAAACGATTTGGTGAGCACTATCGTAGAATCAGAAAGCCCAAAAATTATGATACCTTTCTGTACCAGCATTTTAAGCGCACTGGTCATTCTCCCAATGATGTTAAAGTTCAACCAGTGGAGAAAATCTCATATGATGAAAATTCTTCAGTTAGATTCAAAAATATTAAACGATTTGAAACTGAACTTAAATGGATAAAATTACTGCAAACACCCTTTCCACTGGGATTTAACGACAACATTTACCATGAAGGCAATATTTCCAAAATGCCCGATTTTGATGTACTTACACTTTCAGAGTCTCGTAAACGTAAATCTAGATCTCATGGTATACGGAAAAGGGGTAATGACAAACGTAAACGGTGCGCTGCATTGAAATTGAACATTTCCCTTAATGATTTAGCTGTTAAACTAAGGATTCACGGTCGACATCCAATGCTGTCTTATCTTAGTTCTCTACCTATTGCTGCATTACGTTCCCTGGACACAGAGGCTAATAGATTTTACGATAGAAATCATCAAATGTATGACGCTGCACTGTTAACAAGATGTTATACTCAGCATGCTCTTCGTCCATTTATCGATTCCGAATCTAATCACATTAGAAGTTTTATTAAAATTCCTTTCATCAATAAAGGAATTGACTTTATTGATTTACCAAGCATATTCCAGGATAAATCAGTGATACAGTCTATACCTACCTACTTCCAAAATTCAGAACCTCCTATTATTTGTTACAAATATAACAAACCAATCAGAAATACTATTTTTAATTTCAATAAACTTGTTTCTGATCTTGATATCCATGCTAATACTCCTAAGGCTTGAGATTGTAAAGATTCAAAATATGTTTATCAACCAGCTGGACATATAGTTACTGGAAATTTAAAAATAATTTCGGATTCTAGAATTCGCAAAATTGTTTCTAAAGGTCCGAAATATAGATTCCCTTCCTACATTAATTTCGACAAATGTAGAGAGGAGATTGCATCTGCATTAAATGATTTCGGTAATCGATGGTGTAAACGAGAGGGTGTTGAGGATAATGCTCTTAAAGAATGGAAAAGAAGTATCTTCACTATCGTGGATAAACGTATTAAGTTTTATTCACAAAATACTAATCTTTTACCTCCTAAACCCAAATCGTCATTTAGGCATTTGAAGCAGGGTATCCAAGAATTTCATAGAAAGTATGTCTTGGTTCCGGCAGATAAAGCCGCAAACAATGTTGTTGTCGTTTGTAGACTTCACTACGTTAACACCTTAAAACAGGAGCTTGATGGTACCAGGGCTTATCTGGAGACAGATACTGATGAGGTGTCTGTAGTAAATGCCCACTTAAACGATTTACCTGTTAAGTTTTCTGTTTGTGTCAATGAAGGCCAAGACAAACTTCCTACGATGTATTGGTTACCTAAGCTTCACAAAAGACCATACAAAGCTAGATTTATTGCAAATTCTAGCTCTTGTACTACCACTGAACTTTCTAAATTATTAACTTCTTGTCTTACTGCTATCAAATCTCATGTTATAAGATACTGTGAGACAGTGTATGAAACTTCAAATAAAAATTGGTTTTGGTCAATAAAAAATTCTGGTGAGGTGCTCAGTAAATTGAAGTGTAGAGGGTTCCGTGCGACAAGCTTGTCCACATATGATTTTTCTACTCTGTATACAACATTACCACATAATCTAATTAAAGAAAAACTTCTGGATTTGATAGAGTGGACCTTCAAAAGGGCATTAAAAAACTATGGTTCACTTTATTTGGCATGTAATGACAGAAAGGCTTTTTTCACTTCCTCTGACCAAAGTCGGTATACCCTTTGGTCATGTCAGAATGTGTGCGACGCCTTATCCTATCTCCTTGATAATATTTATATTAGATTTGGGACCAAGTTATACAGACAAATTGTTGGAATTCCGATGGGTACAAATTGCGCACCTCTCGTAGCTGATTTATTTTTATACTGCTACGAAAGAGATTTCATGGATTCTCTTAACCATGATAATCAAGCTGATGTTATCGAGGCTTTTAATTCCACATCTAGGTACCTCGATGACCTTTTGAACATTGACAACCCTTATTTTGAAGGTATGGTCAATCAAATTTATCCACCTGAACTTCAGTTGAACAAAGCTAATATCTCAGATACCGAAGCCCCCTTTTTAGATCTACATCTTTCTGTTGCAAATGGATTTGTTTCTTCTAAAATTTATGATAAGCGCGATGACTTTGATTTTGATATAGTAAATTTTCCTTTTTTGGATGGTGACGTTCCTCGTCGTGCTTCTTATGGTGTATACATTTCGCAACTTATTAGGTTTGCTAGAGTCTGCAATCATGTTACAGACTTCAACGCTCGAAATAAATGTTTAACGGCAAAACTTCTCCAACAGGGCTATCGGTATCATAAACTTCGAAAAACCTTTTCTAAATTTTATCGTAGACACTATGAATTGATTTCCAAATATAATGTTGGGTTAAAGACACTTTTAAGTGAGGGCCTTTCGGAACCTGAATTTTATGGTGACTTGGTTTACAAATTAAAGAAACTTAAAGGAATAAATGATTTTTCTCTTCAGTTCGGAAAAATCATATCACGTTACAGACGTATAGGTTATAACTTGAATGTTATGCGACAGTCTGCATGCTTAGTTTTTAACCCAATCATGGTTGATAACTATGCTGCCTTCTTTAATTGCACGCCGGTGGGTCGGGCGTCAGACTCTATGATGGCCCCGACTTAAAGCTATTCATTTTAGTTGGTTGGGGCCGGAGCTTCTTGTCTGTTGCTTGGCCCACCGGGGTCCAACTGGTGTTTTTCTTTTGCTCCGGAGTTAGTAGGTTATTCGGCGCCCAGGGATCTCCATCGTCGGGCAGCTTACTCAATCTGTGAGTCCTGGTTTTTGATTCATCAGGATGTTTATCATGATTTATTTGTTTGTTCTTGATGATTCATTGACTAGTTAGAGATTCACCACGAGGACCGAAGAACTAACTAAATGTTGTGAACCACTGCAGAAGCTGAGGGTGAGGTTAGGTACCTGTAAAACCGGTTTAAGCCCGCCAGTAACTTTGTGTTACTGATCGTTCCAAGTCGATACTTCTGTAGTGGTTCTTTTTGTTTTATGTCTTGGTGTTTAAAAAATTTTTTGTGCTGTTGGCGCCTTATGTATGTTTTCATATTTTTAGTTAAGTTAAGGTAACTGAGTGGCCACCTATTGGGAAAATAGCTGCTCATTCGGCTTACGATATGTTTCATGGTATGAGTACCTGATTGTTAGTTTGGTTTTTTCCCACCTCGGTTTTTGGAGTGGGGGTCTTTTTCTGATTGCGCCTTTTCCTGATCTTTGCCTACTTGTACCTTTTTAAGAAACATGTCTTGAATCGTTGGTTGGTGATGGCTTTGGCCTATGTCAAAGAATTTACTGAAACTGGGATTTTGTAATTTTGTTTATAGTTGCCTCCTATAAAACCTAAGATGACACCAGATGCGACAGCAATTGCAGTTTCACTTCCAATCGGAGAGTATGATGAGACTAAGAAAATGATAGAAAAACAACGTGCTGACGAATATAATAAAACTCTTATGGCTGATAAACTAGATAAAGTAAGTGGGACTGTGCAGAGTGTTGTTAAATCAATTCTGGTCAACATTTTCAGAATGTAATCATTAGGATAGGAATGTTGAAAAACAATAAGTAAGAATAAATAAAAATAAACCATACAGGAATTTGATAAAATATAACAAACCGTACAGGAATTTATTATGATATTTATCAAATGTTATTAAAAGAATAGCATTTATTTTCCCCATTTTATTGAATCAGATATGATAGATAAGTGGGCTTCCTTTCAGCATCCCTAAAGATAATTTTAATATGCATTAAACTTTTAGTTAAAAAAAGATAAAACTGAGATGCTTTAAGAGCAGAGAACATATTAATGAGAAAGGGGAGCCATACCGCAGTTTCGGCTACTTAAGCCTCTTCAGTGACCCTAGAGATTTGGCAACATGGAGCCAAAGAGAATTATGGTAATTTTGCATCTTTCAACAGAACAGTCGATACATAGACTAGTATGGACAAATGGGGCCAAATATATTTAACGTTGGTTAGCAAATGAATCTAAACAGATAATAATTTTCTGATTTCTCAGAATATACTCGCTGATCTCAAAGGACCAAAAGGAAAATATAATCTGCACTATGGATGATGTACAGGGAGACTTTTTAGGTATTCCAAGTTAAACTTTTACGTTCGAGTCAAGATGTATGCAGTCATGGCCTGAATTGTCTTTAGCCTGTCTATAATGTCATGTGTACATATTTTTGAATAATCTAACTGAAATATGCCATTGAAATCACCAATAAAAGTAAAAACTAACAAATCATAACATGCAGGTTGACAATACTGTAATGGTTTTTGTTGTTGTTGTTTTTTAAGTTTATGTACATGTTTATTATTTATGCCTCTCTAGCAAAAAACGCCGCGTGAAAAAGCACATACCCCGCCACAACTTCAAGGTCTACCTATTGGCCAACATCATTATGATCCTTTACATAGAGCAATGGAATACCAAAGGAACAAAGAATACAATGAATTTGTAAATAAGGTTTGTGATTGCACATTATGTGTGCTGCAAGTGTGTTTAAGATATTTTAAATATTTTAAGATATTAGGAAAGTGTTCACCTGCAGCTGGACTGATTTGGATTATATAAATGAAGAACTTACAAAGCCATTTTAAATCTTTTGTTTTAAAGATTCAGCTTTTAGTTGTAGTAATTGTGTCTGTTTGATGTAGGTGGGTGACAGTTATTTTGGTATCTTCATATTTTGATATCAATGTGTTTTACTCTTTGATGTATATTTCAATTTTATTTACATGTAATAACATGAATTTATTATACAGTAATTGTTTCTTCTTTTTTTCCAGATAAAGCACGCTTCAAAACTTAATGCTAAAGTTAATTTTAAGACAGGAATGTTTCTTAGATACATTTTGAAGTTAATTAGTATAAAATCAAGTAAAACATACGTTGTATATGTCTTTTCGTTAAGATGCATGTATTGAATTCTTTGGTAATTGCAAATATGTACATTTTCCTAGTTCTAAGTTTGTTAAGATTTAAGAAATTTTTAATTTAGAAATTAAGTCAGAGGAAGGCGAAGAGTGAACCTGAAAGAGGAAATAAGGCGTCATTCTACTTGGGAAATGACTTTATTCATGCAGAAAAACGCCGTTTTCTTGAGGCTGAACGGCAAAAAGAATATAATGACTACATGAGACAGGTAACCAGCACTCAGAGTGATCTTTTTCATTGGTTGGTTTCGGCACACATTAGTAATTCCTGTCATCCATAGTTGCACATTTTTGAATTGCCTGGATATCCCTGTTCAATAGGCTTGACTCTATAGTTGACCATTCATTTTAACGTACATGGATAATATGAAACCCTTGAATTCACTTTTATCTAACTAATATGCGATGAACAGAGTTTGTGTTTCGTATATTTGCCATGCCCTAAAACAATTTGTACGAACTCTTTGTAAGTGTCTCTAAGGTTGTTCTAACAAATATTCACAACCTATGTTTTCAGCAAAATACTCTAAAATGTCTTTAATGCAGCCTTAAAATCTCTTTTTTTTTCAATCATAAAACGTATGTCATTGCTAATTCCCTGAGACATGTTTAACATTTATCTGTTTTGGGCTTTGTTTTGTAGCTCGTCGCTTCTTCTTTTTTTATTTGATAATTTTTAATCCGATATTCTTTTGAGTATTTTCATAGCATTTAAAAGAAGGTAAAGAATGTAATAGGCAAGGGGTGAAACGAGTTAACACGCAGGAATAGATTATTGTTTCCAATAAAATGTTCGATGTTTGGTCAGGAAATTATAAAAAAAAAAATCTACATTTACATTCTTTTTTTCCGTTCTACTAGTATTCGTTACTTTTTTCTTCAGTTTCCACTTTCTTTTTTCCAACGTTTTCATAAAAAACAAGTTTCCTTGGCGTTAATATTCCTTGGTTGTGAACCCATATTACCAGTTTCTGGTAATATATATTTCCAGCATTGTTATATCACGGGTACTTGTAGTCCTTATTTAACTGGTATTTGGAAAATCTAATATTATTTGATTGATGTACTTTCATCAAGGGTATATTTTGTGTTCTACATTTTTTTCATCTATAATTCAGTTAATTGTGGCTCTACTACGTGTGTATTCCGTAAATTGCTACGAATTGTTAAGAGGAGGACAGAGGGCGTTTTTCACATCATGAAAATGAGAGTTAGAACATCATTTTCATAGTGTGGCTATAGAAAATAGACAGTTAAAGATATTTTCCTTGTTTTCAAATGATCAGAGACCACCTCCACCATCAAAGGAGATTGAAATTACGTCTGACGAAGATTCTGGTCTGCCAATAGGCCAGCAGCATCATGAGGCGTGGAGAAAATTCCTCCGAGATCAGAGAAATAAAGAGTATAACCAACTTGTAGAAAAGGTACAACATGCCACGGTTGGGTAACCACAGTGATGTGTATACTTCCTCTACTTACTGGTTCTTAATTGTGTCAGAAACAACTGGTTGAGAATTAACACACTGTCGTCATGACGTGTCATCAAAAGTAGCTTCAAAGCAGTCTATTAGAATTTATAAACTTAATTTCATGTTTCTTAATTAAGTTAGTTACAACAATAACTTGTCGATAATAGCCATTATAGGGAGCTGACATTGAAAACATATTTACCGAAGATTTTCTAGATATTTAGTTTCCTGGTGTAGCTTTGGCGTGGTTGGTCGATTATAAAAATTTTAGACTCTGGATCGAGAGTTCAAGGGTTTTAATCATACTGCCACCGTGTTGTTTCCTTACGCAAGTCACTTTCACCGTTATGTCAAATAAGAGTTCTACTTAAGTCACTTGATATAATTATTTACAAAGATAACCTTCCTGAAATGACTGAAATTGATAATTTTAAAAGTCAACACTAACAAATATTCAAAGTGAAAACATATCAACTCATCAACTCAGACAAATATAAAGTTAAAAGATATTCTCAACCATTAGTTTTTGAAACTCTAACTCAATTTCCAAAATGTAAACATTATATAAATAATGTTCTTTATACTTTCTGATACATTGGAGCAATGATTTCCTACTTCAGACCTTCTTTAATTTTGGTACATTTTGTAACTTTGATTTGTATCATTATTAAAGAAGTTCTAGCCGTTTACTAACGTAACAAACTCAACGATAATCACACTGTATTCTAAAATGATCACATAATATCGAAAGGTATATCTGAGCACTGTCCTAAACAGGGTTCATATTATATTATGTTTCTGAGCACTACCCTGCGCACAGTCTCTTGTAACAGTCCAAACTAACCTTTCAGCACATTGGGACTTTCTGTTTTGCATTGAATATTGTAAGCTCAACTGTTGGAATTATTAGGGAAAATGTTTTTGATGCATCAACATTGTTATCCAGGTTGCATTATTGTCATGGAATAAACTATTTTCTACGTGTATGATATATTATACATTTTTCCTGACAAGTATGCTATATTTTGTTATCAGTATACACTTGTTACAGATAGTTTTTGTGTGTGTTTACGATGGTGACTTTACTGAGAGAAAATTATACCACCCTTGTTTGCGATTGCATTGCAAGAGCAGCTTTGTAGGTGACGGTTTGTTTGTTGATATTTTTGAGAACTTTGTGGGATTTGTAGCCACATTGTGGTACAAGTAGATTCAACTTTTAAAGTAAATAAAAGAGCTGAATCTGCCTTTAGAATAACATAATTTGTGCATAACTTGTGAAGAGCATAGTTATTATTCATGTAGAATATATACGTTCTGTTTAGATTTATGTATTTTAAGAGCTATTTGTCTACTTAGCAATAGCATTTTAAATTCATTTACAGTTGATGTGAAGTGTGTTTTATGGTAGCATGGAAACGTTGTTACAATTACCAACACTTGTGACATTATTTGTTTCTGGATGTACCAGAAACAGTCTCGGAAAAAATTATGAATAATAATTGATTAGTGTGTTTGTGTTTGTTTCGATTGCTGTGCATTTTTCTGACAGCATGTTTAATGCCTCTTGTATGTTATATTAAAAGTTGCAGTCTAAGCATTTCCTCATGGCACCAAGTTGTTTTATGTATGATTTATACATCTCAGAAGTTGTTTTATTCCATGTTTTAGGGGTGTTACCATTTTAGGTGCACTGAAATGTATTGCTTTGAATCAGCATAACGCCATTTTGAACCATTGGAATATCCTTATCGATATGAGCCGACCCATCATAAAACCAACAATTTGCATATGTGAAAATAAAGGCACAGACCAGCTTCACGGTAACCTCGAAGCTGGCCAGCACCTTTGTTTTGGCTACATAGATAGTACAATCCCTCCTACATAAATACATAAATTCAAAGTTTCAAGCTTCTAGCCTGCTGCTGCTGACTGTACAGTCTGGTTTGTGTCGGACATGGTCTGAAACCTAAATTTTTGGTTTTCTCGCGTCACGGCTCATATGTTGATTAGGTTGTTGTCTAAACTGTATTGTCTTCAGATGATTTAGTCAGTATCATGATTTGCACTGATTTAGCTGTTCGATTGATTGTTCGTTTGGATTGTTTGATGTGTTGCTTATGTCCCAGTCAACAGCTATGATCATGTCGAGATGTTGCCATCTTTTAATGGGACTTCTACCCAACGCTGGAGATGTCATGACATCCGAAATGAGCTTTGAATATAACCACCAAAGTAAGCAACTAATGCTTACATCTATTGGTGGATTGACTAAATCACTTTTCCTGGGTGTGCTAAGTCCTTCTGAGCAGTTAACCAGTAATCACATGGTCAGCCAGTACGTGATTATCTTTGCCTTTGAGGCACAATCACTACATCTTTTTTTCACAGCGCAGTTGGCAGGTACAGAGGACAAAGCAGGGTGTAAACAAAGTTGATGTATAATACACCTTATATATATAACTTAGTACCATTGACTCTTCAGACCCAGCCCGCTCCACGAAACAGAAGTTGGAAAGAAAGTGAGAGCGGTTTATTGTTGCCCGAGGACCACAGTATGGAGTACAAAAAGCGTGAGTTGCAAAACGAAAGGAAAAAGGAGTATCAGGAACATCTGGCTCAGGTATTGACTATGTGCTACCGGGGCTATTGTGTGTGACTCACTTTTTATTTGCTTTTCTTGTTAATGGTGTTGTAACATGCCTGTTTTAATTAAATCTCTTCTGATTTCATATCAGGGTAAATAATGCAAAATCTGAGTTTCGTTTTGATCAAAATCTCGGATCCAATAAACCCAATATTTTGGATCCGAGTCAAAATTGAATGAGATATTTTTGTCGACCAAAAAACGATGTTAGCTGCGACATTTATAAAATTCACGAAAAGGAAACAAACTTGCACTACAAATGCGCTCGTAATTAAAACCAGCAAAATCCCTATTATATATGTTTAATTGAAAGGGGGATAATTAGAATTTTATTCCTTTTATTTCTTAAATGTGTGAATTATCTGCTGAGCGGTGCATTATGATTCAGAATGGGGGTTAACAGCCAATTAGATATTTTCAATTGTTTTATATTTGCGCATGCGCCTTGCATGTTTTTATCTTTCAGCATGTCTTAGGACGGCATCGAATAACTCGTTACACGTTAGAATGAAAATTGGTTTCTTGCATTTGGATGTCTGATATCTAACCAACGTGTACATAATTTATTTTTATGTGACAGTATCATAGTTTATTCAACATTTAGAAAAAATATTGTAGCGGTTTGGTGGGTTCAATATATAAATGTCCTATTGTTGCACAAATGCAACAGAAATGTAATTAATAAGGCATGACTGTTAGAATTAAGTGCATGCAGGCATGTTACTTGAGTTGTTGAAATTTTGACATCAGCAATGATCTGCCCATATATATACAATGTATAAGAAGCGATTAGGGCTTAAATATAATAGAAAAACGCGTTGAGTTAAAAATATTGAAAAACTCTTATTAGTGGTTTGAATGATGATCACGGCTGATGCTTTTGCTTTCTCTGTACTTTTGTAATCATTACTTTCGTCTGGTATGGTGACCAGGTTTCTGTTTTTTATTTCTCCTGTTGTATTTAATTATGAATTTTTGTAACCATTTCTTCAATATACCCGTCATCTCTGCACCAAAAAAATATAATACGATCCTTTGGAATCATTGAAAACATTCAAAAGGAGATAGTATTAACCGTATTGAACAGTGTCTGGTAATGGATCCGCATTAATGACCCTATAGATAAACCATCAACGAAAGCCAGACAGTTGTTCTGCAATTTCGAGAATTGACACAATGCTAGTCTATATCGAAGACAAATTCCTAAACGAGGTCAAATAGTAACACTATTGTTTAGAATATGTCTCTAAACATCCATGTTTTCTTAAGCCAGTTGCCTCATATAATAAGTTAAAGCATTATTATGTCAAATTGTTATTTTAAGCAACAGTTAACAGGTACTGTTTGCTATCATAAACAAACACCCAATAACGGTGTATTTATTCATGAAATGTACGCTATCTTGAAAAAAGTTTCATTGTTTCATTAATTTTTGCTTGCATTGGTTTCGTGTCATTTGATTCATTCATACGTTTTTTCGTGTGTGTTTAATATTATAACATGTATCTAGTTATGCGTTTTATGGTGGCGTAAATGCAGTTGGCAGTGAATTCATTTGTGGTTATTTAGTCATCGTTAGTTTTATTTACATTGCGATTTACATTTTGTTAATTGTAGTTTTGAAATAATGATTGTTTTGCTTCCTGGTGTTAATAATTACATGTTGCATTTTTGCATGCTTTGCTACTCACACCTTTTGTTGTTGTTTGTTTTAACTTCATATAAGATTTGATTATATATATATATATACCAGCCGTTTTAGCAATTAGCATGTTTTGCAGCACTAATTGAACTCATTTAGAAGCATTAAGATACTTAAAAGGAAGAAGAAGTACGACTGTAGAGTTAAGAATTTGTAGAAAACACAGCATTTTCATTTATATTAGCTTCTTTATGACAGGTATGTTGTCCAGTAGAAAGACATTTTTTTCATACGGAGAAGCATATTTGTTGTTGTTTTTTTAATTTAACAATTTACATTTCCTTTTCTTCCACCCCTTTTAATTTGGTTTTAGTGGCAAAGTGGTTGATTCGGGCCACGATGACAACCATATACCGTATGTTTCTATAAATTTGAGTTTATAAGGGATCGATTTATTGGATTGGAGTCATAAAGTAATTTTACAATTTTCTCAGAAAAAGGCTCCACCAAATCACTATTGGCCTGAGCCAGAACCAGGGCGTGGCGCTCTCTGGCTCAAGAAGGGCGAATATGATGGTGTAAGGCAGATGTACGACGAGGAACGCAAAAAGGAATTCGTTCACGACTTAGAAAAGAGGCAACAGCAGGTATCTTTAGAAGTGCAAGCCAAATAACGCTTACACTTGGCCGTTAACATGGACATTTTAGAAACAGTTACTGTTGGATTTAATATTTTATATTAATTGTTAGTTAACCATTATAGAATTGGCTTTTAATGATCACTGAATACATGTGTATAATTCTTAGACAAATTACCCGAGTTTTGCTTGTTTCTTTATAAAATATGCTTTCAGAGTTAAATGTTTTTTGTTTTTTTTGTTGTTTTTTTTTTTTTTTCATTTTTGTTCAGTTTGTGTTGTGTTTGGATGTTCTTTTCCCATTCAGCGATGTAACTTTTTCATAGGTCCCCGGTTTTAGATTATTGTACATATACTAGCTTGGGCTATGATGTATATTATATGTAGACTAGTCATTCAAGAATATGTTTTAGAATATTATTATTATTATTAAAATTATAATATACGAGGGGCGTTCAAAATGACGCGGAAGTGCTGCCAAATGTTTAATTTTAATGGGAAATTCACGTTCTCTGTGTATGTTGTAAACTAACACATACGAGGGGAAAGCAAAAAGTTCGTGGACTTTGTCAATAAAATCAAAAGTACATACGCGATTTCTCTGAAATTACCGTATGTTTGCGATCAATTTAATACAAACAAGCATAGAAAGTTTCAGACAAATCGCTTGATAAACGTCGTTTCTATGGCAATTTGTTTGATGCGTGTTAGCGCTACCCGGAGCACGCCAAGACGTTAACGTCATTTGCCAACGGGTTTTCTGTATACGCTGGCCGAGTCAAAAGTTCCTATAAAAACATTATTTCTCATTCGACTTCAAGCAAATTTTCATATATTTATTCCTCATCCGTGAAGGAAGTTTAAGTCAAATCGCTAGAAAAATTTAGTTTTTATGACAATTTCTGCGACAGACGCTAGGATTATACGGGGCATGCCATGATGTTAAAGTTGTTCGTGTAGATTTTTAAGCTTACTTGTTGTTTTTAACAGCTATTTCGTTGTGACTAAAATTTTGCACATCATTGTACACTGTTGTATGCTTCAGTTCTGATGTTTCTCTAGCTGTTTGTAACAAATCAGACGTTTCTGTAGGTTTTATTCGGAAGTCTCGCACAAATTTTATCGATGTGCAAGTTTCCGCCATTTACCAGTAACGTCATTTTTACTAAAATTTTGCTTAGACTTGTCTTTCAAAAAGTGTCGCTGTAGGGTTGTCTTTCGGATGCGAGAACTGCAATTTCACATTTCAAGCCGAATTACATCATTATCAATATTTCCATAATTTAAGAAGATTTAGAAATGACATTTTTGAAAATATTTTTATATTTATAAACACGTAAACAGATATTTTACGGCGTGCTCCGGGGTAGCAAACCCCACGTGTTTGTCGATGTAATTTGACCAATCAAAAATAAGATTCGACAAATAACATTTTACATGAATGTCGACAATAGACCATTATTACACCTGTGAAAATACGAAAACAATCGGACGTCAATTATAAAAGTTATTAAGAAAGTCCACGAACTTTTTGCTTTCCCCTCGTAGTTAACATAAAGGTATTCACAAAATTTAAATAAAATCGGATAAAAATAAACATTAAATCTCATGCGTATCTAGAACAACAACAGTAAAACCGACCCAACGTCGTAACAACGTCATGCTATGCGCATCCATCCCGCTGTTTGCTAGCTCTTAAGCATTTTTATGAATCCATATGGCATACATGCGTCCTATTGTCAGTGCGTATTATGATGTGAATTGCGCGGAAACTATAAATCGATATATTGTGTATTTCACAAATTCTTCTCTCTTCTATCATGACGGTAATTTTCGACATTATGACGTTATTTAAAGTTTTACTGCACGAGTCGCCATGGATGCTTTTCTGGCCATTCAGAAATCATGCATACTACTTTAGATTGCCGTTTACTTCATTCCTTGTCGCCATATTTGTTTCTGCTCTTAGGAGTGTTTCTTTGTTTTGAGCACAATTTATCCACGTACAAAAATTTTAAACACAAAGACATAAAACAATAAGAACCACCACAGAAGTATCGCCTTGGAACGATTAGTAATATAAAATTACTGGCGGGCTTAAACCGGTTTTACAGGATCCTAACCTCACCCTCAGCTTCTGCAGTGGTTCATAACATTTAGTTAGTTGTTCGGCCCTCGTAGTGAATCTCTAACTAGTCAATGAATCATCATAGACAAACAAATAAATTATGATAAATTCTATGACGAATCAAAAACGAGGACTCTACCGGTTTAAGCCCGCCAGTAATTTTGTGTTACTGATCGTTCCAAGGCGATACTTCTGTGATGGTTCTTTTTGTTTTATGTCTTGGTGTTTAAAATATTTTTGTGCTGTTGGCGCCTTATGTATGTTTTCATATTTATAGTTGTTTAGGTAACCGAGTGGCCACCTATTGGGAAAATAGCTGCTCATTCGGCTTACGAAATGTTTTCATGGTATAAGTACCTGATTGTTAATTTAGTTTTTTCCCATCTCTGGTTTTGGAGTGGGAATCTTTTTCTGATTATGCCTTTTCCTGATCTTTGCCTTCTTGTACCTTTTTCCCTAGCGGCCACTGTTAACATTGTATTCGTGTCGGAGCAGCAAAAAAATGCTGTGTATGTACAAAATATGTTTTTCTATATAACTGTATAAGTTTAATTCAGCTAATTTACAAAATGAGGACACGGCGGCACTTTTCCGCGTATTTATTGAACACCCTTCATACAGAGTTTAAATATGAAGATACTTAATGGACCCCCTTTTTCCGTTGTTGAAATATATTTTCTAACAAGCACGGTATTGTAAATTAATCATAATTTTGTAGCTTAAAGCAGATAACGTCGTATTGCTTTATTTGATGGAATAAAAATAAAAATAAGTCCCCAAGTCATCCTCGCTTGTATTATAATACTAGTATTAATTATCTTAGTGTAGTATACATATTATAGCATGTTGCATTTCTCATTTTAATATTGCACGCAAACATACCAAACTTTATTTCGTAAAGTGACCATTTAAAACTTCTAAGCATGTTATCGCGTGATAATTTGTACTGTACATGGTTTAATTATGCTTATTTAGGAAAAATATTAATTTCATATCGTTCTGAAGTATGATGTTATTTTTCCTTTTAATTATGTAATGTAGAAATAAAAAAAATCAAGAATAACGTTGAAGTAAAAGAATCTCAAGTTTTATTTGCATGCTTTGTCTCTGCAACTATTTTTAAATCAAAACCTTGTGGTCATTTTGTGGAGTACGTTTTGGTCTTATTAAGTTGTGTTCATCCTTTTCGTTTGTAGTGTACAATTTTTTCGATTGTTTAATCGAAAATTATTGATGTTTAAAATACATTTGGTTTATTATATGCACATAAGAAAATGATTCATCTAAGTTTTTTCACAGCTGGATATGTCGCAGAGCCCTCGACCAAAATCTGAACCACCAAATACTGCCAAGAATGAGTACATAAATCCAATGGTGGAATCGATGGGAAGATATGAAATGTTACGGCAAAAATTGAGGGAAATTCGTAGAAAAGATTTTATAGATTTCATTGATAAGGTGAACAAAAGACAATGGCTTAGGGGTTTATGAACGTAGCATAATTTTTCATGTTTATTTTAATGTATAGATTAATATTTATTGCTACATAACTGAACCACAATTTAACGCATTTTATTTTTTATTGCATTCAGAAGAAGGAAGACAATGCGGTATGTTTCTTTATAATTTCATCGTGTCAACTTTTCTTTGTATTTATTTCGTTTAAACTTAATGTTAACTCATGGTTATGTGGGATATTTTATGGTGTTTCATTAGCTGTACCTTTTTTTTCTTATCGGAATGGAGCTTGCAACCATTTTTGCATGATTCTCACGGGTGAAGAGGCAATTTTCATATATATCTTCAGTAAGCTTAATGTTGCAAGTCACAGCTGCAACTGGTAGCTTCCATATAATTATCTCTACAATGTCATACAATAGTTTGCAAATATGCAGGCAAAACCACATTGGTCAGAGCGTCGCTATGGAGATCAACCTCCTTCTCTGGCGAGAGATGAAAAGCCTTTGGTGTATTCCATGGGAAAATATGACCTTGAACAGCTGAAAAAGGTTCGAGAAGAAGCACACAAAGATTTGACCCAATACTATGAGGAACAGGTACATACGAAAGAAGGAGGAAAATAAAGTGAATAAAGAGATAAATGTTCAAAAGGATAAAGATTCCATTAAGAAGGAACCAGAACCTCCGAAACAAACTTAATGTTAGATTAAAAATAAGCACTCTTCTTTTCGATTAAAATCTTGTGTACGCAAATATGCCTCGTTTAAAACAGTCTGAATTATTTATATCAGTTTTTGGAAATTTTAGTGATGCGGCAGGACCTCATAATTATATAACTTTATACACAGAGAAAGAATATGTCGCCACGACGTTTGGAAAAAGAATTACCCCGATTGGCCACAGCTGAGGACCCCTTTGTTAATTACTTGGGGACTTATGAAAAGGAAAGAAAAAAATATGCTATTGAAAGGCACAAAGATTTTTGTGACTTTTCGGAGAAGGTACAATGGTTGATATACTATACTGACCTGCATGGACTTGTGGCGTGACAGATTATGACTATACAATACTTACCTGCATGCACTTGTGACATTATGAGTTAGTTACATGGTTGTACATATAAACATGATTCTTGTATATAGATTTTAATCCATTTAATCACATTGTCTAATGTTCTAATTTTGCACATGAATATATTTGAAGTGAATGTTGTATTATATAGATATGTAATATATTGTTTCAGATAATGCATGTATATATTATTTGTATAATTTTTATGTATGACTTGTGTTGGTATAAAATTTACATTCATGCCCTCCTGAAAAAGTAAAACGTATTATTCATGTTTGTTTGTTTGAATAATGCTTATTTTAATGGTCTCTAATGCTTGTGTTATTTATATACTTGCAATTGTTTTCTCAGTGTGTGTATTTGTGTGTGTGTATATATATATATATTAACATTTGTTTTCTGAGTATATTTGTATATACTAACGTATTTTACAAAATATAAATGCCTTAGATTTGGCCTCTTAAGTGATTTTTATATGATTTACTACTTTTATATTGTTTGATTATAGATTTTTGTGGACTTTCATATTGGATACATCGGATTGTTACGATGATGTCACAAATTGATAAGACAGTGTCTGTTAAGGAGACCAACTGTTACTAGGCAAAGCCAAAATTACTTTTGGAAAGGTTGTTGATTAACAGAAAAGCGAAATTGCTTACGAAAACATTTTCTATGGTCTAGTATTAGTTAATGCATGATCATTGCATGGATGCCTAACATGAATTTTGGTCTGTAGATAGGCGGACAAGCTTCTCACCTATCTATAACTGGAACTTTTTTTAATCTTATTTATAAATAACAATAAAATTGAAGTGTGTTGTTTTGAGTAACTTGTGCTTCTGTCCTAGTCAACTTTATGCAATTTGTTTTGCCAAAAAAGACTGATTAATATTGATTAATGTCTCGTACGGTACCTGTTTCATATTTTATTTTATATTATAATGCAACGACTCTAAACATTGGCCTAATAAAGGGGTTTCATAAATTTTCCCTTTATTCAGCTGCTGACCAAACAAACCCCATATCCACTGACTAAATAAAGATTCGTGTTGCAGTTTTATTTAACGCATCAAAAAGAGCGCGCCAGTGACGTCAGTTTTAGTGACGTTTTGTAACGTCGTTCTCCCCCATCATTATGCAGCGTTACGTAGATGAAACAATATGCAAGAAAAATACAATTATCAACAAAATGTACAGCCACAACGGCGCATTTTGAGTCCCCCTGTGCAGTTGTTACTGAGCTGTTGACTAAATAAACAAAATGGTGGAAAGCAAATCTCCTTATGTCATACGAGTTTTTTTTTTTTTTTTTTTTTTTTTTTTTTTTTTTTTTTTTTTTTTTTTCTTCGCGAAATTTGTCTATTTTTTGTTGCATTATAAAGTAAATAGCAACCCAATGACCAAACCCAAACGTAACCTGATTTATCACGCTCAGATGGTAAACTGCTAAAATGGCTCGGTAGAATCTCGCCATTTCGTCAATTTACTAATTATAGCATGATAAATGAAATATAAAAGTTAGATACTTTGGAAGCTGTGAAAAGGTTCAAAGCGAATGGGGAAAGTATGGGCTATATTGCGCAAAATTCGGGAAATGAACCCTCATCAGTGACCCTTTATAAATCGAAGACGATAGCCAGATTAATAGGCTGCAATTTCAAAAAAAATACACAAGGTAATTCTAGATCAAAGACACATGCCTAAACGGGGTTAACTAATTAAAACATTTTAAGAATGTGGTTCTAAACGTATAATATTAGTATTAATATTATAATATTCTGATCTCAAAGGATAGAAAGAAAACTATAATTTGTAGTATGGATGATGTACGAGGAGACATCCTAGGGACACCACACGGCACAACACCAACTGAAGTAATAACAAATAAAATATAAAAGTTAGATCCTTTGAAAGCAGTGAAAACGTTCAAAAGGAGAAAGCATGGGTCATATAGCGCAAAGTTCTAGATCAATGATACATGCCTATACGATGTCAAATAATTAAAGTATTGTTTTATTTTTGTTATTATTTTTTATTTGGTCATGGGGTAGTTATTTACAATTTACAATGATGATCATGGTATTTTAAATGTAATTTTTCTCTGCATACTCTGTAATTTGCACTCTGTAATTTGCACACTGGCAATTTTGTAAACATTTGAATATCTTTTATTGAAGACTGTATGTTTTATAATCATTATTTATGAAGGTTATAAAATAATAGCAAATTTATGTGTGTTTAAGCTTGAAGTCCATCTGCTATTCCCGAAATTTGAAGCGTAGTGTATAAATGAATAGACAGTGACAGCATAAATTTATTGGTTTTAGTATCAGCAACAGCATCACTCCCCATGGAAAAATTACGTGTACCCATTGAATGCTCATCTGGAACATCCAGTTATCGAGAAAATGGGACATGGTGTGGAGGAAAAGAAACGTCAGCTGCGTGATGAACGAAAGCGAGATTACGAGAGATACCTTAGTGAGGTATTCGCTTTAATGTAACATGAGCATGTGAGCTTTGGAATAACCAGACGTGTGAGTAAACAGTGTGATTGTGAGGCTTGATTATAACCAAAGCATGTGAGCTTTGTACAGCCGTCAAAATGTTGTTTCTGGAAAGAGGTCATTTTACAAGAGAACAGAGAAGTGTTTTTGACAGTTTTCTGTCAAAGTAAATAAAGTTTTGGATTACAACCAAATATTGTGATCACAACTTAGAGTTTTGTTTAATTAGGGTGCTGTTTATTTTAAGGATGATTAAAATTTTAATGATGTTACACGTAAATGTTTTTTAAAATGGACCAGACTGTTTCCCTTATTCATGAGGCTTCTCTGTTCTACGATTATAGCTTTATAATATAAAGACATGAACTGATGGCTCAAGTGAAAATGATGTTAAAGCTTGATATAATATAACCAATGCATGTTATTTGAAATGATTGTAGATTAGAATGTACACTTTTGTGATAGTTTATATATTGCCATATTTGTTAATGATTTCGATTAGTATAATTAGATTATGTTGTTACTGTGGTTCCTTTGTATGTCAAAATGTGGATTCATTATTTTTTTGTAATTGCCTTTGTGTTGGTCACAAGGAGCGTTTTTTTATTGCAGATGAATTGAAGTTGATGACTTTATGAAATTAAAGGGAAACATTACTATTTAATTCCCGCATATGATTTTCATGAAACTTCCTATGCTTCAAGATAATTGTATCCTTGGACTAAAATCGAAATAAAAGGGAGGAGTCGTCGGCCTCGTTTCCATGGTATCAGAACTTTTTGATGTTTCACGTGCATTCCAGAAAACCACACTCGTAGCGGACATGTGTTTTAATATATATGTTATTACTGCAAAAACAACTTAAACACACGATGAGTGTTATTTTCTCACATTTTGAGACTATTTGCTCTTAAACTGAGGAGATTACATGCAAAATTAACTTTCCCGCCATCTTTTCAAACCTGGAAAAAGTACGCATTTTTGCGATATCTCCTAAACTACGCATATGATTTTGATTAAATTACACCAAGAGATAGGAAACGTGGTAACCATTTAAAAGTTCAAATAAAAAGTGGGGGTCACCGGATTGAGTTGGAAGATATACAGAAAAAACGTTCAATATTCCCGCCTTTTTCGTTTTAACGCCAAACGTTGCACTGACGTCGCGTTTATTTATATGACGTCATCAACAAAGAAATAAACGTTTTCACATATAATTAACCTTATACACGAATTTGGGTAGATCAATTGCCACAGAACTTCTTTTAAAATAAAAACGAACAATCTGTATACCCGCTTTAGGACTTAATTATGCAGAAACAAACAGAATAAGATGCTACAGCTTGCAACGTCATTGAGAAATCAAAACAAAACGACGTTAAAAAAAAACGCATAACATGCACATACTAAACGCCGACGTTGCGCAAACAGTATGCTCATTAACAATAGTAATGTTTACCCTTAACTGAGGTGTACTTTTTATTTCATTTGTTTTCCAAAAAAGCATAGATTATGCACAAAGCCACAGTATGGTGATTTGTATATATCATTATAGTATGATTGTGCACTGTTGGATGTTAGTATTGATTTCAGTGTGGGAATTTTTGCTTCTTTTCAGGTTCATAAAAGTTTTCTTAATAGTATTGCACTATGGTTTTACTTACCAATTTGCTTTTGATAACATTTTCTAAAACCGGCATTATTGTGGGTGCGGTGATGCTGAAGAATTATAACCTTTCAATTTTATTGCTGCTTTGAATTAACGAAACATTACTAAAATTATTGGAGATGTTTGCCTTATCTGGAAGTCTTTGCTAATAATTGCTTGCAAGATGGCATATTTGTATATTCTAACCAACAATGTTTTTACATATTGCGAAGAATGTTTTGTGAGATTTCATTTTCAGGTCAATTCAGCTAAATAATTTATTATCCATCATTAACAAAAGGATATAATCCATCATAATTTCGAATGAACATACGTATACTATACAGATTTTTTCTTCAAATTTTACAGATATGTTTCATTGATGTAGCATATTTTTAAAGTTTTTTAAGGTTATGAGCTAGTCTTCGAGATTGTGTTCTGGTTACCTTAATTAGTGTCCGCTGCTTCCTTATATGGTAGATTGTTATTCTGTACTTTTCATTCCTTCTAATAAAACGATTTTTCTGTGCATATATTTCATATAAATAGGAGTAGCTGATTTAAGCCGTCCCTAGCCACTTAAACCTTAACGGTCAAGTCAATTTACGTCAAGTCAATTTACATCAATCGTATGGATTTTCAAAATATTTTACTGTCTACAGAAATTATTATTTGTAATGTTTACATAGCAAAGGAAAACTGAAGTGCCACGACGTGATGACTATGGTAGCAATGTATCAGGACCATACAATGGAATGTTTCATGGGCTTGGTGAACATGGTGGTAACAAAGACGCTTTGAGTCTGCAACGAAGACAAGAATATAATGATAGGCTTGACCAGGTAGAGAAAAAAACATGGAATATTTTCCTTAATATGCACATGCATTGCTAACCAGTTGATCTATGTTTTTGTGATTAAAAATAATTTGCTCAAACTCAGATTTAGCAGTTTTTAAGTTCATCATGTTACTGTTAAGTGAAATTTTATATCAGTGCCGTATAGGGGCAAAAGAGAAGATAACAATTTGAGATATGAATCTTGGAAACAATGTTTGACATTTTGTCGTTTAATATAAGTGCCGTTTCTGGTTTTTATGTCTTACCATATGTGATTTTCCTTTACATTTCATCACACATGATACAATAATTTAAAATATTATTTCCAGCAAAACTCACAACGAGACAAGCCAACTGGTAGACCAAGCTGGGCTAAAGATCCGGTTACAGATGTGAGTTTGACTTGTTTTGCGAGAGAACATTTTAACAAAATTGGGGTGGGCCAGATGTTAGAGCCTTAGATGTTAAGCCTAGGTTTCGAGTATCAGATAGGTTTTTAGTGCCAAATAACAGATTTTTATAAATCTTTTATAACTGGTAGACCAAGCTGGGCTAATCCGGTGACAGATGTGAGTTTGACTTGTTTTCCGGGAGGGCATTTTAACAAACTTTGAGTGGGTAAGGTGTTATGGTATGTTAACCCTGGGTTTCGAGTATCAGATAGGTTTTCGTTAAAGTCTCTTTGCCATAGCTTCTGAAATAATGATCAGCTAAGTGCCAAATAAAATTTATATAACTTAGTACTGACTGATTTTACTTTTTATTTGATTTTCGATAATTTCGAGGTTGCTTCGAATGATACAGCTTGGTACACATAGATACACTAGAATTATCTTTGAATTTAGCAACAAGAGTTTGGTGATAGAGGAAGGTCCCAACTGAAATCCCCCACAAAACCAGACCATTACGAGCAGATGCTGCACGAGAAACGTCGAGAAGAGGCTCAGAGGAGGTAATGCAACACAGTTTGTCCATCTCAAATAAAAGTGTCATTAGGAACCCATTGCAATCAGAACCAACCAATAGTCCCAAACTTGATGGGTGGATTTCGCATAAGAGTTATTTTTTAATGTATTTTTTCTCAAAATATAGGAATGTCTTTTTGATGAAGCCGGACCATTTGATAAATTGTGTCGACACTTGAGGCTATGAAAGCGGCAATATTGATTTACCGAAAATCTTAGTAGCTTATCCAAAATAGTACAGACATTGCAAATCGATGACATGCAAAAGATTCATTTTGCAAATTTGAGGAACGTATTTCATTCAGCTACCCCAACATAGTCTATATATCAAGCAAAAAGTCACGAATACTGATTTCAGAAAGCAGAATATCGTTGCAGACAGAGCCAAGACGACTACAACCTTAAAACAGTCATTTGAGCCTGTGCGGGAGAAAACTAACAATTTGGGTTCCGACCAGGTCCGACACAAACCGGGCTGTACAGCCACAGATGATGGTTAGAAGCTGGAAATTTTGAGATTTAGAAAATAGAGGAAAACAAACGCGCTGATCAGCTTCACAGTTACTGCGAAGCTGATATGCGCCTTCGTTTTTGACTATACAGATTGTTTTCCAAGGCGGCGGCTCATTTTTCATTCACTACCTTGAGATTCAATACATTTTATCGTCAGTAACAGGAATTTTTTAAATCATTTTCAGTCAGACTTTGCCCTCTCTAAATGCTGATGTCCTTTGAACTTTTTTTCCTTTTTGAATAATTTGATTATATCTTTTTAGGCGCTATGATGATCCTGAATATCAAGATAAATTGGCTCGAATGGATTCAAGAGAAAGAGGACCTGCAAGAGATCAGCCCGTACGTCAATTAGAGTAGATCTTTTTATGAGGCCAGTGCTCAGGATAATTAGGAGGTTCTCAGTAATGCAATAGATTATGCAATACATATTTGAGATCTATGTATTTTGAAAAAAGTTAGCCTGCATTTGTAACATGAATTTGATATATGCTGTGTACGAGGGTTGTCCCAAAAGTTCCATTACACTCACTGTTTTGTCACGATAACAACACGTCAGAGCTTACATCATTTATGATCACCAAACACTTTATCTAAGGGCTTTGGGGGCAAATTTTCGTGCTGCTATGTGCATTTGTTAAAAAGCAGTGGAGGTTTGAACCATTGTGCCACTGCTTCAGCGGAGCAGGTCTAATGACGTTGCCGTTAATTTTGGTTTTTTCTTGATATTTTGGTGTTTGGATAAATACACTACAAACAAAAAAATCTATTTCAAAATTAGATTTATTAGCTCACCTGAGCCGAAGGCTCACAAGGTGAGCTTATAGGATGGCCATGATCCGCCGTCCGTCGTCCGTCGTCCGTCCGTCCGTCTGTCGGCGTCCACAATTTCAAAGATCTTCTTCTCTGAAACCACTTGGCCAATCTAGTTGAAATTTTATGTGGAGGCTCCTTGGGTAGTGGCATTTCAAGTTTGATCGCGAAATCCAGGTCACATGACCAAGATGGCCGCCATGCCCATATATGGTAAAAACCCTTCAAAAATCTTCTTCTCCAGAACCGGTGGGCCGATTTCCACGAAACTTGGTATGTAGCATCGGGGACTTCAGCCCATCATAGTTTGATAAAATGATGACCCTTGGATGACCTTGACCTATTTTACGGCAAGGTCAAATTTGGAAACATAGGCTTTTACATGGTAAAAAGTGAAAACTATGGATTTTTTGAAAACCATTGCAGCCTGAGGCCTGAAAAGTGGTAGATGCAAACAACTAATGGAGTAGATGAAGGTATGTGATTAATTTAGGTCAAGGTCATCTCTTGACCTTGGCCAGTCTGTCGTCCATTCACACTTTCAAAGATCTTCTTCTCTGAAACTGCTGGGCCAATCAAAGTGAAATTTTATGTGGAGCATCCATGGGTAGGGGAGATGAAAGTTTGATCGCGAAATCCAGGTCACATGACCAAGATGGCTGCCACGCCCATATATGGTAAAAACCACTCAAAAATCATCTTCTCCAGAACCGGCAGGCCGATTTTCATGAAACTTGGTATGTAGCATTTGGGACTTTAGCCCATCATAGTTTGATAAAATGATGACCCTAGGATGACCTTGACCTAATTTACGGCAAGGTCAATTTTGGAAATATAGGCTTTTACATGGGAAAAAGTGAAAACTATGGATTTTTTGAAAACTATTGCAGCCTGATGCCTGAAAAGTGGTAGATGCAAACAACTAACGGAGTAGATGAAGGTATGTGATTAATGTAGGTCAAGGTCATCTCTTGACCTGGGCCAGTCTGTCGTCCATACACACTTTTCAAAGGTCTTCTTCTCTGAAACTGCTGGGCCAATCAAAGTGAAATTTTATGTGGAGCATCCATGGGTAGGGGAGACGAAAGTTTGATCGCGAAATCCAGGTCACATGACCAAGATGGCTGCCACGCCCATATATGGTAAAAACCACTCAAAAATCTTCTTCTCCAGAACCGGCAGGCCGATTTTCATGAAACTTAGTATGTAGCATTTGGGACTCCAGCCCATCATAGTTTGATAAAATGATGACCATAGGATGACCTTGACATATTTTACGGCAAGGTCAATTTTGGGAACATAGGCTTTTACATGGGAAAAAGTGAAAACTATGGATTTTTTGAAAACTATTGCTGCCTGATGCTTGAAAAGTGGTAGATGCAAACAACTAATGGAGTAGATGAAGGTATGTGATTAATTTAGGTCAAGGTCATCTCTTGACCTTGGCCAGTCTGTCGTCCATACACACTGTTCAAAGATCTTCTTCTCTGAAACTGCTGGGCCAATCAAAGTGAAATTTTATGTGGAGCATCCATGGGTAGGGGAGACGAAAGTTTGATCGCGAAATCTAGGTCACATTACCAAGAAAGCCGCCACGCCCATATATGGTAAAAACCACTCAAAAATTTTCTTCTCCAGAACCGGCAGGCCAATTTTCGCGAAACTTGGTATGTAGCATTTGGGACTACAGCCCATCATAGTTTGATCAAATGATGACCATAGGATGACCTTGACCTATTTTACGGCAAGGTCAATTTTGGAAACATAGGCTTTTACATGGGAAAAGGCGAAAACAATGGATATTTTGGAAACTGTTGCAGTCTGAGACCTGGAAGTTGCTAGATGCAGACAACCAATGGAGTCAATTAAGGTAAGTAATTAATGAAGGCCAAGGTCATTTCTTGACCTTGACCCAAAGTCATTTAAATATCAAAATTAAAATTATGGTTTTCTCATAAATCACTGGGTTTGGAAACTATTGCAGCCTGAGACCTGAAACTTTGCAGATGCAGACAACTTATGAATTCAATAAAGGTGTGTTGAGTATTCAAGGTCAAGGTCATTTCATGATGACTTAATACTCCAGGATCAGGCTTCAGGTGAGCGTTCTCAGGACCAATGGTCCTCTGGTATTTAGCTAAATGATACTGTAGCATATATTTGGAAATATGAGTAAAATATTTATAAGCAATTCGTCACAATAATGCTATAAAGATCAGCCATGCAAAATAAGAATAATTAACCAAATGCTATCCACTGTTAACTACTACCCATGTTTCATTAGGTCAAGTAATTTTACTGTTAGCTGATATATCGTTTTAAAAGAAAGTGGTGTGTTCTAGTATTGAAGTCACCAAATAATATAAAGCTAAACATTTGCTTGGTTTCCATTAAAGAACATATTTTAGAGGTTTAAATATAACGCCCCTGTATTTTTGCTCCGCATGTTTTTGCTGAAGTCGTAATTTTGCCGTTGAATTTTTATAGGTAAGCTTCTTTATTTGTCTCCCAAACTATCAAATCGTTCTGAAATTTCGTAAAATTATCACTAAATGATGTTCATAGAATAGTAGTTAGGCTGGTATATTTTTTCTAAATGATCACATTATACCTTTGTTGATTTAGCAGATTGCGAAAAATAGAAATTATGGAAACATTTTGCATAATTTGACTTGCTCCGGCCATGCCTACTTATGGTAACCAAGGTAACTGTAGCAGTGAGGTCATTGAAGTGTGTATCATTTTGAACAGTAAAATCGGTTCCAATATGGCCAATTATTCTGCATAAGTATCTGTTGCTGGTTCCTGCTATGTGTTCAGAATAAAATATATGTGTAACGGGACTTTTGGGACAAGCCACGTATGTTCTAATGGATCAGTCTGTAATGGATCTGACTTAATTCCTGAATATTTTATACAATCAGGCGCATTTAGAGGGGGTTCGGGGGGTTCGCTTGAACCCCCCTCTGAAAGCAAATTCTTTCAATTTCATTGGAAAATTTATGAATCAGGTAAAATGTTGGGAACGAACCCCCTTTGTGAATTTGAACCCCCCTTCCAGAAATCCTGGATCTGCCCCTGCATTTTTTCAGGATGCAAATTGCCCTCTAGTCAGATTCGTTCAAATCATGCACATAGTTTTATACTTGTTACATTCACTCATGTTATATTCACCATTTGTTATGATGTTCTATTTTACAGAGGTATGGATATTAGGATGCTCAGGACTCTTCAAGTGTTGATAACATTCACAGACAGCCAAAGATAAGAGGATATAAAATACGAGTTAATTGTAACT
The DNA here is from genome assembly GCA_964017185.1 of Rugalucina vietnamica. Taxonomy (NCBI): domain Eukaryota; kingdom Metazoa; phylum Mollusca; class Bivalvia; order Lucinida; family Lucinidae; genus Rugalucina; species Rugalucina vietnamica. The sequence continues at coordinate 61,831,778 of OZ024873.1, forward strand.
AGAAACAGAGATATTCATATTGAATCACATTCCATGTTATAAATGATAGCCATATTTGTATGTAGTTCTTTTTATGTTAAGTGCTTGATTTATGTGATTTGTTTTTGAAAATGTTTACAATTTGTATGTTATGTCATTACATTAAGAATCTGTTAAATGATGTTTCAGACATAACCTATTTAATGTGACTACAAAATATATAATTATATAAAAGATACACCAGAAACGAAATTACAAATGACTTAACAAAATTGCATTTGTCCTCCATATATAATATATTTATGAAAATATTTTTTTCAGATTCAATTGTTCATACCTAAAACACAGTCTAAAAACCTTTAAATCATCAAACAAGTGTAGCTTTCAATCATAATGCTAATCATTTTTTGTTATGACAATGTTTTGTTGCAGAAATTGTTAAAAAAATCCAGTGATTATGTGTAGTCGACTTCTAAGACATAGTTGAATAGAATTGTTAAGTTGAAAGGCCTTAATTAATTTATGGTCTCATGACTTTCTTCGAAACAAAAAGGAAAATTATTATTTTAAGGGTTGGTAAAATAATAATCTTCTATATCCACTATATCCAAGACAGCTGAGTAGTAGTTATACGTAGAAGTCTGAATTTTTTATGAATTGCCATATTTAAGTTTATAAAACATCAAAACACATCCAGTATATAATAAGGTATTCCCGATTTCTAATTAACGATATTTGTATGCTTGCATTTGATTATTTGTGTTTACGTTGAACAAAATGACTTCCTACGAGAATTTTGCCCAAATTGTGCTGCTAGCATGGCTTGAATATCTTTATAACCCTGGTTGCAAGTATAAATCTACCTCAGATAGGCTATAATCTCCTCCTATATCTGCTTTTCCAAATTATAGACTGTTGTCTCGGAATTATGGCATGGCGTAGATGGGATAATAACTGAGAACATCACATGATTTGAGCCGCGACGCGAGAAAACCGGTCTTCGGGGTTTCCGACCAGGTCCGACACAAACCGGCCTGTACAAGCACAGAAGCAGGCTAGAAGCTTGAAATTTCGGATTTAAGAAGAAGAGAAATAGTACTATCCGTGTAGCGAAAACAAAGGCGCTGATCAGCTTCGCGGTTACCGCGAAGCTGATCTGCGCCTTTGTTTTCGCATAGGCAATAATCCCGTTTTCTCACGATGAGGCTCATTTAAACCATGATTAAACAAAGTGGTATTTGTTCACCGTACATCGATTACCGAGATCAACCGTCTTTAGCCTTTGCTTAGAGGATAATTATATCTACTTATCATTAATTCTTTGTAAACAGTTAATTATTTTAACCTATGTTGATGAAATCTATTAAAATATGTTTCTGGCATAAATATAGGTATAGTACAAGTGTCAACTTATTTCTATAACTTCTTTTGTGTTTCGTTTCGGCAAGAGTTTTACACGGTGTTAATTTATTTCATCAAACTGATGATTAGGATTGCACTTTGAGGAAATCTTCTAGCCATGTTTACATCTTGTGATATCAAGGGCTTGGTCTGGGAGATGGCTCGCCAACTATTAAACACATTTGACAATACCAACAATACAATTCTTTAATATGCACGGTTGTGCTCCACTGACATTTATCAACTGTTCGTTTGTTCTAGTAGTATATCCATTCATTACCTCTGCACCAGGATAATATGTCCACGAAATGTATACCCCTCGAACACCACTTTTATGTAGTAAAACTGGGGTTTACAGGGGTATACCTAGTTTCCTTATTTTTGGATCCAAAGCATAGATTATGGGTACTCGTTATAACTGCCTCGCCTAGGCGGTTATAATAAGTACCAACAATCTATATTTTGAGCAAACTTAAAAAAAAAAACAAATATTTTTTCCACTAAAATGTTCATTTTATCAAACAAACAAAAATATGTATGTATTGCATGGGCTTGTTTTCCTAATGGGTCATCAAGAAGTGCTCTTCACCTCAGTGCTAACTGAATTGCAATTTTTAAACAAAGTGAACGCCCAAGGGGAGCATAACTATACAGTATGATATGCTAATCTAGAGTGATTATAGAATTATATTGATAGAAATGTAATGAGCTGTTCATCTTCAACTTATCAACTTTTTTCACTACTTGAGTATCAAAGTTTGTGCCATTCATAGAAATGTCTGCAGGGATATATATTCCGTCCGTTTCAAAAAGAGATATTATGATTTGCATCTGTGATAGTTTACATTTTACAAGATTGTGATTTTTTGTAGTTTTATTTATTCAATTTTAGTTTAGCTGGCAAAAATTATAATAATAATTATTTTAGATAACCTAAATGGTTATTGATATCTTTGTCTATTATGCTAAGAAAGAATTTTCATTCATCACAGGAATTACAATGGGCTAATGTTTTGCTATCGTAGTGAGGAAAATATTAATTTTATTGAAATAGCACATTGTCTGAGCACAATTAACAACAATTTGTTACCCATTGCGGGACCCATTGCCATCAACTTAAGTTCCATTTTTGTTTGCTTTTTCTTTCTTTTTTACATGTAACAACTGAACTATTTGGGATTCCCTATGAATTTAGAAAGATGTCATCAGATTCAAGTAAATACACCTTTGTCATGGCAAATGTATTACCCACCAGAAAAACTTTTCGTCTAAACATAAGTGCTCTTTTCCCCCTTTAACTGTGCTATTTTAGGTCATTTCTTTCTGTTTTTATTAGGTTTATATATTACAGAATGATTTATTGTCCCATTTGTATTATAGTATCCCCTTATATGTTTTGTATGATTGTTTTGTAACATGGAAAAGAATACTATTAAATTATGGTCGTTTGCAAATTGTTTCCTTGTCGTTACTTTTTCCACTATAGTTTATATTGAGAAAGCTGTACAAACCGGATGGATGTATGACCAGAAGTTTGGCAAATGTTTTACCATTCTGAATAAATGACCGTTACCTCCCTAACGCAAAAATTGACGCTTCGTGATCTTTCAGGAAAGAGGTACAAATAGGTATAGGCAATGATCAGGAAATGAAATGATCAGAAAGAAATTCGTATTCCAAAAACCGAGATGGGAAAAAACCAAATTGACAGTAAGGTACTTATACGAAGAAAATATGTCGTAAGCCAAATGAGCACATATTTCCCAATAGGCGGCCACTCAGTTACCCGAACTTAACTAAAAATGAGAAAACCTACTTAAAGTTCTAACAGCACAAAAATTCGACTCCAAAACATTAAACAATTAGAACCCGAACAAAAATATGCATTGTAACGATCAGAGATAAAAAAAAATACTTGGGGTTGGCGCTGAAACCGGTTTTACAGGGCCCTAACTTCACCCTTATCTTCTACAATGGTTCACAACATTTAGTTAGTTGTTCGGTCATGACTGCCCCATGATGAATCAAAAGCGAGGACTCACAGATTCAGTAAGCTGCCCGAAGATAGCACCAAACAACTTAGTGGGAATTTCTTTCTGATTGTGCCATTTCCTGATCAGTGTCTACTTTTGCCTTACTGTCAGTCTGGAGCAAAAGAAAAAAAAATATCAAGATAAATTGGCTCTGATGGATTTAAGAGAAAGAGGACCTGCAAGAAACCAGCCCGTAAGTCAGAGTAGATGATCTTTTTTATGTGGCCATCGGGAGATTCACAGTAATGCAATACATATTTGAGATCTTCATGTATGTACACGTATTTAAAAGGAAGTTAGCCTGCATTTGTAACATGAATTTGATAGCTGTCACACATACATCTAATGGATCTGTCTGTAATGGCTCTGACCTAATTCCTGAATATTTTATACAATCAGGGTGCAGATTGACAAGGCCAAATTAGACAAAGAGCTCAATTGTGCCAAGCATGAATCATCCTTTCTAAGACAAATACAAAATGTCTGCGAAATACCATTATCAGACACCAAGAAACTTTCTTTTGGGCTATCGTTTTAGGTTTGTGACTGCCTAATACTAATTATTCTACCCATTCCGGATCAAGTTCATGAAAATTGCTGCGCATGCGCATATGAATGATTTGAGTATTTTAAACTTAGTATTATCTTGTAGCCAATTCAGTTCCTCATCAACTGTAATGGTTTTCATTTTTGATCAAGCATACGACTGTAACCACTGGACCGTGAAAGTCTATGCATGCTTGAAGTCAAAGCGAATCAGTTGGAGGTATTCCGGATCATGGGCTATATATCACCCCCGATGGGTTTATTCTTTAAATGTTTTGCATGTGGTCATACAGTGAACCTTATGAAATGTTCCAAGGACCAAAACATGTGCATTTTTCGGCGGCATTTTCCCACATCTATGTTTGCTTAACCCCGACCCCACCGAAGACACGATGTTCTATGGGTGATCTGAATAGCGTCAGAATAGTATATGATGCTTGTTAAATACGCAGATTATTTCATTGTTTACATTTAATTTTATCATATAAATACCCGGAATGTAAAAATATATATTTAGTTACAAACATTAAACAATCCAAGTCCTTTGAGAGCATAAAATGACTGTACGCGGTTAAACGTGATCCGGAGTAACTACAATGCAACCGTTTCAAAGTTTCTTATTAAATATGTCGTAATATTCGATTTTAGGACGGAAACTTTGTCAAAATGACAAAAAATAATTGGAAAACATATTAGCAACCAAAATCGAAAGAGAACTTACATGGTACCTTTCATTTTCGGGAAATTCTGCGAACCGCCGTGTGTAAAAGAACGCTTTTTCCATCGTGTTTCTGTATATGAGCCGGGAACCATTGACCTGAACAAGATGTTGACGTCATTATCCACGATCATTGAGCAATGGAATGAAATAGGTTTGAATCAAGAGTCAAGTGGCCAAGTTCGTTTAAAAAAATCTTGTTTCATATTTTTGTAAAATTCTTTTGAAAATAATTTTGATCCGGATCATCTACAGATCCGCTATGGCTACAACAAGTGTATATGTCAAACAATTCAAGAGATGCGTTTGCATAGATAAAATTCGTCAACATAGTATGATACCTGTTAAAAAGATAATCAAAATATGTTGGTTTTCAAGACAGCCTTTGTAGCGCTCTTCTTAACACTTCAATCTTTGGCATTTTCCGCATTACTGCCAATTCAGTCGGCAACAATCAGGATGTTTGATGCAAAAATTATATTGCGCCAAGTTGCGTGACGTCATGATATACGATAAGCTGTTTTTTGTTACTTGCAAATCAAAGTTATCATACACAAGTGTCAAATTACTGTCTTTCATATTTGTTCTCTTTTGCCTATTTGATATTAACATCACCTTTGTTTTATAAATATTTATTTATAACCATACCGTTTTCTAGACAACAAGTCTTAAGTACAGTGATGGCATCATTTCCGCTCTGTCCTCAGATCCGCACACCCCCACTTTCAATCGCAATTCAACATGCCTTACCTTCCAGAAAGAAAATACGTTTATGTTTTTTTTATATTTTTATATAATCCACTTTTATTCCTCTTTCGATTAGCGAAATCGAATTTCAAAAATATTACGCCATCTAATCGTTATCTTCAACACAATAGCGTGATGTCAAATTCGTAAATCTATTTTTAGTCGCTTTTCACGTTTCGATTTTTTGACATCCAATTAATGACGTAATTGCTGCTACACGTTGGAATTGTACAACACATTTGTATTCCAGGAAGGAAGACAAATTTGTCAGGTATGTATTCATGAAAATTAATTGATAATTTATAAATGCTGTAAAACTTTATTCCATATCAAAGAAGGGCATGGTGCGTCCTCAGTTTCGCAAACTTGATTTTCATGATGCTAGGATAGCAATTTGAATGACCCATAGATTATGCTATTCCAGTGTCCACATTATAATTGTTGTTTCAGAAAGAGAAGATAAATAATGTAGATCTTATACTCTCGACTCTTCTTTCATTTTTCACCAATAGTTATATACATGGGAGGAGCGCAGTGGCTCGGTGGTAGAGCGTCGTATCAAAGGCTCGAGCAAGACGCATAAACTTCCCACAGCTTTTGGGTTATGCACTAGTCATTTGTCATCACGGTCCCCACCCCCGGGGCAGGGCGGGGGTAGCAGTGGAAATGAGCGGGGTCTTGATCAAAATTATGTCACGGCAGTGCTGGGGAAATACCCGGGGTTTTCTTTATAAATGCAAAAAGGGCCATGAAAATGTAAAATGAAAAATATACCAGGCTGCGGGGGAAAACAGCAGTGGTTTTGCCAACAAACAGTCCCCACAGGGTCACCCGGGGGCTTTAGCGGGGATTGTCCCCGCTATTCCCCGAGGGTGGGGCCGTGGTTACAAATGTCTAGTGCATTAGGCTGGTAGCTCCGGCCGAAACTGACTGTAAAAATGTTGACTGTGGCACACCTTATTACCAACAATTCATGTAAACATGGAATTATGTAACCCCGGCAGTTCGTGTCCAGAATGACCAGGAAAGTCATGTTAATAAAAGAGGAATTCTGTACAAATGGTTGGGCCGACCTAGGAATTATGTTGCTCGATAATAATTCACAGATTACTCTGTCTTAATACAATTGAAAATGCATGGATCAACATGGTTTTGTTACTACAGACAATAGGTGCATGTACAGCAGTGCATATCCTTACTCCAGGCTTTGTTGGGGCCTCTCAGGGCATTTGGGATCTGGGAGGAAGGGTAATTTATTTTCAGGGATCTATAGAGAACTAGATTCTAGGGGGGGGGGTGTTAGGGAGCAGGGATTTGACGAACACATTCTTAGGAGCTGGGGAGAAAGGCAATTTTCTTTCAGAGAGCAGGGAACTAAGCCCCCATCCCCAAACCCGGTAGGGTCTTCGTAGGGCATTTGTTTTCGAGGAGTCGTATTTACAAATAAGAACCATTCATAACAAGAGCGCTCGTCCGTCCACAATTCGTTCTATATTTCTCTGTAGCAATGAAAGCGGTACGCATGACACCGTGCTTAGATGTTGTCCTTGACATACTCTACAACCTTGACGTGATGTCCTTGGCCTATGTGTCATGGTTTATCGACTTTGTGAAAATTTACGTCAAGTTGCGGCGAACATTCTATGTTCTAACGTTGACGAAAACCATTACTGCATACTTTCAAGATAAATACAGAAATTACATTTTGATCATTGTTACTAATGATTTGGTTGAACAATCTATTTCTGGTGGCCATTTTGGATACCATCTTGAAAAGTTTGATGCTCACAGTCTTCTCAAAACGAGTAAAGTTTCACCTTTAATCATCCTCCATGATTTGATGACAAAATAAGCACAAACATATTTAAAATCATTATAACTAATAATAATTATAGTTGAAAATCCTGTATTGGCAGACATATTGGACGCCATCTTCAATTTCTCAAAACCCTCAATGATGAAAAAGTATCGTCGGTCAGATTCTTTAAGACAATGCCTATAGAACAGGAATCCATCAAGAAAAAAAAAAAAAAAAAAAAAAAAAAAAAAAACTCTTTACCTGGTTATCAGGTCCAGTGAAAATCTGGAATATACGTTGTAATAACGTTGTTCGTCGAACATGATCCATTGATTTGGTTAGGTCTTAGGCAGAGCGGAAGTGTATTATACTACGATGCGCCTTGTCATAGTTCTCTACAACCATTTTATACACAAAGAAGAGTTTCCTTCACTTCTGTGTATGTGAATTTTACTGATCTGATTGCGTTTGTGGAATTGGGGACAGGTGTGCGGAAATTGGGACGCATGGGACCCTTATATTTGGGCTTCCAGGGTGCAGACGGAAAGTGTGAGTATAAAAATCTTACTTGCATATGAAAGAATAATAAATTGTTGACAAGTGCATGCCAAGCCCTTTTTGATATATGAAATAGTATTGGGAGGAGCAGCAATTGTCAGAAGTCAAAAGTGCTCCTCAGTAGAGTCGAAACTACTCCACTTACTGCTGCATTAAGCAGTTTCCACTGATAAAATATTTGCTCAATTTAATTTATCAAAAGTAGATCACAGCTTAATAAAAATTTTTAAAACACATCTACAGTACAATACAGCACAGTAAAAATAAAGGTTATGAGAGTAAAATAAAGGTTATTACATAAAGGTTATGAGAAGCAAAGTAGAAAAACAAAAATTACAGGAACTTATATTCTTGAAGTGCATAGGCATTAAAAATTATCATTCTTTAACATTTTAATGATAAATAAATACAAATATGTGATTCTGTTTAACATGCACAAAACTGGATTTTCTTTCTTTCCTTTCTTTCTACTAGTAAATTTTACCCGTCTCGACGTAGCAGTAAGATGATTGCGGCGATGAAGACAATTTATAAGACACACATATACACACACACACACACAATCTCAAATAAGACATAACATGACCAACAGAAAAAACACACACATAAATTTGACCTTTGACCTCGATGACCTTTGACCCAATTGGACCCATAAATCTTAATCAGGGATCAACCTGTATACACTAAGCCAAGTTTCATGCAAATCGGACCAAGGACTGCCGAGATACAGAAATTTGACCTTTTACCTCGATGACATTGACCTTAAAGATCGGCCCAAGGACCTGGGAGAAGTAGGGGAACAAACAGAAAAAACATGACCAACAGAAAAAAATAATTGACCTTTGACCTCGATGACCTTTGACCCAATTGGACCCATAAATCTTAATCAGGGATCAACCTGTATATACTCACCAAGTTTCATGCAAATCGGACCAAGGACTGCCGTGATACAGAAATTTGACCTTTGACCTCGACCTTTAAAATATGAACCTCTCGAGCTAATATAACGGGGCCGCCCTCAACCTTCCCACCAAGTTTGGTGATCGGCCCAAGGACCTGGGAACATAAATTTGACCTTTGACCTCGATGACCTTTGACCCAATTGGACCCATAAATCTTAATCAGGGATCAACCTGTATACACTCACCAAGTTTCATGCAAATCGGACCAAGGACTGCCGAGATACAGAAATTTGACCTTTGACCTCGATGACCTTGACCTTTAAAAAATGAACCCCTCGAGCTAATATCCGGGGCCGCTCTCAACCTTCCCACCAAGTTTGGTGAGGATCGGCCCAAGGACCTGGGAGAAGTAGGGGAACAAACAGAAAAAAACATAAATTTGACCTCGATGACCTTGACCTTTCCAGAAATGAACCCCTCAAGCTAATATCCGGGGCCGCCCTCCACCTTCCCTCCAAGTTTGGTGAAGATCGGCCCAATGACCTGGGAGATACAGAAATTTGACCTTTGACCTCGATGACCTTGACCTTTTAAAAAAAAGAACCCCTCAAGCTAATATCCGGGGCCGCCCTCCACCTTCCGTCCAAGTTTGGTGAAGATCGGCCCAAGGACCTGGGAGATACAGAAATTTGACCTTTGACCTCGATGACCTTGACCTTTAAAAAATGAACCCCTCGAGCTAATATCCGGGGCCGCCTTCAACCTTCCCACCAAGTTTGGTGAAGATCGGCCCAAGGACCTGGGAGAAGTAGGGGAACAAACAGAAAAAAACAAATTTGACCTTTGACTTCGATGACCTTGACCTTTCAAAAAATGAACAACTCAAGCTAATATCCGGGGCCGCCCTCAACCTTCCCACCAAGTTTGGTGAAGATCAGCCCAAGGACCTGGGAGAAGAAGGGGAACAAACAGAAAAAACAAACATAAATTTGACCTTTGACCTCGATGACCTTGACCTTTCAAAAAATGAACCCCTCAAGCTAATATCCGGGGCCGCCCCCCACCTTCCCTCCAAGTTTGGTGAAGATCGGCCCAAGGACCTGGGAGGAGTAGGGGAACAAACAAACAGACAAACAAACAGACAAACAAACAGACAAACGTTGCTCAAATTATAGTATGATTTAAACTGCAGCACCCTCTCGCGAGGATTATGTGCAGGTGCGCGCGTCAAAGAAAAGGTTGATAGAAGAAAGTTAAAATGAGTTTAGTAAGGCTAAAAAGTATGATAGTGTTAGTATGGAGAAGAAAAAAGTTAAAAGCTGATAAAAACAACATATCCTGGATTTATGGCATAATGTTGTTAAGGCTGCAAATGGCAGACCTGAACGTAGTCAGGTCTTCTGAAAGGACAGCAGAGGTCGAACGGTTGTTCCACTGCACGATTGCCAAAGGGAAAAATGAATATTAATAGTAGTTAGCTGTTGTTTGGATCTGAATAAAGTGGTATGGGTGTGTAGTTCTTGTCATTCTACACATGAGAGTAAAATGAGAGAGATACCACTACCATCTTACATCCACATACAGACCCGTCTGTGGATGTAAGATGGTAGTGGTATCTCTCTCATTTTACTATACTATTAAATGTATTAAAATAAGTGAAGAAAGAAAAAGAAAAAGAAAAATGTTTAAGATTATTATTAAATTTGTTCCTATTCCTGTCTTATGCAGCTATATTGGTACATGTATTATTGGTAAATGAATTGTGGCTGTTAATTACAATCAATTATGACCTATGATCCTTATCAGTTTTATGACCCCTATAGGTAGCCAGCCTACCTGGTGTAAGCCACGCCCACTGATACTGTGTTGCTCCCTGTTCTCTTTGATGCTGGGAACCAGACCCCCCCCCCCCCCCCGGGCATGAAAACCCTGTCTTTAAGCATGACTAAAAATAATGAGAATAGCTATCCTAAAATAGAACAAAAAAGTAAAGAAATGAAATGACCACTAAAACTAGATATAGTGCTTTACCTGTGCTTGCGAGTTTTCAAAAGGTACAGTTAGGTCAGTTAAAAAAATATAGTTCACTTGGTACTGGACTGGTCATCAAAATTTTATTTGATGGTAAAGATAAAAAGATCTACTTTTCTTACAACTCAGATAGCCTTTTGATGCAGCTGTAGGTGTAAATGTTGTAAGATGGTATTCAAACATTAATCTGAAATTTTACGAGGATGATTGCGGTCCGTATGGCAGACTCCAAGGCATTCTGGATATAAAACGCCTCCGATATCTATGTCTCTGGCAGAAAACAATGTCTGGAGATGAGATGCTAGTAACCTGAATAAGTACATGTAATAATTATACAAACTATCTATTGTGTTTTACTTTCTGAACTAGAAGACAAAATATAAGGTGGCCTCTTATAAATATAAGTGGCCGGTTAGAACTTTTGGCTAGTATATGCTGTGTTCACTTAGATACATGTAAAAATGTCAAAAAATATTACTTAAAATAATAATTCTCCAATGTATTTTCCGAATTATTCCCTATAGCTTTGAACGTCCCTTGCCTCTCCAGCTTTACAAAATCACTCGTTTATTCCACTTTTTGCATTAATCACATCATGTGTTTCGTGTTCTTTCACTTGAGAATCAACATTTCCATCGTCAATCGGAATTTCGTCAAATGTAGATGATTGGCTTATGCTGCCTTCGTCGAGGGGAATGTCAACAGTCACTGATTCGATCGTTTTTCTTCTCTCTAAAGGGTCAGTACAAGCCTGTATCTTAATTTGTGGCACGTTTTTAGCATTTTCTATATTCGCCAGTATTTCTTGTGTACGAAGCACGGCCAATCTGTTTTGGTAGGTTGTGGATTGGAACTTGTCACGTTTAACGAACTCTGAGAATTGATTGTTCAAAAATTTCTCTTCGTCGTCCTTTCTTGAGTATTTTATCAGTAAAAGAACAATACTGGAGGCATAGAAACCAAGAACCACCACGATGTATAGGAATGCGTCCATTTCAGTTGGCCTGGTATCCAATGGTATCTCCTCAGTCTCGGCACATTTAGTTTTATTTAGGGCAACAATTATGTTCCAGAGAGTTTTACCATCTTCATGAGTTAGTATAGTGTCATTCATTGCTGGTGGAAAAATCGTGTCATTTCCGGTTACGAAAGTATCGTTCATGGTTGCGTTTCTTCAACGGATGCCGTCTCTTCGAAATTCCAATGTACACTTGAAGAAAAATAAATAATTTGTAGTTGTATATTCAATGTTTAAAACGATACGTAAAATTGCTGTAAAATTTTACTGAATCCAGTCAAAACACGTGTAAAATTGCTGTGAATTCCATCACAAATATTAGCAAGCATAGTGTTTCATGACATAGAAAATATGAGTATTAACTTCGTTATAAAAGTAAATAAAATAATGTGTTCCTATTTTTTCAGGATTTTATTGGAATGCTAGAACAAATGAATTATAATCAATACCTACTGTTAAAAGTGAATAGCTCGGAATGAAAATTGAAAACAAAAATGTTTCATTTTTCAAAACAGTCATTTTGAATTATTGTTTCTTTGTTTGTTATTGCAAAGTAGAACAAATTATTTCACAGAAATGTAAGATAAACTTTTTCACAGAAATGTAAGATAAACTTACCATCATGTGTTATCAAGCAAAGGCCAATGAATGGCTCTATCTCCTCGTCTCTCTATGCCCGTCTTTAGGACAAAATACTTTCCAGAAAAACACCTCATTCTCACGCAGATTAAGATCTGGCCTGTCATAAATCCCTGCTGTAATCAATAGTGGTACTGATGTGCTCATTTAAATTTTATACACTAATTAGCAGGTTCTGTAAGATAACCGTTTTAGTAGGCACATTTCCTGCTGTTATTTTATTAACAGATCACCTCCCTATGACAGCAGCACTGTCACTAAATTTGGCGGGCGTCTCGCACAAGAACCTATATCTTACCACTCAATAGAACAAATGTATGATCAACCTTTCTTTGAATTACAATATCCCAATTGCTCATCTATAGTAGATATATTCTCTTGGTTATTTGTAAGGAAATTTGACCAAAGTGCATATTTTGTGAAACAAAAAAGGTTTAAATATTCTGGCATTCCATTTTCGCTACAGTGATGTTTTCTGTTTCGGGCTCTATTTTTGCCTGCAATTTACTATTGATTAACGGTAGGTCTGGAGACTGTTCTGTCTCCAAAGGTAGCATTTCTGACAGAAGAAATTGTTTTACTGGGGGTCTAAATCTATTTATTTCTGGGGACTTGATTGGTAAAACAAATTAATTTCTGGAATAGTACAACACCACATCCTCGTCCATTCAAAAATCTGATCAGCCTTTCACATAACGAAAATCTGCCCATGAATATACAGATATTTTTTCAGCTGCAAAATTGAAAATTTCATTAGAAAAATATATTTTAATATTTTATTCTCGCCGAGGCAGTTCTAACGAGTACCACAATCTATGTTTTGGATCAAAAATAAGAACCAGAGGACCAATGGTCCTGTAAACGCTCACCTGAGATCTGCTTCATATACCAATAAACATATTTGAATATTATGGTATTTAACCCCAGTGCAGGGGCAGATAAAGCATTATATTGTATATTACCATAACATCTCCTCTGAAATCGCTTGGCCAATCAAATGGTAATATACAATATAATGCCCCGGGGTGGGGGCAGATGAGCCCCTGGTGTCCAATATTTTTCAGAATCATTAATATTCAGTCCTACTGCCCATTTCCTGCAAGACATTCACTTTCAATGATTTTTTTTTAAGTTTTACCCATTCAAATGCATTGGCGACCTATGTTGACCTTGCCGTAAAATAGGTCAAGGCCATCACAGGGTCATGATTTATATACACATTGTAGTACTTGAGTCATCCAAACTTCATGCAAAGTTTCGTTGAAATCGGTTCACCAGTTCTGGAGAAGAAGATATTTTAAGGGTTTTTACCATATATGGGCATGGCGGCCATCTTGGTCATGTGACCTGGATTGTTTATATATACATTGGTTCCCACTTCCTATAGATGCTTCTAATAAAATTTGGCTTTGATTGGCCAAGTGGTTTCAGAGAAAAAAAATCTTTGAAAAGTGCGTATGGACGACAGACCGGCCAAGGTCAAGAGATGACCTTGACCTAAATTAATCACATACCTTCATCTAATTCATTAGTCGTTTGCATCTACCACTTTTCAGGTCTCAGGCTGCAAAAGTTTTCAAACAAGAGGACCAATGGTCTTGTAAACGCTCACCTGAGATCTGCTGCATATACCAATAAACATGTTGGAATATCATGGTATTTAACCCCAGTGCAGGGACAGATGAAGCCCTTGGGCCATTTTCTTTTTTCAGAATAATCAATATTCTGTCCCATTCAAATGCATAGACAACCCATGTTGACCTTGCCATAAACTGGGTCAAGGTCATGATTTGTATATACATTGTAGTACTTTAGCCATCAATGCTTCATGCCAAGTTTCTTTGAAATCGGTCAACCGGTTCCGGAGAAGATAATTCAAGGGTTTTTACCATACATGTATATGGGCATGGCAGCCATCTTGGTCCTGTGACCTAGATTATTTCTATACACATTGATTCCCCCATTCTATAGATGCTTCACATAAAATTTGGCTTTGATTGGCCAAGCGGTTTCAGAGGAGATGATGTTTGAATATTATAGTAATATACATGCATAATGCCCCGGGATGGGGGCAGATGAGCCCCTGGGGTCCATTTTTTTTCAGAATCATTAACATATTCAGTCCTAATGCCCATTTCCTGCAACATTTTCACTTTAAATGATATTTAAAAAGTTTTCCCCATTCAAATGCATTGGTGACCTATGTTGACCTTGCCGTAAAATAGGTCAAGGTCATTGCAGGGTCATGATTTATATACACATTGTAGTACTTGAGTCATCCATACTTCCTGCAAAGTTTCGTTGAAATCGGTTCACCGGTTCTGGAGAAGAAGATTTTAGAAGGGTTTTTACCATATATGGGCATGGCGGCCATCTTGGTCATGTGACCTGTATTATTTATATACACATTAATTCCCTTTTCCTATAGATGCTTAATATAAACTTTGGTTTTGATTGGCCAAGTGGTTTCAGAGAAAAAGATCTTTGAAAAGTGTGTATGGACAACAGACCGGCCAAGGTCAAGAGATGACCTTGACCTAAATTAATCATATACCTTCATCTTATCCATTGGTTGCTTGCATCTACCACTTTTCAGGTCTCAGGCTGCAATAGTTTTCAAAAAATAGCTAATTTCCACTTTTCCCATTATAAGTCTAGCGAAACTTAAGGTTACCATAGCAACCAGAGTTCTTATCCCACTGGAATAAAAAACACAAATTATGTAGAGGCTACTGTCAGGAACATGTATACAAAGTACAGGATTCATCCCCTTTACAGTTTCTGGGGAGAAGATTTTTGAATGTTTTTTTTTTCAAAATTTTGCCCTTTATGGGGCCCCAGCAACCAATCAAAATAAAGGATTAGGACAAAACTCACAAGAAACGTCAAACACTACTCAATAAACATTTCTGCAAAAACAAAATTCAAACGTCTGCAATTTTAGCGGAAAAATAGCCAATTTCCACTTTTCGCATTATAAGTCTATGGAAACTTTAAGTTGCCATAGCAACCAGAGTTCTTATCCGCCTGCAATAAAAAGCACAAATTATGTAGAGGCCACTGTCAGGAACATGTATACAAAGTACAGGCTTAATCCCCTTGACAGTTTCTCAGAAGATGATTTTTGAATGTTTTTTTTTTTCGAAATTTTGCCCTATATGGGGCCCCTGCAACCAATCAAAATAAAGGATTAGGACAAAAGTCACATGAAACGTAGAGGACTATTCAATAAACATTTCTGCAAAAACAAAATTCAAATATCTCCAACACCACAGCAAAAACTGGCAATTTTCACTACTTTCCATTATAAGTCTATGGGAAGCATAAGTTGCCATAGCAACCAGAGTTCTTATCCGATCGAAATAAAAAAAAAACACAAATATTCGTTCCCCCCACCTGTAGATGTTATATGAGAAATATGAAAAGATTCGGCTTGGCAGCTTCAGAGAAAAAGTCGTTTGAAAATGTTGACGACGACGACGGACGACGCACGGACGCCGGCTCGACCACTATACTATAAGCTCACCAGTGAGCCTTCGGCTCAGGTGAGCTAAAAATCCATAGTTTTCACTTTTTCCCATGTAGAAGCCAATGTTTCCAAAATTGACCTTGCCGTAAAATAGGTCAAGGTCATTGCAGGGTCATGATTTATATATACATTGTAGTACTTGAGTCATAGATGCTTCATGCCAAGTTTCTTTGAAATCGGTTCACCGGTTCTGGAGAAGAAGATATTTTAAGGGTTTTTACCAGATATTGGCATGGCGGCCATCTTGGTCATGTGACCTGGATTATTTATATACACATTGGTTCCTACTTCCTATAGATGCTTCTAATAAAATTTGGCTTTGATTGGCCAAGTGGTTTCAGAGGAAAAAAATCTTTGAAAAGTATGTATGGACGACAGACCGGCCAAGGTCAAGAGATGACCTTGACCTAAATTAATCATATACCTTCATCTAATCCATTAGTTGTTTGCATCTACCACTTTTCAGGTCTCAGGCTGCAATGGTTTTCAAAAAATCCAAAATTCACTTTTTCCCATGTAAAAGCCAATGTTTCCAAAATTGACCTTGTCGTAAAATAGGTCAAGGTCATTGCAGGGTCATTATTTATATACACATTGTAGTACGTGAGTCATAGATGCTTCATGCCAAGTTTCATAGAAATCGGTTCACCGGTTCTGGAGAAGATTTTAAAGGTTTTTACCATATATAGGCATGGCGGCCATCTTGGTCATGTGACCTGGATTATTTATCTATACATTGGTTCCCCCTTCCTATAGATGCTTCATATAAAATTTGGCTGTGATTGGCCAAGCGGTTTCAGAGAAGAAATTGTGGACGGACGGACGGACGCCGGATCATGGCCATCCTATAAGCTCACCTTGTGAGCCTTACGGCTCAGGTGAGCTAAAAATAGGTATACCCCTGCAAACCCCAGTTTTTCTAATATGGCCGATTGCTATATGCTAATTACGCGTTATTTCAAATAAAGCGTTTAATGAAAACTTGTGAACCCGTATATGCTGACTAGACAATTCACCGTAAGCAATTTAATTTATCCTTTGTTGACACTTCTCATGGAATATGACCATTGACATGTAGCAGTCTCGATCGTGACGACTTCTTAACATAGAGCATAAAAGCTTGGACCATAGCGTGTGGCGGGGACTATAGGTACTCTATAGGGCTGGCTTTTTAAGTCCATCACATCGAGTCCTTCGGTCTGTGTCCGAGAGTGGGGCTGCATGTCAAAATTCAGAACTCTGTCACATATTCACCATACTGCAAATTAGTTTTCTACAAATCGACAGATTGGCTAACATCATGTTTCCTTGGCTTTGATTCCGTAACTTTGGTGACACTTATGTATCAAAGATACACACACTGGTCTGTCTTTCAAAAATGGAAATGGAATTCACGTATAAGAATGGAAATAAATGACGATCAGGGAAATAACAACACTGAAAATCTAGAACAAACGAAAGCTTCACTGGTAGTTCTTATAACAGACTGCTGCTGACCTTTTCATTGGTTTCTTTTTAAAGGTTCATAGGAAACGAAACTCAAACGTATGAGAATCGAAATAAATAAACTCAACTTGTTGCTTACTTCAGTAAAATAATATTGTAAACGAGAATTTGACGCCTTTCATTTTGAACATATCTCGGATATATCATACAGTTATTATCACCGAAATCATTGAGCTCGTATAAAAGTGAATCACATGACTGAGAAACAACATTTCAAGGCACTTATATCCCCTTTCACTCGAGTTTGCCATTTCAGCACTGGCATTACGTAAGAAGATCAAGTTTTCTGAAGATCTGAGTTTCTTTTCATGTTGTCCATAAAGACATCTGGATTGACTGATCTGCTGATTTGAGTGACAGTTTCAAACTAAATTACCTTTAAAACGGCAAACTCAAGTGAAGTTTTATCTTACTATGTGGAATTTTTGCATTGTAGTTACTGATAGGTAACTGCCAAAAATGATATAATTCTGCTTTTGACCCTTTCCCATTTCAAATGTGTGTTCTTAATGTGTATTGCACACCGTATGTTGTGCAAAGAATTTTGAAATAAAAATGTACTTTAACCAAACAATTACAATGTTTTTTCTCAGAAGAGGGGACATCATTTTCTAAAGATAAATGCTGAATAGATTTTAAAGACACCAGGCACCTGGGACACTGTTTCAGTTCTAAAATAGAATAAAAAGTTACCTGATTTACACAAAAAAACTTTGAAAAATGAAGTTGCAGACCTGTACGTAGGCGATGTAGTTTTGTATGGTCGTTTTCCGCGATGGTCACAATCCCTCCGACCCAAACTTACAAGCCTTTAACCATTCTTGTACCTGTACCGCCTTTCAGAACCTGGCCTAGTCCGACATTTTCTGGTGCCATGATTCTTTATGTGCCTTCGCATGACGTAACCAAATCCGGGGTTTTAACCCAGTTTTGATACAAACCGGCCCGTGCAGTCACAGAAGCAGGTTAGAGGCTTGAAATCTCTTCTTTAAGAAGATGAGGGATTGCATAGTTACATGCGGAGTGAAACCAATTCATTTATTTCACCGTGATGATTCATTGACACTAACCAAATGTTGGTAAACCACTGCAGAATCTGAGGTTATGCGCCTAATATAAAACTAGTAATTGTATAGCACTGAGCGTTTCAATGCGGTATGTGGTACTTCTTTTGTGGTTCTATTTGTTATATGCCTTGGCGTTGATTTTTGTGCCTTTTATTTGCGTCTTCCGACATCCAGTTTGGTTCATGTGACTGAGTGGCCATCTATAGGGAAACAGCTGATAGTTGCCCGCTCGGCTTCATCGATAATGTCATCTTATTTCTCAACACACGAGCACCTGCTTACACAATTTCAACACACATGCACCCACACACATACAAGCCATACAAAAGCCCTGTGGCGATGGGCGAGTGGCGAAGCAGCAGGTATGACACAGTGGGAGCTGAAGTTGCGGACCTGCACGCACGCGGCTCAGTTCTATATGGTCGTTTTCCGTGAGGAGAGAAGCAGTAAGCGGAATTCGGCAGTCAGCTGAGCGACTGCGCAGATATACACTAGGACCGCATTGCATACCCCCGTAGCATGGGGAGGAGGCTATAGAAAAGGTGCCCTAAACAATTGCCTGAAAGTAAGCAATGTTAGGAAATGACGCATTCAAAAAGAAATTCCCACACCAAAAACCAAGTTTGGGGAAAAACTAAATTAACAATCAGGTACTAACACAAAGAGAACATTTCGTAAGCCGAGTAAGCAGCAATTTTTCAATAGGTGGTCACTCAGTTACACGGACTTAATAAATATAAAATGCAACCAACGGTGCAATCAAAAAGAAAGTCATCATGCTTATCATTAGATTAAACACATCCACTAAAAATAGAAAGATGTAAATCCAAAAAAGAACATGGAATTCTGTAAATGTTGTGTTGGGGTGAATTCAGAGGTTTCTTGAAGAAAAACACCAGTTGCACAAGGCACATCAAGATGATACTAGCTCAGTATACAAGACGACCTACAGCGGCATTTTGTAAGACAGTCCAGACCAAGCTGAGAAAGAAAGCCGAAGAAACCCAGTTTTTCGGCAACAGCAAAGACATGGAGAAATTTCATGATGCACTGAAAACCGTTTTATGGCCCTAATAGTTATGGCGCCACCACATTGCTCAGTGCAGATTGAAGCACTCTTCACTACTATGTATACAAAGGCAATATCATCTTAAAATGAGTTTAGTAAGGCTAAAAATTATGATAGTGTTGGTATGAAGAAGAAGTATAAAGTTAAAAGCTGATAAAAACAACATATCCTGGGTTTATGGCATGATGTGTTTTAGGCTGCAAATGGCAGCCAACAGCACAGAAATTTTAAACACCAAGACATAAAACAAAAAGAACCACCACAGAAGTATCGCATTGGAACGATCAGTAACACAAAGTTACTAGCGGGCTTAAATCGATTTTACATGGCCATAACCTCACCCTCAGCTTCTGCAGTGGTTCATAACATTTAGTTAGTTCTTCGGTCCTCGTGGTGGATCTCTAACTAGTCAATGAATCATCAAGAACAAACAAATAAATCATGATAAACATCCTGATGAATCAAAAACCAGGACTCACAGATTCAGTAAGCTGCCCGACGATGGAGATCCCTGGGCGCCGAATAACTTACTAACTCCGGAGCAAAAGAAAAACATCAGTTGGACCCCGGTGGGCCAAGCAACAGACAAGAAGCTCCGGCCCCAACCAACCTACATTTCAATTGAGCCCTTCTACTATCATGGATACTGCTCCGAACTGTAGACCAGACATGATGGCACTTGCCAACTTTGAGGGTGTCAGTGTTTATGTACTTCAGTGATGTTTTACTTCTAATGTCCCGTTCCCAACTAGATTCAATAGCCTCATTTATTGCCTTATTCATAGTTCTTTTCCATTCATATTTTGAGGGAGTATCAGTTAATAATTGAAATATGGATGGGAGAATTTATAAATCTAAAATGCTCCTTACAAACATAAACCAACTTTTATCATTGGCATCTATCATTCGGCTTACGATATGTTTTATGGTATAAGTACCTGATTGTTAGTTTGGTTTTTTCCCACCTCGGTTTTTGGAGTGGGAATCTCTTTCTGATTGCGCCTTTTCCTGATCTTTGCCTACTTGTACCTTTTCATTACTATTTGCCTTGAAGCTATGTCATTTTCAATTGTACCTTTATGTCTTATCATGTTAACAAAGGTAGTCAGAGCATTTTTATGTAAAACCACTTCCAGGGGCAAAATCCCTAAAAAGGCTAAACAAATTGTATTTGCTGTCTTATCAGGAAGACCTTGAATTTGTTTAAGACACTGTCTCTGAAACCTTTCAAGACACTCAATATCTTTTTTGTGTGCAATAATGCCTCAAGACCATAGAGCAACCTCGGAACCACAAAAGTAGACCAAATAAACCCATTTTGTGATGGTTTCAACCCCCCTACCCCATGAAAACCCGTCCCCATTACGGAATAGGCTGCCTTCCTTCCTAGATTGATCTTTTCTTCAATATTCGGTTTTCCGTTAATGTTCCGGGTTATCCCAAGGTGTGTGGCACTTGTGCTGTATTTTATTCTGTCGTTATACATGTATATGTCTCCTTCACATTCCTTCTTTTTAGTTGTTGGATATTTGAGTGTATGGCTCTTTGATGGATTGACAAAGAATCTTTCTCTCCCTGCATTGCCTTCGACATCACATACCATTACTTGCATTTCTGCCAACAATGAGGACAGAAGAGCTAGATCATCTGCGACAGTAACACGAGGAATGCTGTTTGATCCTATCTTTACTCCAGAATACCTCTCTTCTAGTTGAAGTAATAGCGGATCGTTGTATCTCTTATAATGACTGGTTGGAAGGACACCCCCTTGACAAACACTTTGTTTGATGTTGATCGGATGTGATAAGCCTCCAGCCCAATTGATCCTTGACGAGCAGTCAGTATAGAGATTTTTAACAAGGATCCAATTGTCCCCATGGATACCGTCTAGATAAAGCCGTCGTAGGAGTGAATTATGGTCCACGACGTCAAACACCTGTGTATCCAGTGTGGTGAGCCATAGGTCTTGTTTATTTGATGATGATTCCAAGATACACTCCGACAATATAACCGCAGCATTAATGGAGGAACACCCTTCTGCAAAGCCACGCTGGAGTCTTGATTGTGTACTTAGGAAGATCTCATTATGCCTGGTGTTTAAGATATGCTCCAAAACTTTTAAAAGGACTGGCGTTACGGTTATACCCCGGTAGTTTCCTGGATCACAAGTATCCCCCTTCTTGAAGATTGGAGTCAAAGTTCCCTCCTTCAACACGGCAGACACTTTCTTTGCACTAATCAAGTAGTTGAGAAAAGCTGTCAAAATTCCACCAAATCGCACCCTCCCAGTTTGAAGTGTTCAGCTGTTAAGCCCATGACATCAACCGCTTTGTTCTTCTTTAACTTTCTCAGCGCCGCCACTACTTCTTTCTCATTTACGGGAAAACTGGTCTGTCCTCTGTTATTGCACTGACATCAAGGTCCACCAACTCTTTGTAGTCTTCATCAAAGCATTCACTTTCCAATGGTGTGGCCAGTTTCTGAAAATGGGTCGCCCATCCCTCCCGTATGTCTTCGTCCGTCTCACATACGTTACCATTCACATTCAGACTGTGTAACTGTGCATTGGGCGATTTCCGCTGGTTGTTGTCAAGCTTGAAAAATGTCTTGGGGGTGTCTGAGCTCATTATATCTTCTATATTCTGGCGTTCCTTTGTTTAGCTGCCTCTAACCTTTGCTCTTTCCTCAATCATTGCTTAGCTTCTATCATCCTTTGTCTAGCTGGGTGGTCTTGATTTTCTGGCTCCCCAGCCTTGCGCTATTCCAACCACATGATTCGGCTATGTTTCATTGCATCTTGGATTTTCTGCGTCCAACATCTTTTATTGTTTTTTTTTTACTTTCAGACTAGAATTGTAGTTCGGTATACTATCTTTGGCAGCCTGTTTCAGGACTGCATTAAGATGCGCAAGAGGTTGGAGTATGTCTGTCTGTGCTGTTGATGATGGTAGGAAAGTATCAAAGCTGAGGAGGTTTTGACATATAGATCTTTTATACATAATCTTGTCACACTTGTCCCATTTTGGTTTTAGCTGGATAACTGTTGCTACTGTCCTAGTAGCGCAGAAGCCAGCTAAAAAATATCCAGCTAGAAAAGGAATTTCGTTCCACCCCCTCCACATAAAAGGTTTGATAGTTTCATGTTGGAGACCATTAAATGGGCAAACTTTTAAGCCTGGGTGCCAAGTCCGGATGTGGATTCTTCATACCAAAATCCAAGATGGCATCCAAAATGGCCGCCAAAAAGATGAATTTTCTAATTTCTCACATATAGGAGTTCAAGATCTACACAAATATACTTATTTTTATGTTGTTTTACTCAGAAGTAACTTAAAAAGCATAATAAGGCTTAAAAATCCTGATAGCAATAGATTTCTTCTCAGGGAGCCCAAAAGTATCACAAAAAATGGTACATTTTAAACAGATTGTCTACCTGGTCCATTGGTCAAACCAAAAATAATTTGTTGCACACACACTACAGAAAAGGTTTTTAATGGTTAAAATTAAATTTAGTATATAAGAATTTATTTCAACCTGGGTGTCAGCTAGGATTGTGGTATCAAATTGGAAATATGTTCATCTTAATAATGTAAGAGCACATTATGAGATTGTCGCAAATAAAGGGGGTAAGGGTAGGTTTAGCTTCATAAATTTCGTTTCATCCACCACTAAAAAGGTTTGATGGTTATAGTATGGGCAATCTTTAAGGCCTAAGTGCCAAGTCTGTATGTGGATTCTTCACACGGAAATCCAAGATTACATCCAAAATGGCCGCCAAAACTTCAATTTTTATGATAATTCACCTAAAATACATAAAATTAAGTTAAAAATGCAGATTTTATTATGTTAGTTTACTCGGAATTAACTGGAAAAGCATAAGGACGCTTTAAATCCTGCTTGGAATAGATTTCTTCTGAGTGAGCCCAAAATTGTCCAAAAAGAAATGGCACATTTTATACAGATTTGCTACCTGGCCCATTGCTCAAACAAAAATATTTTGTTGCACACATACAACAGACCAGGTTTTTTTTTTATCGTTTGAATTAAATTTAGTATATATAAGAAAACTTGTTCAACGTTTGAGTCAGCTTAGATTGTGGTATCAAATTGGAAATATTCTCGTCTTTATAACATAGGGGTACATAATAAAGTTCTCACAAATCAAGGGGGTAGGGGTAGGTTTAACTTCACATATTTCGTTCCATCCACCAATAGAAAGGTTTGATGGTTTTATGTTGAGGTTCATAGAATGGACAATCTTTTAGGCCTAGGTGCCAAGTCTGTATGTGGATTCTTCCCACGGAAATGCATAATGACATCCAAAATGGCCGTCAAAACATAGATTTTCTGATAAAATGCAGATTTTATTAAGTTGGTTTACTCAGAAATAACTGGAAAACACACAATGATGCTTAAAATCCTGTATGCAGCAGATTTCTTCTGAGTGAGCCTAAAATTGTCACAAAATTGCATACTTTATACAAATTTGCTAATGAACCCATTGGTCAAACAAAATATATTGTTGCACAAAAACCACTTTAGAAGTTTAGAATGGTCAAAATTTCGTACCTATGGATATCATATCAGAAAATTGTTCAACTTGGATGTCAACTAGGATTGTAGTATCAGATGAGAAATATTCTCATCTTTGTAATTAAAGGGTACATGGTAAGTTTCTTTCAAAAGAAGGGGTAAGGTCTAGTTTAGCGTCACCAATTTTATCCCAGCCTCCATTTAAAGATTATAACAGTTGAAGGGTCATACAATGAAGGCACTTTGAGGCCATGTTGTGGATGTTGATTCTATGTACCGTAATCTAAGATGACATCCAAATTGTCCACCAAAGTGATGAAATTACTGATATTTCACATATAAACATGTGGATTCTTTGAACCAAAATCTAGTATGACATCCAAAATGGCCACCAAAATTATGAAATTATATTACCTCTACAGTAAATAAAGAGTTATTATTTGTTCAATTATTTGTTTGTTTGTTTGTGTTGAGGCTTAACGTCCCAGTTAACAATTTTTCAGTCATGCCGGGTCGGAGCCAACGCTTCCTGTGCTTAACCAGTACTTTAGGGAGTTAAGGCGTCTTGCTCAAGGACACAACACGGTAACACCTGTGGGAATCGAACCCAGGACCTCTCGATGGGGAGTCCGACGCTCTACCACTAGATCTGTTTAATTATATGATTATTTTTGTTATTTTACTCACAAATAACTGAAAATCTATAATGATGCTTTAAAACATTGCAAGCTGTTTATCTCTTCTGAGTGAGTGTAAAAGTGTCTCAAAAATGACACATTTTAAACAGCCCATTGGTCAAATAAGTCATTTTATTTACACACCCGTCTTAGGAGGTAAAAGTAGGTAACACTCAGGAAACGGCACAATCAGAAAGAAATTCCCACTCCAAAACCGAGGTGGGAAAAGACTACATTAACAATCAAGTACTTGTACTAAGAAAACATATTGTGAGTCCAGTGAGCAGTTATTTTCCCAATAGGTGGTCACTCACTTACCAAAATTAAAATATGAAGACATACATAAGGTGCAAACACCACACAAATTCAACGCCAGAGAAGTATCGCCTTGGAACGATCAGTAGTATAAAATTACTGTGGGTCTTAAACTAGTTTTACAGGCACCTAACCTCTCCCTCAGCTTCCTCAGTGGCTCTAATATACAAATGTACCTATATATATAAATATATATCTATAATCTATATATAAACTAGCAATAAGGAAAATCATGTAAAGAAATATAAAACATAGGTACCAACGTATAATAATATTATGTGTAACGGGAATCAGGGTGAGCAACTATTGAAGTGAAGTTATTGGAATAGCTTGGATAATTGTGAACCACAGCAGTCACGCCTTGGAATGTCATTTATAAATAACTGGGGGGCTTAAACTAGTTATACATAAGCCTAAACTCGCCCTCAGTTTCTGCAGTGGGTCTGCAGTCACAATGAGCTGCCTGATGTTGGAGATCCTTGGGCGCCAAACAACTTATTGAAATCCGGAGCAGAAGAAAAACACCAGTTGAACCCCAGAGGGCCAAGTAACAGACAAGAAGCTCCAGCCCCAATCAACTAAAGTGAATAGCTTGAAGTCGTAGTTATCAACCATGATTGGGTTAAAAACTAAGCATGCAGACTGTCACATCACATATATCAGATACGTTTATATCGTATAATGATTTTTTCTAAACAGAAAAGAAAACAAAAAAAAAGAAGAAGAATAATAAAAAAAACATTCCTCCCTATAAGGATCTGCATCTGGATGTACAATTTTGACCACTCACCTAAAATACAGATCATTGCTTTTCATGTTCAAAATAGTCGCAAATGACATGCCTTGGGAAAATCGAAATCTGTTCTATCTCAAGAAAAGAATTGTCCCGAGCATAAAGCTTGGTCCAGGTGATGTATATAATCTGCTATGTGGGGGCTCTTTCGAAGAAAATGTGAAGAAATAAGGGTCCAAAAGTTTTCGAGTAGCGCTCGAGTGAGGTGTCGCCTTCACTCAACGCTTACTCGAAATCTGAGTTGAGTTCCCGTTAGAATGTGACATGTGCATACTAAATCAAACAGTTATGCGCTCACACGAGTGACTGATCAGATTATCTGAATGAGTTTGAGTGGAGTATGCCTCGAGTGTAAGTTGAAAATACAGCCGTTAGAACCTTGTCTCAAAGTGCCCTAATTGTATGACCCTTCAACATATAATCTGTAAGTGGAGGCTGGAACAAAATTTGTGACACAAAATTATACCTAATCCATTGTTTTGCAAAAATCTTATAACAAAATATTTTGTTTGACCATTGGGTTCGGCAGCAAAAATCTCTATAAAATATGCAATTTTTGGTGACAATTTTTCTCTCACTCAGAAGAAATATATTGCATGCATAATTTAAAGCCTTCCAGTTACTTCTGAGTAAACCAACATATTTTTAATCTTAATTTTAACTGTTTTAGGTGAATTATCAGAAAATTGAAGTTTTGGTGGCCATTTTGGATGTCATCTTTGAATTCCGTGTGAAGAATCCACATACAGAGTTGGCACCTAGGCCTAAAGATTGCTCATTCTATGAAGCTCAACATAAAACCACCAGAAGAACCAACTCAAATGAAATCTATTGCAAGCAATTTTTTAAGCCTTAATATGGTTTTCCATTTACTTCTGAGTATTTAAATATTAAAATCTGCATTTTTATTTTAATTTAACTGTTTTAGGTGAATTATCAGAAAATTGACGGTTTGGCGGCCATTTTGGATGTCATCTTGGATTTATGTGTGAAGAATCCACATACAGACTTGGCACCCAGGCCTAAAAGATTGCCCATTCTATGGACCTCATTGTAAAACCATCAAACCTTTCTTGTGGCAGACGGAACGAAACGTGTGAAGCTAAACCTACCCCTACCCCCTTGATTTGCGATAACCTTATCATGTACCCCTAAGTTATGAAGACGAGAATATTTCCCAAATTGATACCACAGTCCTAGCTGACACCCACGTTGAACAATGTTATATATACAAAGTTAAATTCTAACGATAAAAAAAAAAATTTTCTGTAGTGTGTGTGTGCAACAAAATATTTTTGTTTGAGCAATGGGCCAGGTAGCAAATCTGTATAAATTATGCCAATTTTTTGTTACAAATTTGGGCTCATTTAGGAGAAATCTATTGTAAGCATGGTTTAAAGCCTCATTATGCTTGTCCAGTTACTGCAGAGTAAACCAACATAATAAAATCTGCATTTTTATCTTATTTTAACTGTTTTATTTGAATTACCAGAAAAATTGACGTTTTGGCGGCCATTTTGGATGTCATCTTGGATTTCCGTGTGAAGAATCCACATACAGACTTGGTACCTAAACCTAAAAGATTGTCTATTCTATGAACCTTAACATAAAGCCATCAAAACATTTTAGTGGTGGATGAAACAAAAATTGTGAAGCTAAACCTACCCCTACCCCCTTGATTTGCGAAAATCTCATGATGTACCCTTACATTATTAAGATGAAATTATTTCCAATTTGATACCACAATCCTAGCTGACACCCTGGTTGAAATAAATTCTTATATACTAAATTTAATTTTAATCATTAAAAACCTTTTCTGTAGTGTGTGTGCAACAAAATATTTTTGGTTTGACCAATGGGCCAGGCAGAAAATCTGTTTAAACTGTACCATTTTTTGCGATACTTTTTGGCTCCCTGAGAAGAAATCTATTGCTATCAGGATTTTAAAGCCTTATGGTTTGTAAGTTACTTCTGAGTAAAACAACATAAAAATATGTATATTTGTGTAGACCTGTACGAAATTGTCCAACAGGAACACAGCAGTATTACCACAGGAAAATGAGACCAGATTCCTGGCAGGAATCATGTTGACCGTTTGATTTTTCTTATAAAGATACGACAGGAGTCAGTGTGGACTCCCTGTGGAATCTGGAGCGAAATATTTAAATTAGCAGGAATCCTGCCAGGAATCTGAACCAGATTACTGGCAGGAATCCTGCCAGGAATATGAGGCAGAAATTTTGGCAGGAATCCTGCCAGGAATTTAGAGCAGATTCCTGGCAGGAATCCTGTTATGAATATGGAGCAAATTCCTGCTATATGCCTGCATAGAAATGACCTCTTTGAAAACACATGCATATGACAGTTTTTGAACAAAGGAAATGCAAGGGGCTAGTGTATCTTATATCCATAGATGCAGCCATTATATTTTGTTATAAAAATGCTTGTATCACTGAGTAGTAATGATAAATGTCATTTTCAATGACAATTCATAGAAACTTCCTTAAATAGACTGATTAAAAATTGTACATGATCAGAGGTGGGTGGGGAATATTTTGAAAACAAAAAGCTAAAGAATAGTTAATTTGCTCACAACAGTAAGAACAATGCATAAATAGAATGGAAGAAAAACATACCTCACTTTTCCTAAAAAGTGTCCCTCATTTATTTTCACCAAATTTGAAAGCAAGCATAGTGTCAGTATCAAACAAATAGAATAATGACTATCTTGTTTAAAAAGTCCAACCTCATGGCTTCCTACTGTGTTGCAAAGTTTTACCACCTAATTGGTTACACATTTATGAAAGACAGATTTAGGTTGGCAGTATTTTTGTCAAGCAGGAATCCTACCAGGAATTTTGTTTATTTTCCAAGTGGAAAAGAGAAAAATTCCACGTGGAAAATGCAAGCATCTCACTGTCCTGTTAGGAATCAGGCTGAAAATCAGATTCCACACTGACTCCTGTCTTTGTCCAACTGGACTACCAGTGGAATCCTGTTGAGTTTTTCGTACGGGGATCTTTAACTCCTATATGTGAGAAATTAGAAAATTCATCTTTTTGGCAGCCATTTTGGACGCCATCTTGGATTTTGGTATGAAGAATCCACATCCGGACTTGGCACCCAGGCCTAAAAGTTTGCCCATTTAATGGTCTACAACATAAAACTATCAAACCTTTTATGTGGAGGGGGTGGAACGAAAATTAATTTTTGCCCTGCTGGCTTCTGCGCTATAGATTTCTCACAAGTTTCTATGTTGATATGTGCATGTACTGGTACATGGTCTGAGGTATTCAGAGAAGTACAATGTACTAATTCTTTCCACCGCTACAGATTTCACCTGGTTTTCACCAGTTTTACTAAAGAATATATAGTCTATTTCCGCCCTGTCTGTCTTGTTGGAATGAAAAAAAGTTTCCTCTCCAGAGAGCATTACGGTCCACAAAATCCCGCAGTAAAGTATCCTGTAGATTTCCTTTCCTTGAAATCAGGGAAACAGTTATGTCTCCAACAATGAAAACCGCATGAGTCAGACTGTAAATATTTAAAATCTCCTCAAGTTGGTCAAGGCAGTGCATGTAACTATCTTTGTCACTTGCGTCCTTCTTTGAGTTTCTACTTGGCATGTATACACAACATATGCATAGCGGGGGCTGTGAGCATACTTCTATAGCAGCTATTCTGTTTCCACCATGTGGCAATTTCTTTATTTTCATGTCTATTCTTTTGTTGTACAGGATTGAGTCTACACCATAGCCTCTTGGTTTCTGTATAGGAGGTAATGGATTGTCCTCATCTACAGCTCATATAGCTTCAAGTCTACAAGTTTGTGGTGCTGCTAACCCTCTTATACGCATGTGAGACGTATATTAACTTCATGCAAAGAATGTTAGCAAGACAAAATCCCAGTGACCGATCCTTGGGGTACCCCCGACGTACGATTTTTCCTCTTCAAGAGCCCAACACTGTGAACGCCCGAGTAGAAATGCCTTTAACAAATTTAATTAAAACTACTATAAGTGGTAATTCATTTCCTAGTATTTACGTCCCTGCATAGGAAAAATGACCCTATGTTAAAATCAAACTATATCAGTATTCTCCCAATACCTTCCAAAATTTATGAAAAGGTTTTATCTGAACAGTTGAGCAGAGCTCTACTTTGACTCTACTTTTGATGATATCCTGTGTGCGTTTAGGAAAAGTCACGGTTGTCAAATTACTCTTTTACGCAAATTACTCTTTTACGACTCCTAGAAGACTGGAAATTTGCCATTGTCTCAAATGAATATTTGGCAGCTATACTTATGGACTTGTCTGCCTACCTCATGAAATACTTCATTCCAAACTATCAGCAAAATTATGGCCTGTCTGAACTATCAGCTTATGGCCTGTCTGATAACTCAGAACCATTACTTAAGTCTTACCTTTCTGATCGCAAACAGCGAATTAAAATCGGTAGTGTTGTGAGAAGCTGGGCAAATATTAATAAAGGTGTCCCGCAAGGTTCAATATTAGGCCCTCTACTTTTTAAGGCTTTTATCAATGATATATTTTATTTTATCATAACATGTACGCTTTACAATTATGCAGATGACAATACTTTATCGTTCCATTCTCCAGACTTCAATGAGCGCATTACGTTTTTACAACAAGAAGGAAAAATCCTTATAGACTGGTTTTCTTTTAACTGTATGCAGGCAAATACCGGTAAGTTTCAAGCAATTGCTGTTGGTAAGAAAACTTTTGAAAAATCTCCAGTGTTCCGTTTTGAGTCTGTGAACATTACATGCGAAGAAGTTGTCAAATTATTAGGTGTAGATACTGATTTTAATTTAAGTTTTGACCAGCACATTAGTAACATATGCAAAAAGGCAGCACATGAATTGAATGTTATGAGACAAATCTGACATAACCTCAGCTTACTGAACAGATTAACAATTTTTCACACATTTGTCTTGTCCAATTTCAATTTCTGCCCTTTGGCTTGGCTATGGACATTGAAACATATTAATCTAAGTTGAAACGTTTAAAATTTTGAATAATTTTGCACCACCAGTTCTTAAACATTTGTTGTTAAATAGTCGGTTAAAAAGCTCAGCAGAGCTAATATGTTGTACTGTTATGTTACTTGCCGACTCAAAATAAATCTTATCTTATCTTTATCTTTATCATATCTTATCTTTATCATATCTTATCTTATCTTATCTTATCTTAATTTATCTTATCTTATCTTATCTTATCTTATTTTATCTTATCTTAGTGACAGAGGCAGGGATGCAAAGTATGCATGCAGGCTTAATTTAAAGCTAGCAAAATTGAAATGAAACAAACATGTGTGTGTAATATAGACTCAGACCTTCATCTGTTGTTTACAATTTCCATGCATGTATACACAAAAGCATTCCGAATGAGTCACACAGCCTCCGTGCCAAGCGTGTACTAACTCGGAAAAAAAATGTTTTACTTTACACAGCAAATTTTCAAACACGAAATTCACTGTGAAAAACTAAATCCTGCTCACCCTCACTTCGCATACTGTTCATAGAGATATTAAGTTTTGTCTCCAGATGATGTTCCATTTGAAAAGTCTGTGATTTCCTGCTTTAAATCCATAATTTCTGTGAGATTTACACATTCAGCTAGCTCATTTGCTCCCACTTTTGGTCCGCAACGCTAAGCCAATCAGAAAGCGGCACTCCATGCTCACGTGCCAAATCTGTTTTGATCAGATAGAACCATTAAGGTCCGCATCGGTAGTGGAGTGAGGTTTCGCAACTAGCCATCGAAGAACTCATCGACACACATGAACAATCTAAGAATCAAGAAATATAGATGATCTTGCTCATTTTAACTTTCTTCTCTCATTTTAACTTTCTTCTATCAACCTTTTCTTTGACGCGCGCACCTGCACATAATCCTCGCGATGGAAAGAAAGAAAGACGAACGACCACAATTTTGTCACAGTGCAGAGCGCTTTCAGGGCCAGTGATCCTCAGATGGTTTCGCATTTTAGTAGTACCGTGTACGTACCGCGTTCCTGAAGAATCGGGTAAAGAGCTTCTAGGAGGCATGGATAACTTTTTCAAATCTGCTCACAAACAGACGTAGACAGGAGCCAAAATTTCAGTAAAAATTGTCCTAGGCATTCCATCAGCAAGTTCCGGTTTGGCTCCAGTTGCCGGAGTAAATGAACGTTCGATCGCAAGTTGGTTCAAAATCCATTTCAGGAAAAAATCAAAGAACACAAGAAATAAATCCCCTTCACACTTATTTATGCACAAACTGATATTTTACACAGCATCCCGGTTCAACTTTGTCCTTGAAGTGTGTATTTATTTTGAATTTATCGGAATTTCCAATAACGGGTCACGCGCTCTGTGTTTTGAAAAGTCGCGAGGCACCATTCGGGGAAAATGACTTCAGACGCATGTTTGTGGTAAGTTCATGGCCTGCAATAGATTTGACGTGTTCAGTGACAGGATTTAGCAAGAAGATTAAAAGAGAGAAGGAAGACAATGGAAAAGTGTTCTTTTTGTGCTAGTTTTTAAACACAGGAGACAAAATAAAGAGGAAAATTACTAATCAAATTCCAATGCATGTCACTCGATCAGCTATCTCCACCTCCCTTGGTCCCGTCGGTCCGCCCGTCCGGGGGGGGGGGGGGGGGGGGGGCGGGTAGGGTGCTCCTATATTAAGGCAGCACGGTATGTGTCACGTTAAAGCCCCTCTCCTTTTTTGTCCCCCCCCCCCCCCCACTCCTTTTGTTAAGCTCTGAAAGCACGTATCGACCAAAGTTTTCTAAAATCACCCACCTGATTTCCCCAGTTGGATCAGTTCTATCAGCTCTGAAAACATCCACGTTTTAAGTTCAGTTCTGTAAGTTCCCTTACTTTTAACCTACTGGGATACACATTTTATAAATGAGTATCCCCCCACCCCGGGTTACAGGACATTCATTCTTTTTTAAACAATGACACCTGATATATAATTCTCTCTCTCTCTCTCTCTCTCTCTCTCTCTCTCTCTCTCTGTTTACTATTTAAATAGAAATATTGATTAGCCTAGTGAATCGGACAGAAGTACAGCAGAAAAAAAATATACGAGATGGGGTTTTGGGTTTTGTGAGAGCTCGAGACTCCCTCCGGTCAAGACTTATTTTCCACAGGTGTGGTAATTGTTAATTTGACGTTTCACATGTAAACTACTCTCTCTCTCTCTCTCTCTCTCTCTCTCTCTCTCTCTCTCTCTCTCTCTGTTTACAATAGCACAATATAGAGCATATATATTTTTTCGTTTCTCGATCTATCTTTGTAGATGTACCCATTAAATATTAATTTGTCTTTCCCTCTTTAGGATTTTATATAAGAAAACGCGCTCGCCATTTCATAAGCCGAAAACGAATGAACAAAAATATATTTTTACAGAAAAAACAGTTAATAATGCGAGTTGAACATTAGATTATATCATTTGCATTCAATTTTGCATTGAGACATAATAGGCTTTTGTCGATGAGTTGTCGTGTCGGTGAGTTTGTCTGCGAGTTTTTTTTTTCTGTCGGTGAGTTTTTGTCACCTAGTTGTTATTCGGTCTGTTGTCTGTCGGTGAGTTGTCGTGTTATCGATGAAAGAACACTATATGGCACTCTGTTAAATCTTTATTTATAGAGAGTGGTCAAACTTCACAAGCCTGGAGGCCCTCTATAACACCATTAATGAGCCGCGACGCGAGAAAACCGGTCTTCGGGGTTTCCGACCAGGTCCGACACAAATCGGTCTGTACAGTCACAGGAGCAGGCTAGATACTTGAAATTTTGGCTATGAGTAGAAGAGGAATTATACTATCCGAGTAGCGAAAACAAAGGCGCTGATCAGCTTCGCGGTTACCGCGAAGCTGATCTGCGCCTTTGTTTTCGCCTAGGCAAAAATCCGGTTTTCTCACGATGCGGCTCATTTATAAACCATTATAACTATTAATTTCCATGTATTCAATATAACAATTAAGAACCAAACTGTATAAAATCCAAAATTGTAGCAACCGTCAGATGACGACCAAAATATTTTCAAATATATTTTAACGTCGATTATGGTCTTGCTGCCGGTGTGCATGTGCCCTCGTCATTGTAGCAAGCCAACTGCGATGATACAGATGGAAATCAAGTCGATCTGAGACATGAATGTTGGCATGTGACACAAAGTTGACCCTGTCACAGTGTGGTTCTTATTACAAAATGATAAAACAGGCAGCATACTGAGGTGACGGAAAATAACACATTTGATTAAAAAATGATGTAGATGAGGTTAACATGTAAAGATATCTATATAGATCCTGAACGACCGTAGTAGACAGATTTACCGTCATGAATATGAAATAAACGAATGTTTATTGACCAATAGAAACGTGTGTGTCATTGAATGGTAAAATCTGTGACGTGAGTCTTCTACGATCATGCATGACCTGTAGCTGATTTTAATAATTCATTCAAAAGATTTAATATACATCTACACTCATCATCAGTATACACACATATATACACATTTACACATACTTTTTTACACACACATACTTTTTTGTTTTAATATTTTTATTTTTCAAGTAAACATATCTTTAAGAAAACATGTTCATGCAATGTATACCCCTTTAACCCCAACTTTTATATACTTAAACTGAGGGTTACAGGGCTAAAAAATTTTTCTAGTTTTGATCCAAAACATAAATTGTGTGTAGCCGTTAGAACCGCCTCATAAATAACAAACATATCAAAAAAAAATATATACATAATACATAAAACATTTTCAATTTTTACAATTAATTTAGAAAAGTCAGTATATTATATGGACATGTTTTCGTAATGTGCACATAGGACTTATAAACATTCTATATACTATGTTCTAAACTTTTATGGGTTAAATAAATAGATCTATAACAAGATGCTGAGTCCCACCAAATATATTTTGAAAAATGCGACTGAGGATGAATGCACACTCGTTCTATGACTTTCTAAACATCAGTGAATCTCAACATGAACTAGATATAGCGTTTCTTACTGCATATAGCAGAAACAGCCACTTTTAACATAGTTATAAAAAAATCAAACGAGCATTGCACAGACGCAAACACTGACACAAATACTCAATGCTAGATATGATATGAGCCTGTGCATGACAAAACAAACAATTTGGGTTCCGACCAGGTCCGACACCGACCGGGCTGTACAGTCACAGAAGAAGGTTAGAAGCTTGAACTTTCGGACTAATTTCGGATTTAAGAAAAAGAGGAATTATACTATCCATGTAGCGAAAACAAAGGCGAAGCTGATCTGCGCCTTAGTGTTCGCCTATGCAGATTGTTGGTTTTCCCATGCGGCATTTTAAAATGCATGCACAACTAATTTGAAATATTTGAAATATTCAAATCATGTCACTTATTAACAAGAATAATGCAATACCCATTTATATGGGACCAAAAAACTTTTCGTAGGCCAAACCTAACCACCATGAAAACACGTCCGTGCAAGGAATACCCCTTATGCGCATTTTTTTTAATATGTTTTTGATCCAAAACAAAGACTGTGGGTACTCTTTAGAACCACCGAGGCAAAAATATATATTTTACAGCGTATCATGTTAAAGTTGGCGTTTGCGTTGATTTCTTAATTGACTGCTTATTTGCATGTACATTATAAGTAAAAACGTGCTGGTGCAGTTCGCATGCGGTTATTGCATGTAGCAGTCTAAATGGATATCGAACCGAGGAGAAAAAATGCTAGTCTTTTTTCAAGTTTCCCGATAGAGATCGTGTTTCGATAATTATTTATTTTATTCAATTCCAAGTTGTTTTTAAATGAGCCCCGTCTTGGTATCTTTCATATACTGACCACAGAAACAGTTTTGTTTGCGCCCCTTGACACTGTGATAATTCAATATCTAAATATAGATTTGGAGAGAATTTTAACTCCAAACACCATCTTCCAGAAACTGCCTTTTTCGAAATCTCTCTTTCCTGAAACACCTCAGGAGAAACATGAACATGTTTTTGGACAAGAAAATGGAGATGTAGTCAGTTTGACAACTATCTTATCAAGTTAACGTTCGGAATTTTTCGCGTGACCTTTATTTCGCAAATTGTCTTTTTCTCAACTATACACGTAGCCTTATTCATTAGCAAATTCTTCAATCTCATGCTTATAATAATTCTTTATTAGCGGGAACTTTAAATTAGCAAAACAGCAAAATCCGAATATTAGCGAAAATTACGATCTCGCGAATATTTCTGAATTTTAAGGTAATTATTGCACATGCGCAGGATTCATGTAAGAGTCAAAATTTTCGCCCATACGTCCGTCAGAGGCAGGGTGTGAATTTGGTCCCCACCAAAAGCGGTCATGACTAATACTATGGCTGCATGTGCCTCCAGGAAAAGCTTATAACAGACTCAAGCGGACCAACCATCCGTGAAGGTCTGAGCCTGTCACTGAGGAAAAATGGTTTAGTCAATCCATCAGTAGAAATAAAATTATGTTAACATCAGGAAAAATGTACGTGAACTGTATACCCCCTTAAACCCCTACTTTATATACAAAAACTGGGGTTTGCAGGGGTATACCTGATTTTCTTATTTTTGATCCAAAACATACATTGTGGGTACTCGTTAGAACCGCCTCGGCAAGGCGGTTCTAACGTGTACCCACAATGTATGTTTTGAGCAAACATAGGA
The DNA here is from genome assembly GCA_964017185.1 of Rugalucina vietnamica. NCBI lineage: Eukaryota > Metazoa > Mollusca > Bivalvia > Lucinida > Lucinidae > Rugalucina > Rugalucina vietnamica. The sequence goes on from OZ024873.1 coordinate 61,868,350, forward strand.
AAAATATCAAAATTTTTCAAGTGAAAAGTTTCATTTTTACAACCAAAAAATTTTCTATATATTTACATGGGCGTGGTTTCATAATGATATTTCAAAGCATATTTTGCATGTAATGATATCCCATTGTTTAGAAGAACTTTCATAAAATGGATGCAGTTCGTCTTGACATGTTAACTGGGACGTAAAACAAGAAGTCAAACGGAACATACGTCCGTCAGTCTGTCAGCAGCTCAGTTGTGATCGGATAGAAAAAGTAACCCGAACGGGACCTGATATCGACAAGTAGTAATGTTAAGACACTGTCCGCCAGATGCGTTTTGAGACACCGGTAACGAGAATTACGTAATTCGCCATATAAACAATATTAAAGCGGAATATTTTGACAAAACACTGCGACACGAATTATGAGTTTTATCGGACCGCAGCTCATATCCTATCAACCTTGATATATGCAAGAGCAACTACGAAATTGTCATCGTCACGCACTTAAATTAAGCGAAGCTGCACACATGTACTAAGATACGTGAATCTATACGTGAATCTTTTCAGGAATAAAGAACACACACACACACACACACACACACACACACACACACACACAATAATCCCCTGACCCACGCCTACAGGTAAAACTCGAGTTTGACTTCTGGCGCGTCAAAAGTCAGGCGAGTCCATGAAGCAGCACGTGAAAGGGTTTTCAGATTGTGAAAGGCAGTGCAAATACTCACTGTTCGTGCAATCGAAGTGTGAAGGAAAAAACTTGCGGCATTTCGTCCTGATTTTCCATTCACGTGCTACTTCATTGACACGTCTGACTTTTGCATCGAGTTGTGTCTTTATGTGAGACACGTTATATGTAACTCGTGTGAAAATCCAGAAAGTTGCGGCTCTGTCCCGACATGACTAATATATTGACTGACATCAAACCACAACGCAGAAAAACAAACGTACATACGGTATTTTGATTATCAACTCGTAGTTGCATCTATAAGCACAGTTTATACTACTTACTCTCGTACATGTATGTGCATGTCCCAGACGTACCTGAAAAAGAAAAGAAATAAATTGAAGGTTTTGTGAGAAACAAAATACACATCAACAAACTTACAAACGAAATTCTGATTTTTACAAATAACGTTTAATAATAAACCAATGCAATAACAACGAACAACAATTGTACGAATAATGAGTTCGTTGCAACTTCTTACCCCACTTCGCACGACCTACAAGACACATTGACGGTGATCGTAGTTGGAGAGGGTTCGAACCCTACATCCGATGTTGAGCAAAACACTCAAATACATTGGAACCAATGACCCTGTCTCTGCATTTCAGAAAATTGTTGACTGGGACATTGTATAGATTACTTCCGAAGTATATAGTGATTCTTATTTGATGTCAGTGGCTTTTCAAATGCCATGAAAATGACCAAATTAATGTGACAGAAAATCATATCTTCGTTAGTAAGCAATCTCTAGATGCCCTTACAATGGTCACATAACCATTTTCTTTTCCTATAACCTCTTACAATTCCAGCACATTTTTGGTGAAACCATCTGTCACAACCGTCACAGCCTATACTTGCTTCTAGCTCTGTTTTAGGGTCGTCGACACAAATTTTGTTACACACTGGACAGAAGTACTCATTCGACTCCACTACTTTTCTTTTCACGACTGGTTTCACACACTTAGAACTGGTTGCACCTTCAACCTTAGCCCGTAGAGCTTGCTTTTTAGTTTTGGGCAGCTGCTCCTTTACAGTATGGAGGGCTTCCACAAAACTGATTCTCAGAAAGTGTTCACTTACCTGCTGATATAACTCTGAAATGAGACAGTCGGACAATTCCGTTTCCCTCTCATCATTAGATTCAACCTTTCCAAACAGTTTTGACCATTCAGATTGCAGGTCTTTATTAGAAAAGATAGCTTCTCTACAAGAGGTAAAAGTCATCTTGCCGTGCAGATGGAAACATGAAGAAGAGAGATGCTTATTGGCAATTTCATGCAATTGCATGAAGAATCCAAACACATTATCTGGTATGTGATATAAACCTTTTCCCGGAGACTGCTTTCTTTGTACTTCACTCAAGGAGGCAGGTTCTTCAGTGCTTTCACAAATCTCAGCCTCTGAAATCCTAAGACTACTGAGAAGTCGTTGTTGCCGATATGCGTGCCTTCTTTTTTGAGAATGAAATGTATTTTTAAGGTCTGTGAGTGCCTTTGATCTTTGTCTTTTGCCAATGGTGGAAAGACAAGCTCCTGCCAAATATCTTATCTTTGCTTTTCCAGCATCTGACATGTCTAACTGTTTACCGGTGGCTTGATTTTTTGCTTCTTGAGTCTTACTTATGCCCTCCGCCTTTTCAGCCACTAAAATTTCGTTTACCTGGAAGGCAAGCCTGGTTGCAAATTTATTGCATGCAGGGGTGACTGAAAGAGTCTGAAACATTGTGCATATCTGTCCTTTGAATTCATCCGACACCAAGTATTGGTGAAAAGAACGATAGGCCTGGGACCATGCATCTTTGTTTTTACCAGTACCGGGTAATAGTGTATCTAATTTCTGTTGAATAACGTTAACAAATTGAACTAACCTTGTTTGGTCAATCTGGACCCCATCAGGCGGTTGACAGGTTATGCGGTCCATCAATCCGCCAGACACGGTGGATGAAGTCGAGGGCATTTCATCTATGTCTGCTGAGGATGGCCAGGGGTTCTCTGTAGTTGAGTCGGCGTCTCTGTCAACGTTACCCTCTTCACCTTCGTCATCTTCCCACTTACTCATACGGCAGCACGACAAATCTTCTAGCAAAGGTCCATCTTGAGAGGTAGTCCGATAAAACTCATATACGTGCGGCAGATGCTTCATCGTCGCGCTTTCGGTGTTATAATTGCGGACGCGAAGATTCTCGATTGTAACTGCCCTACCGATCGCAACCCCTAATTGTCCTGGCGCAAAAAAAGAGAAACAGTCAACCTCAAGGAACGGTTCGGTTCTACCTTGAGCCTTATGTACGGTCAACGCAAACGCCAATTTCAACGGGAACTGGAATCGAGCGGCCCTAACAAAATTTGCACGTGTATCAAAGCGCTCAAACAGTGTGCGTTCAATATGATGCAAAGCTCCGTCAAAGTTTACAATAATAGTGTCATCTAATAAATCGTGCACTATTCCCTTTGACCCATTCACCAGCTTTTCCCCCAAATTCTTCAGTAATACAACCGGTGCACCAATCTTTAGTGTTAAGATTTTCTTGGCTTGGCATTTGGTCAGCAATGCTTTGTCGCCTGTTAAAAGATGGAACAAATTATTAATGTTTTCCATAACAATCATGCAGTAAAATCAATGGGTCATTGTACCTTCGTCACATTTTCAGAGCAAACTCTTTTGCTCGATTCCATGTTGCAGCACGTGAAAGGTAACTTGGGACTGAATGCCACAAACTATACGCTACGTTTTAGTAGTACTAACAGTAAGTATTTGTACCGTAGCATTCCAATTTCCTTTCATGTGCTACTAAGTAGACGCGTTCGATCTTTGGTGTGACAGAGGTCAAAACCGAACTATACCTTAGGCCTCGGTCACACTAGCGAATTAGGAATAGTTGTGGATGGAATATTTTGATCTTTCTGGGCGGTGCTTAAATAATTTATATGTCATATGAAAATTTGTAATGTTCAAAGTATATAACATATACTAACCCAAAGAGCTAACGCAACAGTGGGTTGTTTTCTCAGTTGCACTCGTCCTGTTTACAATTTGGCCGAACTACATATTAAAATAAAATGCTGGCTTATCCAAGCATCACATGGAACTTCAGTTTTTACAGCAAGTCGATAATTGTCACGAATCAATCGATTCTACATGCATGGGACTTTGCCGGTATGCGGCATGTGATTCGTACACCAGAAAAAGAAGCTTTATTAACTTCAAACGTTTGAAGTTTATGGGACATCCAAACGTATCTGAGCAGAAGTGTGTTATTCGTTGCATGTTTGGTTAAAATTCTGAGGATCGCTAAGCAGTAACCAGGAAATGATATGCAATCGATTGATGGTAGGCGAAAATTGGATTTTTGCAAAATTCTCTGGATAGGATTTAACCCAAACCGGTACGATCTTCGGAGCTGAGCTTAGTAACATTTATAAGCAACACAACTTGACAATTTCCGACTTTAAAATGAATGGAAATCATTGTTTTAGCGAATTTCTTCGATTTTGAATTTGTATTGAAATGAATAGACGTTCATGGGCGAAACACAAAAACGCTTAAGTTTTTTAAGTTCAAAGTAAACCTGTAAGAAATTGGGGCGGTATTTTCCCATGCAACAACGTTTTCCAGAATGGACGAACGTTTCAGAATTGTGAAATGCAAAGCCATGGTCATCAAAACGCCAAGAATACCCTGAAAATGGAAAAAAAGCGTTTTGACCAATCGGAGCACAGCTCAGTGATCCCTAATCTGTAGAAAATAACTAATGGTTTTAAAATGTTTGTTGACCATTTTGACTAACTTCTATTAGTTTGATTTGCCTGCAAAACTTTTTTATAAAAAAATTCAGCCACATTTCTTGTTGCGTTAGGAGTTTGGGTTAGTATATACTTGTATGTCTTTTTGAAAAGAGGGTACCTTTACTCATGGCTCGTGTATCACGCATTTTGAAATGCAGCCACTCACGTACACGAGCAACTGCTAAACATTGGATTATTAATATGATCTTGAATTTTGATTCATCGTTTTATTTTTACTTTCTGGTCTAGAAGAATAAAGATTTCTAGAAGAATCTTAAGAAAGAAGGATTAAGCTCACCCGTGTCCTGTGATCTGTAATGTCTCGCCTCACCAGGCATGGCGTCGACCTTTTCCTGGTTCCAGAAATCAACGTCAAAGTTTGTACCAAACAGCATGGTCGGCTCTTCTTGTGCTGCAATCGGTCTGTCCAGGGACCGCAGGAAGGCGTGTGTCTGTTGCGAGGGATTGCCATCACAAAGCTCTTTGATTGCTTGTATTAGAAGTGGCTCGTCTTGTCTTTTTACCTTAAAACATTTAATATAATCTGAATACGAAATGTATGCTGGGGTCAAATGAACATCGGGATTTTTACAACAACTTTGCGGTGGTGACATTATTTACAGCGAATGAAGACACATTATAGCCAATGTGACTGAATGGTTCTGTTTGTACTTCTTAATCTTTAAATTGGTTATGGTGGCCAGACTTATATTTCCTACTTTTCCACAATTCAAATCAATTGCAAATTGCTCTGGTCAACCCTGAAGAGAACCAACAGTAGATGGCCAAATCTGCTTATTTCAATTGAGTACCAATCTAACTTGCTTTATAAATCAATCATAGCATGAAGATTGTCGGGAAGATTGACAAACTAATTTGAAATTCAATCTTGAATAAAGCTGTAGATCAAATATGCCCATGAAACAATTGTATCAGTAGGGCTTTTGCAATTGAGTCACCAAATTTTCATTTACTATTTCATTCGTTGACATAAAATACTTCTTCTTCATTTTGTTGTTTTTAACAATACCTCCGTCAGATTTATTCTGTGTCCTTTAGGGAAGGCAGACTCAAACTCAGGAACCATGAAGCAGTACTCTCCGTTGTCCAAATGAAGAGGGTCTGGGACGGGGGGAAGCTGCTTGAAATCTCCGCATCCAATTATCTGTTTTGTTATATGAGTTTATGATTATAGATATGATAATATGAGCCGCCGCATGGGAAAACCAACAACCTGCATATGCGAAAACAAAGACGCAGATCAGCGCCTTTGTTTTTGCTACTCGTATAGTACAATTCCTCTACTTTCTAAATCCAAAATTTCAAGCTTCTAGCCTGCCTCTGTGGATGTACAATCTGGATTTTGTCAGACCTGGCCAGAACCCAAATTGTTCGTTTTCTCATGTACAGACTCATATATTAGATGCTATATAGATTTAATAACATTAATTTATTTAACCATAGAAACATAATAATGATTTGTTTTACTTGTTGCTTTACCTGTTTACGCCATATTCATTAGCTATGAATGTTTCTAAGCCAGTAACAAGACAGTTTGACCTTTTTAGGAACTCAAACGTACATGCATATGCTTTTGTGTTGTTGTTTAAAGTATATGGAAACGCAGATATAGGCTTTCTGATAAACACCAATGGTTCTTCATGAAAGCGATTATGGAATCAGCGACATTCTCCACTCGACCACGGGCGTCTCCAGGAGTTGACCTCACAATTTTCACAAGCTAGATTATACTGGCTTAGATTTGCTTGCTGCATAAGACATGGCTGCGACATTATTTTCACACTAAAAGAATTTGTATGATAACAGTGGAACAAGAGTTTTAGACTTTTTGTCGTAGAAGTGCAAAATGCAGTTAAAAGCCCACCACCGACTAGAGATTGGGCTGCATGCACATGTGATCATTGCTCAAATAGCTATAACAACTATATACCTGCATGCCACCGAAGACAGTGTCATTTCCCCTGACCTTTCTAACAACGTACTCGAGCTTCTTAAAAATAGATGCCGAGACCATGCCGATTTCATCTAATATCAATATATCGGTTTCCTTTATCCTTCTGATGGTCGTTTCGTCTAACATCTTTACAACTTTTTCTTTTGAGTACCTGCCGTCCATGATACCTGCCCAGTGGTGGATCGTGGTACCATGGACGGCGAGGGCAGCCATACCCGTCGATGCAGTGACAGCCACTATCTTCTTTTTTTCTTCCATTTCCCTCTGAATTCTCCTAAATGTTGTGGTCAAATGAAATCAAAATGAGTTGTCCGAGTTGACATGCATTGGCAAAAGAATGAATGATGATGAGATGGCGTTTATTGTCTTTTGCCTCCCCGATATCTAAGAGAATATTTTAAGTTGTTTTTGGGGTAATGGACATACAGGTAGGTGAAGTAGGGTGTATGGTATGGTATGGTATGGTATGGTATGGTATGGTATGGTATGGTATGGTATGGTACGGTACGGTACGGTACGGTACGGTCAGCCGTCCGGTCATCACCGTCCCAGTTGATCCTGGAATGTCGCAAGAGCTTGTCTCAGCCCTGGCACTATTTATAAAGACAATATACCAAGACTCAGCCCTAAGTAATGGTATGATTTTAACTTTTCAACTTAAACAAACACGTTGTTGGTCAAAATGATATTATTATTATAGAGGACCATTACAGGATAGGGCTATATACCTGTGTATTTGTCAGATAAGACCTCGTCACACATAAACGAACGTCCCTCGGCGAAGACTTGCGTTTGATTGCGAAAAAAAATATTTGTTTGATTTATTGCTTTACGCCCCTGGCCAGTATACAGGTCATGTTGATGTTTTTGCTGTTCACAGAGAAATAATGCGATAAATTAAACAAGCAAGAATCATACATTTTCGCGATTAAACGCATGTTTACGTGGATGCACTTTCGCTTAGGTGACGAGGCCTTAAAATTAAAATGCCTAGCTAATCAAAGCCAAATTTCTAAAAGAGCGTTCTTGCAAAATGAGTGAGAGTCGGATGACCAAGATGGCCACCAGGACTATAAATAGCAAAAACCTCTAAAATCTCCTGCAAACCGAGAAGTCATATGATAGTGAAACACGACATGGAGCTTCAGTGAGTCAATCTGTATGTACAATTTAGCGTAAATGACGACCTTTTGGTGACCTTGGCCAATTCCACAAAAAGGTCAGCTGAAGTCGCTGATGTCTTTAAATTGGAAACCCGCTATAAAATCAGCTGTAGAAAAATTGAGCAATGTTAGAATGTAAAATTGAACATTGTTTAACCATCCTGATTCTTATGCATTTCAGGTTAACCTCTACCTATGAAGAATGTCAGCACGACTTTTCAAACCCTGTTCGAATCCTCGATATATTTCTATATTATGAAGATCATTGTAAAGAAGTCAACACTATCACCCAATCCAAAGATTATATGGCCAAAATCATTCCGACAGTTTTTCCGTCTGTCAAGAAAACACGTGTATACAGAAATGGTACGTCGTACATCGCATTTACTGGCATTAGAAAGGTGTGTGTTACCAGTTCATCTTGTGAGTTCGCCACTATCCATAATGACGGCTGTGGGAATAGCATTGTTTCTGTACCCAGCTTTTTCAAGAAGAATGAGAAACAGCTATTTGTGGTTACCGCTTTGCAAGCAGGGCATATCGACATGGTCTTATCTGATGGCACAGTGATTGACAAAATCGACGGCAAGCTAATAGATATACCAACCACTAACACTGTCCAGTATCCAGAAAAAGCTTTTATCCAAGTATCCAGGTCCCTCAGATTGTGTCGTGGTATTGAGACTAAAGATGAAAATGCAGAAAGATGGTCATCCATTATCGACGATGCTACGCAGTTGAGGGTGCGATCGCCGGCCTGCAAAATCATCATGCCGTGGTTATGCAACGGTGACCTATGTGGTGCTTGTAAGAAGTTGCTCAAGACACAGGCCAAGACAGAGGACATTCCAAAAGATGGAATCCAGTTTAGCGCTAAAGACGAAGAATTTCTGAACAATATATTACAGCGAATCATGTCCCAAAACGGAACAGCAGCTGCTCTACTTAAGTCACAATTGAAAAACATAAATCCATCAAAGGACCCAAGATCCAGGCGCTGGGACCAGGAGATTATCACCTTGTGTCTTACCATTTACTGTCGGTAGGTATATATCTAGTTTTAGAATGTTCGGCAAGGACTTAAAATTATAAATTTCCTGTACTTTGCACATGTTAAGCTTGGCCCATGCTCGTCACTTTCTTATCTTTACCGCGGTGGCGTAGTGGTAGAGCGTCGGACTCCGAATCGAAAGGTCCTGGGTTCGATCCCCCCAAGCGGCACAGTGTTGTGTCCTTGAGCAAGACACATAAACTTCCTACAGTACTGGTTAAACCTAGGAAGCGTTGGCTACGTCCCGACATGACTAAAAATTGTTGACCGGGGCGTTAAGCCTCAATGCAAAAATAGTATTAACCGTAAGCTTCTAAGCGTCCCTACGTCTCCGTGTGTCTGTGTGCACTTTTAAACTCATCATCTATGATATCAGATGCACAATTGCAATCAAATCTGTTTATTTGAAACATTATTTGCGTGGAGGTTGCAATGCAGTTTGGTTGAAAATATCTCTTTTCAGATCTCCTCAAGCCTACTCCGACCTCCAGGCAAGTGGAGCCCTGACATTACCATCCACACGTTTACTCCAGTACTATAAAAATTCGGTTGACCAAGCCCCCGGTATTAACCCAAGGCAGCTGGAATGGATGGAAAAGGAAGCAGAGACCAAGAAGGTTAACGCATTCGGAAAAAGAGGAGGACTTGTCCTAGACGAGATGTCTATTCAAGATGATATACAGGTAAAATATTATATATACGATGTTGTCTGAGCATATTCGATCATAGCGCCAGGGACATTGAATGCCAAAGAATGACAGACTTTTAGAAAACGGGAGAACCCCGAGAAAAACACCTGGCACCCTCAAGCAGACAAGCCAAGTTCTGCTTGCGGGCGTAGGTGTTTTTTCTCGGGGTTCTCCCGTTTTCGCCCCCAACTACTGATTGGCCCGTCTCGTATAAGCTGAAATAATCTTGTAAGGGACGTAAAACTGAATAAATAAATAGATTCTAAATAATAAAAAAAATAAATAAAAAATAAAACAAAAAAAAAAATGTTTGATCGCTATTATTGCATAAATTTACGAAAGAAAAATATTAGCGCACTACAGTACGGGGACAATTCTGACCTTGGCTAATTCGGACCTGCGACCCCCGTGGCCGAGCGGTTAAGAGCGCCGTTTCTTAATCACTCGATCATTTCAATGCTGTGTCTGGTGTGGGTTCCAGCCCCGCTCTGGTCATATGTGAGACAAGCCAAGTTCTACTCGGCTTGGTCCGTTTCATCGGAGCTGAAATAATCTTGAAATGGACGTAAAACTGGATTAAATAAAATAATAATAATATTACTTCGGACCTGATTCGGACCTCAGTTGACTAATTCAGAGACCACAGGTCATTTCGCACTACATATCATGTAGCAAAGTTTTGGTCGTAGTGCACTAGTAACCCATTATTGTCTACGCGCCAGCGCGTAGCGCGTAGACTACCCTAAAGTTTGAGACTGACCTACTTACATAATTAAATTACAAGACAACTCATACACCTCTCTACAACTGCAACTGCACGTTTGAGTCTAGTAGCTTGACCATCGTGTTAGTAGGATTCCGGGTCGTGTAAACACCCAAAACACCCTTGCAAACCTCCCTTTGGTTGGTCACATTTGTACCAATGGTGCAGTAGGTACCAAAAATGAGGCAAATTGTTAAATTCGTGGAACTGGTGCATAATTGCATTCTATCTAAGCAACAACGGAATGAAATGAACCGACCGGGGAACCGACGGTATTGTGACGCTATATATGGAAGCCTTGACCGCGCCCCTCCTGCCGTGTAGCCAATAACATTCTATCCAAGCCACAACGGAATGAAATGAACCGACAGTATTGTGATGGTCGATTGTCATGTATGAATGCTTTGACCGCGCAGCGATTTATTCCTGTTCAGTCACATGAACCACGATGAAATGGGAGTACGGTCAGATTCTTTGACATTCTAGTTTATATATTATATTTGTTAAAGCTTATACTTGTTAACTAGTCGATGAACCGCGACGCGAGAAAACCGGTTTTCGGGGTGTCCGACCAGGTTTGACATAAACCGGCCTGTGTATCCACAGAAGATGGATAGAACCTTAAAATTTCGGATTTAAGAACAAGAGGAATTGTACTACTAGTATCTGTGAAGCAAAAACAGCCGCTCATCAGCCGTGCAGCTACTGCACAGCTGATCTGCGCCTTTCTTTTCGCATAGGCCAAAGTCCGGGTTTCTCCTGACGTGGGTCATATGAAAAGGCCGTGTATTAATAGCGGATTCACAGCTTATGTCGCATGTGTTCATTAATGCACGTCTGTTAATATCGTGTGACATTTTATCTATGCAATAAGGCTGATTATTGCATTAATACCCGTGTCACACCATATTAACAGGCGTGAATTAATGGTGAAAAGAGCCTTTTTCAGGCAAATCGCGTGCGCGCGCGCTAATTATATTTTTACACACGGAGTGCTAAACTGGTACCCCGTTATCACCAAAAGTGACAACTGGCATAGGTAACTGTCTCCTTGGTTTTCATTGGCTTATTCAAAAAATCGATATTCTAATCAAACCTAGCGTAACATAATTTCAAATATTATGCAAATCATCAAGATATTTTTTCTTATTGATTTTTGAGCCACAATTGTTATTTCCATCATTCATTCTTTATCTAATCGTCATTCCAAAGACTTACGCTACGAAATAATGAAATTTACTTAAAGAATTATGCAATTTAATCGAAATCTCGTGAAATCTCGCTGAAGTCTCACGGGCAGAATCCTGTCCGTTTTCTATTAGCCTATACATGTCCCTATATACGTATAGGGCAGGTACAAGTCAAACGGAGTGCAAACAATATATAGGCCGCTGCCGCTATAATTGATTGGGTCACACTAAATACCGCATGCCACCGAGCTGCCATAGTCTTTTCGGTCTGTGGTTATCGCCTTGGGTTTATACCTGGTCATACAGTGCTCCAAGATGAAAACGCTTATACTTGTTTACATGCTATATATCATCCTTACAGATTGTCAGGCGGGGTGATACATGGTGTGTTGTTGGGATGGTTGACAATGGGAAGGTCGCAAATGATATTCAGACAATCATAGATGGGGAAAGGAAAGTGAAGATGGCCACACATATTCTCCAATTTATTTTCCATGGCTTCACCGGCTTCAGGTATGTGAACAATATGCAATAAACATTATGCGACACAGTATTACATGTAGGGGATTTCATTAGTACAGATCAGGGACTGAATATTATGAGTACAGATCAGGGACAGCGTGTATAAGATCAGAGAACATAGATAATATTCGAAGTTTTACATGAGCAAATTGAAACACTGTCGGTTCTCTGTGGGATACCACTTTAGTTTTAATCATAGTTTAACAACGTTTGGTCTTGTTAAGGGCATATGCTAGAGTTTCTATCTTCAAAATACATCTTACAAAATTAATCATTACAAAAACATACCCATGCAATATACAGAGATTTTTAAAGTTGTAAAAAATAAGAAATGTCAATAGAAAATGTTTGATATTTTTCTTATTTTTGCTCAAACATAGATTGTGGGTACACGTTAGAATCGCCTCGGCGAGGCGGTCCTAACGAGTACTCACAATCTATGTTTCGGAGAAAAATTAAGAAAAATAGGTATACCCCTAAAAACCCCACTAGTGTGGTTCAAGGGGGTATGCATTTCATGGACATGTTTTCCTGATGATTGCATTGACGCTAGAAATTGTTTGTTTTACCATCAGTTTGAATTGATGTTTAATATCCCAGTCAACATTCATTCAGTAATGTCAGGACGGAACCACCGATTCATGGGTTTTAACCAGTACTATGGGGAGTTATTATGCCGTGCTCTTGTGGACACAACACTCGTGCTCAAGGCCACAACACGGTGGCGCCAGTGTGGATCGAACCCAGGACCTCTCGACTCGAGTCCGATGCTCTACCACTACGCCACCGCGCTACCCTCAAACAGTTTATAATCTTGTAGAAACTATAGAATAAAGATTTGCCACATTTTAAATGAATCTTGGTTTCAGATGGCCCGTAGCATATTTCGCTACAAACACGGCAACGGTCCATCAACTTTACCTAAATGTGTGGGATGTACTGGATAAGGTTGAGGATCATGGGTTTCAGGTAGGTTGTTCTTGTTACGGTTTTACTTAGGAAAAGAGCTGTTGACAGACATCTGTAAGTAGCAAATATTCGGTAATTTTGCAGTTCACAGACGCGACCAGATGTCTGTCACTAGTCAAAAGTCGCAGCAGTAACATCTGCTATTGACATATGCGACGAGACGACATATAGGCACAAATAGAATTTTGCACTGTTGATGATAATGTCTTTTCAAATTTTATATATGATCTATGCATTTAAATTGCAAGTTTGCCGACCTTTGCAATTGGCTAGTGGCAGACGCCTCGTCAAACATAACTGTCAATAGCAACTTAAACCAATATTTGCTATCGACAGACGTCTGTCAAAAACACTGCGTTATAATTGTGTTGTGAACCAGGTGAGATAGAGAATGAAGAATCGTTTCTTCCGAGTCAAGTGATTCTTCTTAAACAGTTGGCACGTGTATTCCGTCAGCCGACGATCAGTCTCAGAACGATAGCAACTGCTTTGAACATGAAAACGTACGTCCTTGGTCGAAAATAAAGATTTCGCCTTTCGTCAAACAATAATCGAAACTCATATAAAATGAATTTCATTCTGATCAAATTTGAATGATTTATTCTTTTCGACTGCAAAACTATTGCAATCAAAGAAACATGAACAATGCACACATTTTTTTTTTAAATTTTAAATGCTCGAGAACATACAAATACTGCACCCGTAAAAAGTCACGAAAAAAAAAAAAAAAAATAAGTCGCGCTAGAAATAAGTACATAAATGAAGCCAATAAAAACCCTGTGTGTTTGATTGAAAGGGTGATAAAGATAATTCGACATTTCTTGACTGTTGAATGGTTTTACAGCCGACTTAAATCGTTCAATTCAGGCTGGACCGTTTGCACATGCGCGTTGCATGTTTTTCTTGTTTTTGTTTTTCAACTTAGACGGTCTGATCGAATATGCCAGAATGAATGAAAGGAAGTTTTGTTCGTTTTTGATGTCTGGCATTTATAACGCATACTTACAAAATGCATCTGTATTTGAAAGTATCATAGTTTGTCCAAATTTAAAGAAACGTATAACATCAGGAAAACATGTCCGTGTAATATATACCCATTTATACCCCACTCTCATTTAGTAAAACTAGGGCTTACAGGAGTATACCTATTTTACTTATTTTTGTTCCAAACCATAGATCCTAGAGGCGGTTCTAATGTGTACCTACAATCTATGTTTATCATATTTTTTTCCATTGAAATTTTCCATTTTTACAGCTTAAAAAATATCTACATTGCGCGGGCGTGTTTTCGTAATGAAGTGTTTTTTTTTTGTTCCAGTACATGTGTTGATTTTTCTTTTGTCAGGTGGACTACATAATGATGGATGGTGGAAGTGCAAACCGTGCACTTTCTAGTATGCTGCTAGGTGAAGATGCCAGGCAACATGGGTTCTCCACGCCAAACCTATTTGACTTCAGCCGGTCCGTTAGCATTCTTCAAGATATAAAGCACTGTTTCAAAAAGATAAGGAATGGAGTTGAATCCAGCAGAGAAGACAACAAGCACTCCAAGGGACGGTATCTCTTTGTCGAGGGCCAGCCAATCCTGTGGGACCACTTTGAAGCTGCCTACAACTTTAACAGTCAATGTGGTATCCGGATTCATCAGAAACTCACCAAAGAACACATCACCCTCACGCCAGCCAACAAGATGCGGAACAACCTGGCCACCCAAGTCTTGGACGCCGACATGCTATACTTGATGAAGTCCTACCAGGCCACTCTCCAAGAGCCAGAGAAGCTAGCTTCCACCGTCAAGCTCCTGGAGAACACAAGCATCCTGGTGGACTTCTTCATGGATACCAACCGGCCAATCCGACACAAAGATCCACGGCTTACAGATCTTGAGAAGGCGCTCCGATTCTTCAACGACTGGGAATCATCCGCAACCCATCCTGTAAGAACGCTCCTGACAAAAGAATGTCGAGACGACCTCAACTGTGCAGTAACCGGCTTCGTCAAGATGTGTGACAGAGTTCTCAAAGATGGCGACCACATCAAGCCCGGTTACTACAACTCCGACATTGTGGAGAACTTCTTTTGCCAGGAGCGTGGAATAAAGCATGGCTGCAATTGCAACCCGACTGTAATGCAGTATGGACCAGCCGTTAACGCAATCTGCCTAGGCCAAACCACAGTTTCAAGGAAAAACAACTCAAGTACACCGGCAGGATTCTTCAATGCAAAAACCCCCGGGAAACTCCAGAAATAAGAACATTTTGTTTGTTTGCTTTGTATGTATTCAGGCTTAACGTTCCAGTCAACAACTTTTCAGTCATGTCGGGACGGAGGCAACGATTCCTGGATTTAACCATACTGTAGGGAGTTTATGTGTCTTGCCCACAACACGGTGACGCCTGTGGAGATCGGCGTTTTAGGAATGCGCGGATCGATATATCAAATTCTTTTTGCCAGTAACAGAGTAGTGAGCCAGTTTTGTTTGGCTAACCTTTAGACTGAGTAACAGATCAACGGCACATAATGAAGCGATATCAATGTGCAGGGGTATCCCCCATTTACCAATCATCGGCCGTATCCACATAAATTAATTTTCGGTGGTCACAGTACACTCGCCAATCGTATTTCGCCATTTTGTGCCTGTCTGTCGGAATAGTTTGATTTAAGGAGAGGCATAAGACATCTGTGTATTTTGAATGGTAAATGATGGGTGATGATAATTATGGTGAAACAACAAACAATGGTTTATAATCATATCGAAGCACAACTGTTCTGTCGATCGACCTTGTACTGGAGTAGCTGTTAAAATAACTACTTTTAATATAAAATATTATAGTGGTGACTGCTGGACTATTCGCGTGGTCCATACTCTTATTCAAAGACATACTGGACAGTTATCTGCCTGTAATGGCACAGTCCTATTTTGACAGACGCATCTAAAGTCAGACAAGCCCATGGAGTAGCATGTAGATAACAATATGACAAGTTTCGTTAGTTCTAACACAGTATTTAGTCGGTTATAACTTTAATATCATTTCACGGGCTTGTATAGACTTGTCTGATTTTTGATCCGCCAGAGGTCAAAACAGATCTACATGTATACATGTACTTGATACAATAACTTGAACAAATTGCTTTACAATGCTATTTGAGCCGCTGCATCAGCAAACCAACAATCTGCATACACAAAAACCAATTGCGCAGATCAGCTGTGCAGGAGGCCAACTGTAAAGCTGATCAGTGCCTCTGTTTTCACTGCTCGGATAGAACAATTCCTCTCTTCTACTTAAATCCAAACTGCCAAGCATCTAGCCTGCTTCTGTGATTGTACAGGCCGATTTGTGTAGGGCCTGGTCGGAAACACAGATTGTTAGTTTTAGCATGCGAAGGCTCATATATCAGAAAGACAAAAATATATACATGTATATATTTATAAATATACAGGCGAGGCAAAGGCTTCCCAGACTTTAAGGCGTTTTTCGTGTTCCTTTAACAAATTGAGGCACTTTGATCACACATTTCCACATGACTTTTATAGATATTTGTGTAGTGGCTGTAAATTCAAAATGCATCATGTTTGCAGTTTCAAAGTCAGTCTACATTCTAGAGCAAGCAGAAGAACAGAAGGGTCATCCTCATAAAATATCTATCAGTGCTTTGTTCAGAGTAAGGTGATCGGGTTCGGTAAGACGCCTACCCTTTAAATCAGTTCAGACAGCAAAGCCGTCTTCCATTCTTTTAGAAGCCGGCTTCTCGAGGTTATTGAAACTGGGACAATTGATTTACATGAAACAAACAGTATTACTGCATAAATACCCATGCCACACGATATTAACAGCCGTTTATTAATGAAGAGAAAGTCGAGCATTAATATTGCAATTCACGCGAGCACGTGCGGTTTTCACTTGTGCTCCTTACCGGGCGCCACGCAAAGCACGTGATAATAATGAGAAACTGAAGTCCGCCCGGAACATTAACACGTTCTCGGTTTTCAACACTCCCCGTAGACCTAGCGAATATTAATGAATGGTAAATCATCTTGGATCGCTATATTGTTTAACATTCCATTTTTTATTTAGAATCAAAGTACTGTAATTCCCCATCCCTCTCCGCACCAGTAGGCCTATGGTAGCCCCCCCCCCACCCCAACCCCCTAAAAATGTGCATGTAAATGACACACACACACACACACACACACACACACACACACACAGAGAGAGAGAGAGAAAAAATCGAAACCATTGTTTTCCAAAAGTTTTCTGTATTGCATCAAGTTGCAAGCCAATGAGAAACCAATAACAAGTCATAGGTTTATAGTGGGGGTGGACAGGGGGGTATCCAATCCCCGCTTCCCTCCCCCTCTCTCCCCGCTTCCCTCCCCCTCTATCCCCGCTTTCCTCCCCCTCTCTCCTTGCTTCCCTCCCCCTCTCTCTCCCCTCTTCCCTCCCCCTCTCTCCCCGCTTCCCTCCCCCTCTCTCCTTACTTCCCTCCCCCGCTCCCCCGCTTCCCGCCCCCTCTCTCCCCGTACCCCCCCCCTGTCCACCCCCCCTTTATATGCTGAACATTTTAAGGCTCTTATTATTATTATTATTATCATTATTTTTTTTGCATCCCACCCACTCCCCAGCCCGTGCAGGCTCTGTATCGGTCATTAATTTGCATTTCTATGCAGAATATCGACTCTAATGATAAAAGACTCAAAATTCACAAATATCTTATCATATTTAGAATCTGCAGTAAAACGCCGGTGCACCGTTGACGTGCGTAATTATTCTATTCTATTCTAATATACATAAATTCCCCGTTTGGGACCCCTGAAAACTCAACACATTTGTCGACGTCATTGTGACGAAAACAAATCACATCTCCAGGTTTCGAATCTTATCCAGTTCCGAATCAAGTGGTCGTATCGTCACGAACTACACAGCAGCTGTTCAATTAAAAAACAAATCTTTTGTATGGTCATGAAGTCTATCTTTTTCTCTTCCTCTGCACTAAGTCAGATTTTGAAAACTTATCTGCATGCTAAAAATAAATCTGTTCTTCGAGATGACCTGTCGAAGTAGAATGTATATTGCACTTTAGTCTGGCGGGTCAGCCGTCAAAATGAATTTTTGATAACTGATTTATCATTTTGACGTCTGACTTCAACACTATCTAAATTTCCCAAGTTCTATTAATATCTTTGCAAGCTGTTTTTAGACATCAATTTTATGGGAATTCCTAATCTGATTGGTTGATGGCTGGGTGCTGAGGTCATGCACTCTCTAAGAGCCAATCAAAAGCTCGCAATTAGAATTATCTCCCCTCTCGAGATGACTTTTTGAAGAAAAACATGTCAGCCATGATGAAGGATTTTTTAAAAAAAATCATCAAAATAAACAAAATTTTGATATGTTGTATGAATTTTCAAATGGAGGTTTGTTTATTATTTTGTTTTACAGTGTTTTACACCATTTGTTTTGCATAAAAACTTTGTTATTCTGTAAATAATGGCTTTCACCCAAAAGTGGCTGACAGCTTGGCTTTTTGATAATGTGCTGGAGTCAGACGGCAAAATGAACCACTGGGTATGATACTTCATTTTGACGGCTGACCAGTCAGACTAATTGCACTTGTGTAATTATCCGCAAGGTGCAGGTTTCCGCAAAATGCATGAACCTTGAACATTATTTTTTTACACTTTTGGTTCCAACATGCGTTCCAACATTAATTATAACACACCAGGAAAACTGAACTTCATTTATTGATTTTCTGTTGCGTAGGAGCTTGTTAATTTTATCTACCAATTTAGCTAGTTTCGGGTCAGTAAAAATTAATTGTGTCGACATAGTACATGTACTCGTAAATCTATTAATATCGCGGTACACGTCTTAGCGCTAAACCTAAAGGAACTGAGGAGGGAGTGTTTAAATCTCAGTAAGTATTTTATTTGATGTGTGTGGGGGGGTGTGGGTGTGTGTGTGTGCGTGCGTGCGTGTCGCCACAATACCACAGTCTTTCATTTGCAATGCAGTTTGTTTGAATTGATGCTTAACGTTCTAGTCCACAGCTATGGTCATGTCAGGACTTTGCCCCCATTTTATGGGACTTGTGCTTAAAGTTCTCACCGCTGTGTCTAGTGTGGGTTCGAACCCCGCCCTGGCCATGTGAGACAAACCAAGTTATGCTTGCGAGCGTGTCAGGTGGTTTTGTTTTTCTCGGGGTTTTCTCGTTTTCGTCCCACCTACTAATTGGCGCGTCTCATATGAGCTGAAATAATCATGAAAGGGACGTTAAACTGAATCAAAAAGGGGGGGGGGGCAAGTTAGGATGCCCTGACATCCTAAACTAAACGTGCTTCAAATATAACCACACAACAAAGCCAAGAAGGACAGACACTGGGTTCGATCCTCACGTTGAGCGCCGAGTTATGCTTTTTTGGTCCTCATATAAGGAATCTAGCAACATCTCTCTTTTTCACTCTCTCTCTCTCTCTCTCTCTCTCTCTCTCTCTCTCTTTCAAAATTGTTCTATCTATTATTTTGATTTCTTCTTTTGACATAGTAGGCTGGTGAGTAGCTGTTTCCCAAAAAGTGGCTATTCATTTACCAAAACTTAACTAAATAAATGAATGCCAAACCCCCCACCCCGTTGCCGAGTGGTGAAGAGCTGATTTCATTTACGCGTTTCATTCGATCATCTCACCGCTGTGTTTGTTGTGGGCTCACGTGAGACAAGTTCTGCTTGAAGATATGCCCGTTTTTTTTTTTTTTTTTTTTTTTTTTTTTTTTTTTTTTTTTTTTTTTCTCGGGGTTCGCCCGTTTTCACCACACCAACTGACTGGCTCGTCTCATATGAGCTAAATGATCTTAAAAGGGACGTAAACTGACCCAAGATAGATAGATAAATAAATGAATGAATTTTAAGAGGGGGGCTGGGAGATGTTTCCGGGCCTGGATATTATTTTTCCCTCACGACGCGGTCCTGTCTTTTTATTGGTATCTATTACAATACGTAAGATATTGATATAGATATTGTAATAGATACTCCTACAATACGTAAGATAGTAATACAGAATTTTCTCTGCCCAAGATATGTTTTACGGCCAAAATTGGATCATGTTTTTTTTTTTTTTTTTTTTTTTTTTTTTTAAATCTTACAGCACCCCCCCCCCCCCCCTCCCCAATAATAAAAAATCAATGGTCGTTTCCTTACGCAGGTGATTCTTTGTGCAGTCGATCTGCATCGCGAACAAAACATACTGTCTGGATTTCTAGTCTAGTTAGATATCTCTGTTTACGCAACATTAAAGCTGTGTTTGAAATTCAATGTTAATCAAACAGGTGAAAGTTAAACTAATAAAACATCAACAACAAAACAAACAAACAAACAAACAAACAAACAAAAATGAAAATAACCAATGCACAGCCCATGATTACCAGCTCTTAACTGCAAAAATCTGGAACCAGTTACGCCATTATCGACTTAGAACATGTATTTGTTTTCGATTGACGCCAATATCCAGAACGTAAGTTATACGTCGTATACATGTACACAGTTTTTGACACTTTTTCTATCTGAAATGGTAAACTGTGTGTAAGTCTTGTTTTATAAAGAAGTAATGAAGCTACAAACTCAAAATCATAACGCAATAGCGCCAGAGAGTGTCCTGTTTAAAAATTATCGCAAGTGATTCGGAACTGGATAAATGATTCGGAACTGGATAAATTGGTGGTCTGCTTCAAAGCCATCGTGTGGCCCACAGAATATTCACAATTAATCAGACTAAAGTTCATTATTTAGAAGAAGGATTATACTTTCTAATGGTAAGGTCGAAACCTAGTTTGCTGTGAGCAATTATCTGGAAACCACTTCGAAAAAAAAGTGACCCGGAACTAGATAATTTACTGTACTAAGTTCAAAGAAAAGTAATCATGATGCTAACAGAATTATTATTTTATTCCTTGTAGTTTCCCTTCGCATGTTCAAACAGAAACGACCCATTTGCAAGTTACATGTATTTGGCATGAATAGACTGCACATTCAGCACAAAAAGGTCCATTAAAGTTTACTGGGCTTGATAAAGTGGTGACTGCTTCAAGTTGATGGTCTCTACCAAAGTCAATATATCAATGTATAGTGGCTACCTTGCTTGGTGCTCGTCATTTATATAAGGCAAGCACTGGCTTCTCTTCTCACAAAAAATATAGCCATGTCTAATGAAAATAAATATGAAAAAGTCTGAATAATGACAAAAAAGGTTCAGTAATAATCAATGTCTGTATTCACTGGAGGATTGTATGGAAGATTGGCAGTTGTGCTAAAATATAAAGATTAATATTGTTATTACCTGTCTATCTTTTCAGACAAAGTCACTTAAATTTAGAAGTGAAACATCAGATTTGATGAAATGTTTCACTGACATACAGTCACATCAAGCAATAAATATATAGCAGTTTTCAACACAATTATAATTGACAATTTTTCACACAAACTCTTGTAATTTTGTTCATGCAGATTCAAAGATCCCTCAAATATTTTTAGCAAACCTATACCTCTATCCTTTGAACCAAACTTTCATGAAAATACATAGATATCATCAGGACAACATGTCCATGCAATATATACCCCCTTATACCCCACTTTTTATTGCAAAACTGGGGTTTGCAAGGTTATACCTATTTTTCTTATTTTTGATCCAAAACATAGATTGTGGGTACTCGCCGAGGCGGTTCTAATGTGTATCCACAATCAGTGTTTTGGAACAAAAACAAAAATAGGCATACCCCTGCATACCCCAGTTTTGCTATTCAAAAGTTGGGTATAAGGGGGTATATATTAATACAAGCACGGACATGTTATCATAATGCATGCTGCAGTCAAACTGTTTATAAGTAGAATTCTCTTGTAAAGTATAGTCTGCCTTAGGAAATTGCCCCATTTGGGGATGAATTTACATATTGATTCTACAGATTACCTCATATAAGCTTAATATGAAATTCGGTTTCCATGGTAACCTGGTTTTGTGGGCGAAAATTGTTAAAATTCGATAACCAGCTATATCATAATAGATTGTCATGCATTTAGTGTTAAATTCTTAAAGAAAAACCTATTTAGCAGCTGCCCTGATCAATGTTATCATATGGCTCATGCCTGCATGCATTGTCAGGTGATCTAAATTGAATCAAACATCCAAGGAATGGGAATTTTTGGCAGAAAGCACTTGGTTTAAAACCTTCAAAGTCCATGTTTAATTTTTATTATTTTTTTTTTTTTTTTTTTATTTATTTATTTTTTTTTTTTTTTTGGCAAAGTTAAAAAAAGCGAATTCTTCTTTTTGCACTGGGTGTCTAATGGTCAGACTGATTTTGTTAGTGACCATTCAAGAATTTCCAAATATAGTGATCAGTTATTCTGGCAGTTCAGCACCAATTATATCTATATTCACAGTTGATCTGTGTCAGGAGATAACTTTCTTTTAAAACAGCCAGATCAGCTGCATTCAAATGAGCCACCTCGTGGTAAAACTAACAATGTGGTTTCCGAACAGGTCCAACACAAACCGGGCTGTACAAGTACAGAAAAGAGCTAGAAGCCTGAAATTTCGGATTTAAGTAGAAGAGGAATTGTACTATCCATGTAGCGAAAACAAAGGTGCTGATCAGCTTCGCGGTTACCGCGAAGCTGATCTGCGTCTTTGTTTTCGCATATGCAGATTGTTGGTTTTCCCATGTCCCAGGCGGCTCAAATTGTCCTGCTGATCAGAGCATTGTTTTTGCTACATAGATAACTCAACCCCCTTACATGCTCATTATGAAAACTTGCCTATGTTATAATACAGATTTTTCTGAAGTTGTAAAAATTGAAATTTATCAGTGGATTTTTTTCATCTTTTTATTATTTTTGCTCAAAACTTAGATTGTTGGTACACGTTTAATAGAACCGCCTCTTTGAAGTGGTTCTAACAAGTACCCACAATCTATGTTTTGGAGCAAAAATAAGAACAAGAAAAATATAATATGAAGCATTCATATTATATATGGCGTTGCTACATGCAAAATGAATTATCTCCATCACATTACTAGAAAGTTTTTAGAAACGAAGGCAGATTTGACATAGTTTATAACCCAGAAAGTAGTGGCTTCTCACTATGACAAAATAATTTGACTGGAAAGTTAAATAAGCCATCATTTAACTAAAGTAAACCAAACAAAACTGGGAAAGCAGTCACTATTTGATCCAACGATGACTTTAACCCATTTTGCGGCAATGTCAAATTTTTAGGCATTTCTAAGATATTACTGTGGGAAACGTTGTAACAAATTGGAATAAGATTTCGATTTGAAAGTTGGTTAATATTAATAATATTAAGGTCATGGTGTATATTATTAAATAATATACACCATGAGGTTTAGAGGAGATTTTCATTTATCATGTACAAATAAAATTGACAAAGCCGACTGACGCCATGACATGCCAATCCTTTTAGCTTAACTAGCACCTATTAGCTCAACAGTGAGTCTTTGGCTCAGTTGAGGTAGAACTTGTTTTTGAGTTGGCATATGTGTTGGGCTGATTTCCCTTCTGGTGCACCCCCTAGTGAAGTATTGTCAATTTGGCGAGTCACTAGTAAACCATTCAGATTCAGATGCAAACTTCTGTGGTGCTTCTTTTTGTTTTATGTCTTGGTGTTTAATACTTTTGTGCTGTTGGCGCTTTATGTATGTTTTCATATTTTTAGTTAAGTTAACTGATTGGCCGCCTATTGGGAAAATAGCTGCTCATTCGGCTTACGAAATGTTTTCATGGTATAAGTACCTGATTGTAAGCTTAGTTTTTTCCCACTTCGGGTTTTTGGAGTGGGATTCTTTTTCTGATTGTGCCTTTTCCTGATCTTTGCCTACTTGTACCTTTTTTAAAATACTGTATGTGTTCTGTGAAGAATGTTATGATATGTAATCAGATTTTTAGACTTCAATATCACAGACATTGCCGGTTTTAATAAGAAAATGACACAGTATCCATTTATCATTTACTTAAACTGAGCATTTCAGCATTTCAATATTTTCTTTTGTACTGGACATTAATGTGTAGACCAAGAATAGCCGTGTTGTCTGAAGCATTCTCATCATACACTCTTACTGTTTCAGTTATGTTTGCAGTCCATCTCAATTCATATTTTTTCACCATTTACTAAAACTGTCATTGTTTTTGGTATACTTGTCATTTTCAAGCCAATTATGAGCTCTACAAATTTTGAAAATTATCATCAAATTCCATGAATGACAAAGTCATTTCTTTCAGTCATCTTTTCCAAGGAATATCTCTGCATTTAGCACTGCCTGAGTTGAAGAGCTGGTGGTTGAAGGAACTGGCCTAATTTGAGACTGGCAGGTTCTCTGAAACGAAAGGGTCAATGGTCTAGTAAATGATAACCTGAGGTCTGGGATATATATGTATAACAATATTAAAACATGTATGAATACTATAAATGGTCAAATGCATGTATATAAATCCAAGGTGCTGACAGATAAATTCTTGGGATCCTTTTTTGTTGTTGTTGTTGTTGGTCAGACTCATGCAGCATATTCTGTCAATTTGCTAATTTTGTGCAAGATTTTCCCTCTCAATGAAATTTTCTTCAGTTTTCCCAAACCAAATGCCCAGGGAACCTAGAGTTCACTATTGCCTCAAATAGGTCAATGACAGTGAAAGTCGTAATTTATAAGCATAGATTGTTGCCGCCTGCAACATCCCAAGTTCTGTTGAAACTGGTGCACTAGCTCTGGAGTAGAAGATTTTAGATTTTTCTATGGTGGTTCTTTTTGTCTTATGTCTTGGTGTTTAAAATTGTTGGTGCTGTTGGCACCTTATGTATGTTTTCATATTTTTAGTTAAGGTAACTGAGTGGCCACCTATTGGGAAAATAGCTGCTCATTTGGCTTACAATACTTTAACGGTCCCCCATGGTAAACAGCTAAGGTCCATTCTATCCTATAAACCCTCCAGTTCACAGGTTAGCTTCCCATAGGCACGTTACTAGTGTTTAATGCAAATTTCTTTCACAACAGACAAATATTACATTCGTATGAGCAGAAAAGGAAGAATATTTTCATGAGCAAATCTACATACCAATAAAAGATTTGCTGATTTAGGGCTGTTCTTGGGTTCATCTCAGTGCTAATCAAACATATTACCATGAAGTTGCAACATTATAATTGCAGAAAGCAGAAAAATGTTCTCCAGCCTGAAATTAAAAAGTTACTAATTTTGAGTGTCTATCCATTGGACTTTCTAACTTTTGACCCAGGCTCAAAATTATCTGTACATGACATTTACAGCATTTGTATTGACACTCTTCTTCTAATCAAATTAGGAATCAATATGATTTTAAACAGGTTTTTACAAGTTTTCAGTTGAGATTAAAAGCGGAGTTATTATATGATATTAGTTTTGGCCTGACATTGCAGCTACATCCTGTCTGAAATACCAGCAACACCCCTTGTGAAAAATATTTAAAGGTGCTTTAGAATCAAGTAACTCATTCATAGGAATTAGGAATCTCAACAAGTAGCCTAAATGCAATGAACGCTCTCCTGAGAGTCAAAAAATACATTCACTGGACAAAAGAAAAGAAGTCGTGGATTTTACCATGCATGGGCATGGCAGCCATCTTGACCAGAATTTTTTGTATACACATTGGTTCCCACTTCCTTTAAGTTGGCATTGATAAGCCAAGCAGTTTCAGAGAAGAGGTTTAAAAATTATGGTTGTATACATAATATTGTCCCCAGGTGGAAGCAGATGAACCCCTGAGGTCTAATCTTTTTTTACAATCATTGATACTCAGTCCTACTTCTTCACAAAATGGGGGGAGGGGCAGATGAGCCTGTGGGGTGGAAAGTTTTCAGAATCATTTATATTCAGTCCTGCTGCCCATTCCATGCAAGATATTCTTTTTAAATGACATTTAACCAGTTTTTCCCATTCAAATGCATAAGCGACCTATGATGATCTTGCAGTAAAATATGCCAAGGTCTAAACAGGGTCATGATTTATATATACTTTGTAGTACTTTAGTGATTCATGCTTCACGCAAAGTTGAGCATCTTGGTCATGTGACCTGAATTATTTATATAGACGTTGGACTTTGGTCCCAACATCCTATAGATGCTCATACAAAATTTGGCTTTGATTGGTCAAGCTGTTTCAGAGAAGAAAATCTTTGAAAATGTGAACACACACATGCAGGGATGCCGGCTTGAGTACCATCCTATAAGCTCCCCATTAGCCTTCAGCTCAGGTGAGCTGATAAGCTTTGACAAAAGCTAACCATTTCCATCTGAGAGAAACCTCTTCCTGACCCTCTTCTCTGGCATATCTTCATCTTTGTGTTCTCAACCATGCTTGAAATAGCATCAATGATGTCAGTCATCTTCTTCATGGTGATAAAACCATTCTTGTCAATGTCATACAAATTGAAAGCCTCTGGAAAAATCAATGAATGATATATGAGCCGCCACATGGGAAAAACAACAATCTTTATAGTAAAAAACAAAGGCACAGATCAGCTTCGCAGTAACTGCTGATCGGCGCCTTTGTTTTCGCGACTCGGATAGTACAATTCTTCTTCTACTGAAATCTGAAATTTCAACGTTCTAGCTCTTGTCTGTGCTTGTACAAGTCGGTTTGTGTCAGGCCTGTTCGGAAACCACATTGTTGCTTTTTATACAAGGCAGCTCATATAAAACAGTAAAAGTTACTAAAACTACAGCTAAAGAGTTTACAAATGTCATGAACATGTACATTATATCAATATACCTACCTTTGCAGAAGTTCTTTGTAACTACACGTATTTGTTTATAATTTAAGACTAAAGCAGCATGCCATTATTTTTTTCAAAAAGATTTTTATCAAAAGGTACAAGTAGGCAAAGATCAGGAAAAGGCGCAATCAGAAAAAGATTCCCACTCCAAAAACCGAGGTGGGAAAAAACCAAACTAACAATCAGGTACTTATACCATGAAACAATTGTAAGCCGAATGGGCAGCTATTTTCCCAATAGGTGGCCACTCAGTTACCTTAACTTAACTAAAAATATGAAAACATACATAAGGCGCCAACAGCACAAAAAAAATTTTAAACACCAAGACATAAAACAAAAAGAACCACCACAGAAGTATCGACTTGGAACGCTTCATTTAATATGATGCCACAAAATATCAAACTTCCAGTCCCCTTAGGTCCTGTACGATATGTTTGCTATATGCCTTTCATCATTAGGTCCCATTAAATGAGATGCTAACATTTGAATGAAGTCCTGGAATTTCCTATAACATTGTCAATATGCATGTATTTAGATTACCTCCCTTATATATATTAGATGCATGGTTAAGCTCACTTTTAGCCTTTACTGATTATTTGAT
This sequence comes from Rugalucina vietnamica, assembly GCA_964017185.1. Taxonomy (NCBI): domain Eukaryota; kingdom Metazoa; phylum Mollusca; class Bivalvia; order Lucinida; family Lucinidae; genus Rugalucina; species Rugalucina vietnamica. The sequence goes on from OZ024873.1 coordinate 61,895,589, forward strand.
AACCATTTTCAGATACATTGGCAGTTTTGTGAATTATATTTGTCAGTAACTATTTCTGAAGAAGGTGAAATACAAAAGGTGGTTTCCAAACATTTTATATTACTATACTGATTGTTCAAAGGCCATACTTCTGTTGTGGTTCTAATTGTTTATGGTTATTGGTTCACATTATGTGCTGTTTGCTCTTTATGCATGTTTTCATATTTTTAGTTAAGTTCAATTTGCTGAGTGACCACCTTAGAAGCAGCTGCTCATTCGCTTACCATATGCTTTCTTGGTACAAGTACCTGATTGTCAATTTAGTCTTTTCCCATTTGGGTGGGAATTTCTTTCCAGTTGTGCCATTTCATGACCATTGCCCACTTTTGCCTCTTTATAAAAAGAATCTGATATGGAACTATAAACTTGTTGCTCTATATTTCACCAATAAATAAAATTCATAACCATCTTCACTTTCCAACATGCTCTTACCCATTTACTACATCTGTGCCACCCATCAAATTCCTTCATGTGTTCATGTCAGATAGTAAACTGTCTACAGACTCTGTATGACTGATTGACCTGAAAAAAAAAAGAGAACTAGAAATGCGTGTTTGTAAAACACCATGCCCCCAACTGTATGCTTGTCCCTAAACTGGCACTTTGTATGATTCATTCATATGAATGAATCGAAATTTAATTTCCTGAAGAAGTTGTTCGGACCAGAAACAGAATGTAAGCTTTTTGCAGACAATTTAGAAATGGAGTAAAAAATCAAAAAAGGAGTAATTTTGTCGAAATTTGACTGAAAGTCCTCAAAAGTTTACCAGGTGAGCTTCTTCTCAGCATCAACCAGTATACCAAATATGAAGACTCTAGCTCAAGTACTTTTTGAGATATCTTGCACACAAGATTTTCAAATTTTGTTTTCAAAGGGACATAACTCCAAAAAGGGGCATAACTTAGACATGAAAAATATGGGTCAAATATTTTTTCATGAGGGATGTGTATAATTATGAAATCTCATAACCCATCATTCACCATTCAAAAGTTTCAAGTTGACTGAAAAGTGGAAAAAAAAATCAATGAAATTTTCAAAATTGCATAATTTTGTCAAAATTTGACAGAAAGTGCTAAAAAATTATAGGGTGAACCAACATCATAAGGCCTAAAAAAAAATAGCTGTGTTTCCGCTAACGGTCTGAAAAAAATTAGGGTAGGTAGGTAGGAAAATCTTTTTTTCATTTTAATTTTTACGCAAAAAAATCCAGGGTAGGTAGGTAAATGTAATTTTTTTATACGCAGTTTTTATTGAAAAAGGTCAAAATGGTCAATGCCGCGCAAAGGTACGTTCTTCAGCCATGTGAACCCATCAATGTCAAAGACTGGCAACATATTTTATAATAAGATTCAGTCTCCTTGCCTCAAATGATGTTGATAAACTTTCAGTCACATCTTGTTCATAGACCACTATCTGAGAGCAGGGTGGCCTAGTGGTAGAGCTCGCTGAACTGTAAAGTACTGTGTTGGAATCCGACCAGCACTGGGTCTTGTCCTCCAGAAAGAAACCTTCTCTCAGATATGCATCCCAACAATGGCAACATGACCTAAATAAAGTCGACTGCGATGCAAAACCCCAATACAAACAATTTAGGGGATGGTATAATCTGACATATTTCACACAACAATACTCTTATTGCATGCAACTTAGCAGGAAAGGCCAGTATTGACAAACTAATAAGAAATAAACAGCTATATTTTCAAAACGAAATTTGAAGAACACAAACCATCAACATGTAAATTTTGATAAAAAGACTACCCCCGAATTCAAAACTATAACTGTAACTGCATATCTGTTCCGGGTCACCTCAGCCCATTGTACAACTGCAACTGCAACTGAACCAACGAAAATGCCAAATGCAGGGACTCCCTTTATAAGGGATTACTGAATCTCATTATCTGAATACATGTAGTTTACTGGTGACACGCCAAATGACATCATTTCACCAGGGATTTGGATGGGGGAGTATTTAGTCCCTAGAAATTCTCTGAAAGCAACACCTGTTTATTCTGATTGTATTATCCTCCAACCGCTAGGAGGTCTCTGCTATCCCCGAGTTACGGTATGATTACCATCACAAGTCTCCGATGATAGAACTACATTACCCGCCACTTACTATCATCTTAACATATTTACAGTATGCCATACTCTATCATTGAAGTCATTTTATTTTGCGGGGGAGGTAGGAGTAGGTGGAGAGAAGCCAGTGAGCGCATTTTAGCAAGATAGCCACTGGTACCATTTTTTAACGTCTTTGGAATGACGCGGCCTTGGATCGAACCCACAGCCTCCCGCTTCTGCAGCGGACCCTGTAACCATTACGCTATCAGGACCGGTATATCATATTGCAGAAAGACAGGTTAGACCCAGATGAGAAAAGTTTGTTTAATTAAGAACACTTTGAAGTGTTGTGACATGCCTTCGGTATATTCACTTTTAGAACAAGACATTTCTAATTCACAGTGGAATAAACTCCTGAATGGCTCAGTTAACTCGTATCCAGTTGAAGACGCATGAAGTCAGTGTGAGTGCGTGTGGGTACAGATTTTGTCCGTAAGTCATGTCTGAAGACTATTCACAGCACAGTCTTCAGCCTCCTCACAGTATGTCCTTGTGAGCAGTTTGTTCTGGAAAATTGTCATGGGGCCTCAGTTTATAGTCTCAATGACTGGAGAAACCCGGGATCGTATCTACAATCTCTGGTTTACAAGGCAAATGGCTTAACCACAGCGCCACGGTGGCTTCTAAATGACACCAAATTCTACGTCATTTCGACGGAGTCTCGCTAAATAATCGGGGGAACTCTTCGATACAACAGAATAGACGCTGAAACTATCAGAGACATATCAGAAAAACCAACAAAACCCGCGACACGAAATGCTTGGGTCGGGCTACAGAAAATGCTGGGTCGGATGTCGTAATTTATATTTTTTTTTATTTTAACCATAAAAATAGCAGAGTCGGCGGGTTGAGACAGGGTCGGTCGGGTTAGCGGAAACACAGCTATTATTTTTTTACGCCTAACTCAGTTAAAAACTGATGTGTTAGGCTATTAAATAAACATATAAACACTTTGAAAAAACACAGGCATGCATCTCGCGAAAAATCTGTAAGCCAAACAATGCATCTTAGCCCAAGTTCTATTGTCCCAGGATGCCAAATAAAAAAATGTTCATAGAATCACAATGAAAAACAGTGCAGAGAAGTAAGCATTTTCGAAAAGTTTTAACTTGTCATTCGTTTTGTTCGACTTCACTGACTCTGTTAAATAAACTGATCATCGAGCAGATAAAAACTTACAAATATCAGCTACTTCAAGCATCATTATGCTTCAAGCTGACATAAAAAGTATGATATTCCATAAAAAGAGCTACTCGGCCATGTGTTATTTCCGGTCAAAATGAAAGTAGCAAACGAACCACATCGGAGCGATTTTTAACAAAATTACGAACGATTTTCTGCCTGGTAAAACACACCCTTAACAAAGGCTGAGGTAGTGACCAAAAGTAGTGAATGAACAATACCTAAATGGGCCAATTAAGAAAATTAGCCAGATACTGATTTCACTTCTTTCGACCACTCTATTGACGTATTGTCAATTTAGCGTATCAACAGTAAACCATTCAGATTCAGCATAAACTGTATAATGTGGTAAACTTGTTAGATTGAATTGACATCGAAGAAAACTTAGTTAATCATAATGTCATTACAAGCCAGTCTGAATAAAATCGGAAATCATGTTGTTACATTATAGTGCAGGTCACAGCAGCTTGACACACATTCTTCACGTCAGTTGTGCATTTGATTGGTCGACAGAGCCACACCTCCAAATCGACGGCATATGATTGGTCTACAGAGCCGTAGGTGATTTAACGAAACCAGGTCAAACACAAATCGAGACCCAAATCTAACGTTTTATACCCTCATTTGCGAAAAACTCACAAAACATGCAAAGAAAAATTTACTCACCGCACGTCAGTCCAATAAACACACAAATTCGCCAATTAAAAGCACAAAATTTCCGTCGAGGATAAGCTATGGAATCACCGACTCGAGAAAACAAAATGGCGACGTAAGTCAAGCTTGTCATGAATCAAAAACCCAACTGATTGGTTCCCCGCATATGGTATAGAAATCCATTGTAAAATTATTGAAACGAGTACCAGAGGGCTCTCTATGGCGTAATTTTGGACTGCTCCATTTAAAAGGGGACAACAGGTTATTTTAACTGTATTTCAATACATCAAATAACGAATTCATAGTGACTAACCATAATAACATCCTACAAAATAACAATATAAAGCTGCTCCGACATTTTAGTTCTCTATCTTCTTCGAATTTTATTAAAATAAACAGCTAGTCAAATCTAAACACCCACCAAGAACATACCAATCGAATTTTGATTATAAGATTAGGCACTATAAGACTAATTCTTTAAATAATTATTCTATTAATTAATCTAGAGAATTATTTATATTTAGAATAATTATAACAGTAATAATTAACGCCTAGAAAATAGGTATGCACCCCTTTATATACACTAGTTTTGCTATATAAAAGTGGCATACAAGGGGGGTTTTCGTGATGAATAAATTCAGATTTTCAAGCCTTTACTGTATTGTGTCGTCCTCTGTACCATCAAAGTCTGCACAATGCCGGACTTGTTCAGAAACTCCTCCGACAAGTTTTCCGGTGCGGTTATTCCTATATGAGCCGCATCGTGAGAAAACCGGATTTTTGCCTATGCGAAAACAAAGGCGCAGATCAGCTTCGCAGTAACTGCGAAGCTGATCAGCGCCTTTGTTTTCGCTACACGGATAGTACAATTTCTCTTCTTCTTAAATCCGAAATTTCAAGCTTCTATGCTGCTTCTGGGACTGTACATGTCGGTTTGTGTCAGACCTGGTCGGAAACCCCGAAGACCGGTTTTCTCGCGTCGCGGCTCATATGATTTCTATTATTTACAGGGTTCCTGTATTGATCTGCCTGTTTCCTGAAGCAGCTAATGGCTTTTGGACATGAGAGAGAACAATGTAGGCCAACAAAACACTTTCTGTGGTGCCAAGACAAAACTTTCGACAGGAAGATTTGATGGTAAGGCACTACATTATAACTTTCAGAACTATGACATCTAACTGACATAGAAGCTTTGGGCAGATTGGTCTTTGATCTGCCTACAGCTTACTGCTCATTCAGATTATTATGTTTGTTGCTTCCTGCAGTATTTTGATAACTCATTACGAAAACTTGCCCATGCAATATACAGAGATTTTTTAAGCATTAAACAATGAAAATTTCATTGCAAACATTTTGATAATTTTAATATGTTTGCTCAAAACATTGATTGTGGGTACACATTAAACCGCCTTACCAAGGCGGTTCTAACGAGTACCCACAATCTATGTTTTGGAACAAAAATAAGAAAAATAGGTATACCCCTGCAAACTCCAGTTTTGCTATATATAAAAGTGGGATATGAGGGGGTATGCATTCTTTTCATGGACATGTTTTCGTGATGGCATTGTCTTGGTCTTGAAGTTTCTATGAATTTTGCTTTTGAATCATGTTGGTTGTATTAAATATTAAAATGCAGCCATAAATCAGAGCCAATCCTGTATTTACCGACCATGATAGAATTTCTGCCTACATAGCTATATTGAGCTATGATTTCCTACATTGCTGTATTCATTCAGCTTTGATTTAATTGTCTATCAATATTTCCAGTAATCCTTTCATCTAGAAAATCTTCATTCAGTTTAACTGTTATGTTATAGATCTGTATCAAAGTCAGCTCCTGTTATTGTTATTTTGTCTTTCACAAATAAGCCAATCTTCGTCAAAGAAACATTGTGCATAGAAACCAGGCCTATTACAGAAAGTTTGGAAAAGACAACCAAAAGTATTGCTTTCCATTTGTGACTTTGATATTTTATGCAATTTTGCACAAATTCTGGAAGGAAAAGATCAACGTATTATAAACTATTTTTTGCTTCACCATTGTTTTATTTCGATTATGTACCAGTCATTTGAAAGCACTGGTCCTCCATCTACCGGGAAGAGCGGGGATTATGACTTTTCAGCTTTCAGTGCCCTGCTCATGATAAGCCCCACCCCTAGGGAGCAAACTGGAGGTCAAAACTTTGCTCTTTGCCGAGCTCTTCACAATTGAAAATCTCCCTGGGGTAAGGATCCTAATGTCATTTCCCCTACACTGCGCGGCACTAGAAAAGTAACTGCCCCATACTTTAGCCCAGCTATCCCCGACCCTTCCCAATAGGGTGGGGGCAGTGGTTACAAATGACTGGTGCATTATTTCTCAGGAGAAAGAGAAGCTGTTGGATTATAGGTACAAGTACATAGTAAGTTGTTGAATTGGACATTCTAACTTTTGGATTTTATGGCAGGTTTAAGGAAATTATACATCAATAACATCAAACTATAAACCTCATCTTTTCTTCTGATTCAGACATATTTCTTATTATGGTGTTATTCAATGATTCCATTTTCCATCTTATGTTCAATTAAATCGATCTGAAATGAGCCTGTGCGTGAGAAAACAAACAATCTGCCTATGCGAAAACAAAGACGCAGATCAGCTTCGCGGTAACCGCGAAGCTGATCAGCGCCTTTGTTTTCGCTACAGAGATAGTACTGTCCCTCTTCTTCTTAAATCCAAAATTTCAAGCCTCTAGCCATCTTCTGTGCTTGTACAGCCCGGTTTGTGTCGGACCTGGTCAGAAACCCAAATTGTTGGTTTTCTCACGCACAGTCTCAAATAATTCACGTTTAACATGCATTTTTGTAGCGAAGCATTCAGATTTGAGATTATTGTCGCCATTGATCGCCAAAGTTGACCCAGTACGCCAATGCTTCATACCACGCCATGCGGAATTCCTTCAATTATTGCCGATTAATTCTGATGAATTTCCCGACACTGTGTTGCACTCAAGAGATCCATGAATCTTGGAATCTTGGACAAGGAGAATTTAATTTGTCTGAGCAAAATTGTCTCCCTTACTTCACTGTCTTGGATGGCCCTGTCATAAAAGTTGCCTCATTAAAATTTTGTATGTATGTGTATTGATGCTTACTTTCTTGATTAATATTTTCTAAGTAAATTCTGTGAGTATATAGGGTGTGCCCAAATACTGGGTTTTAGTAGCAAAGTCTAGAAGAAGACTGGTAAGTTTGTGGAGTTCTGTTGAGGCACCAACATTGTGGAAGAAAATTTCACATTGAAATATCATAGTAAAATTCTTTTATCACATGATTTTGTTATATTTTTAGCTCACCTGAGCCGAAGGCTCATGGGGAGCTTATAGTATGGTACTCGAGCCGGCGTCCGTGCGTCCGTCCATCCGCGATCACATTTTCAAAGAGCTTCTTCTCTAAAACCGCATGGCCAATCAAAGCCAAATTTTATAAGAAGCATCTGTACATATATAGGAAGTGGGAACCAATGTATATTTGAATAATCCAGGTCACATGACCAAGATGGCCGCCATACCCATATATGGTAAGAACCCTTCAAAAATCTTCTCCAGAACCGGTGGACCGATTTCAACGAAACTTGGCATAGATTATCTATGACTCAAGTGCTACAATGAGTATATAAATCATGACCCTGTAATGACCTTGACCTATTTTACGGCAAGGTCAATTTTGGAAACATGGGAAAAAGTGAAAACTATGGATGTTTGAAAACTATTGCAGCATGAGACCTGAAAAGTGGTAGATGCAAACAACTTATGGATTAGATAAAGTTATAAGATTAATTTAGGTCAAGGTCATCTCTTGACCTTGGCCAGTCTGTCGTCCATACACACTTTTCAGATCTTCTTTTCTAAAACCGTTTGGCCAATCAAAGCCAAATTTTATATGAAGCATCTATAGGAAGTGGGAATCAATGTATATATAAATAATCCAGGTCACATGACCAAGATGGCTGCCATGTCCATATATGGTTAAAACCCTTCAAAAATCTTCTTCTTCGGTGGACCGATTTCAATGAAACTTGGCATGAAGTATCTATGACTCAAGTACTACAATGTATATATAAATCATGACACTGCATTGACCTTGACCTATTTAACGGCAAGGTCAATTTTGGAAACATTTGCTTTCACATGGGAAAAAGTGAAAACTATTGGTTTTTTGAAAACTAATGCAGCCTGAGAGTTGAAAAGTGGTAGATGCAAACAACTAATGGAGTAGATGAAGATATTTGATTAATTTAGGTCAAGGTCATCTCTTGACCTTGGCCGATCTATTGTCCTTACACACGTTTCAAAGATCTTCTCTGTAACCGCTTGTTTTGACTATCAGGTGAGCGATCGTTGCCCTTGGGCTACTTGTTTTTATTTGTAAGAAATTAAGTGGCAGAAAACTGTTGTCCATGCATTTGACTTCAAATTCCCAACCAATTCATATATTACTAATATTTTGTGGACATGATATTCTTTACCAAAATACCATCCTTGCCTAAATTGGTGCAGCCATTTGACCAAACATAATGCCTTGATATATTGTTTAATTTCCTGCCAGTAAGACATCTCAATTTCTTCATTTTCTTGAGTTTGGCTTATTGTTGGGCTTCATGAACAAACCGGGTTTTTTGCATGGGCGAAAGCAAAGACGCAGATCAGCTGTGCAGTAACTGCACAGCTGATCAGCATTTTTGTTTTCGCTACATGGATAATACAATATCTCTTCTTCTTAAATCCCATATTTCAAGCTTCTAGCCATCTTCTGTGACTGCACAGACCTGTTTATGTCAGACCTGGTTGCAAACCCTGAAGACCGGTTTTCTTGAGTTTTGCTTATTTTTTGGGCTTCATGACCAATGACTCACACAATATGTCTAGACAGAATAGAATTGAATGATTTCACGATACGATAGAGTCTGATTTTTACCGTCACAGGGTCCGTGGGTTCAAGTCTTCAGTCTGTATATATCGTAAGTCCAGTAAGTCAATATCCTGATCTTATTTGAAATTTCTCTCTGTACAGCTTACCCTTAAAAACCTTGTTAGAATGATGTCTTGGTCGAACAAGTGAAATGGAAGCAATGACTAGGAAGTGACGCAGTCATATCCAAAACATATCTATTAATACTATTATTTTGGTGGCCCCCGTGGCCGAGCGGTTAAGAGTGCTGTTTCTTAATCGCTCGATCATAAGACCGCTGTGTCTGGTGTGGGTTCGAGCCCTGCTCTGGCCAGGTGGGACAAGCCAAGTTCTGCTTGCGGGTGTGCCAGGTGGTTTTTCTCGGGGTTCTCCGGTTTTCGCCCCACCTACTGATTGGCCTGTCTCATATGAGCTGAAATAATCTTGAAAGGGACGTAAAACCGAATTAAAAAAAAAAAAAAGGAAAAAAAATACTATCTTTGAAATGCATGTGTGAACTATCTAAAACAACAAATAGGCAGGATACAGTAGGAACATAGTGCATTTTGGGAAACTAAGGTGCAGCTATTTCCATAAACATGGCCAAATAATGCTCAAATAATGTATCTCTCATTTTAAGTTTTTAGGAATGTTTTTACCTGAGAAACCATCTGCAAGTCAGACACATCAGGAAAACATGTCCGTGTAATATATACCCCCTTGAACCTCACTTTTATATAGCAAAAATGGGGTATGCAGGGGTATACCTATTTTTCTTATTTTTGCTCCAAAACATAGATTGTGGGTACTCGTTAGAACCGCCTCGGCGAGGCGGTTCTAACGTGTACCCACAATCTATGTTTTGAGCAAAAATAAGAAAAATATCAAAAATTTTCTTATGAATTTTTCAATTTTTACAGTAGAAAAAAATCTCTGTATATTGCATGGGCATGTTTTCGTAATGAGAAGAATGTGTTCTGTGTTTGTGTTTGCCTGATTAACCCTCACCAAGGCCAGGGATACAAAAGCTTTGTTTTCATAACTTGTTGGCAGTTGAATGATTTATCAGGTTAGAATTATTCCTGGATTTTTTAATGGTCATTGCCTGCAATTGCTTTCATCATTTTTTCTTGCGTACCTGAGCTGTAAAGCCCAAAAGGTGAGCTTATAGTTATACTCATGATTCCTCTTCCATCTGTTGTCAGTTCACATAAATTTTGTTCATTTAATTCTTAAAGTGCAAGTCAAAGACAAAAAGTATTGAACTGCAGCATGAGAAAACCAACAGTTTGGGCTTCCGACCAGGTCTGATACAAACTGACCAGTACAGTCACAGAAGCAGGCTAGAAGCTTGAAATTTCAGATGTAAGAAGAAGAGGGATTGTACTATCTGTGTATCAAAAACAAAGATGCTTATCAGCTGTGCAGTTACTGCACAGCTGATCTGAATCTTTGTTTTCGCCTTTGCATGTCGTTGGTTTTCTTAAGTGGCGGCTCAAATTTTAGGTGGAGCACCTATGGGTATGGGAAAGATTCTTTGTGGACAACATGCTTAAGATGGCCATCATGCTCACATATGCTTTACTTCCTTAGAGGACATTGGATTTTTCACAACATTTTTTTAGTAGCTCACCTGAGCCAAAGGCCAAAAGATGGCCATGCTTAGGCATCCGTCCGTCGCCCACAATTTCAAAGATCTCCTCTGAAACTGCTTGGCAAATCAAAGCCAAACTTCATGTGGGGCATCCTTAGGAAGGGGGAATGAAAGTTTATATAAATGGTCCAGGTCATATGACCAAGATGGCTGCCTTGGCTATAAATAGCAAAAACCTTTTAAAATTTTCTTCTCCAAAACCAGAAGGCCTATGATTTTGAAACTTGGCATGAAGCATCAGGGAGAGGAGCTCTACAAATTATGTATAAATCTTAATCATGACCCTGGGATGACCTTGACCTATGTTACGGCAAGGAATGGGGAAAATTTTTAGATTGTCATTTGAAGAGCAAAAGTTACAGGAAATGGGCAAATGGAGTGAAGATTTAAGATTCTGAAAAAAAAATGGACCACAGGGGTTGGTCTGGCCCCATCCTGAGGCAATATATATACATGTATATAACCATATTATTCAAAGATCTTCTCTGAAACCTTTGGCCAGTCAAAGTCAAATTTTATATAGGAAGCATCAAGTAGCTTATGAGGGGCATGAGCTCTCGGAAGCATCTATATGAAGGAGGAACTAGACAGTGTGTTTATAAATAATCCAGGTCACAAGACCAAGATGGCCGCCACGCCCATATATGGTAAAAACCCTCCAAAAAACTTCTTCTGGGGAACTGCTGAGCCTATTGCAATGAAACTTGGCATGTAGCTATGGGGACTAGAGTACTACAATGTGTTTATAAATCATGACAGTGCGATGACCATGAAGAATTTTAAGGCAATGTCAACTTAGTTCAAATATACAGAAATCTGTTAAAATGTCATTGAGGGGAAAAGCTTCAGGAAATTGGCTATTGTATATGACCATTATAGTCAAACATATTTATTGGTATATATCTCCGGTCTCACGTGAGCATTTACAGGACCATTGGTCCTCTGGAATCCACATGGCATTCATTATTTAATGATGCAGTGGGTGTTAGACAAGTGTGTGACAGTCCTTGCCTAATCTGACATTTTCTTACAATACTTAAGAATGGCAGAAAACATGAGACATCTTTTCTTTATTTGATAAGATGGCGATTAAATGCAATGCTCTGCCTTAAGAGAATTCTGTCAATTTCGTTTTAACTCTAGGGAATATTGCTCTTTTATCAAATGCTTTCTGCTACAGTTGATGTCAAAGACATTCAGCTAGTGTTGGATCAATTCATAATTTGATTTGCTAAGAATTCTCCCTGTTTCTATGGCCTCAGACAACTTAAGTCAGCAGTATTGTGACACAATCTCAAGCTTTTTTTCCTCCCACATTGCCATGGTGACAATGTATCTTATATCCCAAGCTCATTGGGCACCAAACCTATGCTGTAATTTTCAATGCAAACAAAGTGGTCTTTCCATTGAGCACCTAAGTGGCCACCTATTGGGAAATAGTTGCCTATTTGATAGTTTGCATGTATTATTTGAGCCGCCTCATGAGAAAAACCAACAATCTGCATAGGCGAAAACAAAGGCGCAGATCAGCTTCGCAGTAACTGCGAAGCTGATCAGCGCCTTTGTTTTCGCTACTCGGATAGTACAGTTCATCTTCTACTTAAATCCGAAATTTCAAGATGCTAGCTATTTTCTGTAACTGTACAGGCCGGTTTGTGTCTGACCTGTTCGGAAACCACATTGTTGGTTTTCCCACGAGGCGGCTCATTTACTGATGATTGTACCAGTCCCTGATGACTGCTAGTTATTAGAAGTACTTTTTGAAATAGGGCAACAATCTAAATGACCCTCCAATAAGTAGGCTAGGAGTACTCGGTAACCATGTCTCACTTGTACAGTTTTGGTGAGGACTGTTGACATACTCGGAAATAATGCAGACATTGTCACGGATAGATAAATGATGTTCTGCAAAAACAACTAGTATAGAAATTATTTGTGCTAGCAATGCTTCTGTTGTGACCAGGAAATGATTGGAAGTTGAGCTGGTGCATTGTCTGAAGACTAGAAGTAGAAATACTGCTTTTTAGCTCACCTGAGCCGAAGGCTCACAGGTGAGCTTATAGTATAACCATGCTCCAGCGTCCGTCGTCGTACGTCGTTCACAATTTCAAAGATCTTCTCTGAAACCGCTTGGCCAATCAAATCCAAACTTCATATACAGCATCCATAGGAAGGGGGAACAAAAGTTTGTATAAATGGTCCAGGTCACATGACAAAGATGACCGCCATGGCTATAAATAACAAAAACCTTTAAAAATCTTCTTCTCAAGAATCAGAAGGCCTATGATTTTGAAACTTGGCATGAAGCATCAGGCCATTGAGCTCTACAAAGTTTATATCAATCATGACCCTGGGATGACCTTGACCTTTTTTACGGCAAGGTCAACTTAGGTCACACACGCATTTGAATGGGAAAAAAAATAGAAAAATGTCATTTAATGGCAGAAAACTTGCTAGGAATGAGCAAATGGACAGAAGATTTATGTTTATGAAAATATTTTGGGCCCAGGGGGTTGTCTGCCCCTGGGCCGGGGCTATATACATGTATATGACCATAATATTCAAACATCTTCTCTGAAACCGCTTGGCCAATCAAAGCCAAACTTCATGTGAAGCATCCTTAGGAAGAGGAAATGAAAGTTTGTATAAATGGTCCAGGTGACATGACCAAGATGGCCGCCATGGCTATAAATAGCAAAAACCTTTAAAATCTTCTACTCCAGAACCAGAAGGCCTATGGTTTTGAAACTTGGCATGAAACATCAGGCAATGGAGCTCAACAAATTTTATATAAATCATGACCCTGGAATGACCTTGACCTTTTTTACTGCAAGGTCTACTTAGGTCACCCATGCATTTTACTGGGAAAAATAGGAAAATGTCATTTAAAGGCAGAAAACTTGCCAGGAATAAGCAAATAGAGAGAAGATTTATGTTTATGACAATATTTTGGGCCCAGGAGGTTGTCTGCCCCTGCCCTGGGGCTATATACATGCATATGACCAAAATATTCAAACAGACATCTTCTTTTCGGAAACTGCTTGGCCAATCGAAGCCAAACTTTACGTGGAGCAAAATTTGGAAGGGGGAATGAAAGTTTGCATAAATAGTCAAGGTCAAATGACCAAGATGGCAACCATGGCTATAAATAGCAAAAACCTTTAAAAATCTTCTTCGTAAGAACCAGAAGGCTTATGATTTTGAAACTTGGCATGAAGCATCAAGGAATAGAGCTCTACAAAATTTATATAAATCATGACCCTGGGATGACTTTGACCTATTTTACAGCAAGGTCAACTTAGGTTGTGCATGCATTTGAATGGGGAAAATTGTTAAAATGTCATTTGAAGGGCAAAACTTGCAGTAAATTGGCAAATGGACTGAATTTTTATGATTTGAAAAAGAAATTGACTTCAGGGGTTATTCTGACCCTGCCTAGGGTTATATACATGTTCATTACCATTCTAGTCAAACAAGTTTATTGGGATATATCTCAGGTCTCAGGTGAGCGTTTACAGGACCATTGGTCCTCTGGTTACATTTTAGGAAACACACGAAACACATTGAAAAGCTGAACAACCATGCAGGCTGATGGTCTTTTCGTTTTTTTCTGTCTAGATGTCATATTGTTTCTAAAATAATATCTGAATAGACAATGGCAAATGTGTGGCATCTTCTTTTATAGCCCAGGGTTTTCAATGACATGTGCACGGTTAAGTAGGTTTCCTTGCAATGGCTTTTAACCGAGCCAGGACACAAGAAAATCGGTCTTCAGAGTTTCCGACCAGGTCTGACAAAACCCGGCCTGTACAGTTACAGAAGAAAGCCCGAAGCTTAACAGCAAGAGATGTAGCGAAAACAAAGGCGCTGATCAGCTGTGCAGTTACTGCACAGCTGATCTGCGACTTTTTTTTTCGCATAGGCAAAAAAAACACAAAGCAACAGGTTTTCTCATGACATGGTTTAACTAATGCCTGTGATCCATGTCTGGTCTGAAATCTGAAGCTTTAAAATATTGTATGATGTATCTTTTTTGTTCTGATTCCAGGAAATTAATCACATCGGCAGGAGACAGTGACACAAAGTGCTGCCATGGTTATATGAGAAAACAATTTGGAGAGACTGTCATCCACATTGCATGTTGTCACATGACAGGTACCATTGAATTTCATGTCCAATTTTCCTATTACAGTAATGAAATGAAATTCACTATTTAAGATCAGATTTGGGACCTCATTGGGGATGAATGTTGAAAGTGTGCTTCTTGTTTTACAATGTCTGACCTGGTATAACATGTATACGGCACCAAAAATGTTAATTTTACTATATAATTCTGGTATTGAAGTAACCTCATTATAAAAGAGCTTCATTTATAACACAGTCTGTTTCTTTGGACCCAAAAGGTAGCAGTCTTTTTGTTCTCATTTCAGGAAATTAGATACAGTGACACAAAGTACATACATGGTAGAAAGTGAAAATTGCTGGAAGAGACAGCTTCATTTGTCACAGAGTTACATTACTATATATGGAGGTAGGATCATAAACTCCGAGTTCAAATCAAAAGCCTTGTATTCAAATAAAGTTGACTTTGCTATACCCTTGCGAAAAAAAGCCGGCTTTTCTACAGCTTCTGTGCAGCTTTAAAAGCTTCGCAAAAGCCGGCGCTATGTATGAATGAACTGGGAATAAAAGGATATTATTTCACTGCTGATCTGAGAATCTCTCCACAGTTATTCAACGTCAACAAATACAATTGATTGTGTATTTAGCAGGGAAACATCATATTCAAGCTGTGTGTGTTTTTATACCCCGCCACTTCAAAAAGTGCGGGGTATTATGTTATACCCTCCGCAAAAAATTTGCGTTCGAGTGTCCGTCCGTCCGTCCGTCCGTCCGTCCGTCCGTCAGCGCTTCGTTTCCGTGCTCTAACTTGAGCATTTATTGACCAATTTTTTTCAAACTTTGTATAGGAGTTTATATCAGGAAGGAGTGGTTTGGGATTGAAGATGGGCAAATTTCATCAAATAAGTACAGAGTTATGGCCCTTGATTTACTTTAAAATTTCGTTTCCATGCTCTATCTTGAGCATTTATTGACCAATTTTCTTCAAACTTTGTATAAGAGTTCATATTAAGAAGGAGTGGTTTGGGATTGTAGATTGGTAAATTTAATCAAATAAGTACAGAGTTATGGCCCTTGATTTACGTTAAAATTTCGTTTCCGGGCTCTATCTAAAGCATTTATTGACCAATTTTCTTCAAACTTTGTATAGGAGCTAATATTAGGAAGGAGTGGTTTGGGATTGAAGATGGGTAAATTTTGTTGAATAAGTACAGAGTTATGGCCCTTGACTTATATTAAAATTTCATTTCCGGCCTATATCTTGGGCATTTATAGACCAATTTTCTTCAAACTTTGTATAGGAGTTCATATTAGGAAGGAGTGGTTTGGGATTGAAGATGGGAAAATTTCATCAAATAAGTACAGAGTTATGGCCCTTGATTTACGTTATAATTTCATTTTCGGGCTCTATCTGGAGCATTTATCGACCAATTTTCTTCAAATTTTGTATAGTAAGGAGTGGTTTGGGATTGAAGATGGGAAATTTTCGTCAAATAAATACAGAGTAATGGCCCTTGATTTGTGTTACAATATTGTTTTTAGGCGCTATCTTGAGCATCTGTAGACCAATTTGCTTCAAACTTTGTTGAGGAGTTCATATCTGGAAGATGTGGTTTGGTATTGTAGATTAATGCCATGCATTTGTACTAAATTAAATTTGCGTGGCGGGGTATCATGCATGCCTGCAGCGCTTTTATTTTCTTTGGTCTTAAGTAAAATGTATAATAAAGTTCACTGAAATAGCTGAAGTAAATAAATTTCTTACCTGAGAATCCACAGCAATTACAAACAGTATGTATAAAATTTCAAAAATCACTCTTTTTCTCTTCAATTGTCAGTCTATAAATGACGCTCAAAAGTGTTTTTGAAACAGATTTCTTTGCCAGATGCCCCCCTCAGGTAAAATTGTCATAGCAACAAGATAAAACTGCTTAATATTACATAAGACCTGACTATGGTTGAAGAAATACGCAGCTCTGCGTAAAAGCTGCGTATTATACATTTTCGGCTCAAATTATTTCTAATTTGAAAGATCGGGAATTATCCAGCTTTTCTACAGCTAATAAATGAAGAAACACAGCTATTTGAAAAAGAGACACCTTTTCTGCACCTTAAGTTAAAAAAGTAAAGTTTTTCTACAGCCCCTATTTATAAATGCAGAAAAGCTGGAGAAAAGCCAGCTTTTACAAAGCTTTCAAGTAGAGCTGTGTACAGAAGCTTTATTGAAAAGTTTAATACGCGGCTTCAAAAAGCTGTAGAAAAGCTGCGTCTTAATGTTTTTCAATAGTCTGATTTGAAATTTCACTAATACGCAGCTTTCAAGAGCTGTAGATTTAACCTGTTTTGAAAAAAAATTAATAACCAGCTTTTCTACAGCTTCTATACCTAAAGACGCAGCTTTTTCAGATATCCAAATTAAATATACAGCTTCAACGCAGCTCACTTAAAAAAAGTACGGCTTTTCTGCAGCTCACTGAAAAAAACGCAGCTAAAACGCAGGTCTAAAATAGAGACGCGCCTTTTCTACAGCTTTAAAAAAGAAACGCAGAAAAACTGCGGAAAAGCCGGCTTTTCTGCAGCTTTTATACAGAGCCGCGTTTAATTTTCGCAAGGGCATAGTGCATCCATAAGATCATATTGCGTGAAACGTGAAGCTGGCAGCTTTAACTCGTGTAAGCCTGGTGTCCTTTTTGTGGGACATTGGCAAACAGTTTTGCCCCAGATGTGACGCCGAAATATGTGGTGTCCCATCTGGGACTGTTCTGTTTGTTTAAAGAAATTTCATCAAAACGTTTGAGAAAAATAAAAACGCTCCTGATTCCCCTAACATGACAATGGACTTACCCAAATGATAATGAAATGGGTTAAGAAATCGCAAGAAAATCACGACAGTAATAACATGACATGGCTACGTTAGAGCCGCGCCATGAGAAAACAAGATTTTTGCCAAGGCGAAAACAAAGGCGCTGATCAGCTTCGCAGTAACTGCGAAGCTGATCAGCGCCTTTGTTTTCGCTACATGGATAGTACAATCCCTCTTCTTCTTAAAACAGGAATTTCATTGTTCTAGCCTGCTTCTGTGACTGTACAGGCCGGTCTGTGTCGGGCCTTGTCGGAGACCCCGAAGACCTTTTTTGCATCACGGCTCATTTATGGTCTGTCTGTAATTAGTGTTCCTGAGATTATTGCCTTTTTATGTCCTTAAAGCAGAAAAAGAAGACATATTGGAAATGATGCATTGTGCAGTTGCACTGTAAAATCAGCTCGCTTTATTAAGTTTGCTGAATCAAATTTCAAGCTTCGGAAGTTTGTCTGAGTGGAGTATCTATATTATATATACTAGTATAAATAAGTCACATCTTTGAGGAGCTGCTTGCATAGATGTGTTTGAGGTTTCCCAAGCCCAAAACTAATGGAAAGACCATACCCAATAAATTCGCATTTAACATTTATAACTAGTAGTTCACCTGAGCCTTCAGATTTACAAAGTAAGCTCTGGCACCAGCATCATGAAAACATGTCCATGAAAAGTATACCCACTCATACCCCGCTTTCATATAGTAAAACTGGGGTATGCAGGGGTATACCTATTTTTCTTATTTTTGCTCCAAAACATAGATTGTGGGTACTCGTTAGAACCGCCTCCGCGAGGCAGTTCTAACGTGTACCCACAATCTATGTTTTGAGCAAAAATAAGAAAAATATAGAAAATTTTCTACTGAATATTTTCATTTTTTACAACTTTAGAAATCACTGTATATTGCATGGGCATGTTTTCGTAATGCTGTTGCCCAATAATTTGTCCATTATCCCTCAGCTATTTTCATAGATCTCTTTTGAACAAAGTCAAATTTCATGTCTAACCTCATTTTGCAGACTGTACCATCATGTTTTACCATGTAAAGATACCTTCAAATGGTACGCATCTTGTAATGGCAAGTTCTGTCAGGATATTACAAGTCTTCTTGTTGATATTTCTCAGGCTTCTGGTTAGTGTAAGAGACATGAGAGAGTGTCATTACTTGGAGATATAATTGTAGAGAAGACATTTTCTGCTCTTCAGATATACTTTCTTCAACTGTAGAACATAAAGATATTTATTGTCGTACCACACAGTGGGTGTAGTAACAACAACAAGTGGCAATAAAAACATGCCATAAAACACAATATTAGTGTATTAATGGTACTCTGCTATTAGAGAATAACATATTGGTCCAAATATTTCCAAGGAGGGACCAAAAGAACTTTAATACTGCTCTCCCATGTACTGAATTTTCCTTGCGATTGCCGTTCCAAATGCAATTTTGCGCAAATTCGCATTAATCACTAGAAATTCGGTAGCATTCGCAAGTATTTGTAAGCATGCGGTGAAAATTTCTAATTGTTGCAAAAGGAGCATACTCCTAGGATCAAACATGTTTTTACCATTCATTAACATTCCCTAGGTCCCGAGGGGAGTGTTGAAAACCCGAGGCGTAGCCCGAGGTTTTCAACACTCCCCGAGGGACCTAGCGAATGTTAATGAATGACAAAATCATTTTTGATCGCTATTATTGCATAAATTCTGCAGAAACGAAAGAAATAAGGTGCAGAAACGAAATAAATATGGTGCACTATATTTTACAGCCTCATCACATTTTCATACGTGCAAAACCTTTCGTTTTTATGCTTGTTCCGGGCGGACTTCAGATTCTCATTACTAGCACGTGCTTTGTGTGGCGCCTGGTAACGAACATAAGTAAAAGCCATGTATTAACAGCATGTGCGCGCGTGAATTGCAATATTAATGCATGGCTTTCTCTTCATTAATAAACGGCTGTTAATATCGTGTGACACGGGTATTTATGCAATAATTATGGTTTTAAGCTTAAAGCTATCCTTAAATGTATGACAGACAAATTAAAGCCCAGTGAAATTTTGGTTTGCCCAGTAAAATTGTCTTTTCATTATGTAAATCGCAATTTGAGAGAAACAACAAAGTGGTGTGCGTTTCAAGAGAAGACTTGGATCAGTAATGGCATAATTTTTTCCATGCCCCGCAGTGTTGTTGGTGTCTGTTAGCCACATAAATTAAGAATAGAATGTCCAGGAATCAATTCAATGAAATTTAGAATCCCAATCCAGACACTAGGTGATATACACATGTTAGTGGACATGTAGACCTTCTTGAGACAAAGTTCATTTATCTTTTCATTGTTCCATATTCTTTCATTTGTCATTTTTATTTTTTTTTAATATCTGTATTCTTGATTGTTGTTTGTATATATAACTTGTATATTATTTGAGGGCCTCATGGAAGATTAGTCAATGCTAAATGTTGTTACCCTCTATAAATAAAGTCTTTACTTACTTACTTACAACTGTATAAGGCATTGTTCCTTGAAAAGTGATACCATTAAAATAGGGATAGTAAAATTCACTCCACTTCTTTGGGTTCAAGCAGAAATGGTCCCACATATTTCAGACAGACTGCAAACCAAATATATACATCTGATATAATGGTCATGCAGGATGCATAACGATTTTGTCGAACATACCACTGACATAGCTTCACATTATACTGTGCTCTTTGTTTTCTGTTGGTAAAGTTCTGTACATGGTAGCATCCCAGTTATCCTTTCTGTGACACTGATTAATTGACCTACAGCATTCTTGTTGGTAGTGTTATTTGTTTGCTTTTTCACACCCCAGAACAAAGCTAGCCAAATAAGCTGTACCTGACTTTGCTTCATCTTTAATAGCTGAGCTAAAGTCCTTTCTGTGCACATAGTAGAAACATTATAAGAAAAGCTCCTAGGCTTTCTAATGAAACAACACAGCCAGTACTTGTATTGGATTAAATTAATGATGGGAGAAAGTGATCTTTAATCCATGCACAGGTCAGTTTGTGAGTTTTCCCTGCTGATTCTCATTTGTAACAATTTTTCTCAGTTTGCCTGGAAGGATTCCAGTTGCAACAAAAAACTGGAGTTTTGTCATTTTCATGTTAACTTCACTATTTTGGCACCTTTATTGTTTCTTATGTGAACTTGCTTACCTGTAGAAACATTATATGAGCCGCCTCGTGGGAAAACCAACAATGTGGTTTCCGAACAGGTCCGATACAAACCGGCCTGTACAAGCACAGAAAAGAGCTAGAAGCTTGAAATTTCGGCTTTAAGTAGAAGAGGAATTATACTATCCAGGTAGCGAAAACAAAGGCGCTGATCAGCTTCGCGGTTACCGCGA
This sequence comes from Rugalucina vietnamica, assembly GCA_964017185.1. Lineage (NCBI taxonomy): Eukaryota > Metazoa > Mollusca > Bivalvia > Lucinida > Lucinidae > Rugalucina > Rugalucina vietnamica. The sequence goes on from OZ024873.1 coordinate 61,916,519, forward strand.
AGCTGATCTGCGTCTTTGTTTTCGCCTATGCAGATTGTTGGTTTTCCCATGAGGCGGCTCATATACTTTTCAGAATTAATAATGCTACAAGTTCCATCACATTCTTCGAAATCTGCTTTCACAGGCAAAAAATGACAAAATGGATATCTTGGTTTCAGTCTGATTACAGACCAGCCCTTTTAAGTTCGGACAGTCATATTAAAATTGTAGGAATCAATGAAAACATTTAATTCCTGTGAGGAATTAGTAAAGAAAGTAATGTAAGCAGAGATTTTTCCATTTTCTTTTAGGGAGGTTGAGCAGAAATAAGTAAATCCCTTTCTTTTTGGTCTTTTTATACTTCATGAAATTGACGTAAGGCAGGAGGCATGTGTGAAACATCATCAGGAAAACATATCCGTGAAATGTTTACCCCCTCATACCCCACTTTTATATACTAAAACTGGGGTATGCTGGGGTATACCTATTTTTCTTATTTTTGCTCCAAAACATAGATTGTGGGTACTCGTTAGAACCGCCTTGTCGAGGCGGTTCTAACGTGTACCCACAATCTATGTTTTGAGCAAAAATAAGAAAAATATCAAAAATTTTCCGGTGAAAATTTTCATTTTTACAACCAAATTTTTTTTCTCTATATTGCATGGGCGTGTTTTCGTAATGTTGTTTCTCTCACAAGTTCATGGAAAATTGCCATTTACTACATTAGTTTTTACAGCTTGTAACTTCTGACAAAATGTTATGCTTTCTGTTACATTCTGAAAAATTGTCATAACTAAGGTTGTTAAAGGTGGTACATAGGTAATAATTTTCCCTAGAAATAAGGTTATACAGTCAAACTAGTATAAAACCAGCACATGCTTCCTTAAAGCATGTGTATGCTAAATAAAGGTAGATTTAAACATGTTTGCTTGTTTTAGGACAGAATCATTGGTTCAAACAGGTTGATTGATTGACTAAATTGTTTTATAAGAAAATGGGGTCATGGCTTCTCCAGTCTTTTGCCCATGCAATATACAGAGATTGTTTTAGAAGAAAAAAAAAATATTGGAAACAATTTGATTTTTTTTTAATATTTTCGCTCAAAACACACATTGTGGGTACTTGTTAGAACCACCTTGCAGAGGCGGCTCTAACAAGTACCCACAATGTATCTTTTGGATCAAAAATAAGAAAACCAGGACAGGTATACCCCTGCAAACCCCAGTTTTTCTATAAAAAAAAGTGGGGTTTAAAGGGGGTATACATTTCACAGACATGTTTTTGTGATGTAAGGTCTTGTCTTTGGGTGACTGACCATGGCTGTTGATGTATCATACCAGAACTTGAGAAGAGCTGCATTGATTCTAAATCATCATCCTCAGAAAAATATATGAGAAAAAAGGCAAACTTTATACATTGATTGCCGCTCTATATCTGTTTATTGGTATTATCTATTATCTTTGATTTATTTTATTTATTAAATTTATTTTCCTAATTGCCTTTGTTGATGCTAAACAATTGGCATTTACCAATTATTTTGGTTTACTGTACATCTGGAGGCAATATTCTGACATTCTGATAGGTCTGCCTCATGAAAAATAGCTGAAATGGCCAAGTACTGCAGTCTATCCAAAGCCCATTGAGCAAGAGGAGTCTGCGGTAACTCTAGTGTACAGCACTATAGCAAAAAACAGAAAAGGCAACACAACAGGACACCTACTCTCCATTACGAAAACTTTCCCATGCAATATACTATTTTTCATATGAAAAAATAGAAAATTTCATCGGAAAAAAGAAGATATTTATGATATTTTTCTCAAAAAATTGATTGTGGGTACATGTTAGAACCGCCTCAGCGAGGCAGTTCTAACGTGTACCCACAATCTATGCTTTGGATCAAAAAAAAGAAAACTAAGTATACCGCTGCAAACCCTAGTTTTTCTATATAAAAGTGGGGTTTAAGGGGTATTCATTGCACGGACATGTTTCCTTGATGACAAACAGAAAAGGCAACATGATACGACACCTACCTACTCCCAACTATTTTCAAGTAAAAATACATCTAAAGCTTACAGGGTGGGTTTGAAGGAAGCCTTCATTGCATTGTTTGGTATATCCTGGATTAATTATTTAATGTATACTTTCTAGAATAAGAGACAAAGTTTGCTTTTCAGAATGAATTTCTTTTATGGCTTCAGGGCTTATGTCCAAACATAGTGTCCATAGGCAGAGTCATTTGCTGACAGATCTTAAGTGTCTGTGCTCCTGATATGTTCATATAGGTCAGTCTGTACCCAAGGGGATCAGCTTAGCTAAGAAATCTACCAATGTCAATAATCATGCACCTCTTTGACTATTGCTCTATCCCAATAAATTATTCAAGACTTCTCTCCTACACTTGTACCTTAATTGGTCTGGCTTTGGTTGAGATTTAGTCTGAAGAAACTTGACTTTTTTGCACAGATCATCAGGATAACATGTCCGTGTAAATAGCAAAACTGGGGTATACAGGGGTATACATCTTATTATTGCTCCAAAACATAGATTTGGGTACTCGTTAGAATCCGTTAGGTTCTAACGTGTACCCACAATCTACATTTTGAGCAAAATTAAGAAAAACATTAAAAATTTTCTACTAAAAATTTTCGATTTCTACAACTTTTAAAAATCTGTATATTACATGAGCATGATTTCGTAATTTTCAGGATAGGGCAGGTTCATGTTCAGGATTGGTCATAGTCAGCATGATGGACATACATGTAGATCAATTTGATTGAAAATGGGCATCCAGAATTTGGGTGAGACAGCTAGAATAAAAATCCAATGATTTTGTTGTTAGGGGTGGAGTTTGGAGTGTAGGTTAGATTTCATATTATTTCAATTGAACTATACTCAAAACCATTTTTTTTTCTCACCTCATGAATTTGTTTGGCTAACAGATTTTATTCTGACCAAACATGAAATTATACGTAAATTGAACAGTTGCTTGTTGATCTTTGGTTTATAAGCTTGATAAACAGTATTTCGACTGCATTGTAACAGGCACAGAAGTACTTCAGTAATTCCTATTGGAACCACAGGTTGTCAGCATCTAGATTTTCTGTTGTTGCTGCTGACAAGTGATTGTCTTAGCCACCAGAAATGATAATTAACCTCAGTTCCTCAGAGAACAATACCTAGATTATGATTGATTATGTTTGACATTTATACTTAACCATGCTACATTGAAGTTTGATGTCTGATGAGTAAATCATACAGAAAGCTAGAAACTTCACATCTTAACGGTACAGTTACATGTATACAGTTTTAAGAATTTTGCATTTGGTTGTCCGTTATATGTCATAGTATTACCTTCTATAATTCTGGAATTCGGTAATGCTTGATATCTTGACAATGAATGAACAAAATCTGACCACATGGACCTAGTTTTTTATATGCTTATTAACTCATTTAAGCCTGGCGTCCCATTTATGGTACATTGGCAAATAGAATAGCCCCAGATGTGACGGCACAGAGAGAATTTTCATCGAAAAATTGAATAAAATTTAAAAATCACACCTGCCCCTAAAACAGCAGTCACACATTAGCGTATAACCCAAACGGGCGCCGGGCGTATGAAAAATATCAACACGCTGAAGATTTTGGGCATTTAAAAATTAATTTGTACCTCTAGCAGTCACACATCAGCGCGCGACTGAGGCGTGTGCTGGACGTATAAAAAAATTTCTAAGTTTTAGAGTATGTTTGTCTTACGTCCCAGACACGCTAAGCACACCCTATGGACGCGCAGCGAATGTTCAACGCGTGCCGCACACACGCTTTGGGCACGCTACTGAAGCAATATCTCATAAAATCGGAACGCGCGTGGAGCGTACACTGGCGTGCCTCAAAAAGTGCTCCAAACGCGTTCGAAGCGTATTCAACGCGCCTGTAGCGCGCGTGGAACTTATTCGAAACGTATAAGTCACACGCCCGGGACACGCCGAGCTTCTAGAAAATTTTTAAGCATGTTTAAAATTTTTTTGATCCCAAATGTGCACGAAACGCGTTGATTTTTAGCGACATACAGCGACGCGCGCTGGACGTACACCAAGCGTACACAACATACTCGTAACGCGTATCGAACATGTCTCCGACGTGTGTCTGGCGTATGTCGAATTTTGCATTTTTTCAACACACCCGGCGCGCGTTTCACTTATACGCTAATGTGTGACTGCTATTTAAGAACTGAAGTGGACTCACCCAAATGATAATGATGGGAAAATCCATTTGTCAGATTTGGGTTAACATTGACAAGATCAAGACTGGGATTTATGCAAAAGAGTTATGGCCCTTGATTGATATAAGAACATAATTTCTGCTCAATTATGTTAGAGTGCATGGACAGAGATAGGCAGAATTTTGTTTACCCAATATCATTGACAGTGTCTAAGCATCAAAGTTTGAAAAATTATAACAGAGTTTTGGCCCTTTATTAATGTAAGAAATTTACCTTGAGAATGAATGGACAGAACTTGAGATAATTTTGTTTGACAATTAACACTAAAAATGTCTTAATTGAAATTGTCAAACATCATATTTGTAACAGAGTTAGAGCCCTTGATTGTCCATTATATAGTGAATGTATGGGGTTTGAACAGTCAGAGACTGACAGAAGAGCTAAAAAGCATATCATTCTCAAGTATAATTATAAGCCTCCTGCAAGTACTGTCTGTAGATATGCCAATTGGGCCCTTTCATGTGGAAATTTGTTTATCAGAGTCACAGATCAGCTGTTCAGTAGCTGTGTAGCTGATCAGCGCCTTTTTCCCCCCTTAGTAATACAATTCATTTACCCTCTTAATCCAAAATTTCAAGTCTCTTCTCAGCTTCTTTGACCAAACAGTTTGGTTTGTGTCTGACCCTTCGGAAACCCTGACCACCAATTTCTTCATGAAACTGCTCAATTATGAAGCATAGGGAAAATGAATAAATCATCTGTCAGAGTCTGCATGCATGAAACAAGATCACCTTCTCTTTCTGTTTGTTGTAAATAAACCAACAGGGATCTTATCTGGAGAAAAGAAATTGAGCAGAAAAAATGAAAATAACATGTAGAGAGGGCCAGGAAAAACAATTTAGTGGGCAGACTTGGAATGTTGTCAGAGCTTGATCTTAACTCTGGCCTGGACTATTGCTGAATGGTCTGGTCAGGCTTTTGGAGTGGGTAGGGGTAGCTAACATGTACAAAGGGCCAGGGAAAACAATTTAGTGGGCAGACTTGGAATGTTGTCAGAGCTTGATCTTAACTCTGGCCTGGACTATTGCTGAATGGTCCGGTCAGACATTTGGAGTGGGTAGGGGTAGCTAACATGTACAAAGGGCCAGGGAAAACAATTTAGTGGGCAGACTTGGAATGTTGTCAGAGCTTGATCTTAACTCTGGCCTGGACTATTGCTGAATGGTCCGGTCAGACATTTGGAGTGGGTAGGGGTAGCTAACATGTACAAAGGGCCAGGGAAAACAATTTAGTGGGCAGACTTGGAATGTTGTCAGAGCTTGATCTTAACTCTGGCCTGGACTATTGCTGAATGGTCCGGTCAGACATTTGGTGTGGGTAGGGGTAGCTAACATGTACAAAGGGCCAGGGAAAACAATTTAGTGGGCAGACTTGGAATGTTGTCAGAGCTTGATCTTAACTCTGGCCTGGACTATTGCTGAATGGTCCGGTCAGACATTTGGTGTGGGTAAGGGTAGCTAACATCTACAAAGGGCCAGGGAAAACAATTTAGTGGGCAGACTAGGAATGTTGTCAGAGCTTGATATGAACTCTGGCCTGGTGCGGATGGTTTGGATTGGGTGTCCTGGGTTCATGGAATGGTAAGGTCTTACATGAATAGCCCTCTTCAGGGTAGATTTAGCATGAAAGATTCAATATAGCACTTAACTCTATTACAGGTACTTGTTGTATTTTATGTTTATGAATTTTCTTGAATATCCCTAGGTTCATTAAGATGCCACAAGACATTTTGACCAGACAGCTTTGCTGGTAGTCATCCTGAGTCCAGGCACCAAAATATAATACAGACATACTAGAGTACTTATGCAGTCATTTGTAACCACAGCCCCCCCCCCCCCCCCCCCACCCCTGGGGGAGGGCGGGGGATAGCCATGGAAATGAGGGGGCTTGCCATGGGGTTTGCTTTATATTGGAAAAAGGGTCTTTGAAATGAAAAGATAGCGGGCTATGGGGAAAAACAGCAGTGGTTTTACCAACGAGCAGTCCCTGCAGGGTGGGGCCTTTAACAGGGATTTTCTGGACCAAAAGTCAAAGTCCCCGCTATTCTCCGGGGGTGGGGGCCGTGGTTACAAATGACTAGTGCATGACTAGTGCATTGGTGTTCCTGTCGAGTAGCCATTGGAAATTATAACCCTGTCCCAGACCAGGCTTTAGAAAATGAATTTGGTATGGTATTGCTTTACTCTGACATGCTTCTGTTGAGGCTAACATGATGATTTAATTCTGTTTCTCTGCATGCATGCTTTTTTGGCTAATGATCAGTCTAGAATGTTTGGTGGTGTTCTAGTTCACTGATTAGTGTACTATAGATAGACTATTCTGTAGTAGTATGCTGACTCATAACAACTTACTTGTACACTATTTTATCATCATCATCATCATGGTTGTCATCAACATCATCATCATCATCGTCAACATCATCATCATCATCATCATCATGGTAGTCATCACCATGGTTGTCATCATCATCATCATGGTAGTCATCATCATGGTTATCATCATCATCATCATCATCATCATCATCATCATCATCATGGTTGTCATCATCATCATTGTTTTATTTTCTCTACCAGGTTAAGTCATGCATCTTTCTGGTTGGGATCTTTCTCACTTTTGCTTTGGTATACAGACTGAGTTTAGCCTGGCATCCTGACCCTACCTGATTAGCTTCTGATAGGAAAGTACATGACCACTGTAGTGCTGTGAGCATGCCAAATTATTACTTCGCCATTAGCTGAAATGTTATGAATATTTGTTGGACATATTTTTACTTTTTAGTAATTTGTCAAGTGATATTATTGTCAATTTAAATGGACTGATACCAGTCTTCTTAAAAACCAAACTGGCAATACAACACCACACCAGGGAATTGGGCTGGGTCGGACGTGATTAGTGCCTTGCTCTCACAAGAAAAGTGAACTTCAATGGCTGCATAAGCTCATGTCAAAACTGCCTTCCATCAAAGCTTCCTCCTGCACAGAACTTGTCATATTACCCAACTGAATGGCTTCAATCCTGACTAATTAGTCAGCATTATTTTGTCTAATAATGCTAAAAATTCCACAAGCATTGAATTTTGCAATCATTTTATTGCTTTTTTGTATAAAAAGAGATTAGACTGTCAAATGCCATCTGGTGAGGCTTTTATTAAACAACATTTTTTTCAATGCAGGAGGGGAAATATATACAAGGCTAAAATAAAAAGTTCAACAGCAGTCAAACAACCCATTAGAAAATGCTTTATTGTTGCTCATCTCCATCTTGCACAGTCAAACTTATCTTGAAAGTGCTGTACTGGTTAGCACAGTTAGAACCACATTTAAGTTTCCCATGTACTTTCTTATCAACTACTCAAATGTCTCTGGAACATTACACAATCCAAAAGGCATTTAGTTGCACTCTCAGAGTTAACCTACCAGGAAAACTGTCTTTACCTAATCAGTCTCCTTCATCTCCACCTGCCACATTTCTAGGGGACAGTGAAGAATGGTTAGAACTATTGATACAATACTGGAGCATTTGTCTTTTGAACAGGCTCAGGAACTGAAGCAACTTTAAAGTGAGTCATATTGTGAGAGAATCTGCATTTTGCACATTTTCTTTTATATTAGAACAAAATGTAGAAATCAGCTATATTGTAACTGCACTGCTGGTCAATGGTCATTTGATTTGGCAAAATAGATAGTTTCACATTACATGATAAGTGCAATTCCTTCAGGAATCTTCAACTTTAAATGTAAGTCTGTTGCATTCTTCTGTATCTGTATGTTCTGATCTGTGTCCTCAATTTGTGTTTAAGGAAGGTTTCCTGGCGAGTTTGCTCTAATATCAATGGCACTAATTAGAATCTAATTGGACAGCTCTTCTGAGAACAAAGCAAGTGAATAAACACTGGAGAAAGTAAAATATAAAAATGAGCCCTAGCCACATATAAAACTATCTTTCTGCAAATACCTGGATCTGTAGACTGGTGAGCATCTTTGGTATGTCAACATAATATTGTCAGTTCCTATGGTTTAGTTTAATATGTGACCTGGGGTTAGACTCCAAAGACATGCTTTTTAATTTGGCATACATATTTTCTCTTTTAATTTGATTTGTTTCTACTGATTTTTATTAGCTCACCTGAGCCGTCAGGCTCACAAGGTGAGCTTATAGGATGGCCATGATCCGGCGTCCGTCCGTCGTCCGTCCGTCCGTCCGTCGTCCGTCCGTCGTCCGTCGTCCACCATTTTCAAAGATCTTCTTCTCTGAAACCGCTTGGCCAATCAAAGCCAAATTTTACATGAAGCATCTATGGGAAGGGGGAACCAATGTGTATATAAATAATCCAGGTCACATGACCAAGATGGCCGCCATGCCCATATATGGTAAAAACCCTTCAAAAATCTTCTTCTCCGGAACCACTGGACCGATTTCAACCAAACTTGGCATGAAGCATCGATGACTCAAGTACTACAATGTGTATATAAATCATGACCTTGCGGTGACCTTGACCTATTTTACGGCAAGGTCAACATAGGTCGCCTTTGCATTTGAATGGGAAAAATTGTTAAATTGTCATTTAAAGGAAAAATCTTGCAGAAAATGAGCAGTAGGACTGAATATTAATGATCCTAAAAAAAATTGGGCCCCAGGGGCTCATCTGCCCCCACCCTGGGGCAATATACATGTATATTACCATAATATTCAAACATCATCTCCTCTGAAACCGGTTTGCCAATCAAAGCCAAATTTTATGTGAAGCATCAATAGGAAGGGGTAATCAATGTGTATATAAATAATCCAGGTCACATGACCAAGATGGCCGCCATGCCCATATATGGTAAAAACCCTTCAAAAATCTTCTTCTCCAGAACTGGTGGATCGATTTCAAAGAAACTTGGCATGAAGTATCGATGGCTCAAGTACTACAATGTGTATATAAATCATGACCCTGTGATGACCTTGACCTTTTTTTATGGCAAGGTCAACATAGGTCGCCAATGCATTTGAATAGGGAAAACTTTTAAAATGTCATTTAAAGTGAAAGTCTTGCAGGAAATGGGCAGTAGGACTGAATATTAATGATTCTGAAAAAAATTGGACCCCAGGGGCTCATCTGCCCCCACCCCGGGGCAATATACATCTATATTACCATAATATTCAAACATCTTCTCCTCTGAAACCGCTTGGCGAATCAAAGCCAAATTTTATGTGAAGCATCTATGGAATGGGGGAATTAATGTATATATAAATTATCTAGTTCACATGACCAAGATGGCTGCCATGCCCATATATGGTAAAAACCCTTCAAAAATCTTCTTCTCCGAATCTGGTGGACCGATTTCAAAGAAACTTGGCATGAAGCACCAATGGCTGATGTACTACAATGTATATATAAATCATGACCCTGTGGTGACCTTGACCTATTTTAGGACAAGGTCAACATAGGTCGCCAATGCATTGGAATGGGGAAAACTTTTAAAAAGTCATTTGAGGTGAAAATCTTGCAGGAAATGGGTAGTAGGACTAAATATTAATGATTCTGAAAAAAAAATGGACCTAAGGACTCATATGCCCACACCCCGGGGCAATATACATGTATATTACCATAATATTCAAACATCTTCTCCTCTAAAACCACTTGGCCAATTGAAGCCAAATTTTATGTGAAACATCTATAGGATAGAGGAACCAATGTGTATATTAATAATCTAGGTCACATGACCAAGATGGCCGCCATGCCCATATATGGTAAAAACCCTTCAAATATCTTCTTCTCTGAAACCAATAGATTGACTTCAATGAAACTTGGCGTGAAGCATCCATGGCTATAGTACTACAATGTATATATAAATCATGACCCTGTGATGACCTTGACCAAGTTTATGACAAGGTCAACATGGGTTGGGAAAAACTGTTAAAATGTCATATGAAGGGAAAAGCCAGCAAGAAATTGGCAAGTGGACAGAATATTGATTATTCTGAAAAAAGAAAACGGCCCAAGGGCTTCATCTGCCCCTGCACTGGGGTTAAATACCATAATATTCAAACATGTTTATTGGTATATGCAGCAGACTCAGGTGAGCGCTTACAGGACCATTGGTCCTCTGGTTCTGGTCATGTTACACCACTACAATGGCTGATATTAATGGTTCATTCTGAGAATTGAGACCACACAATTTGTTAATTTGTTCCTTTCAAGACATGCAGAAGGTCATGAGGATGCAGTTAGACATGAATTTATTTGTATTTCTTGTCCTCTTTGACAACAACTGTCCATTAATACCTTCGCACTGTAAGTTCAGCTCCTGTTTCCACCTTTACCTAAGCACTGGTCAGCTGTGTATTGTTCTATTCAAATGCTATCCACCTTTACCTAAGCACTGGTCAGTTGTGCATTGTTCTATTCAAATGCTATCCACCTTTACCTAGGCTTTGGTCAGCTGTGCTATGTTCTATTCAATGCTATCCACCTTTACCTTAGCTTTGGTCAGCTGTGTTTCGGTCTTTTCAAATACCTTCCACATTTATTAGCTCACCTGAGCCGTCAGGCTCACAAGGTGAGCTTATAGGATGGCCATGATCCGGCGTCCGTCCGTCCGTCGTCCGTCCGTCCGTCGTCCACCATTTTCAAAGATCTTCTTCTCTGAAACAGCTTGGTCAATCAAAGCCAAATTTTACATGAAGCATCTATGGGAAGGGGGAACCAATGTGTATATAAATAATCCAGGTCACATGACCAAGATGGCCGCCATGCCCATATATGGTAAAAACCCTTCAAAAATCTTCTTCTCCAGAACCGATGGACCGATTTCAACAAAACTTGGCATGAAGCATTAATGGCTCAAGCACTACAATGTGTATATAAATCATGACCCTGTGATGACCTTGACCTATTTTACGGCAAGGTCAACATAGGTCGCCAATGCATTTGAATGGGGAAAACTTTTAAAATGTCATTTGAAGTGAAAGTCTTGCAGGAAATGGGCAGTAGGACTGAATATTAATGATTCTGAAAAAAATTGGACCCCAGGGGCTCATGTGCCCCCACCCCGGGGCAATATACATGTATATCTCCATGATATTCAAACGTCTTCTCCTCTGAAACCACTTGGCCAATCAAAGCCAAATTTTATGCGAAGCATCAATAGGAAGGGGTAACAAATATGTATATAAAAAAATCCAGGTCACGTGACCAAGATGGCCGCCATGCCCATATATGGTAAAAACCCTTCAAAAATCTTCTTCTCCAGAACCGGTGGACCGATTTCAACAAAACTTGGCATGAAGCATTGATGGCTCAAGCACTACAATGTATATATAAATCATGACCCTGTGATGACCTTGACCTATTTTACGGCAAGGTCAACATAGGTCACCAATGCATTTGAATGGGGAAAACTTTTAAAATGTCATTTAAAGTGAAAGTCTTGCAGGAAATGGGAAGTAGGACTGAATATTAATGATTCTGAAAAAAATTGGACCCCAGGGGCTCATGTGCCCCCACCCCGGGGCAATATACATGTATATTTCCATAATATTCAAACGTCTTCTCCTCTGAAACCGCTTGGCCAATCAAAGCCAAATTTTATGTGAAGCATCTATAGAATGGGGGAATCAATGTGTATATAAATAATCTAGGTCACATGACAAAGATGGCCGCCATGCCCATATATGGTAAAAACCCATCAAAAATCTTCTTCTCTGAAACCAATAGACTGATTTCAAGGAAACTTGGCATGAAGCATCGATGGCTAAAGTACTTTAATGTATATATAAATAAATCGTGACCCTGTGACGACCTTGACCAAGTTTATGGTAAGGTCAACATGGGTTGCCTATGCATTTGGTTTGGGAAAACTGTTAAAATGTCATTTGAAGGGAAAAGCTAGCAGGAAATTGGCAAATGGACAGAATATTGAAGATTCAGAAAAAAGAAAATGGCCCAAGGGCTTCATCTGCCCCTGCACTGGAATTAAATACCATAATATTCATACATGTTTATTGGTATATGCAGCAGATCTCAGGTGAGCGTTTACAGGACCATTGGTCCTCTGGTCTAAGAAGAAGTGATCAGCTGTGCTTTGTTCTACTAAGTGCAAAACCTTAGCTTTGGCCAGCTGTGTTTTGTTCATTTCAAATACTATCCTAATTTTTATCTAAGTGCTGCCCTCATGAAAATTTGGTGTCTGAATCCTGTCTGAATTTGTCTAATTTTTTTCTGGAAATCTGCTGAAAAAAAATCTGAATCGGTCTGAATTAGTTATAATTGCTTTTCTTAATATCTGCTGAAATTGGGACTATCCAGAAAAGATTCAGACAATTGAAGAACTGGTTCAGATATTTGATACATAAATAATAAGCACTATTCAGTCATTGTCAGAACTAATGTAGAAACAATCAGATATTTTCAGAACAAATTCAGTGCGTAATTCAGAAATATTCAGCCAGCTGAATCATTCTGAACTTAATCTAAATATTTCTGAATACTGCTTTTCTTAATATCTGCTGAATTTGGGACAATTAAGGAAAGATTCAGACATTTTGCAGAACTGGTTCAGATTCTTGAACCAACACTGAATATTTCTGAAATGTTAATCTGAACTTGTCTGATGGCTGAATCCCCCCCCCAAATTTAACTCAAACTTTACTTTATATACCCATTATATTTCATCAGTCATGATCAACTTCAGGAAGTAGTCTTTTCAAAGTATTCCAATAAGTTTTCAGATTGATCCTGGTTGATCACGTCTCTCAAGCCAAAAATGAGAGTGTAACATGTATTTTGTAGTGGGTGGGGTAATGATATTTAACTTTAAAGGTGAATTTCAGGGCAACACATGAATAATAGGCTTATACAAGCATCCATTTAGTTCTTAATATTTTCTTTCATGTTTCAGTCATCTTTCCTCATCATTCAATTTCTTTAAATTAAGTAAAACTTACTTCCTAGAGATTTCTGTTGAGTTTGACCTTTTTGTTTTGCAGACAACTTTGAAAAAGGAAATTCCCAGCATGCATAGAAGTCACATGACTTCCTGCTGAATTATTCAGAAAGATTCAGACAAATGCAGACAGAAATATTCAAAAGGATATGATTCAGACATATCCAGACCATTCAGAAAGATTCAGATTTTATTTCATATAAGAACTCATACTAATTTGGTTCAGAAAGATTCAGCTCATTATGAGGTTCAGAAAGATAGATTCATAAAGATTCAGACAATTCAGAATATTTCAGCCTGATTTCAGATTCTGAATCTTTCTGAATATCTATCAGAGCATGTCCAGTCATGGTTCAGAAACAATAAGACAAAAGGGTTTAGTGTTCAGATGGAATCAGACAATAATTTAGTGTTAAGCCAAACTCCAGTACTAAATAAGATAACTTCAGCCAAGTTAATAAACTATTCAGAAAATTAAGTTCATGAGGGTGGTCAGCTGTGCTTTGTTTTATTCAGATATTTTGCGCCTGCGCCTTTACTTAAGGTGCTGATCATCTACCCAGTGGCAGATTTAGAGGGGTTAATGGGAGAGAGGTGGGTGCTTGAACCCCCTCTGAGACCAAATTATTTCAGTTTCATGGGGAAATTAAAAAAAAAAAGTAAAATGTAGTTAATAAATCCCCGTTGGAGGGTTTGGACACCCCTTATGGAAATCTTTGATCTGCCTTCTACATGTGCTTCCTGTATAGTCTACTGAAATCAGGTTTACCCATGATGCTGCTTATTTGTGGAGCCTGTTAGAAGTTCTGCAACTACAGATGCCATAAAATGCCATAAAATCATATGAAACCTAATATCAGCCAGAGAAAGTGTCTTTAAAACCATATGACTCATCTAGAATTATGACAGGATAGCTACTGGAGATTGATATCACCAATTACAGGAGTCAATCGTCAGAAAATTTCCGTTCAAGATTCACTTCTGTAATGGATTTAAACAAGCCTGCACAGCTATAGAGATTATGGACCTAAAAATGAATGAATTTCTAGTTTTCATATCAAAAACATTGTGCAGATAGGCTAGTGTGTGACTTCACGTTTTGCATTATTCTGTGAAAGTGTCAGTTATCCCATGTTGAGGCTCTATTGGTCTTTAATTGCTGTCATGATTTCATGATGAAACTCATTTACTGTCATTCTTTATTAAGGTGGTTTAATGAATAATCCTTCTGGTAGATCTGTCGTAGTGAGGTACCATATGTTGTAGGTGGCACCAAGATCTATTCCCATCTCTGGCTCCTTGGTTAATAAATATACACTGAGCACTGGTAATCTGCCTCCAAGGGGCTTCCCAGATACATTCTGATGGGGATAATACACTTGAAAATAGGTTTGTTTGCTATAAATCTCTCATGGTCTTGGCTATGAATTGGCCGGCCTCCTGTCACAGTGTGAAGTTACTGGCTTCACCATAGGGGGGGGGGGGGGGGGGGGGGAATAGTTTGAAATTTTCTGTATACATGGGCTAGGCTGAATTTTGTGGGGCCAAACTTTTTAATTTCTGAATTTTTATCGGATTATCATGGGGAGGGGGAATGGTACTACAGACCAGACCAAGCCTTTGTATCTGCAAAAGTTCAAAGTATCCTAGGACTTGTAGATACTTGTATGTAGAGGGACATTATCCACAAGAATGGTTGTGACTTTCAAACTCAAACATTGCGATTTGCCATATATACTGCAAAATGTTTATTATCCATACTTTTGTGCATACACCAGATAAGAGATATTTTCATGGCCATTTATTGTGACATAATTAAATTTTATACTTGCTGATTTGTCTTGCTGACTCCAACAGATATTTTCCATTACTGTCACAGAGATTAACCAGGAAGAACAGAGTGAAAGCTTAACCTGTCATCTGCCAACAACGTCTGCTGAGCACCAATGTCCATCTGCTGAGTACCTTTGCAAACAGATTGGATCCAGATCAGGCTTGACATAATGTTTAGCCTGATCCTGATCCAGTCTGTTTGACACTCTGATGGCAATCCTGAAAGATATTTATTCAAAAATTTGAATTTCGAGAAAAATCTGGAGACGACAAAAAAGCATGCAGAATTTCCCAGAATGCAAAGGGCTAATGAAAAGTCAATTTAACATGGCATCACAGAACACTTCCCAACTAGATAAATGTCAAATCAATTTTCAGATGACAATGTTATTTGCTTCAAAGAAAATTCAAAGGAGTGGACTATTGAAGACTTAAAAATTGCTATAACTGCTAGATTAGTTTTCAAGTTTACAGAATGAGCCCAAAGCATTATGGAAAAGAATCATCATCATGGAGAGGTGGCTATGCAATATGTACAGGTTTAAGTTCACACATTAAAGAAGCCTAAAGGTTAGACATATTTTTAAAGTAACCAAATCCAAAAAAGAACTTTCTTGGAATGGTCAGATCATGCTTAAACCGTGTTTTGTAGTACCTGATTTTCTGTTGTTGAAATCTAGTATATAAAAGCAAACTGTAAGTCTTTGAAAACTTGACTATCAGATATTCTGTCATTCTTCTGTCACTCTAGAACACCTGACCCAGTCAGTATCACATGATATTGCCTAATGATCTCAAATCAGGGGAGACCAATCATCAGTCTCTTGGGTAGATAGGGGAGATAATGAGATATGAGCCACATGATCAGAAAATGTCTTCAAAGTTTCAACCCATTCTGACACAGGCAGGCCTGTAAAGTCACAGAAGCGGGCTAGAAGCTTGAAATGCTGGATTTAAGAAGAAAAGAGATTGTACTATCCATGATGGGAAAACAAAGGTGCTGATCAGTTGCGCAGTAACTGCACAGGCGATCTGTGTCTTTGTTTTTGCATAATATGTAAAATGCATGTTTTCACATGATACAGCTCAAGATAGTCAGGTGGCACTGCTGATTGAGTTTAAATTGGTAATATCTAGAGATGCACAGATTTAACATGTTCAAAGGTAATCCAAATATTTGACTGGCACTAGAGCTAGATATAAGCAAGATTTTGTCACTGATAGGAGCACCAAGTGGTGACGGCTATGCTTGATGTGAAAAATTGAGATTTCAAAGGCGGCTTCAATAATGACTTAACTGGGTTATGATACTTCACAGAGTTGCTGCCTGCATCTGGCATTGCATGTTTTGCCAGGATTTTGATTTTAGAAACTGCATGATCATCATCATTACGAAAACTTGCCCACATGCAATATATACAGGGATTTTTTCAGCAGTAAAAATTGAAAACTACAATGGTAAAATTGTGATATTTTAAAATATATTTGCTCAAAACATTGATTGAGGGTACATGTTAGAACCGCCTCACCGAGGCGGTTCTAACGAGTACCCACAATCTATGTTTTGGAATAGAAATAAGAAAAATAGGCATACACCTGTAAACCCCAGTTTTGCTATATAAAAGTGGGGTATAAAGGGGTATACATTACATGGACATGTTTTCCTGATGTAACTGCCGATAGGGATAGCCAATCAGAAGCTCTGAACAGAAATGCTCTGGCTTTCACAACTTGGCACAGATGAATGTCACGGAGCGTGATGGCCTGGTGGTAGAGCATCATACTCTGAATCCAGAGGTCCTGGGTTCGATTCTCAAACAGGCACGTATTGTGACCTTGAGCAAGATACATTATAATTCCCAACAGTACTGGTTAATACCCAGTAAGGGTCGGCTCCGTCCCAACCTGAATGAAAAATTGTTAACCGGGAAGTTGAACCTCACAAACAAACAAATGGATGTCTTGACACCAGACTTGACTGGTCCAAGATAATGCCATTACGAAAACATGCCCATATAATATACAGATTTTTCTTAAGTTGTAAAAATGGAAAATTTTCCATTACGAAAACTTCCCCATTCAATAAACAGAGATTTTTTGAGCTTTAAAAATTGAAAATTTTTAGCTGAAAAATTTTGACATTTTTCATATTTTTGCTCAAAACATAAATTGTGGTTATATGTTAGAACCGCCTCGCTGAGGCGGTTCTAACGTGTAACCACAATCTATGTTTTGGAGCGAAAATAAGAAAAATGGGTATTCCCTGGAAAACCACAGTTTTTCTATATAAAATTGAGGTTCAGGGGGCTATACATTACAAGGACATGTTTTCCTTTAATTTGATTGGAATTTTTTTTTTATATTATTCTTATTTTTCCTCAAAACACAGATTACGGGTATACGATAGAACCCCCTTTGCTGAAATAAGAAAAATAGGTATACCCCTGCATAGCCCAGTTTTACTTTATAAAAGTAGGGTTTAGGGGGCTTCAATACACAGACTAGTTTTCCTGATTCAAGGTGTATTTGTCGTTGGTTTTAGATTCCTATAGGTTTAGCATTTTATTCAGTTTCCTTTCAATTTACCTCTTTTCAGTTTCAGACAAATTTTTATGATGGTTAAAAAAGCTGTAACATTTTTTCTCTGGTCCATAAACTGATTTCAGTCAATTTCTCTAAATGTCTGCTTTCAGCCCTGAATTCTATAGACAAATTAACAAAGTATTTCCATTGCCTTTTCAGGCCTCCAGAGAGAAATGAATCTTGTTTGCAATCAATTTCCATAGAATCTTTTAGTGAGCTCCCAAAGGCTTTTTTTATATAAAAACGGTTAAAGCACATAATTTAGAAGAGAAACTGGAGATTGTCCATGCTGTGTGTTGAAGTTTTGATGCTACCATGTGCATTCTGCTCATGGTCACTGTATAGAGCTTTACTACAAGAAAATGAATCTACAAGTGTGTGTGTTTCTGATTGGGTCACACAAAACCATCTTGCACAGACTCCATGGAGACTGTTTCAATCTCGATGTTGAGGTCAGCCAAACTAGAGGTAGAAACAAAATCAAGGCCCTTGTGAGTATTCTGTGAGTTGCGAGTTGTAAGTTGCGAGTTGCAAGCTGTGAGTTCAAAGTTGCAGACTGGGTTGAAATCATAGTATTTATTTCATGTATTTCTGGAGCCACATTCATACAGTTTTTGCAGTGATTGATTTGTTCAGTGCAAATTTCAGCTGCCAATTTCTCTATTTCAATTTGCATCAATTTACTCACAACTGGCAGTTTTTGACTGGCAACTTGCAACTCACATTTTACCTTGTCCCTAATGTCAGACAAGATGGATTTACATTTCTTCTAACCAAACCTACAAACTGTGCTTTACATGTGAGTGTGAAAATCTGCATGGTAATTGTCTTTGACATACTTAATTCAAGCACATAACTGGGACTTGGCTCCCTTGACCTATATTTCGTTACATTCTGTGGAATAACAGTTATAACTCCATTACAATATTGCTGGTGGCTTCAAGTAGGATGATACAAAAAATCATCTGATTTCATATTTGTCAAGCAGAAAAGAAAGACTGCCTTGAATTTCAGTATCCATATTTCTTGAACTAAAGCAAGTTGCTGTTGCTGTAAGCTTCAATCATAAGTCTTTTAAACTTGGATTTTTTACAGTTCTTGGGATTGAATTTACAAATGCTGTTGCCGCTAAATATAGGATAATATACCCTATACAATTTATTATTTAGTGATTTATACAATTTATCATTTAGTGATTAATAGCTAAATTTCTCTAAAAGCCAAGATTATATTTTGTGTTTATATGAAACTCCTTTTAAATATGCTCCAAATAATCACCAGGCACACCTACCACCCATAAATTGCATCATCATAAGAAACTTCCTCAAATATTTACCTGATTATGTTATTATTTAGTTTTTATTTTCATAGATTACTTAATAAACTTTCAATTTATCAGATGTCAATCATATTTATGAGGCAGGTATATTTCTCTATCTTTTACCTTGATTTCTGTGATTTCCAGACTGACATGAATAAGTTTTGTTTTGGAACTTTCATCTTATTATTGACAGTTGATTTATTTAAAATCCATCACCAGTTCATAGCTGTATAAGCCGCATCATGAGAAAACCAACAATGTGGTTTCCAAACAGGTCCGACACAAACCATGCTGTACAAGCACAGAAGATGGCTAGAGGCTGGAAATTTTGGATTTAGAAAATAGAGGAATTGTACTATTCATGTAGCAAAAACAAAGGCGCTGATCAGCTTTGCAGTTACTGCGAAGCTGATCTGCGCCTTTGTTTTCGCACATGCAAAATGTTGGTTTTCTCATAAAGTGTATAACTAACAGACATACTCAGTTTATTTTCTACCTTCTTATCTTTATGGTTCTTTCTTTTATTTATGTCATTATTTTACTACCTGAGAGTTACCTGTGATTCTGGCCAGCTCTGGGTATGTTCTAAAGTGTGGGGTAGAATAATAATAATAATAATAATAATAATGACTTTATTTAAAGAGGAAGCTCAGTTGGACTAGTCCAATCTTCCCTGAGGTCCTCTATCAAAACAACACATACAAACAAATATATACAGACATATAAAATACAGAATTGAAAATTTGAACAACTTTTTACATTTTACACACTGTAAGAGAGGGTTCCATACCTAAGGTATTAAATCTTCTTGACTTCTTTTCCAATCAAGATACCCATTTCTGAACTGCTGAAGAGATGATGCATTTCTGATATTGTCTGGAATTGAGTTCCATATCTTAGATCCTGAATATGCTAGGCTGTTTCTGTACATTTCAAAATTTGGTTTTGGAACATACAGAAGATTATCTGATGTAGATCTCAGAGTTCTGTCGTGCACTTCTCTTGAGAACTTAAAAATACTAGCTAAGTAGGGCGGAGTTAAGTTATGCATGATTTTATACACCAGTATTGCTTTCTGGTACATTACTCTTTTAGGAAACAAAGAAGATATGTAAGCATTTGCATATATGTGCATCAAGCCAGTATTGGGTCCAAACTTGGTTTTCCATTTAAAGACTGTGCTATTGGAGCAATGCCATTGTAAAACACAAAATGATGGTGCTGATCAGCTACAGTGCAAGTAAATTCCAATGACTCCACACCAATCCACTTACAGATTCCAGGCCAGATATTATAACATACCTTTGGTTGTTTTTGGCCTCATAATACCTTAGTATGCAACACAATTTGAGCCACTGTACATCAATGACAATTTATTTGACAAATGACAGGTCTATTCTTTTCAGAGATTTTGTTTTGGGCTCAATCTTTGTCTCTTGAAAACAACAGACTAGTATCCTGCTAATACCTGTCCATTACACAGGGGTTAATGGGGAAGACAGTTGGTCATCCATGAGTATCCATGCCCTCACTGTTCCTTTCATCATGAGTTGGCTAATTTATGTTTTTAGCTGCTTTCTCATTTATCATCCTGCTAGAGTGTTTGTCTATGTAATAATGGTGCCTATTGCTGAGGTCATAAACATATTAACACATTCTGAACTTTTACAAGAAAACATTGTTTTCAGTAGCTATAGTTCTGGCATCATGTTTGTTTTGACAGTTTCTTGGGTGTTTTGTTCTATACCATGTTCATCAACTTTTGTGGCAGCTCGGAGAAACAAAAAATGATGCAGGTTAGCTAGCGCTCCAAGTCTGTTGAATTTCAGTTTTGTTGTGGACCTTATGTCCTCAATGGTCCGGCTCAGCCATCGGTATTTGTTGCTTCATTGCATTTTCAGCTAATATTTGCTATAATACTCGTCCTATGAGCGTATGTATCCCCATCTCTAACAAAGTTGAGTCTGTCAAGTCTGCTATGAGTCTCTGTCTGCTCAGTATAATGGCATCAAGTCACTTGTTTCAGATTTAATGTGACTTGCCAACTTGTACCTCCAATGCAGAAGCATTTTTGTGCAAGTCTACAGGTTCTAATATGCAGTCTGACAGTTGTATATTGGTGTAGTTTCTTCATGATTCAACTAGAAAATTGGATCTGACAGAGATAGTTACAGAATTAATTCATTTAATTATGGCAACAACTTTATTGAAATATAAGCTTGTGTAGAGATAGGCTATAGGTAAGACAACAGGAGGGTTCTTCTATACCTACTACCTCTATGCTGTATCCTTGATACATGCTGAGGTTCCATAAGTAATGGTATAGAAAAAATATGAAGGCGGTTTGCTCTGTCCTGGCGTGACTAAGAAAATTGTTGACTGATATCATAACCATATAAGGTGAAAGCCCAGAACCAAACCCACGGCCTTCAAGTGGACAGTGCTACCAGTCTGGTTCTTCAAGAAAGAAAGAAATAATTTTTATGTTATAAATATTGATAAAAGTTGAGGTTATTATCTGATGTTGGTTTAATCATGTCAGATCTGTAAATGTAAAAACGTGTCAAAAATTAATGATCTGCCAATCAAAATGGCAGAATATTCACAGAGATCAATACATCCTCAGGTTCAAAAGCTTTGTAGGCCCAGATTATTATAGACCACCGATCATACATTATCCACCGAAATATTCTGAATGGGGTCACTTTTTGCCACTGCAGCCTCTATCTGGTTTGAAACCCTCTTCGTTGGTACTTCGATCATTGCAACCAATGCAACCAGTTTCAATCTGTCCATATTAAGAAAAAGTTTTATTGAATTCAGAATTTTCTGGATCAGAAGTCAATGAATTAGGAAAGCATGTGAATATTCAGGTGATATCAATTACAATTTATTACAGTTTAGGGTTTTGTCCTTCCTGCCAGAGTGTTGTAAATTTTGCATTAAATTGATTACTGGAGACTGCAACTTCAGCAAAGCGGTTCTAACGAGTACCCGCAATGTATGTTTTGAATCAAAAATAAGAAAATTACAGATTAGGTATACACCTGCAAACCACAATTTTCTATATAAAAGTGGGGTATAAGGGGGTATACAATTTACGAACATGTTTTCCTGATGAACAAAATAATGGTTCAGTGTCTGGGCAACTTTTTCATTGTCAGTTGAAATAAGCACGAAAATAGACCACCTTTTTCTGCTTTTCAAAAAAAGAAAAAGTTATGCTGGTTTCAGTGTCATTTTGGCTGTATTACATGAAGCTAGTCAAATTCTGTTTGATATAAACTGATTTAATTAAAAACTCAGAAATAGTTTGAGGCTAGATTTGTCTGCATGCTTTCACTGCTATCTGCTGCCACAGAAAAGACCTGCATCATGTCATATCATTGTGGAAAACAAGTCAGGGCATCCCTGGACTAAAGCCCATAGTTTCTGTTGATGAGCATGCGGCAATTTTAAATGAATTGTAACTTTGGTTGTACAAGAACAATTTTAGTCCTGCCTTTGGGTGTAACAAATGCCCCAATCCTTTTGTCGATTTTGGAGCCTAGTTTGCTTTTTCCTTATCCTGGAAAAAATGACAAAGATAAAATATGATTTATAAGGCTACAGAGAATTATTGATCTTTTCCTGCAATTTTCAGATCTTTTATGATGCCTGCAAGAAACTGAGAGTTTGGAGGATCATGAGCCAAGTATGACTAAACATAACAAAATGACATGAATATAACTAAAAATGGTAAGATTTAGACCCCAGCCAGTCTTATCTGATCCTACCGTGGCACCAAGATGTTGGGTGGTTGAATGGTTTGGAAATGTTAGGCTACACTTCCTGGTTGCATTGCATTAGCTTTTGGGGGATTTTCTGGGTAAAAGCTCATTTTGATCTTTTTTGACATACTTTTGAAACTTGCATGCAATGCTGTAACTGGATGACTCTGGAATTAAAAAGATAATACAAATCATGGCACGAGAAAGCCTGATGGAATAGACTAAATACATGATGATGATGATGATGATGATGATGATGATGATGATGATGATGATGATGATGATGATGATGATGATGATGACACTGGAATTAAAAAGATGATACAATCATGGCACACGAAAGCCTGAAGGAATAGACTAGATACATGATGATAATGATGATGATATTGTTGCTGTTGATGATGATGATGATGATGATGATGATGATGATGATGATGATGATGATGACATCTCAAAATATAATTAAAAATTTTTGAAAGAACAAAATATAATGAAAAAATTTTGAAAGATGACACAAATAAAAAAAAGTCCAGGAAGTAATCCGGATGCATCATTGACAACCCAGTGGCTTCTGCAAAAAGTTGCTGTTGTACATGTATAATCATCGCTGGTTAGGTCAGATGTAGAGGAATGGGTATTTTGGGAAAAGTACAATATTGTTTACATGTTATTTATTAGCCCATTTAAC
This sequence comes from Rugalucina vietnamica, assembly GCA_964017185.1. Classification (NCBI taxonomy): domain Eukaryota; kingdom Metazoa; phylum Mollusca; class Bivalvia; order Lucinida; family Lucinidae; genus Rugalucina; species Rugalucina vietnamica. The sequence continues at coordinate 61,939,902 of OZ024873.1, forward strand.
CTGATTATGGGAACAGAAAATAAATCACCAATAAACATAAAAAAGCATGAGAAACCTGTTGGAACTCATATTTAAACATGTACCAAAATGTTCCTAAGATTTCTGTCTGAAAGGTATGGGCAAGCCCTTGTAGACCAAGATCAGAAGTGGTCTCAGATCAGGAGCCTCATCAGTTATCATCCCATCTACTTGGTTATAACAAATATGCCGTAAATTTATCTTTTTCATTTGAATTTAAAGCAGATAAGGATTTTTAAAAAATGAGAAACTTTACAGAAGAACTTTTTAACCCTTGATACAAATTGTTGTTTCTATTGGAATAATGGTTGCCTTAGATTTAATAATCATTTGGTGGGTAGGGGGTTAATTATGTTGGTCAGAAGCCATTTTCATCAAGTATGTACTTAAACCAACTACATATGAGCCGTGACGCGAGAAAACCAGTCTCCTGGGTTTCCAACCAGGTTCGACACAAACTGGACTGTACAGTCACAGAAGCAAGCTAGAACCTTGAAACTTTGGGTATAGGTAGAAGAGGACTTGTACTATCCGTGTAGTGAAAACAAAGGCGCTGATCAGCTGTGCAGTTACTGCACAGCTGATCTGCGCCTTTGTTTTCGCATATGCAAAAGTCTGGTTTTCTCATGACGCAGCTCATATATCACTGGTATAAGTAATTCCCATCAGTCCTGGTAATGACCTTATAGTGAGAGTGAAACTGGCCAAAATCAGAGTCAGTCTTGAAGAGTTAAGTCTAGCAGTGACATGCTTTCTGCTGATCAGCTCATGCTGTGCCACCTTAGAAATCGTATTGGTTGGTGGGAGCCACTTGGTTGAATACTCTCTGATGGTCACATTGTCTTGGAATATTAAATTCATAGCAACACACAGACTTGTTAAGATCATAGGTTATGTGTATGTTGTCATGCATGTGTGCTATTATTCTACTTTGTATAAACAATGAAGGCACATAAGGCATAGGCACATGTGGAAGAGAACAAAACATGCGTAACCATTGTTGCCTCTGATCAATCAAAATCATATTTGCTAGGTACAGCAGCAACACTATTTGAATACTTCCATGTGAGAAATCCTTAGAAGTATTTGGTTAGATACAAGTACGTTAACAAGCCTTCACAGTCTTGAAACTGGAACTGGAAGCTAATCTGATTCTATGAGTGCTTTGGCTAATCTGTGTCTTTAATTGTTCAGGAACTACAATGTATATGATGGCATTTATTGTCAAAGTGAATTTTATTTGAGCCTCGTCATGAGAAAAACGGATATTTACCTATGCGAAAACAAAGGCGCTGATCAGCTGTGCAGTAACTGCACAGCTGATCAGCGCCTTTGTTTTCGCTACACGGATGTAAAATTTCTCTTTTACTCATACCCAAAATTTCAAGCTTCTAGCCTGCTTCTGTGGCTGTACAGGCTGATTTTTGTCAGACCTGGTTGGAAATCCCAAAGACGGGTTTTCTGGCGTCGCGGCTCATTTCAAAATGTTAAAGCATGTCATGATGATGGTTCAATGATTTCTGCTTCCATTGCAGCTGAATTTCAAATACCAGAACTCAGCTCTTTAACAATGTCAGCAATGTATAACTGACAGATTGACATGTAAACTATGCCTGTGAAATGTGAGTGACAAGGAAAAAACATTGGAAAGCATCTGAAAAATGTTAACTCCACATGTGCTCAGTTCTACATTAAAGCATTGTACAAAGGGCAAAGGCAGCATGCATAGGGTTGATTTTAATCTTTAAAAGCCCCTGTTATGTTGCATGATTTTAGGGAGGAATTCTTTTTTTATAGTATCGAGTATCGAGTATAAAAAAGCGAGTATCGAGTATAAAAAGTCGAGTATCGAGTATGAAAGATCGAGTATCGAGTAATAAAAGTCGAGTATCGAGTTATAAAAAGCGAGTATCGAGTTATAAAAGTCTAGTATCGAGTCATAAAAGTCGAGTATCGAGTTACAAAAAGCGAGTATCGAGTTATAAAAGTCGAGTATCGAGTATGAAAAGTCGAGTATCGAGTAATAAAAGTCGAGTATCGAGTTAAAAAAGTCGAGTATCGAGTTAAAAAAGTCGAGTATCGAGTATGAAAAGTCGAGTATCGAGTAATAAAAGTCGAGTATCGAGTTAAAAAAGTCGAGTATCGAGTTAAAAAAGTCGAGTATCGAGTAATAAAAGTCGAGTATCGAGTAATAAAAGTCGAGTATCGAGTTAAAAAAAAGTCGAGTATCGAGTAATAAAAGGCGAGTATCGAGTAATAAAAGGCGACTATCGAGTTATAAAAGTCGAGTATCGAGTTATAAAAGGCGAGTATCGAGTCATAAAAGTCGACTATCGAGTTAAAAAAAGGCGAGTATCGAGTTAAAAAAGCGAGTAACGAGTTAAAAAAAAGCAAGTATCATGCTGACGGATTTCTGTAGAAATGCATGGATAGGAAGGTTTGCTATTATGGGATGTACCGACCTGGCTCTTACCTTAAGCCCTCTAGTAATTTTGTATTACTGACCATTCCAATGTGGGACTTCTTTTGATGTTCTCTTTTTTCATGCTTTGTTGTTAATTTTAGTAGATTTTTAGCTCACATGAGCCGAAGGCTCAGTGCCTTACAGTATTGTAATTGTCCGGCATCTGACGTTTACAATTTCAAGGATCTTTGCCTATTATTGAAGGCCGTTTTACTATAAAAAATCCCGATTTTTTTTTTTAAATCAAAAATTCATATTTTTTGATATCACATTTTTTTACAACATAAAATTGAATTTCTGATAACAAACAATTTTTTGATGTCAAAAAATCGAATTTTTGATACTAAAAAATCGAATTATGATATCAAAAATCATTGTTATTTTTGATGTCAGAATTTTTTTTTGATATCACAAAATCTACTTTTGATATCAAATATTCAATTTTTTAATATCGAAAAATATCCCTGACTTTTTTTTTTTTTTATATAAAAATCAATTATTTGATATCAAACATTCGGTTTTGTGATATCAAAAAATCGAATTTCTGATATCAAAAAATCACGGTTATTTTTTTGAAATCACAAAAAAAACAGTAGAGTATGTTTATATAAAAATCGATTTTGTGGTATCAAAAACTCTTTTAGGCATTCCATTGCTGAGAAAAATGGATCACTCTTCAAAATATATAGGTTTGAGTGGGTTTTGTTCAGGTATTCAGCTTTTGAATTTAGAAAGTAAAGGAATTGTACTAACCCTGTTGCGAAAACAAAGGCGCTGATCAGCTCAGCGGTTACTGTGAAGCTGGTCTGCTCCTTTGTTTTCCATTACGAAAACACACACATACAATATACACAGGAATTGTTTTTCAGCTGTAAAAATGAAAATTTTAAGTAGATTTTTTTTTTATTTTTCTTATTTTTGCTCAAAACTTAGATTGTGCGTATTCGTTAGAACCTCGGCGAGGCGGTTCTAACGAGTACCCACAATCTATGTTTCGGAGCAAAAATAAGACAAATAGGTATACCCATCCATACCCCAGTTTTGCTATATAAAAATGTGGTATAAGGGGATATTCACTACATGGATTTGTTTTCCTGATGGCATATGCAAAAGGTTGGTTTTCTCATGAGGCGGCTCAGATTAGTCTTTATTTGCATATATATTGTATATTTTCTTTCGTGAGCTGAGTGTAAATAAAAGAGAAATGTATGTATCATATGTTTTATTAATCTTCATCCTGATTTAGTGTTCCGATATTTAACATGCATTTGGTGTTCCTGGTGGCACAGTGGTAAAAGATGGTTGATATCTGATATTTGATCCATGCTCTGATCAAATGTGGAACAAGCTTTAGTTTTACAAAAAAAAAAAAAAAAAAAAACAAGATTTGATCCCTTGTCAGTGTGTTGATATAAGTGAAATAATCATGGAATGGGTATAAAACAGAACACTACTACATAAAATCATACAGCGTTCACAAATATCAATGAGAAATGAATAGTATCTATGTACAGTGTATGGAGCAATAAAACAAAATGTACATGTTCCGATTAAATGATGTAGCATACCCGAGATTAATCCTAGTAATGTCCAACACATTTGTTTCATGAAGATTGGGTTATGAAAATATAATCAAGCCTTGGTATTTTTATTTTGATCATGACAACTTGCAGAAAATTGACAAACAGATATTAATTATTCTGAAAAGAATGGCCCAGGGCTTAATCTGTCCCTCTACTCATACATGTGATATCTAACGACTGATCGTGAATCTCCCGATATTTTGGTCCCAAAAACGCTCTCACGATATAAAAACCTAAAACCCGATGAAGAAAAATTCCTATGGTGTTTTTCCGCAAGCCACCATTTTTTTAGTTTTCCCCAAAAAGATCGTTTAGCAGAATGTTTACAGCGCCTACTCGACGAATTTTCGTACTGTGAAGTGACAGGTGTGATAATCATAATTGGCCTCAGGTAATTGGATTAACGCTATTAGGTGCTAGGTAATTGTCGTACTTGATTTGAGGATGTCAGGTAAGCTTACGTAAGGATCATCAGTTGACATGGTTGATTGATCGGGGTTTGTCTTGAGCTTGATAAAAAAAAAAAAAATACACCAACCTTCAAAAAAGCAATAATCCCAATAATATTACTCCAAAACACTATTCCAACATTTTCCAATAACTTGTTCTAAGACTCGAAGTAAACAAATGACAATACACAGCTTTCCATTTATATGCAATTATTTATTGTGTAAACATAAACCATGTGCTTTTTACGTCTGGTCAAATGCTGGAGTGCTATGACGTCATCATGGCCAAGTGGTGCAGTGGTTAAGGTGTTGGCTTGTCACGCGGGAGGTCGTGAGTTCGAATCTCCGCTGGAGCAATTTTTTTTTTTTTTTTTTTTTTAAAACAGATATTTTTTATCCTCTTTTCACCTTCAAACCTCTTTTTTTTTTTGCATTAGTTTACTTCTCTTTTTCTTATCTGCACAATTTAGATTTTTTTTTATTATTATCATTTTTTTTCAAATAGATCTACATGTAATTTCCTTTTCAAACCTATACAAACTTGATAATGTACTAATTTCACAATTACTTATTTTATCAATGAACTACTGTTGAAGGAAGCTATCATTATCCATTTGGTACATAGCAAGTATGTCTTACAACCAGAATTTTATTACTTTCAATAATTATAATAAAATTCTAATTTTAAGTAATCATCTATAGATTTGTGAGAATCAGTTGCATATGCATATTGAAGTGCAAACATTTGACAAAATGCTGGACTGCTGAAAATATTTTCCGGGGTAAAATCGGCTATAATTTTGTCGAGAAAAAACCTCCCTATTTCAGACCTAAATCTCCCTACCAAAAATGTCCAATCTCCCTATTTGGGCCTAAGAATGTATCACATGTATGCCTCTACTGGGACTATTTACCATATTGTTCAAACATGATTATAAGTTCACCTGAGCCGAAGGATCACAGGTGAGCTTTAAGGATAGACAGGCACCCGGCGTCCGTCCGTCGTCGTCCGTCGTCAACCATTTTCAAAGATCTTCTCCTCTAAAACCCCTTGGCCAAACAAAGTCAAACTTTATTTGAAGCACATGTGGGAAGGGGGAACTATGGAAGGCCGGCGCGACATGCTTATTGCTAAATGTTTTTTGCTTATGCTAATTGCTAAATGCCAAGTGCTTAATGCATATTCATTCACAATAGAGCGAAACATTATCAACCAGGTATCCGAAACGACTCTTATAAACAACTGGCATTTAGCAAATAGCAAGCAGCATTAAGCAAATGGCATTTCGCAATTGGCATTTATCATTTAGCAAAAAGCATTTGACAATAAACATTCAGCATTTAGGAAAATGCATTTAGCAATAAGCATTTAGCAATAAACACGTCGCCTCTTCATGTAATAGAAAAATTGCTACCTGTAAATACGGCTGGTATTCCAAAATATTCTTTGAAATTGAGCCATTGATTCTTTGATTATCTAAGATATGAAAACATGCATTTAGCAATAAGCATTTAGCAATTAGCATTTAGCAAATATCAATTAGCATACCGCGCCGGCCTTCCATAGGGAACCAATGTGTATATAAATAAAAGATAAGTGACGTCGTAATGAGCTTGATGACGTCGCGTTACATTCACTGCTTGCAAAACAGAGCCAATTGAAGAGGTAGGTAAAAACAAAACGGAAAAGCCCACAAACGTGAATAGTTTTGGTAACAAAAGATCCGTTATGTTCTGATTAAAATGAGCACTCACACTATGTTTCCGTCCACACTTAATAAAGTTACTCGATACTCGCTTTTGAAATACCCGATGCTTGCTTTTTACTCCTCTGAAACCCTTTGGCCAATCAAAGCCAAACTTCATGTACATTATCCTCAGAAAAGGGTAATGAAAGTTTATACAAATTGTTAAAATCACATGACCAAAATGGCCACCATGGCTATAAATAGCAAACACCTTTAAAAATCTTCTTTTCCAGAACCAGAAGGCCTATGACTTTGAGACTTGGCATGAAGCATGAAGCATCAGAGAAAGGAGCTTTGCAAAGTTTATATAAATCATGACATTGGGATGACCTTGACCTATTTTACGGCAAGGTCAACTTAGGTCGCCAACGCATTTGAATGGGGGAAAATGGTTAAAATGCAATTTAATGGATAAAACCTACTGGGAATAGGCAAATGAAAATTAATGTTTATGGAATAATTCTGGCCCTTGGGGGCTGTCTGCCCCTGACCCGGGTCTATATACATGTATATTTCCATAATATTGAAACATCTTCTCCTCTCAAACCACTGGGCCAATCAAAGCCAAACTTCACGTGGAGCATCCTTGGGAAGGAGTAACGAAAGTGTATTGTAAGAATGTTGTCGGGGATGTATTTTGCTTGTTCGTGGATTTGGAAAGTAGGAGACAGGAATACGAAAGTCTTGTTTGTTGATTTATTCACTTTTCTTTTCAATCATCAATGTTCAACAAACACAATTGGATGTTCCAATAAACAATATATTTTTAGGTTTCAATTTAACAAAGTTCTAAGAACATAAAGTCGCTGGTAATATCCAAGCTTAAAATTTATATATAATTAAATGTAGTTGGAATTATCCAAACAATATTTTATATGTTTCCATTTAGTTGGTAAAATCCTAACTGACTTTCAAAATTCAAAATTCATAAAACCTGTGGGCATGAGCCACACCCCCTTGTCAACATATTGACCAATAGTTATCTCAAGGGGCTATAAAAGCATGCCACACAAAGTCAGCTTTACCATCATTATTCCTTAATCAAGATTAATAAAAATGCCATAGATATGAATAAACTACAGACTAACTAATCACTTTAAAATTGTCTAAAAACCCCTTATTAAATTAAGTATGTTGTCACAAGAATTTATGATGAAAGATATTAATCCTTAATATGCTTGTATTTATGCAAACATTAATATTTTGCACCTGACACATGAAAGAAATTAAAATATGAAGAAAATTTTGGAATGAGAGAAAAAATTAATAAATAAAAATTTATACCCAAAGTTACAATAATTGCAAACTGTATTTAAATAACTCATGACCTAAATGCTTAAATTTTACTTTCTAACAATTACTCCCTACTTAGTTAACAATCGACCTCGATTGTTTAAAAGAACAAAACATCTGTTTTAAAGTATCAATATTCTATAAAAATACATAAATTCAATATAAGAGACTGAACAACTTTTCAATAGCTGTGATATAACCTATACAAATTAATTGATATTGCAGTTAAAGATGCATCTCATGTTGTTATGTATAACCTGAGAAACAGACTAAAATTAGAAACTTGTAAACATAGTGTACCTATACTTTGTTTATTTGATTAAATTGTTGCTTGACAATAAAATAAACACTAAACATGTATATTTGGAACAGATCCACAAAATTTGAAGGTTTCATCCTTTAATTAAAAAATGGTCCAAATCTTAATCTAATCTAGGAGTTGAAATATATATGTTTGATATAAAATATAAAACCTTAATGCTAACTTCTTTTAAAACATGACTAAATAATTTTCAGAAATTATGAAGTAACATATACAATTTTAGAAATGCTTTGTTTGTTTGATTTGATGCCTTACACAAATATTATACGGGGAAACAGTCCACAAGAACTTCCAGCTTGTTCGTCCTTTATTACAACATGGTATTATCGAAGGTTTACCCTCCTAGAACGAAACATCTGTTAAAGTCTGTGGATCAGTTTCCCTGCAAACACACATCCGGCCCCTCTTCTAGGACCTATTTCATTATTATAAAATACTGAAGAATTTTTAATACATGTAAACAGCTACTATACATAGGTACCCTATCTTTAAAAGAACATTAGAAGAGAACCATACGAACTTCCAGAGTTTTGTCCTTCATTACACAATGGTATTATCGAAGGTTATACCTCCTAGAACGCAACACTCTGATTTAAGTATATGGATCTATTTCCATGTTAACACAGATTTCTAGGACCCATTTCATTAAAACCCAAAATTACTGAATCCTTGTCAACTAAAATACAATTTAGGTACCTTATTTTCAAAAGAACAGTGGAAAAGAACCATAGGAACTTCCAAGAGTTTTGTCCTTCATTACACCATGGTATTATCGAAGGTTATACCTCCTAGAACGTAACACTCTGGTTTAAGTATATGGATCCATTTCCAAGTAAACCCAGGTTTCTAGGACCCATTTTATTAAAACCCAAAATTACAGAATTCTGAATAGATTGTTAACGTAAAATACAATACAAATTTTCTACATAAGAACAACTGCCTTTTTCTCCTCAAATAGATCAATTGGTATTCACATAACACCATGGAAAAAAAAAAACATACCAGAATTAACACACATATCGGCTGAGACACAATCAGGGTTGCCTTTACTACCTTGGTCATGTTATGCATCTGTAATTCAGTGTGATATTATCCAATACCGATTGTTCTTATTTTATTATAACACTGGGATAATAAGCTTTCTGGCGATATATAATGATACCATATTGTGTACAATATTTTGCGTTAGTGAGAGATTGTATGCTAAAAAAAACACTGTTTTTAACATGTTATGATGTTGCACTTTTATTTTGGGTGTTTTGTAAACATGTTTGCTTTCACGTTCATGAATGAAATATAATGCATATGGCTTTAGAACTAAGGAGACATATGTCCCCTGTAATATACTTTTTACGGCTTTGAATTTGGACTAAAATTAATGAAAATATGGAGTATGAAGTGAAACACTACCTTTCTTATGTTTTTCAATTTTTCATGGTGTCTTTAGTTGGCAGGTAAAAAAAAATACACCCATGATTAGAACATTTTTTTTGGTATCTAGTCTTTCGTTGTTAAGACAATAGAAAGTTTAGAATCAATGGAAGTTGGATTTATCCTCACAGTGAAGAGAACTTGTTTTTTTTAAAAATCATCATTTTTATGTAGAGTCCGTAGCCCCTATTTTCATAATGGATGTTCAAAGCCAGATTCCTATTAACAAGGACGAAATGGTCTTATTATTTTTCAGACTGAGGACTAGTAAAACATGGCTGAAGGTTTTGTCAAGAAATTGTATAGGACCGCTGATGTGGTCAAATATATTTTTTGCATGGCCTGTAGAGTCCGTAGCCCCATGTTAAGAGACACCCTAGAAATAAAATGTGTTTTGCAGTCAAGGTTTCCTTCAATTTTTCATATGCAACCACACATGTTACATTGTATTAAATTAACTGCAGCATGGAACAATGACTTATCTAGGCTGCATATGATCTTATTTAAGCAGCCCAAAACACTGGTTTGAAGCTCCTTTTCTGAACTATTCCCATTACCCACTATGGTGAAATTTGAAAAACGCGAGAGCCAAAAGAATTATTTCTGGAATATAAACCTGATAGGTCATAAGTTATTATAAACCAAGAAAAATGAAAATACAAAGAGGTTACTTTTTTGCCTCAAGTGCAACACAAAATGCAACCCTGATTGTGTCTCAGCCGACATACATGTTCCATAAATATCTTTTTTTTTTTTTTTTTTTTTTTTAAATGCCCAGCAACAAATGAATAGGCAAAAAATATTTAAGAAATAGATCAGATTGTCTTTAATAATGCATAGGCAAAAAAAACATATTTAACCTCAAAAAGATTCAATCAAATAATCATTTTGATAGAAGAAATTATTGTACTCGTAGAGACAAGATAATGAGAGACACAATGTCATTTTATCAAGATATTTGTCCGTTGCCAAATGTCACTTATAGTGTTTTCTCAGCTACCACAATGGTATCCTAACAATTATATTTAGGATCAGGACAGAAATTCTTCAAAAATAAAATTGTTTATCATTTGATCTTACTCTCGTAAAATGAAACATGAAATTATCCCTACAGTTAGGACCCTTTTCCATTACATAATTTTGAGTTTAGTGTGGGATTTTTTTTTTTTTTGTTGTTGTAGAAGATATTTTTTTTTTCTGACTTGAGAAAGTTAAATTCATAACAAATACAGAAGACAATTTGATAACAATTTGCAAACACAAAAAAACAACCATTCTGAAATTTTTGATATGAAAAGCTTGATCATATTATCTCATTGTAACATGTATTATCATTTGTTCTTTCTTTTTTTTTTTTTCATTTTACTGTTTTTATTTTCTTTTTCTCATTTAATTTATTTACAGTTACATGAAATTGATACATTCAGACATAATGCAATTTATGCAGGCCTAAAGTTTTGTGCCAATCTTTATGACTGCTATCTTTGGCTGTGAATTCAATGATGTGGTACAGTAGTGTCCTTCACCGGAATTTTTATACCATTATAGGTTTATCCCCAGTTACACATAGTGTATCCTGCCAGGCAGTTATCCCAATCAGGATCAGAACACAAGCAAAACCAGCAAATAAAGCTTTGACAAATATGACAAAATGCTGAATTTAATTTTTATGTATCAAACTTTTTCAACCAACATGATTTTTCTGCAGTCATAAAGAATAGCAGTTAGTTTATCATCCTAGAATTTTGTTAAAGAGTTCTTGCTAACATGGCTTAACATTCATGGTTAATTTGTAAATCTATTTCAAAAAATGGTATTCAAGGTAACCATACATAATTTTTTTTTTTTTTTTGATCTAGATTGCACTATGTGTTTAACCACATACATGTATGTGTATGGATGTTTTGTGATCTCATGATCTCGAAAGATCGGTTACATGGCCCTTAAATTCTTGAAATAAGCATTAGTTTATTTATTAATTTTGCTTTTTATTTTCTGCAAACTGTATTAAAATAACTCTATCTCTGGATATGGCTAGTACATGTATCTAGACCATTCAAAACCAGGTTTAGCTAAGTTTCTAGTCAGCTACATAATAGGTAATTTTAGGAATCTTTCTCGCATGCATTAAGCTACATTCTAATTTAATAGTTTTCCCCCATTGGACAGTGTCTCAGCTGTTCTGTACATGTGTTCATCCCTAGGTCAGGTTTCTAACCTGCAAACTGTTGCAGTGACACTCATCACCCAACTTTGTTTGATATTCTTTAGTAAATACACACCGAACTTGAGTTATCGTCCTTAATTACAACAAGGTATTTTCCAGGGAGCAGCATAATAATCATACCATCAGCACTAACACTGATAATTAGTTTCCATTAACTAACCTGTAACTTACTCAGCTTATATAAATACTCATTTTTAAAAGGTGTTAGCATGTTTGCAGAAAAATACACTTGGTACACACCACATCAACAGTATTCTGGTCATCTGCATGTGACCTGAACAAAATATACTTTCACATAAAAGTGCCAACAAGAATTTAAAAAATGTTGTTTCTTTATTAATGTTAGCATATTTCCTATCATTTTTTTCTAAGCATCAGGTAATTTTTATCAAACCAGCATAATTAATCAGTATCTGCCATGTCCTAACTTTTGTAGGTTATCGGCAACCTTAGCACAAATATTTTAGCAAATCTATTGCTTATACAGATCAAAGCTAAGGGGGATCATGATGAAATTACATCAGGACTTTTTCCGTCTCTGGAAAATCATACTAATTCATAACTTGTCATCCAAACTCACAAGACAAAAGACTCAGACAATTATAGCAGGTAGTTTAGCACAATCCACTTGTAAACAAACAAAAAGTGAATGAGAAAAAAAATGACATGTAGGACAAGCGGAGGATGATTGCGTCCAACCATCAATAGCACTATAAAACAACAAATTTACATTTGTTAAGGACTGCTTGCCATACATGGAAAAATAATTTTGAAAAATTTGTAATTTCTTTTACTTTGAGAGAAAATAACAAACAAAAATAACTAATTATCGAAAATGCAATGTCGACATTGTCTCACAAACTGGACAAGCTATTTTTCTACCCTTTTCTATAATAACTACTCAACAAAAGAGTTTTTCACCGATTCTTTTTCTTGCCTAGGCTAGTGGTTTGGGCATTAGTATATATATTGGGCGCCAATTATATAAAACCTGCACATCAATTCAAAGATGGCGGTCACATTCATCAAATTCAAATCATGTCCCATTACATTTTTGATACTGACTGATTATAAAAAGTGGTTGTCTTCCACTGTTCTGATAATACAGGTTATGTGAATGCTAGTTTTCTTGATGCTGGAGTAATATAAATCTAATTACATGTATTATACCAGTACTAAAAATGCTTACAAGTACACATTTTCATTTAAAAATGTTTGCATAATGATTAGTTTTCAAATTCATTAGTGATTGAAATAATGAAATCTGGATGAGCCCCGTTTAAAATTGCTACATACATGCACACTTTTGGTGCCTTTTCAGCTTACATCTTAAAAGTAACATTTTAGCAAACACTTCGAAATGAGCGAAAAATTGCTACTGCAATATAGTCAAACAAGCAAAAATGACATGACAAATATGAGGAAAACCATATTTGTCCTAAAAACTAATGAAAACAGCTATATAGACTACCATAATGTATGGCAAAAACATGATCACCAGACAACAGCAGCATGAACACATTCATTAAACAAGACTGTGTACAGTCTAATCAATTTATGCAGGGAACAGGAACAGCAAATATTATGATATGGTTTTGTCAAAAACTAAAATGTTGGTGCCATTTAAAAAAAATCTTTTTTTACAAAGTTTGATGAAATATCACACCTAAAGCAAAATACTATTTTTCGAAACATTATCTTTTCTATATTTCACTAAACAAGACATTGTGTTTTTAAGTTGTCAATGCAGCATATTACTAAATTATATTCTGAGCATCATGCTTAACACAGTCATGACCCAAAGATCAGAATTTTAACCATTGAAAAATTAGTTGTTTCCTATCATTTTGGAAAATGTAAATCATCAAAAAAATAATAGGCATGATGCCCTTAGATAGATTTTTAGACTATGATGCAAAATTATTTTCAAGCTATTACAAAAAAGCATATAAAAACAATACCAAATTATACAGAAAAATCAGCACAACTATACCAATATGACAATGAAGTGTTTATGTTGGCTGACACACTCGGTAGAAAGCCTTCACTATGGGACACCATTCACAGTTTGTCTCATCTTCTGATGGTAGTGGCTGAATGTCATTTTGTCCATCAATCACTTTTACATTGGTTGAGGAAGCAGTCCTGTTCTTTTTCCTTCTTTTGTAGGAGTCCAAGTTTTCCAGACAGGACTGTACAACTGTTGTTAGCTGCTCCTTGTCTCCCACCAAACGTTCACATGCTGAACTCAGAATTTTGTTGGACTCCTGAAACTGTCGAATTCTCTCCTCTAAGTCAGCATTTTTCAAGCGTAGCATTTCATTGTTAAAGTGATGGAATGCTAGTGTCTCTGTTGATTGTTCCGTTTCATCTGATTGATGTTTACGGATTGATATATTTTCTGATTTTAATTTCTCTATTTCATCCTGAAGCTCCTTGATTGTTTCATCGGCCACTTTCAAACTGTGCACTAGTGCATCATTTACTACTGTTGATAGGTCTTGTAGGCTGGCTGGCCGCGAGAATAATTTCTGAAACTCTCTGTCTGAGAGCTCCGATCCCGGCATCAATGACCATTCTGAACATGTTTTCCTCAGCTTTGTAGTCAGTTTATTGTCCTCACCAGCACCATTTTGAATTTCATTTATGAAATCTTGCCCTTCCAGTCCATAGAACGGCAGGATGGCACATGCACTTTTCTTTTCATGAAAAGTCTGTCGCCTTTTAAAGTCCCTGTCTCGCTGTGCCCTGCTCTTTGATTTTTGCATTTCTGCATGTATGTCAGCTTCAAAGCAACTACGATTTTCCATTCTGACTGGTACTGGAATGTGTACTACTAGTACTGGAGGCTGACCTGGTTGCTTGTAAGACCAGTATGGTCTGAATTGTCCACTGTAGAAATGATTAAATTCCTGTCTCCTTGAATACTCCATGATGAAGAATCTGTATCCCTGGGGAATGACTTGGCAGCTAAGGTACCGTTACCGCATAATAAGCTAGAAAGTTATTACTCCGAATTCTAGCACCAAATTGTAAAAATGTTGTCAGGGATGTATTTTGCTTGTTCGTGGATTTGGAAAGTAGGAGACAGGAATACGAAAGTCTTGTTTGTTGATTTATTCACTTTTCTTTTCAATCATCAATGTTCAACAAACACAATTGGATGTTCCAATAAACAATATATTTTTAGGTTTCAATTTAACAAAGTTCTAAGAACATAAAGTCGCTGGTAATATCCAAGCTTAAAATTTATATATAATTAAATGTAGTTGGAATTATCCAAACAATATTTTATATGTTTCCATTTAGTTGGTAAAATCCTAACTGACTTTCAAAATTCAAAATTCATAAAACCTGTGGGCATGAGCCACACCCCCTTGTCAACATATTGACCAATAGTTATCTCAAGGGGCTATAAAAGCATGCCACACAAAGTCAGCTTTACCATCATTATTCCTTAATCAAGATTAATAAAAATGCCATAGATATGAATAAACTACAGACTAACTAATCACTTTAAAATTGTCTAAAAACCCCTTATTAAATTAAGTATGTTGTCACAAGAATTTATGATGAAAGATATTAATCCTTAATATGCTTGTATTTATGCAAACATTAATATTTTGCACCTGACACATGAAAGAAATTAAAATATGAAGAAAATTTTGGAATGAGAGAAAAAATTAATAAATAAAAATTTATACCCAAAGTTACAATAATTGCAAACTGTATTTAAATAACTCATGACCTAAATGCTTAAATTTTACTTTCTAACAGTATATAGAGGATCTTACACGAGTGGTCATTTCATATGAAATTTATTAAACGAGCCTTCGGCGAGTTTAATAAATTTCATATGAAATGACCATGAGTGTAAGATTCGTTTTTATCATATGACTTTTAAAATAGGATTTCATCGCCTTCGAAGTGGACATATTTTCATTGAAAATTTACATTGTTGTTACGGACGTCGTCAATGACGTTACGTATTCCCGCAAAAGTGTTATTACACGTGTGGTCATACGATTTTTATGACATGACGTTATCCACTGGAAAACAGCGACGTCATATGATAAATAAATATATAAATGGTTCAGGTCATATGACCAAGATGGTCGCCATTGCTATCAAAACCTTTAAAAAATCTTTTTTCTCCAGAACCAGAAGGCCTATGATTTTGAAACTTGGCATGAAGCATCAGAGATAGGAGCTCTACAAAGTTCATGTAAATCATCACCTTGTGATGACCTTGACCTATTTTACGGTAATGCGTTTGAATGGGGGGGGGGCGGGAAATGGTTAAATGCAATTTAATGTGTAAAACTTACTGGGAATAGGCAAATGGACAGAATATTAATGTTGATGGGAAATGTTTTTGGCCCTGCGGGTTGTCTGCCCCTGCCACGGGGCTATATACATGTATATTTCAATAATATTGAAAAATCTTCTCCTCTGAAATCGCTTGGCAGAACTTCAAGTGGAGCATCCTTGGAAAAGGAGAAAGAAAGTTTATATAGATAGTCAAGGTCACATGACCAAGATGGCTGCCATGACTATAAAGAGAAATTTAAAACTCTTTTTCTCCAGAACCAGAAGGCCTATGATCTTGAAACTTGTTGTGAAGTATCAGGGACTGGAGCTCTTTAAAGTTCATTTAAGTCATGAAAAACTTTGGTCGCCAATGCATTTGAATAGGAAGAATTTGTAAAAGGCTATTTTATGGGTAAAACTTACTGGGAATAGGCAAATGGACAGCAGATCCAGGCCTTTTATGAATACATTTTTGGCCTCAGGGGCGTTGTCTGGGATGACCTCCGCCTGTTTTATGGCAAGGCCATCTTAGGTTGCCTATGTAAATGGACTAAAGATATTTATTAATGTTATCCGTCCTTGTCCCAGGATTATGCTCCAAATTTATGAAAGTTTTTGAGTATATACCAGATCTCAGGTGAGCGCTTACAGGACCATTCGTCCTCTGGTTTTGAAGAAGTACCAGGAAAATGGAGGAACCGTCCCGGCAAGACCTTAGATTTGACGAGGACGTAATAAACCAAAATTAACAACCATATTTTACCTTGGCATACTCACAAACGAAGACACAGCAAGAATGTCGACTTTTTATGGAACTATTTCTGTGATTCCGTACAGTCTTTTTATTTCACCGTATTTGCAAAGGGTCCGGAAATTATGGACAGACTTTCTACGCCAGGGGCGATACAAACACGAACTATCTTCATAAAAACTCGATAATGGCTATATCTGACTGTATTCCATTATATTTCTTATATGAGCTAGCTTCTGGGTTGAACTATCCGTGTAAATATATACTAACCCAAAGAGCTAACGCAACAGTGGTTTGTTTTCTCAGTTGCACTCGTCCTGTTTACATTTGGCCGAAATACATCTTAAAATAAAATGCTGGGTTATCCAAGCATCACATTGAACTTCAGTTTTACCACAAGTCGCTAATTTCACGAATCAATCGATTCTACAGAGAAAGTGCGCCTGTTAAAGAACGAAATGCATGGGACTTTGCCGGTATTCGCCATGTGACATGTATTCGTACACCAGTAAAAGAAGCTTCGTTAACTTCAATCGTTTGAAGTTTATGGGACATTCAAACGCATCTGAGCAGAAGTGTGTTATTCGTTAAACTTATGAGGATCGCTGAGCAGTTACCAGGAAATGAAATGAAATCGATTGATGGTAGACAAAAATTGGATTTTTGCAAAATTCTCTGGATAGGATTTAACCCAATCAGGTACAATCTTCGGAGCTGAGCTTAGTAACATTTAAAGGCAACACAACTTGACAGTTTCGGACTTTAAAATGAATGGAAATCGTTGTTTTAGCGATTTTCTTCGATTTTGAATTTGTATTGAATGAATAGGCGTTCATGAGCGAAACACAAAGACGCTAAGTTTTAAAGTTCTAAGTAATCCTGTAAGAAATTGGGGCGGTGAATTCCCATGCAACAACGTTTTCCAGAATGGACGAACGTTACAGAATTGTGACTGCAAAGCCATGGTCATCAAAACGTTAAGAATACCCTGAAAATGGGAAAATAGCGTTTTGACCAATCAGAGCACAGCTCAGTGATCCCTAATCTGTAGAAAATAACTAATGGTTTTAAAATGTTTGTTGACCATTTTTGACTAACTTCTATCAGTTTGGTTTGCTTGCAAAACTTATTTCTATAAAATTCAGCCACATTTCTTGTTGCGTTAGGAGTTTGGGTTAGTATATGATATGCATAGTGTGCACAGATGGTTAAGTGTTCGGATGCATATTATTAGCGTTAACTAGACTTAGTATTAATTGGGTAAAAGTAATGATATCAAACGACACAATTTCTTTGAAAATTATAGGCCAATTGGCATGCGCCAAAAATACACCCAGATGTAAATCTGCACAACACTATTTGTTTTTATTTTTTAATACTAAAACAATACAGGCAGATAGGTGTTTGCAGAATTTACACGCAGGTTTCATTTTGGGCGTATGGCCTTATGATGCTATATCTATGCAACAAAACAAAATTCTTTTTTGAACGCAGTGGGAAATAAGACGCATTAAAATTGAAGCTGATGATGCTTATGGTGTTTGCTCGTGTCTAACTGCAGAATACCATCATGAAACCATAAAAAGTGCCGAGTGACCAACAAAGAAGGCCATGATCTTTCACGATACCTTTACATGCTTTAAGAACTCAGAAATTTGTGAAAACGCGCACGATTTGCATAAATTGTTGAACACTGCGTACCATGTAACTGCGTACTGATTACCCTCTAAGACTGGCCGAAGTGGGGGCGGGGGGGGGGGGGGGGGGGGGGGAGGGTTACACCCATAATACTCGATACTCGCCTTTTATTACTCGAAACTCCTTTTTTATTACTCGATACTCGCTTTTTCATACACGATACTCGACTTTTTATACTCGATACTCGCTTTTTATAACTCGATACTCGCCTTTTATGACTCGATACTCGCCTTTTATAACTCGATAGTCGCCTTTTATTACTCGATACTCGCCTTTTATTACTCGATACTCGCCTTTTATAACTCGATACTCGCCTTTTATAACTCGATACTCGCCTTTTATTACTCGATACTCGCCTTTTATAACTCGATACTCGACTTTTATAACTCGATACTCGACTTTTATAACTCGATACTCGACTTTTACTACTCGATACTCGACTTTCATTACTCGATACTCGACTTTTCATACTCGATACTCGACTTTTCATACTCGATACTTGACTTTTCATACTCGATACTCGACTTTTCATACTCGATACTCGACTTTTCATACTCGATACTCGACTTTTCATACTCGATACTCGACTTTTCATACTCGATACTCGACTTTTTATACTCGAAACTCGACACATACCAAAAGTCAAACTCGATTTTAGGTAAAGGATTTTCTTTGTTTCAGACTTTTTAGAATGGAGCAAGATGTTTTGTGATGAGCTCTGCGGTAGAACTAAGATTTACTTCAAAGGTAAGAAGAGGTCCCAAGGTTATAAAACTTCTTTTCATGCTCAACTCATCTGAGCATAAAATTTAAACTGCTCATAAATAACGAAATAGCCCAAATATATTGAAATTGAAGGTGTAGAACTACAAAGTCTGTCATTTATCCTGCTTATAAATGTTAAAATGCCAACAGTTGTTGGCATTTTAACATTTATGAGCAGGATAAATTTTAGTCTAGCTGAGCTGAACATGAAAACAGTACTATAACCTCGGGCCCAGAACTTGCATTTAAACTCAGGCCATACACATATGGCATAAGCTCACACTAATCAAAAGATTTGATTATGATGGAATTTACAAGAGAGAATAATGAAGTAACTAGCAGCTAATAAAATGACCATTCCTGCTTTATTGGATTAACTACTGTGCCATGTAATCATCATTTTAATCTGTGGGATTTAGAACTTAATGCATCATAACCACACAATCTATGAGTTATCTGCCCTTGTCTCAAGTTTCCGCAGAGAAAATCCATTTTATCCTGCAGTTAATGTGCCAGTGCTAATTAACAAGCAGACTAACTGGCTAATGAGCTAAAGTATGACAAAGTCAAGAAAATATGTGTCCTGTCCTGAAATCTCGGATCAGCTTTGGCATTGAACATGTCAGTTGTGATCAGGACGTTTGGTATGACCATCTAAATGGCTACGATTGAACTTAGTCAAAGAGACCAGTTAAAGACTTGGAGCCTCTGTCTTCATTGTCAACACACAAAATATAACACATTCTGTTATGTCCTGGTATTAATGGAGTCAGGTGCCACTATCTTGGAATCCTCATAATTAGATAATCAGAGTTAACCCATTTTGATGAATGGATTCTCCCATCATTAGCATTTGGGTGAGGCCACTTTTATTTTTCGGGGCATTAGGAGTGATGTTTATTTTTTATCTCATTTTTCAATGAAATTTCTCTGTCCAAACCGAATAGCCCCATATGGGACGCCGCATTCTGCGGCGTCACATCTGGGGCTATTCTGTTTGAATATGTCCCATAAAAAAGGATGTCAGGCTTATATGAGTTAATACCAGTGCTTCTGAAGGAGGGATAGATAAACTCCTGAAACTTTTTGTCTTCTTATCTTATTCTTACATTGAAAGATTATATTATGCTGCCTGCTAGAACAAGTTGTACTATCATCTCATATTGTTGTTTGCAAATGCAGAAAATGTTGGTTCAGAGAAACAAAAATGAATTATTAGGTAAGCAAAAATAATATGCTACATGAACATCAGAATTTGCTCATAACCATTGCAAAGTATTTTAACGGTGTATACATTCAGGTTTTGTCGTTGAGGATTCACAAATTTCAAAATAATTTTCATTTAACTTATTCCGTATTGTATTTTCATAGAAAAATGGTATTGACCACCTACCCAGACTTTCTCAGGAAAAGATAATTTACATGAGCTGACAGAGGTAAGAGTTATCTGTCATGTTACAGTTTGTTAAACACTTGAAAATACTGTATTCGTTCTAATTATCGCACAGTGCGCTTAACTTTTCAAAATTAAGTTAAGGTAACAAAATACTGTTCCAATTAGTGCACACTACGAACAAACACAACACTGAAATAACCATGTCAAAATATAAATTATGATGCCATTTAAGTGTTCAAAACATTGCAAAATAGTGTTTGTATATACAACTTTACTTTTACATGCAGTAAATACGGTTTTAATGAGTAAAGCTGATGTGAAATACCAATATGCTCGTCAGGCATTGTGCGCTTATGCACATGTTTTTTTTGGAAACGACCAGGGTGTGCTCTCATTTGGGCATGTGTGCTAATTAGAACAAATACTGTAGCTCAATATGTAGCTGGTTTTTCGGATTCCCCAGTTTCGGTGTGTGATATGTACGATTATATGTCATGTATCAAAAGAAAATCAAATGCAAGTGCCATTTCAGACTGCCTGCATGTGCCATTTCAAACTGACAAACTCCAAAAGCAGAGCAGGCCAGGAGCAGTCTTATCAAACTCTACACAGTTGCCATTCCGTCCTTATGGTTTACATGCATTAGCTTTCTAATCCTAGACTGACTGAGTCAGTTCTTTTGGTGTGCGACAATTTATGATTTTTTACGTAACATGAAAGTCTCAGACACATTTTAAGAAAATTTATAACAACTGGGAACCAGTTCATTTAATCAACCAAAGAAATAAGGAAACGGTTTATTGCCAGTTTTGCCTGTTTATGGCAAGACAAATTGACTTTTTCGGAAAAACGTGCAAACTTTGAAGCAATTGAGTTGTTGGTGAAATGGATTTCTCTGGCTACCAGGATCAAATTGCTTCGATGCAAGGGAAAATTTATATTGGGCGCATAAAACTTGACAACCGAAATTTCATTTTTTTGAGAAATGTGCCCAAACTAGCTCTATAGCTTTAGAATGTAGCTGCTCTTTTTGTTGCAGTCTGTCGCCATTTTAAGGCAATTATGGCTTTACATGGCAAGTCCTGGCTTTGTTAGAACCAGGTCGAGTAAGTTGCCGGAAACTGTAGGTTTTATATGAGCCGCATCGTGAGAAAACCGGATTTTTACCTAGGTGAAAACAAAGGCGCAGATCAGCTTCGCGGTAACCGCGAAGCTGATCAGCGCCTTTGTTTTCGCTACTCGGATAGTACAATTCCTCTTCTACTTAAATCCGAAATTTCAAGCTTCTAGCCTGCTTCTGTGACTGTACAGGTCGGTTTGTGTCGGACCTGGTCGGAAACCCCGAAGACCGGTTTTCTCACGTCGCGGCTCATATAATAATGTATCAAAAAGGAGTGCCAGAGACTGCCATCTGAGAATGCAGTCTAAATTTGGTGCCATAGTCCATTCTGCAACTTCTTAAGAGACAATTTAGTCCACAAAATGAAACATTGAAGGCATATTGTAAGAGCGTCTGACACTGAATTGAGAGGTTGAGAATTTGAATTCCTCTGGGGCCAACCTGTGTCCTTTGGCAAGAATATAAGAATCTTACATGAGTGTCAGGTATGGATAGACAAATCTGTCCCGAGGGTCACATTTTGGCATCACGAGGCTCGCCGAGTGATGCCAAATTGTGACCCAAGGGACAGATTTGTCTATTCATACCTTACACGAATGATGGATTCTTTTTCTTGCACGCTTTAATGCGGCGAAGCTTGATTTTTTACATACTATTTACCTAGTAAAACGCTACAATCGCGGCATCCGCCATTTTGATTTAAAATATTTTGACGTCATTGTGACGTGTGCGCTTAACGACGAAATTAGGTGACTGTCCTATACAACCAATGTTAAAAAAGAACACTTGAGCGCAGAATGAGCCTGGGGTGAGATAACAAGGGTGAGATAAGAATTTCTCACATGGTGTAAAACGTAGGATTTCTCTATCTGATGTGCAAGAATAGTACTAGTTCAGACAGTCACAGGAACTGGTGGCTTTGTCCCAACCTGGTAGAAAAATTGTTGAAACAACGAAACAAACAGCTATCCAGAAATAAGAGACGAATTACAGGCTCTTTCCCCAAGTACCTCAAGGTTTTTCTTAACTTGTTTAGCCATAAACTTCACCTGGGAAGCATTAAAGATGCAATAGCCAACTTCATTGATGCTATGCACCTTGCTCTGTGATTGTATTAATGGGGCAGTAATCTATGTTATGGCTATTTAATGAGCTAGACTAATTTAATGACCATACCCTATGTTGGCCATAATTGCTAGTGACATTTGACCAGAGAGATCTCATTAAATATGCTTTTAGATGGTTGCAGCATATACTCCCTTGCAATAGTAAAATGCAGGAATAACAGAAAGGGAAAATGTCAGCATTTTAATATCTCTTTAATATTTTATGAGATCTTCATCTTCATGCTTCAAGAATTAGGGCCTTCTTCAAATACTTGTTTGTTACTTGGCATTCGCTTACCATATACATATATTTCTTGGAACTTGCAGTTTCATAAATGAGCCGCCTCGTGGGAAAACCAACAATGTGGTTTCCGAACAGGTCTGACACAAACCGACCTGTACAAGCACAGAAAAGAGCTAGAAGCTAGAAATTTCGGATTTAAGTAGAAGAAGAATTGTACTATCAGAGTAGCGAAAACAAAGGCGCTGATCAGCTTCGCAGTTACTGCGAAGCTGATCTGCGCCTTTGGTTTCGCCTATGCAGATAGTTGGTTTTCCATGAGGCGGCTCAAATATTGAGGAATTATACACCAACCCCAGCCTTTATGCATTTTGTGTCACTGATCAATAATGAGCCATGAATTTTTCTGAGAAAAAAGATACCTGTACCAAACCCCAGTTTTCTTAACTCATTAACACCTTATTCCATCAGTTTACCACTGGGGTGTTCTGTGACAGAATAGATTCAACCTGCAGCAGCAGCAGGAAATTTTACCATATGAGCCACGACATGAGAAAAACGGTTTTCAGGATTTCCGACCAGGTCCGACACAAACCGGCCTGTACAGTCACAGAAAAAGGCTAGAATCTTGAGATTTTGGATTTTAGAAGAAGAGAAATTGTACTATCCGATTAGCGAAAACAGAGGCCCTGATCAGCTTCGCATTTACCGCGAAGCTGGTCTGCGTCTTTGTTTTTGCTAAGGCAAAAATCCAGTTTTCTCATGACACGGCTTGTATGATCAGAATATGCTCCTATTGGATGTTTTGTATTCAGGCACCTTTCCATATGTCTTAACCTGCATTTTTACATGGCTCTAACACAGCATTGCTGGAGTAGCGGAGATAATAGCATTAGTATCTGACACCCAGCTTCTTCCATTGTTCTCAGACTGTGCTTGCCACTTTACTTTCTACTTTCCTAGTAACAGACTGTGACTACAGTGTTCAGAATTCTGTGGAACTATTTTCTGGTTGGAACTATTTTATTGGATTCTAAGTAATTATATAGATTGTCCTCTTGTGGATTAATTGACCACTTGTAACCCAACTGTGACATTTGTTCAAATGTCAATATTTTGAGTGTTTTAGAACTCAAGTTTTTTGTGATATTGATATTTTTTCTGGATTTTAATACAAGCTATAGACAATTTCCAGGAGTTCAAGTGTGAGAGTAAACTGTGACTTTGGATGACCAAATTGTGGCCGATTGGTAATACTGACCAATCATTGCGTAGCTTTAAAGGTAAGGATTTATCTGAAATATAGATTTAAATATTTTTAAAAATAAAAATGATTATCCAGTCCACTTAAGAATCAGTTTAAGCAGCACAGTGCCACAACTGTAGAATTTTTACGTCAGGGGCGTAGCAAGGCCTTATTGAACAGTACGCAGAAGGGGGGTCTGGGGGTCCTCCCCCAGTAGGGGTTAAGGGGGCAACGCCCCCTTATGGGGGGACCAGGGGGGCGAAGCCCCCCGGGAAGCAGAGCGATTTTAGGAAATATGTGGGTTAAATCAAGCACTGTGGGTGATTAATTTTGATTATTTTTTCATAGACATTTATCCATATTATATGTGCCAAAAATGTTTTCAAAAGCAGTACTTATGAAAGAGTTCATCAAAAGTTACATTCACTGTGTGTTTAAGTCCATCTCAGAATAATAACTCCAACTTTCGGTCCTTTTTGCGCGCAAAGATGTCTATCACTTCTTCAATATCAAGCTCAGAGGCCTTTTGTTTGTATATAGCCATCAGCCCCAGGCCTGATAGCCTCTCGGTAGTCATAGAGGAGCGCAGGTAAGTCTTTACACGCCTCATAGTACTGAATGCTCTCTCTGCCGACGCCGTTGTTACGGGCATGCACAAAACGATGCGAAGGCACAGAGTAATACTTGGGTAGAGAGTGTGATTACTGTTCTGTATGGTTTCTTCTAGCGTTCCTGGCTTTTGGTTGACATTTGTAGTGCCCCACATTGTTGTCCAGCGTCGTACCTCGGTCTGGAATCCACCAATGTCAGTCTCCAGGTCGGCCCGGAAGGTCTCGAAGATTCTAAGTACATCTTCCTGGGTGAGGGCACCGATGTTCTTCGGAATTAGCCGCTCAACAAGAAATCTCTCCTTCCCATCCACTAGCCTGTCTTGCATTTCTTGAACCAGGTGGTCTACAAAAATCAAGTACATGTTGATTCGCCAGTAGGCTAGTGGATCTTGTGCAGGGGCATTTGGCCTGTGTTGTTGACGCCTTGGATTTCTTGGAGCCGCCGGTTGCACGCCTACTTTATTTGCAAGATCAACGGCAACAGCATACAGTGCATCCCAAACCATAGGGTCCGCTCTCTCGGCATTTAGCATGTCTATGACGACTCTGGCTTCTCTTGAAGCAGTCAGCAGATCGCAGTCCTTCTTCTGGAGTAGGAGAGATAGGGGTGCAACACCTGACAGAACATGCTCTGTGGTAACTAGGGCTACAATGAAGTCAAAGCTTTGGATAGCATTCAGAAAGTTCAACGCTTTCGGATCATTCTGATTCTGTGCCAGGTCTTCCAATGATGAGCAAACAGTCGTGAATGCCGATTTGAAAGTAAAGAGCGAATCTGCTCTTGCAGACCATCTCGTCTCACACAAAGATCGTAGCTTTCGTCGACCTTGCATTGCTTCAGTAGATTCCGCATCTGTTGCCAGACAATTTTGGAAGTTCCCTTGTCGTTTTGCAGAATAATTGAAATGGAAGGTGATTTGCTGGACTATATCGAACATGTTACGCACCAGGGCATTCTTCGAAGCATGTATGATGGCCAAATTCAAATTGTGAGCCTTACAGTGGGTGTAAATAGCCTCCGGTACGATCTGTTGTATTCTAGTCTTCACTCCTCGATGACAACCTGACATGTTTGCAGCTCCATCATAGCCCTGACCCCTGATATTTTGAATGTCGAGACCAGCTTCTTGGAGCTTTGCAATGAATGCATTGGCAAGGTTTTCTCCAGTGGTGGATTCGCATTCTGAAAACCCGATGAATTGCTCTTCGAGTTTGTTTTTTTCTACGTCATAGTACCTTATGCACAAGGCCATCTGCTCCATCGTCGATGCATCGGTGGCTTCGTCGGCGATAAAGCCAAAAAACTTCGATTTGATGCATGGTTCAACAGTTGATGTTTTGATCATGTTGCCGCATATTTCAATTATCTCATTCTGTATTTGCGGAGACATGTATGTAATTCTACTATCCTGTGTCTCTCTCTTGTTTTCTCTCTTCTCACTTTTCTCCAAATGTGATTTTAGGACCTCATTGTGTTTGGCCTTATCAACAAGAATTGCTTTGAAATTGCCACCATCCTCGTCATGGCCCCGCAAGGCAATATTCTGTTTGCCACAGAGAATGATAGTTTCTACAATCGATCTTAGGATGATGCGGTTTTTTGTAACAACGTCGTTGTGGTGGCTGGATACTGAACACCGAATATCCTTCTTCTCGCCTTTCATGATAAGGACGAAGTTTTCCGCGTCGATCTCAGCATTTCTGTGCTCTTTTGATTCGTTGTGTTTTTTGATCAACTTGGCCAGGTTGCTCCAGTCAGTTACAGGCCTGCTTGAAAACGCCTTGTCTTTTCCATCTTGGTGTCTTCTGAAGACATAGCAGGGCGCACAGACAAGGCTATCTTCTGACACAATGTACCTCAGCCAGCTACTTTCATCGAACCAATGGGCTTTCACGCGTCGTTTCGTCGCACCTATCGTTCTGGAAATACATGAAAAATGAACAACTTGAGTCGACACATACTAGTATATGATTGATAACAAAATAGACTTTTTGTTGTTCCTTTAGTCGCTCTTGAAAGCGCTTATCGTTTCTTTTGTTCTTCAGTATACATGGGAAATAGAATAAACAGGAGAACTGGTGATAAAGTTATCGTTTTGTCTATTTCATAGCATGCAAGCAAGCAACCTAAAATGCATGCGAAAATTTTATTTCTTAAGACTTTAAAATTGAATTTTCGTACATATAGTGTATGCAATTATTTAAACCTATTAAAGACACTGTGCCGTAAACACAAAATCTATTACCTGTCTGGAAACTTGAACTTGTGAGCAGTCGTCCACTTCGTCGTCAACAACTGGACTTTCTCAGGATCTGAAAGTTTCTTTGTCACCCCTACGTCTGCGTACGGTGGTAGGAATTCAACATTCTTGTCCGAGTTTTCCGCCATGATTGTGTAACTTAACAGCCTCAGGAGTAAGGCAGCGTTCCGCTGCATACAATTCGAAGCATAATGCGAGATAAGATACTGTTACCATAGCAACAGCCTGCATGCTAGCGTGGTTTCGTGGAATATGTTAATAAGGGTATACTGCAGAACAAAAATGTGGAGCATGAGTAAAATAATAATAATAAAAAAAAAAAAAAAAAAAAAAAAAAAAAAAAAGACCTAATTTTGGCAAATTTATGATACGCAGCTGCGTATTTGCGTATAGGCAGCTACGCCACTGTACGTGAAGCATTTCATAGAAATCCAGAAACAATGAAATCTGAAATTTTCATCAATTTAATCAGTTAATGATGAAAACAATGGTAAATTCAATGCATGTATTTTCATGTGTGTCTAGCAGCTGAGTAATGATGGGTAACACACATACACTTTTAGCAGACACCCATGTAATTAAATACAGTTCCAACATATTGGGGTTACCTTGAAGTATTTTATTTGGAATTAATTATATACCTGTTTATTGATGGCTGTAATTGTTTTCAATTAACACATAAAACAAATAAACTGACAAAAATAAAACATGTTAGGTTCTGAGAGAAGTTGAGAACTTCAAGGGGCTTCACACAAATAGCATATGTTGGAGCAGGAGTAAAGCGTTGGTAAGCTTAATTTGAGTAGACATTGTATCATGGGGAGAGGGGGGAGGAGGGGGGTATGTTTGTGCCTGTTCATCGTTGTTGCCTATTTACACTTTTTAGTTCAAGTTGCTGTACATTGGTCTGTTGGTTTGATGCAGAGTTTTGACATGATGTCTTTCATCCAGGAGCAAGAGCAGGACATCCCTTGACTTTGTTTTAAGTATTGCGTACCAATACAAAACATGCCCATGTAATATACAGACTTTTCCTAAGTTGTAAGAATTGAAAATTTTCAGTAAATTTTTTTTTGATATTTTTAATAGTTTTGCTGAAATCATAGATTGTGGGTACATGTAAGAACTGCCTCGCTGCGGCGGTTCTAATGAGTACCCACAATCTATGTTTTGGATCAGAAATAAGAAAAACATGTTTACCCCTGCATACCCCAGTTTTACTATATAAAAGTGGGGTATAAGGGGGTATACATTGTTAGGACATGCTATCATGATGTTTACTGTCCTCCCAGCATTTCATTAGGAAAACACGCTCGTGAAATATACAAATTTTTACAAAGTTGTAAAAATTGAAAATTTTCAGTAGAATTTTTTCGATATTTTTCTAATTTTTGCTCAAAACATAGATTGTGGGTGCACGTTAGAACCGCCTTGTCGAGGCGGTTCTAACGAGTACCCACAATCTATGTTTTGGAGCAAAAATAAGAAAAACATGTTTACCCCTGCATACCCCAGTTTTACTATATAAAAGTGGGGTATAAGGGGGTATACATTGTTAGGACATGCTATCATGATGTTTACTGTCCTCCCAGCATTTCATTAGGAAAACACGCTCGTGAAATATACAAATTTTTACAAAGTTGTAAAAATTGAAAATTTTCAGTAGAATTTTTTCGATATTTTTCTTATTTTTGCTCAAAACATAGATTGTGGGTGCACGTTAGAACCGCCTCGTCGAGGCGGTTCTAACGAGTACCCACAATCTATGTTTTGGAGCAAAAATAAGAAAAATAGATATACCCCTGCATACCCCAGTTTTGCTATATAAAGGTGGGGTTCAAGGGGGTATACATTACACCGACATGTTTTCCTGATGGCAAAAATCTCAGTTCTTTATCAAATAGTTTGGCATCAGTGCATAAAACCATTTATCCTCTTCCCAGATAAATAATGCATTATGCCTATATATTTACTGTTGAACATTGCATGGCTCATTAGAAAATTGACATAAATCCTGCTTTTCCATGTCTCACAGGAGTCTTTAAGATATATCTTGGATAAGATAGAGAGAAAAAAATAAATTATTGATATTCAGACTCTTTGCCAGTCCAAGTGAATTGAAAATAGATCTAAATATTTCTTAATTTTGCATGAAAATTCTATGAAGATTTATTTTCGATGCTAAATACTTTATCATTGTCTTGCGCAAATATGTCTTTTCCAAGAAGTATTTAAGAATTTGCTACAACATCAAATCTGAAAAGCTAGAATTACTTGTATCATGCCAATTTGAAATTTAATCATAGCCAAATGAGGCAGAAAATGATTTGAAAAAAGAAAATTGATTTTTAGAAGGATCATAAATAACTAAGGGCCTAAAATAGCACATATGTACCACTATAAAATCACTAATTGATGTATTTGAAGTTGTTACAGATATACTGAGAAATCTCAGAGCCACAAACTGTCTAATGTGGTTCTTATGAAGTTAGATTTTGTCATCAAAACATTGTAAAGTTTGGTGAAGTCGTTGACCAGGCTGGGCAGTAAGCTGATGCCTGTTTTGTAATTAAGCAGACTCAAAATCAACCCCCATGTCTGGCACATTTGATGATTCTAGAAGTCTACAGCCCTCTTCACTCGAGCTTGCTGTTAGAGCATTTGTATTATACAAGAAGACCATGTGCTCTGAAGATCTGAGTTTCTTTTCATGTTGTCCACAAAGACATCTGGATTGATTGATCTGCTGATTTGAGTGACAGTTTCAAACTAAATAACCTTTAAAATGGCATGCTCAAATGAAATTTTTATCTTACTATGTGGAATTTTGGCCATGTAGATACCAATAGGTAACTGCTAAAATTAATAAAATTCTGCTTTTGTTCCTATCCTTTTTCAAATATGCACTGTATATGCTGTGCGAAGAAGTTTGAAATAAAAATGTGCTATAACCAAACAATTACAATGTTGTTATCAGAAGAGGTGACACAATGGCAGATAGTAGTCAGTTTTCTCCCTTGAATGCTTTTCTGAAACTACCAGGTCCAAATATTTGGTTTCCTCTGCTTTTATCATTGCTTCCCATGCAAAATATGGAAAATATTTTTCTGTACATACATCCAATAGAACAACAAAAAAGTTTCAAACCTCTAATTTTATGATCTTATGTCTTCAATTCTGACTTTATTCCCATCGGCATCTCTTAATTGGCACAGATGTTAAAATAATTACACTTATTTATCACCTGACTTGCATTATGACCCATTGATAAAAGCCAAGGATTTCAAATGACTGGACCCAGTCGTCATTTGTTCCAC
This sequence comes from Rugalucina vietnamica, assembly GCA_964017185.1. Taxonomy (NCBI): domain Eukaryota; kingdom Metazoa; phylum Mollusca; class Bivalvia; order Lucinida; family Lucinidae; genus Rugalucina; species Rugalucina vietnamica. The sequence goes on from OZ024873.1 coordinate 61,970,260, forward strand.
CTTGGTAATTACCCTATATTTATCAAGGGCATTAATTCACTACTGTCTGCCATTACCTAAAGATAAATGCTTAATAGATTTTAAGAACACCTGGCACCTGAGACATTGTTTCATTTATAAAATAGAATAAAAAAAATATGTGATTTACAGAAAAACTTGATCGACCTAAATGCTGAAACGGCAAGCTGAAGTGAAAAGGGCTGTAAGAGCAATTGTTAATTAATGGTAAAAGAAATGTGCTTTAACTACTGGTTATTTGCCTGCAGGAATCTTGCTCAGAAACCATATGATAATGGTCAGTGCAGACATGACCTCGGCTGATTACGAGGACATAAAGCACTAAATCGAATGGAACACCACAATGTCTAAAGAGGTAAAGACAGGACAAATAATGCTCATAATGTTGCCTGGCCATTACCAAAACATGTCTGCAATATACATGTACAAAGATTTTTCACTGTAAAAAAAAAAAAAAACTGAAAATTTCATTGGAAAAATGTTGATGTTTTTAATATTTTTGCTAAAACATTGAAGCAGTAAAAATCTAACGAGTACCCACAATCTATGTTTCGGATCAAAAATAAGAAAAAATGTATTCCCCATTCAGTTTTACTATATAAAAGTGGGGTATAATGGGGTATACTTGATGGAGCACTTATAATAATCAAATGGAATAACACAATGTCTGAAGAGGTAAAGGCAGGACAAAGAATGCTCAAGATGCTGCCTAGCTAGTTTATTTTGGCAGAGATGATATGAGCTGCAATGTGAGAAAACTGGACGTGGACTGGTGTTCGGATTTCTGGCCAGGTCTGACATAAACCGGCCTATACAGTCAAAGAAAACAGCTAGAAGCTTGAAGTTTTGGATTTAAGAAGAAGAGGAAGTGTACTTTTCGGGTAGCGAAAACAAAGGCGCTGATCAGCTTCGCGGTAACCGCGTGCTCATAATGTTGCCTGGCCATTACCAAAACATGTCTGCAATACACATGTACAAAGATTTTTCACTGTAAAAAAAAAAAAAACTGAAAATTTCATTGGAAAAATGTTGATGTTTTTAATATTTTTGCTAAAACATTGAGGCAGTAAAAATCTAACGAGTACCCACAATCTATGTTTCGGATCAAAAATAAGAAAAAATGTATTCCCCATTCAGTTTTACTATATAAAAGTGGGGTAAAATGGGGTATACATGATGGAGCACTTATAATAATCAAATGGAATAACACAATGTCTGAAGAGGTAAAGGCAGGACAAAGAATGCTCAAGATGCTGCCTAGCTAGTTTATTTTGGCAGAGATGATATGAGCTGCAACGTGAGAAAACCGGTCTTCAGAGTTTCCAACCAGGTCCGACACAATTCTGGCTGTACAGTCACAGAAGGTGGCTAGAGGCTGTAAATTTCGGATATAAGTAGAAGAGGGTTTGTACTTTCTGAGTAGCGAAAACAAAAGGCCCTGATCAACTTCATGGTAAAATCTGTGTCCTTGTTTTCGCCTATGAAAATTGTTGGTTTTCACATGAGGTGGCTCATATTTTTGTGTGGTTCAGGAGAGGTCAGTCTGGTGTTGATGCTGTCATTACTTCAAATATGATAACTGCCTGATTATCTCAGGTAATGATAAGGTAAAAAGGTAGGTAAAGTAATAGAAAAATACATGAATAGTTAAATCAACAGAAAGTGAAGAATGAAACAAAGTATTTGAATATATGAGAAAACCAACAATCTGCGTATGCGAAACCAAAGACGCAGATCAGCTTCGCGGTAACCGCGAAGCTGATCAGCGTCTTTGTTTTCGCTACATGGATAGGACAATTCCTCAACTTTCTAAATCCAAAATTTCCAGCCTCTAGCCATCTTCTGTGACTGTACAGGTTGGCTTGTGTCAGACCTGTTTGAAAACCATTGTTGGTTTACCCATGAGGCACCTCATAATATTCTTTGCAGTAAATGGGCATTGTCCTGATGCCTGGAAGGTAAAACAATAATGCCAACTGCTAGTGGTGGTGGTTGGGCCGACAGACTGGAAAAGCACAGGATTGAACCTGCTGCCACCCCTGGTTTACAAGGCGAGTGGCATAATCACTGCGCCACAGGGGCTTCTGTGACCTAACTGTGTCTAGAAAAACAACTGCAATGGCATTGTACCCTTTGTATAGAGATGGTGATACACTTGTAGTTCCAGATTATGATAATCCCTGTTGTTATACACCTGTGTTTTGTTGTTCTGCTGATTAGAGAGCCAGTCAGTAATAATGCTTGTTACTGTTAGTTATGATCATTGCTATGTCTGTTTTGGTCTCAGGTTCTTGGCATTATTCCTTAGAACTCATGCCGAGCTGTCAGTACTATGGAACATCACTTCTAGTAATACTACATTGTTGTACATTTCGCATTATCATGTAGCACATAGTGTAGCAGAAACATGTGTGTATCCAAGACCTTGCTGACTTTGTCATACTTTTATACTTTTTAGGAGTGAGTTGCGTGACGAAAACACCAAAAACGTGGTTTTCGTACAGGTACAACACAAATAGAAGCACAGAAGATGGCTAGAGGCTGGAAATTTTGGATTTAGAAAGTAGAGGAATTGTACTATCTATGTAGCGAAAACAAAGGTGCTGATCAGCAGTTACTACGAAGCTGATCTGCGTCTTTGTTTTCGCATATGCAAATTGTTGGTTGCTCAAAGTAATAAGTTTGTTGAGCCATTGTCACAGTGATGGTTTCATGTGAATATACACTGTTCCCCAAAAGAAACACAGCAGTTGATTAAAGGTTCTTCTTTATTCAATTTGATTGGCTGTAAATTTTATAGTGATATACCAACATCAACTCTCATTTTATAGCCTGAAAGCTCATAACCCACTTATTCAATTTTCATCGATTTTCACTCTTTTTCCATGGCCCACATTGACTTGCATACAAGTGTCTGTTGAATTCTGCATATTATTCATACAGCCCTCTTCATTTGAGCTTGTCATTAGAGCATTTGTATTACACAAGATTCTTAATTGACCTAAATGCTGAAAAGGCAAGCTCGAGCGAAGAGGGCTGTATTAGTTACAGTGTCCTAAACATTACATTACTATTATTCAGGAATATTAATTATTTCTTCTTACTTTACTTCAGTTGTTGAGTATATATTCTTATTTTATGGAAGATTTAAACATCAGGCCAATTAGAGAATATGAGTAATGTTGAAATATCAAATTTTGCTCTGTATTTCTTCAAGTAAATTGAGCAAGAAGAGTCAGACATTTAAAAAAGAATGTCAAAAAAAGTATTCTTGTTTTTCTCATACTATTCCACTTAGAATTTATTACATAATATGTGCTGCAAAATCGTAGAACTAATTGAAAGCAAAGTGATTTTTGCACTTCCTCCAAATGTTTATTAATTGAAGAGCTTTATGTGAGAGCCAATAGAAAATGTGTTGCAGTTGCTATACAGGAATTAACGTGTATAAGCCTGGTGTCCTTTTTCTTGGAACATAGGCAAGCAGAATAGTCCCCAGATGTGACACTGCATTCTGCCATGTCACATCTGGGGCTATCCTGTTTGCTTAAAGGAATTCATGGAAAAATGAAATAACAATCTAAAGTCACGCCTGTTGTCCCCTGGAAATGAAAGTGGACTCAGCCAAATGATAATGATGGGCAAATCCTTTCATCATATATGGGTTAAGAATATCTAATTTATCTTGACAGTATGCCATTCACATAAAACAAAAGTTATCACTTTACACTTATTGCTACATTATGTAAAAGCATGATGAGGAAAACAGACAATGCTTTACATTATGATTATTGTTCCTTCATTTGTGGAAAATAGTTTGAAGTTTTGCATTGCAAGTAGGGAAATGCACACAGATAACTTTTTTGTGGCTTTAGTGCAAAAGTTATCAGATTTGTGGCTTAACTTCCTTTTTAAACAGCTGGGGTGGCATCTCGTGTTTGTATGGGACTTTTACTCGACACTTGAGCCAAGTTAACTCAACACTGCCAGTGTCATCTGCCGTTTTCTTCAGAGAAATTTAAATTTTTATTGCTTTTTTTCCATTTTACCTCTATGATACCTGTAGAAACTTCAGAAGGTGCCAGACACTCACATCTGGCTCCTGTACTCACCAATATTCTGTAAGTAACTCACCTTTACAGGTACATTACAGCTGTACAATGAGATAATTATTGCAGGATGCTTTTAATTTGCGGTTCCTGATCTAAAACATGGTCTGGCTGTTTAGTTGGTCTTTGGTGTGGACTCTTTGTTTGAGAATGTGTGGCTTACACTGTCATAGAAAAATATTTTAAATACATGTGTGACAATGCATGTAATTCTAAAATGATTTCATCAAAAACAGTAATAATTCAGAATCATGCATACAATTGATTCCCTTAGCTTGGTTTACAAATCAGAGCAAACATCGTAGACCCAACATTAGACCTCTGAGGAACATTTTGCTTAGCATTACGAAAACTTGCCCATGCAGTACACAGAGATTTTTTGAGCTTTAAAAATGGGAAATTTTCATCTGAAAAATTTTGATATTTTTCTTATTTTTGCTCAAACCATAGATTGTGGGTACACGTTAGAACCGCCTCGGCGAGGCGGTTCTAACGAGTACCCACAATCTATGTTTTGGAGCAAAAATAAGAAAAATAGGTATACCCCTGCATACCCCAGTTTTACTATATAATAGTTGGGTTTGAGGGGGTAAACTTTACACGGACATGTTTTGCTTAGGGTTGATCCTAGTTGCCACTAGTGTTATAATCCAGGATTTGGAGCCCTGTACTCTACCACCAGGCCACTGCTCTCCCCATGCCCGATTAAGGTCTGATGAATTGCCTTTCTGGAAATTTCTCTTAAACTCATATTCCAGCCAAAATTATGCACAAGTTGACTAATCATGTTTGAATTTCTTCATCTCAGCCACCAACTCTATGTCTATAGAATATGCCTGGTTCTGCACAGCTGGTCTGAAAAAGTGAAAATTAATATCTACAATTTTCAAACAAAAATCATAAAATCTGCCATGGAAACATAAAATCATCATTTGAAAGCAATAAACTGATGGAAGAGTACAAAAACATACCTAGATAAGACAAGAATGTTAGTCTTTAATGTGTACATCATGTACATTGGCCATGGAGGAGAAACAGACTCGCCCAGAAACCCTTTGATGCTGGGCTCTTACATGAAGAAAATAAACCATATGAAAGCTGGGGACCAAATGAGCTGCGTCACGAGAAAACCGGACTTTCGCCTATGCGAAAACAAAGACACAGATCAGCTGTGAAGTAACTGCACAGCTGATCATCGCCTTTGTTTTCGCTTCTTGGATACTATAATTCCTCTTCTACCTAAATCCTAAATTTCAAGATTCTAGCCATCTTCAGTGAATGCACGGGGGTGCGAGTGTGATCGAATGCATGGCAAAGACCGGATTTGCAGGACTGAGGAAGACAATCAACAGCTCATAACAATTGGAATCCTACAGGAATAAATCCAGACAGTAAGTGTATGGGAGAGTAATGGCTGGGACAGAATGGAATACGTACTCAGAAGAAAATATTTTATCTTCATCATCATCATAATCATCATCTTCATCATCATCATCATCATCTTCATCATCATCATCATCATCATCATCATCATCTCCGTTTTATAGTCCATTGTCTTCATCTGAGGGTTGGACTTGTTTGACAAGTCTCCTTCTTAGATGACCTCTCCACTCTGAGCGATTCGGTGGATCAGCAGTATCCATTCCAAGCTTCTTTTTGTCGTCCAACAACACTTCATCCCATGATTTCTTTGGCTTGCCGGAATTTGTGGAGGCCAATGAAAGTATGCATTTCAAACAAGTTTTACAACTTCAGACAATAAGGAAATAATGTGCCATAAAACCTTACAGAATATATGCCATGACACCTCATGGAAATTAGAAAAAGCAATCAAACATGTTTCAATATTATCTTTATGAAATGGAAAGCATAGTGTCACAGCGGACAGGTATTTATCCCTATATTGATACTGCAAGAAAACCGGGCTTCGGGTTTTCGACCAGGTCTGACACAAACGGGCCTGTGCAGTCACAGAAAAAGGCTAGGGGCTTGAAATTTTGGATTTAGAAAGTAGAAGAATTGTACTATCCCTGTAGCGAAAACAAAGGCGCTGATCAGCTTCGCGGTTACCGCGAAGCTGGTCTGCGTCTTTGTTTTCGCATATGCGGCTCATATTGATCCTGCGAGAACAATCTGGTAATTCCATCCAGAATCGGACAATGACGCACTGGAAACACGGCATTCTAACATTTGTTTCTAGTGCAATATTCTTAAAAGTTCAAGCATTTTAAAAGCCTACAGGGAAAAGTCTTGTCAATACAATTTGCTTTACTTGCTTCTAGAATGTCAGAACTAGGTTCCGCGAAGATCTAGATCAAAATGTAAAACAGTAGGTCCAAAATTTGGCATGACAGAAAAAACAGCTTTCAATGGATTTTGTTGACCCTCAAAGCGGCACTGAGTGCGAGAATCCATTTGATGAGTCTTATCAGAATGATAAGACCAAAGCTTATATGGGAGAATATTTTTGATGATGATGATGATGATGATGATGATGATGATGATGATGATGATGATGATGATGATGATGATGATGAAATAAAAAGTCTTGAGTGACTTGTTCAGGTGAAACTTAATATCAATACATGTAATCGACAATACATGTGTATTCCAATAACTTGGTCAGATCTTCGCTGTTGGTGGTTGACAATAATTGTAAATTGCAAACAATCAAGTATTGATTCCTTACAAATTACTGGAAACAAACAGAAATATTACTATTATGTTTGCTCAATATTCTGGTTTCATAGTAAAAATATTTTTGTCAATATTTCACAGAGCTTATTAAACAGGTTCCGATTTGATTAGCAGTTCTGTTGGGTATACTTTCTATTGTTCAAATAGAATGCCATACAGATCCTAAATCATTGAAGCCACAGTCTGGTCACATTTCCATGCAAGTAGAAAAAGGCAATGTGTAGCGAAACAAAAATCTTTAAATTAGCAACAGAAGCCATTTTATGTCTATTAAGGGTTGAAAAAAAATTAAATGAGTGAGCTCTTTTGGAGCTGGGACTGTGATTAATGACTTGGTTTTTGCATACATTGGAAAAAATATTCTGAAGCATCTAGTTTTAAAAATGAAATTTGAGGCTAAAGTCAAAAAATGATTTGGGTATTGCATACTTTCGGAAAATATTAAATTACGTCATCATAACTCTCAGTGGTGCCGTTAGCTATCTCTCAGGAGTGGCGCCATTGGATTTCCATGTTCAGACAATATTCCGACTTGACTTTCCTAAATCATTGATACAGAATTGTTCATAAAATATTGATTTTTCTCCGGCAAGTCATCATTGATATTTAACAGAGTAAATCAATTTTCCCTGTTTCCTAGGATTTAGAGCCAGAGTAATTTGTTAGATGTCAGCTCTGCGGAACTTTTTTTTTCCTTGTTTGGAAAATCTTGGAGGATTAGAAACGCTATCATTAGATCTGTAAGTAGTATTTTCTGGAAATTGTGTTTGATATTTTTACAAGCAAAAAATTACCATAAGCCGCGTAAGCAGCTTAAAGCATGTGAAAAAAGTGCTTGCAATATAATTTTTTCTGAGAGTTAATTGGCATGATTGTTTATTAAATTGTCATTTAAAATGGGTGTTTTTTTTTCTCCATTTTCTCATTTATTTGTTGCTGTTTAGATAAAACAGAGACATCTTATTTATTTAAAAACTAAGTTTTTTTGGCCAAGCAAATAAATGCATGTTTCAGGTTGCCTGACATTCTGTATTGTTTTTCCTTACCCTTAAAAGGAAGAAAATGTTTTGTTTGTTTGTTTTTTTTTTGTGTTTTTTTTTTTTTTTTTTTTTCAACACTACCATGGTGAAGCTGGAAACTGCCAGCACTGTTCTATCATGTCACTTTAAATGTTCAAATCCTACATGTTTTTATACCCAAAATATTGATAAAATTGCCATATAATCTGACCACATCTGCCTTACAGTAGTGATATTCGGGTCTTCTAGAACAAAACTTCAGATTACAGCACTCTTTTAGGGAGCATGGTTTATCTAGCGGTAGAGTGTCAGACTCTGAATCGAGAGGTCCTGGGTTTGAATTCCCCTGTTGTGTCCTTGAGCAAGGCACATTTACTCCCTAAATTACTGGTTAATACTCAAGCAGTAGTGGCTCGATCCCGACATAACGGAAGAATTGTTGACTCGGATGTTAAAGCTGAATACGGACAAACAAACAATTTTGTACTTTGTACAGCTGGCAGCATATTGATTGGATCAGACATTAATTTTTATTGTTTCCCAAAATATATTAATTATTTATAAGGAAACCTCCACTTGGCATTTGATGGTACTACCGAAGTATTTTTGCCCTGAATTATTTGACATTTATGTATTTTTAATGATTTTCATAATCATCAATATTGCAACCTTTAGTTTTATGAGATTGGGGATGAAATGATGAATTTTCATTAATTTGTGTCTGTTCAAGTTCACTTTTGATAACTTCCTAGTTTCTTTTGTTTAATATGGTACATGTACAGTGAAAATGGATCAGGACAGAAGATTCAAACTGCTTGTGAACAAACACCCATTGAGTTTTGATTGTTAAATATACCTAACCTAGAAGCCTTCATTGGGTGGGTAGTGGCTAAGCCACTCACCCTTATAGTAGAGGCGTCAAGGGTTTGATCCTAGGCTTCTCCATTTCTTTGGATGAGATATTAAAGTCCCATCTCCAAATTACCTTAGCTGTTGAGTGGGACATAAAACACAGAATCAACCAACCAACCACACCTGATCAAAAAATTATGTCAGTTATAACAGCAAAAGGACTATCAAAGGAGGGATATTGTTTAAACATAATTCACCCTTCCAACTTTCCACTCTGACGGACATTGTAGCTGGATTGTGAGTGTACATCGCATTTCTTAGTAGTAGTGGTAGTAGAAAGTGGGCTTTTAACGTCTTCCCGAGTTGAACGGACTTAATCCAAGATTCCACCTCAAGGACGATCCTTGTATTTCTTATCTCTTCTCTTTAATGTATTGGAGCAGCCTATGCAAAATTGGCATTAAATACTGGTAAACTGCCCGTGGGAGCTTGCCAGGTACCAGTCACAGCAATTAAGTTTCGTTGACTGTGACATATTAACAAATAGCCATTCCTTCCATCAATATATTGCTCTGATATTATTGTGCACCTAATATAACTATAATGTGACAGTTTACAGTTTGACGGAGTTGAAATCCATGACAGTTCACATGCATGAACACTGATTGCGAATCATATGAGCCGCCACAATCTGCATTTGCGAAAACAAAGGCGCAGATCAGCTTCGCAGTAACTGCGAAGCTGATCAGCGCCTTTGTTTTCGCTACACGGTTAGTACAATTCCTCTACTTTCTAAATCCAAAATTCCCAGTCTCTAGCCATCTTCTGTGCTTGTACAGCCCGGTTTGTGTCGGACCTGTTCAGAAACCACATTGTTGGTTTTCCCACTGATTGCGAATCATGTACAGCTGAGTGAAACTGAATCAACTTGAATGCACACAAAAGAAGTGGAAATGACGATTTCATGCCCACGGAGTCTTTTAGAATCTTTTTTCAAATCACTTGCTTGATTACTCATTGACACAACAATACCAGTCGCCTTTGAAGTAGCAAACTTATAGATTTTGTAATATTTTCAGATTAAATTAATTAATAAATGAGCCGCCTCGTGGGAAAACCAACAATGTGGTTTCCGAACAGGTCCGACACAAACCAGGCTGTACAAGCACAGAAAAGCGCTAGAAGCTTGAAATTTCGGATTTAAGTAGAAGAGGAATTGTACTATCCGAGTAGCGAAAACAAAGACGCTGATCAGCTTCGCGGTTACCGCGAAGCTGATCTGCGTCTTTGTTTTCGCCTATGCAGATTGTTGGTTTTCCCATGGGGCGGCTCAAATGATTTCTGCGCTTGGAGTTTTAATCAGATTATAGGATAATCGTCTATGAAGGGATGTCTACTGAATGGACGTGTGTGGGGGAGTAGGTTGGTCTGGTGCTGCTTTGAATCCTCTCATTACTGAGCCCCGTCTTAAGGTGTTCGGACTTAGGTCGGACAAAAAGCTGGCAGTTTGCTATATAAAGTAGCGGCATGCATGTCTAGTTGGAGACTGAAGATCCTAGAAAAACTGCTAGTAACTGAGGCAGAAAGAGATGAAAGACGAACTCACATGACTAAAATTAAAGCACACATGGGTTACGCATTGAGATATACATGCATTTAACATCGATATGTAAAATCAGATTTTGAAATCTTAAACAATGTGAATTCAGAATTTGCTTTTACATTCATTGCATTTTTAGCTCACCTGAGCCGAAGGCTCACAAGGTGAGCTTATAGGATGGCCATGATCTGGCGTCCGTCCGTCGTCCGTCGTCCGTCCGTCGTCGTCCACAATTTCAAAGATCTTCTTCTCTGAAACCGCTTGGCCCATCTAGTTGAAATTTTATGTGGAGCCTCCTTGGGTAGTAGCATTTCAAGTTTGATCGCGAAATCCAGGTCACATGACCAAGATGGCTGCCACGCCCATATATGGTAAAAACCCTTCAAAAATCTTCTACTCCAGAACCGGTGGGCCGATTTCCACGAAACTTAGTATGTAGCATGGGGGACTTCAGCCCATCATAGTTTGATAAAATGATGACCCTTGGATGACTTTGACCTATTTTACGGCAAGGTCAAATTTGGAAACATAGGCTTTTACGTGGGAAAAAGTAAAAACTATGGATTTTTTGAAAACTATTGTAGCCTGAGGCCTGAAAAGTGGCAGATGCAAACAACTAATGGAGTAGATGAAGGTGTGTGATTAATATAGGTCAAGGTCATCTCTTGACCTTGGCCAGTCTGTCGTCAATACACACTTTTCAAAGATCTTTTTCTCTGAAACTGCTTGGCCAATCAAAGTGAAATTTTATGTGGAGCATCCATGGGTAGGGGAGACGAAAGTTTGGTTGCAAAATCCAGGTCACATGACCAAGATGGCCGCCACACCCATATATGGTAAAAACCTTTCAAAAATCTTCTTCTCCAGAACCGGTTGGCCGATTTTCATGAAACTTGGTATGTAGCATTTGGGACTCCAGCCCATCATAGTTTGATCAAATGATGACCATAGGATGACCTTGACCTATTTTACGGCAAGGTCAATTTTGGAAACATAGGCTTTTACATTGGAAAAAGTGAAAACTATGGATTTTTTGAAAACTATTGAAGCCTGAGGCCTGAAAAGTGGTAGATGCAAACAACCAATGGAGTAGATGAAGATATGTGATTAATTTAGGTCAAGGTCATCTCTTGACCTTGGCCTGTCTGTCGTCCATACACACTTTTCAAAGATCTTTTTCTCTGAAACTGCTTGGCCAGTCAAAGTGAAATTTTATGTGGAGCATCCATGGGTAGGGGAGACGAAAGTTTGATCGCGAAATCCAGGTCACATGACCAAGGTGGCCGCTACGCCCATATATGGTAAAAACCACTCAAAAATCTTCTTCTCCAGAACCGGTTGGCCGATTTTCATGAAACTTGGTATGTAGCATTTGGGACTCCAGCCCATTGTAGTTTGATCAAATGATGACCATAGGATGACCTTGACCTATTTTACGGCAAGGTCAATTTTGGAAACATAGGCTTTTACATTGGAAAAAGTGAAAACTATGGATTTTTTGAAAACTATTGCAGCCTGAGGCCTGAAAAGTGGTAGATTCAAACAACCGATGGAGTAGATGAAGATATGTGATTAATTTAGGTCAAGGTCATCTCTTGACCTTGGCCTGTCTGTCGTCCATACACACTTTTCAAAGATCTTTTTCTCTGAAACTGCTTGGCCAATCAAAGTGAAATTTTATGTGGAGCATCCATGGGTAGGGGAGACGAAAGTTTGATCGCAAAATCCAGGTCACATGACCAAGGTGGCCGCTACGCCCATATATGGTAAAAACCACTCAAAAATCTTCTTCTCCAGAACCGGCAGGCCGATTTTCATGAAACTTGGTATGTAGCATTTGGGACTCCAGCCCATCATAGTTTGATCAAATGATGACCCTAGGATGACCTTGACCTATTTTACGGCAATTTCAATTTTGGAAACATAGGCTTTTACATGGGAAAAGTGAAAACTATGGATTTTTTGAAAACTGTTGCAGCCTGAGACCTGCAAACAAATAATGGAGTAGATGAAGGTATGTGATTAATTTAGGTCATGGTCATCTCTTGACCTTGGCCAGTCTGTCGTCCGTACACACTTTTCAAAGATCTTCTTCTCTAAAACTGCTTGGCCAATCAAAGTGAAATTTTATGTGGAGCGTCCATGGGTAGGGGGAACGAAAGTGTGATAGTGAAATTTGGGTCACATGACCAAGATGGCCGCCATGCCCAACTATGATAAAAACCACTCAAAAATCTTCTTCTCCAGAACCGGCTGGCCGATTTACGCGAAACTTGGTATGTAGCATTTGGGACTCCAGCCCATCATAGTTTGTTGAAATGATGACCCTAGGATGACCTTGACCTATTTTACGGCAAGGTCAATTTTGGAAACATAGGCTTTTACATGGGAAAAGGCGAAAACAATGGATATTTTGGAAACTGTTGCAGCCTGAGACCTGAAAGTTGCTAGATGCAGACAACTAATGGAGTCAATGAAGGTAAGTAATTAATGAAGGCCAAGGTCATTTGTTGACCTTAACCCAAGGTCATTTAAATATCAAAATTAAAATTATGGTTTTCTCAGAAATCACTGGGTTTGGAAACTATTGCAGCCTGAGACCTGAAACTTTGCAGATGCAGACAACTTGTGAAGTCAATAAAGGTATGTGAGTATTCAAGGTCAAGGTTATTTCATGATGACTTAATACTCCAAGATCAGGCTTCAGGTGAGCGTTCTCAGGACCAATGGTCCTCTGGTTGAAATGCATGACAGATTGTAACTTATTTGAACTTATCACATACTTGCCAGTAAAACATAGAAAAGGGATATAATTTTGAGAATGTTTCAAATTATCTCCCATTTTTTCAAAGTTTTATTTTACTGAACAAATTGGTGTCAAATTTTTATCTAACAAGTGGGCTTTAAAAACATTGGCATTAACAGCCACATCTTCAAAATCTAGAAAACCGCCACAGTTTTATTAGACTAAGGTTAAATTGCTAAAATTCCATCATTCCATGCATATTCTGCAGAATGCCTCCGTGGGCTCATCTGTATGGATTAGCTTCAGCTTGCGCTGCAAAAATGTGCTGCAAATGGCTTCATTATGCAAGCTGAGGCAAACTAATTAAGAAAATATTTGAGAAAGTCTTGGCCCTGATACCAATTTTGCATTATTGGAAATCATACATTCTTCTGCAGATTGGATAGAGCTTTCTAGCATGATTAATTGAAGAGTTACATGTTCCGAATTGACTTTTGGACGGAACTGAAGCTTTGATGATTAGAATCTTGGATCTGCAGAAAATAGGTCTTGTACAAGCAAGCTTTCCACAGTTTTCTCAATCTTGAAAGATGATTGGTTTGCATCCCAGTCAACAGTTTTTCAGTCATGTCCGGAAGTCCTAGGTATTAACTAGTACTTTAGGAAGCTTCAAAGTGTCTTGCTCACGGACACTACATGTATGGAGGATGTAGGTATTGAACCAAGCCTGAGGACATCTCGCTCTGGAGTCCTGGTCCCGAGGTTATAAAACTTTTTTCAAGCTCAGCTCAGCTGAGCATGAAATTTCAACTGCTCATAAATGCTGAAATAGTCAAATTTAGTGGAAAATTCAGGTTCATACCTCAAAATCTGGTAATTTATCCTGCTGATAAATGTTAAAATGCCAACAATTGTTGGCATTTTAACATTTATCAGCAGGATAAATTTCAAGCTCAGCTGAGTTGAGCATGAAAAAAGTTTTATAACCTCGGGACCAGTACTCTACCAATAAATGTGGAGACAATGTGGTTTCGCAAGACCCTTTTTGGAATTGCCATCATGGGGTGAAAGTCGTAATAGCATTGTGAAGACTCAACTGATGGGCCCTTAAGGTTCCTCCTAATAGTATATGTACCTTTTATGAGTTTCAGCCTGCATGGTGGTACCACATCTGAGTTTATGAGAGTGTCCCTGGTCATAGAGTGTAAGACTCTGATCGAGAGGTCCTGGGTTCAAAAGTTACTTGCATCAAGATATCACTGTAAAATTTTTAACTGGGAAATCTAGTCTCAGCCTAAACAAACAAAACACCATGTTGGTTGACCTGTACTTTAAAGGTTTAGGATTCGTACCACAGTTTGCTACCAGTTTTTACTTGGACATAATAGATGACAGAAGCATTCTCTGTGAGACGACCTTGGAGAGTTGACCTCCCAGTCTGATAATTGAATTGTTGTAACAGTTTGCTTTTGAATTATTGTTTAGGCTGTGAAAACTGTTTAATATTGAATGAACAAATATTGCTACTGTGATCTCACGAGACTTTGAGATTCTCTCTCCATTACAAAAACATTCCCATGGAATATACAGCTTTTTTTTTTTTGGCTGCAAAAATGAAAATTTTCACTTGTCAAGTCAGTGAAATTTTTCATACTTTTGCTCAAAACAGATTGCGAACCGCCTTGCCCAGACGGTTCTAATGAACATCAACAATCTGTATTTTAGAGCACATATAAGAAAAGTAGGTATACCCTTGTAAACCCCTGTTTTACTATTTAAAGTGGGGGGGGGGGGGTGGGGGGGGTTAAAGGGGGCGGGGTTAAAGGGGTACATACTCCACGGACATGTTGGCATGAAGCTAAAAGTACAGATCTTGGAAAATATAGAAACATTGTAGTATTGCAGCATGTTTGTAAGGGGACGTCCCAAAGGAAATATTCAATAATATAGTCGATTATAAGTGGAGGGTTTAGGAACAATTGATGCTAGCCAAGCTTCAGTAGCAATTGATTTTGACAGCACTAATTTGTACATATTGATTCCGTTCCAAGTATTTCTGCAAGTTTTGGTATACATACATACATACTTTATCACCGGTAGTATCTGCATTAAGGAATGCATTTTTATGGACACAACAATTAAAAAGAAATGTTGTAATCAATATGACTGGATAATACTTAAATTAATCATTTCATAATAAAAATAAGTTGTGATCAGTGGGCAGGTAGATGAAATGGGATTCAGTGGTAAATTGGGCATAATCAGCTCATAGACACACTGCCCCTTTGCTGACCAATAGAGAGTACTGGTACATACATACGTATAATCAAATTATCAGGGCCCAGAATTACAATCCTCCCTTAAAGTTAAGGAAGACCTTAGTTAAGGTGACAAATTTTGTTTTGATACTTCACTGTTAAAATTAATACATGTAACTGCATTGAAGAAAATATGCAGGTGTGTAAAATAAATGGTCTTTTACATCACAAAACCGATAAGTTTGAATTCAGTATGTTTTAGATGCATCTTTTTTGGATGCTGAAATTGGCCACCTTAAGGTCTGCCTTAACTTTAAGGGAGGATTGTAATTCTGGGCCCAGGTCTACAGAGCACAAATTGACAAGGCAGCAGAAAAACTTAACAGAGAATCTTATTTTACAAGGGTTTTTAACCTCCATGGGCCATGTCACAAACTTTGTCTTTGAAGCTTATCACATGTACCTGTCATAAACCAGTATAGCCAGATGCAAAGCTGTATAGAATAGGAAACTATCAAAACTAGAAAGTGTAGAATGAGGATACTTTTTCAGATAGAGACAATCTGCAGGCAGATATACAACTCAACTTCACATGGATGAGTGTAGAGTTTTTCTCAAGCCGTTGCTTACCCGAGATCTTGTATAATTTAATCTTGTTGTCAACCTAGGCAATCAGTTTGCCATGTTCTCTCGGAAAACCAATCTTATTTCTAGGATTGATTCTGTTCTATGGCGTCTTATATGAGTGGCATCATGAGACAACTAGCTTCTTGCGTGCGAAAAACAAAGACGCAGATCAGCTGTGCAGTAACTGCACAGCTGATCAGCGCCTTTGTTTTCGCTTCACAGTTAGTACAATCCGTCTTCTTCCTAAATTTAAAATAGTTTGTGTTGAACCTGGTTGGAAATGCCGAAGACAGGATTTCTTGGGATCTGTCTTATATTGATTCACTTCTATCATTCTTTGTCCGATCTGTAGACGATAAGAATCCGTAATGCCGTGGAATAGTTGATGTTTCACGATATTTACTTTTTCGATTATTCAAATGAAGGCTTGTAATCGCAGCAGGCTTATTCTTTAGACGAGGGATTCATTTTCTGTAATTTTCTATCCATATTTCTGTAATTTTCACACTGTCAGAATCTGTTAGGCTAAGCTGTGTCTTAGCCCGTGAATATATTTACCCTAAAAGATTCCCATCCAAAGATATTGCTGTAACTGTTATGAAATTTGAACACAAAGCATAAAAACAGCAATGGAGAGCATGGTGGCTCAGTGGTTGAATGTCTGACCTAGAGAAAGACACATTTCCACAGGAGTGATTCAAATGATGCTACCTGTGCTGTCGTCCGAGTCATTTGTATACCATTACAGGCAAAACGCTGCTGTCGGCTGAGTATTTGGTGGACGGCCGTAAATATGATACTAATGATTTTGCTGTCGTCCGAGTCATGATACGACTGTCGATATACTGGGACGACAGCAAGTTTTCCATGTAATGGTATACATATGACTCAGACGACAGCACAGGTAGCATCATTTGAATCACCCCCGTGATTACTCCACACAATGCTGCTGAAGTACTCAGGAAGTGTTGGCTGTATCCAGACATGACTAAAAATGTTATTTGGGATGTAAGACATCAACACGAACAAAAATTGCAACAAGTAGTGCCCCAGTGTTCCATATATTTGTCCGCGATCTTTATATTGCTCTGATACCATGCTGCAAGTTTCTGTGACAATGTTCCTACTTTTTGTCCTAGGCATGTCAGTTGAAAGAAAATAATATTATATGAGCCGCGACGCGAGAAAACCGGGCTTTGGGATTTCCGACCAGGTCCGACACAAACGGGCCTGTGCAGCTACAGAAGGTGGCTTCAGATCTAGGCAGAAGAGGAATTACTATCCATATAGCAAAAACAAAGGCGCTGATCAGCTTCGCAGTTACTGCGAAGCTGATCTGCGCCCCTTTGTTTTCGTACAGGCAAAAATCCGGTTTTCTCATGACATGGCTCAAACGAAACAGTTGTTCTTTTCTCAAGGACTTTATGTCATGACTTCATTAAAATATTCTGATAAGACACCATCGATGATTGTATTTGTTTTACTTTGACTAACACTATTTTTTTTCACTAAAAACAGCGGTTGTCATGTGCATCCACGACCAGGACTGTCAATGTGTCACTCCCGGGGAGGTGGGGACCTGCAGTAAAAACAGTGTGTGTCACTGCCACACCAGCTGTCCCACGACCACAACTGCCACCACCATGACTGTCAACATGCACATGGTCATGGCCATCACGGTCATGCGTACTGTGATAAAACTAATGTGTGTGTGGCTGCCAGTAAAGGAGGTGAGAGACTTAAGTCTAACCTTCTAATGCTACACGTCTTAGCATAAGTTTAGCAGTGACCAGGAGTTGGTAAAATCAGGATCATAAGCTTTGGACTCGTTCATGACATTAAATTCAAAGTTTTAAACAACAGCTTTAGAACTTTCTAGTAATAGAAGCATTGATGCTGCATATTCCGTCACAGATATATGTTTTCTTTGCCCTTTGTTCATAAATGGCGATGTAGCAACTGGTCTTGCACATCTCAGGGCATTTTTTTTTTTGTTATATGAAACATTCTCCAAACTTATATTGGATGACCCTTGTACTGAATTAATTTAAATGATTTTTTTTTTCACAGGCCTCATGGAAGTTGTACATTGTTATCCAAACAAGGATTTGTTAATTTTGCCATTAGCTGTTCACAGATGAAATAAAAATGTATACAATTAGTGCCTCGTCAGTTTTGTACAGCATTGGTAGAGATATAAATGTAGTTAAGATACTTTTAAAATACAAGACAGCAGAAAGAGAATTTTTGAATTTATTTTGATTTTCATCAACAGTAACAGCTGAGGTAAGAAACATCTTTTGAGCAAACCACACTGCATAAGGAAAGACTTAGGAGACAATTTACCAGCGAATAGTGCACATTCTTTTACCATATCATGTAACTGATAACAGTTCTTAACTGAGGAGTAGAGGAAAAGTGGCCATTGATATATTGTCATGACCAAAGAAATCTTCATGAACTAATGTGCATGATTGAGTGTTCCTCTCGCAAGCAGCCATGTTACTGGCCTATCTAACATGACATGTATTTGGAAGCAGCCATTTTTGCTGATTTTTATTTTTTGTTCAGTCTGATTAAAACCACAGAATCCAAAATGTTGAGGTTCATCATGGTGCAGGTTTATATTGTCTGATATTTTTTACCGTATATGACGAGGTTTGTCAATATTCTGTTAGATATGAATATATCATAGTTTAGCACTATTGGCCATAGATTTTCTGACAGAAGCGCCAAGGGATTTTATATTTATGGGAATCCTTACAACGACTATACTGGTCTATCCACCAGTTCTTGGGGTTAGGAGCAGAGTCCTCAATATTTGTCACTCCATTTGGGATAAGCAATGACCTCCAAAGTTCCAGAAATAAGCCAGCAGTATAGCACCAGAGGGAATTTCTATTTTCGATAAGATTCATTTCTCGGGCTTTGCCTCGTATATATATTTCAGACTTTTGGAAGTATTCCATAATGACTCATAGTTCTCATCCATATATGGGATAGATGAAAATTTGCATGTCTCAAATCGGCACCTTATAAACGCACTTCCTTAGAAAATTCTGTAACTGCGTAAATTGCTTCTTTACTTTCCTAAATTATTCTGAATTATTCTGAATTTTAAAATCGTGCCTGAAATGAACCAGAATTTCTATAGAAGGTGTCAAAGCATGTTTTGTATGTAAGTGATTTGAATTGATGGCATAAAAATCATGCTTAGAACTGCTTCAAATTGAGTAGTTCCTGTGATGCCATTTCAGGCTCTTCTAATTGAGACACGACATGGGAAAGCCGGGTCTTCGGGGTTTCCGACCAGGTCTGACATAAACCAGTCTGTACATCTACAGAAGAAGGCTAGAAGCTTGAAATTTCGGATTTAGGAAGAAGAGGAATTGTACAATCTGTGAAGTGTAAACAAAGGCGCTGATCAGCTTCGCAGTTACTGCGAAGCTGATCTGCGTCTTTGTTTTGGCATAGGCAAAAATTCAGTTTTCTGGCACTGCTAATTGGTTCAGAAGCCCTGTAAAAGCAAGCTGTTAGTGTCAAACTAGCTCTATTTTTAGCTTGAAGAACAAATCGTGTGGCAGAAAATGTCATACAGTGCAGTACAAGACTGTTTCACAAGTACAATGTTCACACCACCCCAACATTAGTCCACTTGACTTTGAAAAAGAAAAGAGGTCTGTCCAAAAAGTTCTTGGACCGTTTCTGAAACTTCTATTCATTTATATGAAAATAGACCAGAACTTTGCTGTCTTTTGATTTGCGGTGATGTGCATTTGTGACGGAGGGAAACTTAACTGTCACCTTCCTGAATAACTTCCTTTGGATCTGTGTCCATTTGACCTCATCCAACACCACCAAGTTGCCAAGCAAAAGGAAATGGCTAGCGGTTTTAAATGAAGAATGTTGGATTGAACTGAATCATTGCAAAACCATTGATCATAGTTTTGCATTGGATTTTATCACAATTTTTCAAAAATTAATTACCAAATGTCTTACAGAACATTTTCTGTGCATGCTGCAGCTAATTTCTCTTACATAAGAGTAAAACATCTTGACATTAATCCAGGAAACATATTAACATTGTGACATTCATTTGCTTGATTGGAAAATTCTGTTGTGTTATCAATTAGCCTGCAATGTGCAATAATAAAAATATGGTTTCCATTAGAAGCACAAGTTTTATGTGTCTGTTAACATTATTTTAATGTCTTAGTTATTTCAGATAATTAACATGCTCATATGAGCCAATAGTAATTCAATGCACCTTAGGGGGACACAGAGACAAAGAAATCATTCATAATATAGGCACCGTATCATTGTGCAAAAATATTAAAAACATCATTTTTTTTTTTTTCAAATGAAATTTTCAGTTTTTACAGCTGAGAAATTCTCAAGTTTTCATAATGTTAGAGCTCAAAATGTTTGCGCAATAGATAGTTGACAAAACAAATGTCACTAAATTTACCATCTTCAAAATGTAGATATCATTGTACAATTCATATTGTGTCATTGGTTTCTTCTCGGCTATATTGTGTGCAGATGTTATTAGATTTCACTGGACCATTCATATAGTGTCATTATGATTTACATTGCTGTTGAAATGTCAATCAAAAAGATTTCACTGGACCGTTCACATTGTGTCATTGGGATTTACTTTGTCTATGCACTGTGCAGATGTCATTAGAGTCACTGGACCATTCAGATTGTGACATTGGGATTTACATTGCTGTTGAAATGTCAATCAAAAAGATTTCACTGGACCATTCACATTGTGCCATTGGGATTTACTTTGTCTATGCACTGTGTAGATGTCATTACAGTCACTGGACCATTCAGATTGTGTCATTGGGATTTACTTGGCTGTGCACTGTGTAGATGTTATTAGAGTCACTGGACCATTCACATTGTGTCATTGGGATTTACTTTGCCTTAGTATGCACTGTGTAGATGTAGTAGATTTCACTGGACTGTTCAGATTGTGTCATTGGGATTTACTTGGCTGTGTACTGTGTAGATGTCATTAATACAGTCACTGGACCATTCACATTGTGTCATTGGGATTTACTTGTCTATGCACTGTGCAGATGTCAGTAGATTTCACTGGACTGTTCAGATTGTATCATTGGGATTTACTTTGTCTATGCACTGTGCAGATGTCATTAGATTTCACCGGACCATTCAGATTGTGTCATTGGGATTTACTTGGCTGTGCTTTGTGTAGATGTCATAACAGTCACTGGACCATTCACATTGTGCCATTGGGATTTACTTTGCCTATGCACTGTGCATATGTCATTAGATTTCACTTGACTGTCCAGATTGTTTCACTGGGATTTACTTGGGTATGCACTGTGCAGATGTCAGTAAATTTCACTGGACCATTCATATTGTATCATTGGGGTTTACTTGGCTTTGCACTGTGCAGATGTCATTAAATTTCACTGGACCATTCGTATTGTATCATTGGGATTTACTTGGCTATGCACTGTGCAGATTTCAGTAGATTTCACTGGGGCATAACTGTGTCACTGGGAATTACTTGACTATGCACTGTGCAGATGTCAATAGATTACACTGGACCATTCAGATTGTGTAATTGGGATTTACTTGGCTATGCACTGTGCAGATCAGATGTCAGTAGATTTCACTGGACCATTCATATTATGTCATTGGGATTTACTTGGCTATACACTGTGCAGATGTCAGTAGATTTCACTGGGCCATTCAGACCAAGTCATTGGGATTTACTTGGCTATGCACTGTGCAGATTTCAGTAGATTTCACTGTGGCATAACTGTGTCACTGGGATTTACTTGGCTATGCACTGTCAAGATGTCAGTAGATTTCACTGGACCATTTAGATTGCGTAATTGGGATTTACTTGGATATGCACTGACAGTCAGCACTGTACAGATGTCAGTAGATTTCACTGGGCCATGCACTGTGCAGATGTCAATAGATTTCACTGGACCATTCATATTGTGTCATTGGGATTTTCTTGGCTATGCACTGTGCAGATGTCAGTAGATTTCACTGGGCCATTCAGACCAAGTCATTGGGATTTACTTGGCTATGCACTGTGCAGATTTCAGTAGATTTCACTGGGGCATAACTGTGTCACTGGGATTTACTTGGCTATGCACTGTGCGGATGTCAATAGATTTCACTGGACCATTCAGATTGTGTAATTGGGATTTACTTGGCTATGCACTGTACAGATGTCAGTAGATTTCACTGGACCATGCACTGTGCAGATGTCAATAGATTTCACTGGACCATTCAGATTGTGTAATTGGGGTTTACTTGGCTATGCACTGTGCAGATGTCAGTAAATTTCACTGTGCCATTCAGACCAAGTCATTGGGATTTACTTGGCTGTGTACAGTGCAGTTTTCAGTAGATTTCACTGGACCATTCAGATTGTGTCATTGGAATTCTCTATTTCGAATAGGTATGGACTGATCAGTTTAACTGATCAGTTAGCAGATTCTGTCATTTTGACCCTTCTAGTACACCATAACATAATTATACTGCAACTACTCATGTACAAAAAGAAACTAAGCAGATATATCATGTCAGAGTCATTGTAATCTTTATTATGTGTTTTATCATACAAATATCTTGCATCATCAGTTATCAAGTGAGTGAGTAGAAGAGAATAATCTGATTCTTAGAAAAGTGGCTGATTATACAGGTAGTTTCAGTTGAGAAAATAATGAAGTATGAATAGATTTAAGGCACAGAGATTTTAAACCCCAACCCAGACTGGGGGCTACAGTACAAAACAACACAAAAATGCTACAATGCACATGAAGAGCAAGATGATTAGCTGTTTCCCCAAAAAGGCAGCCATCCTGAAAAATGGAAAAATATGCTCCCACTTTTGCAAACTCTTGATGTAAGTCTTTAAAATAGTTTAGTGGTTACTTAGCTTGGTCTGTATCTGACTTGGTTCTTAGTATTTGTGTGTTTTTACCTATGTTTTCTAGCTGTTTGTCAAAGTAAGCTTGTAGAATATCCTGAAAGAAAATGCTTGTAGTACCATTATTGTAATGAATGTAAAATTCTTTCTTGCATGCCGTTGGCTGTATGTCTTAATAATTCACTGCGCTCTGTAATGCTTCCGTCTCCCTATAGACGAACTACTAATGTATTCTGTAAGGAGAATGTTGATGCCATACATCATCAGGATGTATTTGTTTTTTGAGAAAACAATTGAGATCAGGAGCAGTCATCAGGAAAACATGTCCCGTGACATGGATACCCCTCGAACCCCCACTTTTATATAGCAAAACTGGGGTATAGAGGGGTATAGCTATTTTTCTTATTTTTGCTCCAAAACATAGATTGTGGGTACTCATTAGAACCGCCTCGGCGAGGCGGTTCTAACGTGTACCCACAATCTATGTTTTGAGCAAAAATAAGAAAAATATAAAAAGTTTCCTGTTGAAAATTTTCATTTTTAATGACTTTTAAGATCTTTGTATATTGCATGGGCAAGTTTTCATAATGGTGGAATGGATATTCAGATGAGGTTTCATAAGAACAAAGTTCCAGGCCAATATTAAATCTAGATGCGGATCAGTCTGCTTTTAGAGTTGTAGAATGATCAAAGAATGACTTCTGCATCTCTTGAGATGTCAAAAGCTTAGAGCTTGAGGGGAATAGAATCATTAAGTTTGTTTGTTTGAATTGATGCTTTACGTCCCAGTCAACAGCAATGGTCATGTCGGGATGTTGCCTCCATTTTATGGGACTTTTACCCAACATTAGGATGTCATGACACTCATGGCGCTTCATAAATATAACCACCCAACTAAGCCAATAAGGCTTATATGTATGGACGGATGGTTTGACTAAACCATTTTCCCTGGGCAGGCTCAGACATGAGTGGTTAACCAGTAATCAGATAGTCGGTCAGCAGATTAGAAGCTTTGCCTGGAGGCACAAGCGGCCCATCTATTTCTCCTAGGCCCCAATGGGCAAGAATCATTAGGTGATGTCACCAAAAATTGCAAGCAATTTATGTTACTACATGAAAGAACCTGAGGGTTGTCTGCCCAGCTTTGAAACATGTACTATAGGATAAAATATAATACATGTACCAAGTCATGCGCGGATCCAGAAAATTTTCTCAGGGGGTGTCCAAATTCCCAGAATGGGTCTGACGGAAAATTTCAACATGGCAAAAATTAATAATCTGGCAATTCCAGGGGGGGGGGGGGGGGGGGGGGTCCGGGCCTCCTGTCCCCCCCTCTGGATCCGCCCATGCAAGTCTTTTGGAACTTTAGAAGAAGGGCTTATTTGCTTGGTTTGGCCTATTTATGTCTAATTCAGCTATTGACCACAGGCGAGCAAATTAAGTTAAGGAAACATTTTTCAGGAAACTTATTTTGGTTAGATCACAGGCGCTCGACGACTGGACTCAGTTTTTTATTTTTTTATTTTTTTTTTTGCATTTTCACCCGTTTGGAGACCCTTACGATATGTTCATGCAATTATTTTACCTTTAAAACCTTTTCTATCAATCCTCAATCAACCCTCGTCTATGGGCTACTATATAGACAAGGTCGGAAACGCGGTGTCCTAGTTTAATTGGGGTCATGGGATTCCCCGCATCTCAAATTCGTACTTCACCCTTTACCGTTATTTCAATGCTGAGTGTCTACTTATGAGCGACTTTGTAAAAGGTCTCACCCATTGCCTTCGTCAAAAATAAGCATTGTCGCCCGTAAACTTATATTTTATACCACCACCTGTCTACTTGGATGGGATCCCGAATGTTTTTGTATGGTGACCTTTCGTTTCTAGAAATCAGTGGAAGGTCACTGTAGATATCGTATGAAAGAATCAATCCTACTGGATAATTGTATTGCATTGTTGCCATGACACTAGATCACAAAGTGTTTTGACTGGATATTAAATCAAGCAACCTATGAAAACCAACGTAACAGATATCACGCGCTGGCGTAACACGTCGTGTGACCAGTGTATTTATAGTAATGTCACGGCTAGATTGCCGATTTCATTCGGGATGTCCTCCAATTCTGTAGAATGCTTTAATTGTTAGTTTTTACGGGCGGTTGTGCTTATTTTGAATGAAGGCAATGGGCGAGACCTTTAACAAAAACACTCATGTGTAAACAGCCAGCATTGAAATAACGGTAAAGGGTGAAGTATGAGTTTGAGATGCGGGGAATCCCATGACCCCAATTAAACTAGGACACCGCGTTTCCGACCTTGTCTATATAGTAGCCCATAGACGAGGGTTGATTGAGGATTTATAGAAAAGGTTTTAAAGGTAAAATAATTGCATGAACATATCGTAAGGGTCTCCAAACGGGTGAAAATGCAAAAAAAGAAAAAGAAAAATGAGTCCAGTCGTCGAGCGCCTGTGGTTAGATTTTGTGCAAATATAGTTCTTCACTTACAAATGTCACATGACATTGTCTTGTTATCTGATTGGCCTGAGGACATGAGTGTATAGACACTGTATGTTGAAGTGGCATTGTATTGCTTGCTGTCCATCTAGAGCAATTTTCTTGCCCACTTGAGTCTGTCTGAACTGATGCTGAGACAGAGGCTGTTTCTGTCATTTCTGAGACATCATTATCTTGCTGTTTCTGGACAGACATTATAAGTAAATAGTGTGGCCCAAAAAATTGTAAAGTAAGAAAAGAGGGACCAGGAATCGATGCAATTAAATTAAAAGTCCCAACATAGACACCAGGTGGGAAAGAAAATGTATAACACATTTTTCCGACGACACACTAGAAGAGCAGAATGACTAGCTCTTTCCCAACAAGGTAGCCATCCAGCAAAGTTTCAACCGAAACCAAAGGCAACAACAGGCACAATCAACAGGTGTATCATGAGTCATGAACTGTATAAGCCACAGATTTTACTTTAGATGGGTGTATTTTGTTATCTCATTTCAAATATATTGCTCTGGTACTCCAGATTTTTGTGGACCTTTGGTACTCCACAATTGGCACTTTTGTCAGACTTCCGATCACGGGTGGTCAGTAAACACCAAGTAGTGAATCCTGCGTAACTATGTATGCACTCTCACTTTACACACTTTTGTCATGGCAAGAGCGCAACAATGAAGGAAATAAATGAGCCGCCTCATGGGAAAACCAACAATCTGCATAGGCGAAAACAAAGACGCAGATCAGCTTCGCGGTAACAGCGAAGCGGATCATGCCTTTGTTTTCGCTACTCGGATAGTACAATTCCTCTTCTACATAACTCCAAAATTTCAAGCTTCTAGCTCTTTTCTGTGCTTGTACAGGTCTGTTTGTGTCAGACCCGTTCGGAAACCACATTGTTGGTTTTCCCATGAGGCGGCTCAAATATAGATAGTGGAACTGGTAATCAGAAAGAAACAACAAGTGTCTTCTCGGCAACAAAAGACAGTGATTACAGGTTTCTGGTTAAGAAATAGATGTTTGTCTGGTGTTCTGCCATCAGATGACAATAAAATGCACAGCTTCATGGTTTTGATTAATACCTACAGGCCAGAGAATTTGTATCCTAATGGAGAGTTTTCATTTCCAATGATCATGGCACTTTTGCCTACAAGAATACAAGAAACAAGTTCTTCCTGTTAAAAGTTGACAAGTAAACAATGACCAATTGCATTGCCTTCCTGGGTACCTTGCAATTAGCTTGTGTGGCTGTTTGATGTCCAAGTCAACATTTTTTCAGTCATATTGAGGATTGAGGCATACATATACTTTCCTGCACCTTTAACTAGTACCATGTGTTCGTTAAAGTGTTCCACTCATGGAAACAACAAATGTGACAATTTGTTTTCAATTTGTCCCCACCACTCACCTTTACATAGACATATTATATATGCACTTGTCATTTGTAACCACACCTCCCAACACTGGGGAATAGGGGGGACTTTGACTTTTGGTCCAGCATATCTCCACTAAAAGCCCCACCCTGCGGGGACTGCTCGTTAGTTAAACCACAGTCATTTTCCCCCTCGCAGCCTGCTGTCTTTTCATTTCACTGCCCTTTTTACTTATAAAAAGCAAACCCTGGGTATTTCCCACGCACTGCTGTGGCATAACTTTGGTCAAAGCCCCGCTCATTTCCACAACTATCCCCAGCCCTCCCCCCAGGGTGGGGGCCATGGTTACAGATGACTAGGGCATAACTTGAGTGTGTTCTCTTGTGATAAGTACCCTTGGTCCATGCCCTGATGTTGAGTAATTACAAGGGATTTAAACCCAGATGAGATGAAATGATATAATGAATGGCTGATAATGATTGCAGAATAGAGAAAATATTAATTATTGTTTAAACAGACACTGATTCATGGAAAGCTGTTAATGACAATAGAGGAGAAATGAGCAGCATCATACGAAAACCAACATTCTGCATATGCAAAAACAAAGTTCGCGGTAACGGCGAAGCTGATCAGCGCCTTTGTTTTCGCTGCTGGGAAAGTACGATTCCTCAGCTTTCTAATACATCCAAAATTTGCAGTCTCTAGCCGTCTTCTGTTGCTGCACAGCTTGATTTGTGTCAAATCTGGTCGGAAACCACATTGTTGGTTTTATCATGAGGTTGCGCAAAACGAGCTGAGGGTAGATTTTCTTTGTTCTTTTCCATTGCAGTAGAGTTGGTTATTGTACATTGAAAAGCAATCATGTTTTAATTAGCTTAGTATTTCACTTTTCACATGCATGTATCAAATTGCAATGTGCATACATACATTTCCTCTTTCAAGACAAAATTAAGGCTCTTTCCAAGCTATCACATCACAAAAACTTGCCCATGCAATAAACAGTCCTTTTTCCACCTGAAAAAAGGAAAAATTCATTGGAAAAAAATCGATATTTTTAACATTTTTGCTCAAAACATTGATTGTGGGTACAAGTAAGAAGCACCTCGTCAAGGTGGTTCTATGTTTTGGAGAAAAAATAACAAAAATAGGTATACCCATTTATAAAAGTGAAGTATAAGAGGGTATACATCACACAGGCATGTTTTCATGATGTCAGAGACTATGCAATTTTTTTTTATCAGACCAACAATCAAGAGCAGGGATATACCTGGCCATGGGCATACCTTCAATCCTAAATAAAAAAAATGTGTTTAAAGGAATAGGCCCACAAACTTTTGTGTGTGCGTTTTATAAAAGCCTTCATGTAGCTGAACAGTTTGCAACAAATTTCATGAAAATCAACCAAGGTATAAGAAAATTATAGCGGTCTGAACATTTTGATGGCCGAAATCCAGAACGAGGCTGTGAGGGTATGACGTCACTCCCTCACAATCATGGAATTATAAATATCTGCCATTTCCATGCATATTAAAGTATGAAAATTGTTGAAATACTTTTCATTCACTTAATAGAATCATACTGATCTGTTTAAAAAGTAAGTCTACTACTGTAAATAAGCATTTTTTCTTTTTGGTCACGTAAACAAAATGGCTGCCACCATAGGCGGCCATTGTTGAATCTTAAAACTTTCATATCTTCAATACCACTTAACTGATTTTAATAAATGTGGTGTCAAAATGTTTGTTTTGTTGATCTCTTTCTTTTGAAATGAAGGATAATGTTTGTAAACCTATTCCTTTAATGGTTTGATTCAATTTCCATGGTAAACAGCTGAGGCCATGTTAACCTAGACATACTCTTTCTTTTTAAGCCTTACAGTTGAGGTCATATGCCAGTGTTTTGTGTACATTCTTTCTCCACTGACAACGTATCTTCATGAAGCATTAGAAGAGGAGGAATGGCTTTCAAATATGAGCCGCATCATGAGATCACCGGATTTTGCCTATGCGAAAACAAAGGCGCAGATCAGCTGTGCAGTAACTGCACAGCTGACCAGCGCCTTTGTTTTCGCTACACGGATAGTACAATCACTCCTCTTGTCAAATCCAAAATTTCAAGCTTCTAGCCTTGTTCTGAGACTGTACAGACCGGTTTATGTCGGACCTGTTCTGAAACCCAGACGACCAGTTTTCTCACGTTGCGGCTCATATTTGCTTCGTATTTGAATGTCCCGTAGATGGGGATTGATTTTAATATCAGGCCCCTAGCCGCCTTGGTTGTGTGCCCATTGTACTTGACGGAATCATGATTCTTTAGATGAATTTTACCCAGGAAAAAAAAAAGTAACTGGCATTGATTAACAAGTTAAAAGCCCTTTCATTTGATCACCGAACCATCTTGCAATGGATGCAATAAAGCTGCATTAATCAAATTGAAAGTTTTATTTTTAAGATCATTGTTACTGTTTGGTCCTGATTAATGCATTGATCCAATTGTCTGCTTGCATCAATATTTGAGCCGCCCCATGGGAAAACAAACAAACTGCATATGCGAAAACAAAGACGCAGATCAGCTTCGCGGTAACCGCGAAGCTGATCAGCGCCTTTGTTTTCGCTACTCGGATAGTACACTTCCTCTTCTTCTTAAATCTGAAAATTCAAGATTCTAGCTCTTTTCTGTGCCTGTACAGGTCGATTTGTGTCAGACCTGGTCGGAAACCACATTGTTGGTTTTTCCACGAGGCGGCTCATTTAATGTTGCATGCATTCGCTCCATATATTGCCATTTCTAATCACGTCTCTAAAACTGATATGAATCGGAACTGCCTTAAAGCTCTTACGCATCTTGATAATATTACAAATCCTCCGAATGATGCTTTTTCTTCTTTAAGTCAAATTGTTAGTTATTTTCTTCGGATCTCTATTGATTATTGGACTTGCTACAATTGAGCCGCGATGTGAGAAAACCGGTCTTTGGGGGATTCCGACCAGGTCAGACACAAACCAGTCTGTACAGTAACAGAAGAAGGCTAGAAGCGTGAAATTTCGGACTTAAGAAGAAGACTAATTTTACTATCTGAATAGAGAAAACAAAGGCGCTGAGCAGTTGTGCAGTTACTGCACAACTGATCTGCGTCTTTGCTTTCGCATAGGCAAAAATCTGATTTTCTCGCGTCGCATCTCAATTGTAGCGGGGCTGTGTGTTTGCCGTGTGAGCGGTACGTAATTATTTAGTCGGACAGCGTTGGTGCTGCCGTGGCTGAACATTGGAATAATTTGTTACAAGAAGATGAGATCATAAGAGCCCTGTGCTGAGAAAACCTGTCTGAGAGGTTTCCGATCAAGTCAGACAAATTGCTGCTAAACTTTGGAGGTAAGCTTAAGAGTCTGGAAGTTTCAGATATGATGACAATAATCTCGAAGTTAATGCAGTTTGGGCGATATTAGACAGAGCATGGTTAGCCATCAGGCTGATCCGTATGTTTATTGTTTGCTTCAAAAAATCTGGGCTTTCCTGGGATGAGGCGCACAGTTCTGAAAAGTCATAAAATGATTGGTGCAAGGATCCGAAGCTACTCGGATCAGCGTGTGCAGTGATATACATGTGTATTCTTTGAGAGTTGTGCTTTTCTGTTGTTTGAAGCATCATGACAGGAAAACAGTCACACACACAAAAAAAGAATGAAAATTGAATTGTTCTTTGTCCTTAAAAATTGTATGATCCAGGGCTCCATACATAGCACATGCTGTCTAGCCAGAATTTCTATGCGTTATTGTCAAATATTAGCATTTTCGGAGGCTTATGGATTATGATATTCAAAATGGTGTATGATACATATTAGCAGAAAATTCGGGAATGGTTTTAGAACTTTCGAGTGTGATAAACTACTAGAAATTATAAGGGTAATTTTTAAACATATTTAAACATATTGTGTTTATTTTTCTGTTTTGGAACATGTTCTTTTCTATAAAAGTTATCATGTAACCGGCTCAAATAAGCCATCCACAACTATCTTCTCTGAAATAATGGGATCGATGTGGCCTATTGGTAGAGCAGCAGACTCAGAATTGAGAAGTCCATGGTTTAGAACCCTGCTTGGGTACATTGTTTGTGTCCTTGAGCAAAACACATCTACTCCTTGAACTGCTGGTTGATATCCAGGAAGTGTTAGAATAAAAATGTTATGTTATTTCATGTGGAGCCCTCCAGTAAAAGGCATCTTAACCAAGACGGCTGTCATTTGAATTCAATGACATCGTTGAAAGTGTGACACTTTGGGTAGCATGACCTAGTGGTAGAAGGTATGGTACTGGGTTTGAATCCAGCCTCTTAGGCTGGATTGTGCTGTTGAGTGAGACAGGTTAACTCCTCACAGTACTGGTATTACCCAGTTTACATGGCTGAAAAGCTGTTGACTGAAACATTTTAAGAATCATGTCAGAGAAATGAAACCTATAGTTATGAAAGCCACCGAAATAGGGCCTACACAGACCCCTGAGTGAATACCAGGCTCCAATGTTATAAAACTTTTTTCATGCTCAGCTAAGCTGAGACTAAAATTTATCCTGCTTATATCCTGCTTATAAATTTATCCTGTTAAAATGCCAACAATTGTTAGCATTTTAACATTTATAAGCAGGATATATTACAGGCTTTGGTGATATAAACCTGAATTTTCAATTTATTTGGGCTATTGTGTCATTTATGAGCAGTTTAAACTCAATGCTCAGCTGAGTTGAGCATGAAAAATGTTTTATAACCTCCGGGCCAGGTCAATGTTTGGTCAGAATATCAATGCTGTTTGACTTGACAACATTTTCTGTTAATTTTATCAATTCATTTAATGCTGTGATATTGAAGCAAGAACTCCCTGGTGAATCATAGCTGTCATTTAGTTTCTGTCATATTTTACCATCATCATGGGAAAAATTGTCTGTTTGCAGGTGTTTTGCCTCTCCGGAGAAGCAAATGAGGCAAAAAGCTCTTAGTATATGAAATGACAATGGCATCAAAGTGGTTGACATTTTTTGGAGTGATGTTCAGACAAAGCCAATAGCTAGACTGAACTCAGCCTTTATTGTTGATAGTCTAGTCGACCATTTCTGAAAACGAGGATTTTCCTGACATTGCTTGAAATGTCCTTTGTCTGTGGAGATTATATCAAGTTTTCCAGCTAGCACAGTAACTAAAAGCCTGATATGAGCTTAATGGAAAGGAAAAAAAGTGAAAATGCAATATGAGCTGCGTCATGAGAAAACCAGATTTATGCCTATGCGAAAACAGGCGCAGATCAGCTGTGCAGTAACTGCACAGCTGATCACTGCCTTTGTTTTCGCTACACGGATAGTACAATTCCTCTACTTCCTAAATCCAAAATTTCAGTGGTTCTAACTGCACAGGTCAGTTTGTGTCTGGCCTGGTCGGAAAGCCCCGAAGACCCGTTTTCTTATGTCGCGGTTCATATCATTTCTCAGCTTCTGACATTTGAAAAAAGTGCTTTGTTCTTCATTAGCAGGTGTCATTACCCGTAGCTTTGAAACTGAGGGTGTGGCTACTTCCCAAAAGGTGGCCATCTTTATTTACATACCATAACAGAACTCGATATTTATTCTGAACATGCGTCAAACTTATCAAAACAAATAATTGAATGAATCACAATAGCTCTGCCGCCTAAATGAGCCGCCTCGTGGGAAAACCAACAATGTGGTTTCTGAACAGGCCCGACACAAACCGGCCTGTACAGCTACAGAAAAGAGCTAGAAGCTTGAAATTTCGAGTTTAAGTAGAAGAGGAATTGTACTATCCGAGTAGCGAAAACAAAGGCGCTGATCAGCTTCGCGGTTACCGCGAAGCTGATCTGCGCCTTTGTTTTCGCCTATGCAGATTGTTGGTTTTCTCACGAGACGGCTCAAATCATTCAGTAACAAATTTTCTAAATTTTGAATGAATTTGTCTATTTTCAGGTGAAACATACTAATCAAACTGTGGAATAATTCTAAGAATATATGTGGAATACAAGACTTGTGGATTAAATAAAACTTTGTTAGGTAAGTGTTTCACTAGAACACTTTGAAAGGGTCAGACACAAACAAGGCTGGTCATGGTGGACTGTTGACCAAGCCAGTACTGATGCATATAAGGTTGATCAGTAAAGAAGAATATCACCAGATTGGCTTAGAAATCAGAAGGGTGTTACCCTCATGGGTAATAGCAGTGAGCTCAGTTATACATTCAAACTAGATCTACCAGTGCTAAAGTTTGCACAAGTCAAATGTTCCTTTTGCACTTTCAAATGAAAATTGTGTCTTATCCTACAAATGAAGCAAAATATCTTAGCAGCCCCATGGGAAAACCAACAATCTACCTAGGCGAAAACAAAGGCGCAGACCAGCTTCACGGTAACCGCGAAGCTGATCAGCGCCTTTGTTTTCGCTACTCGGATAGTACATTCCCTCCTCTACTTAACTCCAAAATTTCAAGGTTCTAGCTCTTTTCTGTGACTGTACAGATCGATTTGTGTCGGACCCGTTAGGAAACCACATTGTTGGTTTTCCCACGAGGTGGCTCATCTGTAAAAGCCTTCCCATCAGCTTTAAAGGGTATTATTCCAGTAAATGGTAATCATATCACGTCGCCATGGTAACATAACAAAACAGACCATTAGTGGTCAACTTAGCCTCCCAGACGGTCTTCAGGGAATTGCTCCAAATTATAGCTGGTCATAGGTATATCTATATTTAATGAAAATTCTACAGAATATGGGAATATGACTTTCCAATGTATTGGTTTTCTTGTAATTTACACAAATTTCTTGACAAAAATATTTCTCAGCAAATGAAATTATACCAGCAGCTGGTTAACTGAAAACATACATGTAAGCTTTTTGGCAGGGAACTTTCTTCAAAAGGTGTAGACAAGACCGTCTTATCAGGTCTACACTGTTGACAAAATGTTATGCACACATATGGCAGTCCTTATATAGCATTTCTTTCCTAAATGACTTGCTAGACATGTCTGTTTTCAGCTCAGTCAATTGTTGTAAAGTGCTTCTGGTGCCTCTAGGCTAAAACAGCAGTCACACATTAGCGTATAGGTGAAATGCGTGTTGAAAAAATTGCAAAATTCCACATACGCCAGACACACGTCGGAGACACGTTCAAAACGCATTACGAGTACGTTGTGTACGCTTGGTGTACGTCTGGCGCGCGTCGCTGTATGTCACAAAATCTTCGCGCGTTTCATGCGTGTTTGGGATCAAAAAATTTTTAAACATGCTTAAAAATTTTCTAGAAGCTCGGCGTGTCCTGGGCGTGTGACTTATACGTTTCGAATAAATTCCACGCACGTTACAGGCGCGCTGAATACGCTTCGAACGCGTTTGGCGCACGTCCCAGGCATGCCAGTGTATGCTACAAGCGCGTTCCGATTTTATGAGATATTGCTTCAGTAGCGTGTCCAAGCGTGTGTTAGACGCGTGTTGAACGTTCGCTGAGCGTCTATAGCCTGTGCTTAGCGTGTCCGGGACGTAAGACAAACATACTCTAAAACTTTGAGACTTTTTATATGTCCGGCACACGCCTCAGTCGCGCGCTAATGTGTGACTGCCAAAGCGAGTTATAGGTACAAAATAATTTTCATACGTCCAAAATCGTCAGCGTGTTGAGATTTTTCATACGCCCAGCACGCGTTTGGGTTATACGCTAATGTGTGACTGCTGTTTAACATGCTATTGTATTTTTCAATTGTTTCCGCAGTTTCAGATCATCAAAACCTTGAAATTGCTTTGACTTAATAAGAAATATTGATTGTGAAAGCTTGAAACAGTCAGGGTTTTTTTTGCTGTTAATGTTAGGAAGCCATAAATCTTGTTGTCTTTTTGCTCTGCCTTTATAAAGCTTGGTTTATTAGAAACAAAGCACCTAAAAAACACACTAATTAAGCCTGTGCATGAGAAAACCAACAATTTGGTGTTCCGACCAGGTCTGACACAAACCAGGCTGCACAGTTACAGAAGCAGGCTAGAAGCTTGAAATTTCGGATTTAAGAAGAAGAGGAAGTGTACTATCCGTGTAGCGAAAACAAAGGCGCTGATCAGCTTCACGGTCACCGCGAAGCTGATCTGCGTCTTTGTTTTCGCCTATGCAAATTGTTGGTTTTCTCATGCACAGGCTCAATTGGCCATAATTGCTTTCTCTTCTGATTCTAATGCAGAGTATTAGGAAGCCAAACTCATCCATAAGAAGAAAAAATGGCAATTTATTCTTCTAGCTTGTAGGGTATGCCAAGACTCGCACAATGTTTGTAGAAACCGCTTAAGTCCTGACATGACCAGAAAGGATGCAAGTTCCTTTTAATTATTTCAAGTGTTGGCCATTTTTCTGGGTCTCTGTGAAGCCACAAAGCACATCGATCTCCAGGATCTTTACAACATCAAAGACACAAAATTGGAGGCAGCATCCATTACGAAAACTTGTCCATGCAATATATAGAGACTTTTTTTTTTCAGACGAAAAAAAAAAAATGAAAATATCATTGGTAAAATTTTGATATTTTTAATAATTTTGCTCAGAATATTGATTGTGGGTACTCGTTAGAACCGAACCGAACCGCTGAGGCGGTCCTAACGAGTACCCACAATCTATGTTTTGAATTAGAAATAAGAAAAATATGTATACCCCTGAAAACCCCTTTTTCAATATATATAAAAGTGGGATAGAAGGGGGTATACATTATACGGACATGTTATCGTAATGCAAAATTGGAGTCTGCATCTAGCAAAAGGTGACAGCTTTGTTGCCCATGGGTTTTCTATGCTTCCTGTGATCTAAGAACCGCAGACTTAATTTGATTCCATTCTTTTACTTAATACCATCTTTGGGAACAATAAATCGGATTGAAACTACCACACAAGAAATACTTGAACAAGTAATTGTTTCACGGAAATTGTGTACAAACCTTTTTTCTTTGGTATTGAGCCCATTGTTTATCTGAAAGTTATGGCAGAGAAAGTCAATTTAGAGAAGTTGTTTGAACAATTTAAGGCAATTCTGTTTTTGTCTGAATGAGTCACAGATTTCCAGGCAGGCAGACAGTCTAATAAGGGCTGAAAGTTTTTGCTGAGGCATGAAAATAGAATGGCTCAGGCAAACTGTTGTAAAATCAATTCAGATTTCAAAGGCTCCTTTCAGGTAGGGTACTGAGTCAATGAAGTTGTTTTTGTTTGTTTGTTTTGATTGATGCTTTACGTCCCAGTCAAAAGCAGTGGTCATGTTGGGACGTTGCCTCCATTTTATGGGATTTTTACCCAACATTAGGATGTCATGACACTCAAAATGTGCTCCATAAATATAACCACCCAACTAAGCCAGTAAGGCTTATATGTATGGATGGTTGACCAAACCACATTTCCTGGGCAGGCTCAGCCATGAGTGGTTAACCAGTAATCAGATGGTCGTTCAGTAGTTAGAAGCTTTGCCTGCATAAAACAACTGGGCCCCCGCCCATTGGGGCCTAGGAGAAATAGATGGGCTGCTTGTGCCTCTATTTCTCCTAGGCCCCCGCCCATTGGAGGCACAAGCAGCCCATCTATTTCTCCTAGGCCCCAATGGGTGGGGGCCCAGTTGTTTTTGTGATGATGTTTATCAGTACCTGGCATATTGTCTCTTTGGAATTTACATTTCTGGTATAAATTGGAATGTCACTTGTGTGGTGCTATGCTCTGATTTTGCAAAATGTCAGTTGTGATAATGACAGAAAAAAGTTTTTTGACAGAAAAAAGTTTTGATGCTGAAAGTAATTTAGAAATTGAAAAAAAAAAGAAATGAGAAATTTACTGAGATTTGCTACGTTTCCTGAAAACAAATACAGAAGAATCCATTGTAGAATCAAGTATGTTTGATGTGTATTAAATGCCTGAATGTGTGTTTTCATTCTTGCATGTTTGTGTGCCTGCCTGCCTGCCTTGAACCATTTCTATACACTCTAGATTTCCAGAACCTAGATCTGTCTCCAGACATCAGGATAACATGTCCGTAACATGTATACCCCCTTGAATCCTACTTTTATATAGCAAAACTGGAGTATGCAGGGGTATACCTATTTACTTATTTTTGCTCCAAAACATAGATTGTGGGTACTCATTAGAAACGCCTAAGCAAGGCAGTTCTGTGTACCCACAATCTATGTTTTTATCAAAAATATTTAAAATATCAAAATTGTTCTGGTGAAATTATTTTAGGGAGCGCGGTGGCTTAGTGGTAGTGCGTCGGACTCCGAATCGAGAGGTCCTGGGTTTGATCCCCACAGGTGTCACCGTAATGTGTCCTTGAGCAAGACACA
The DNA here is from genome assembly GCA_964017185.1 of Rugalucina vietnamica. NCBI lineage: Eukaryota > Metazoa > Mollusca > Bivalvia > Lucinida > Lucinidae > Rugalucina > Rugalucina vietnamica. Next base: position 62,007,331 of record OZ024873.1, read on the forward strand.
TTAACTCCCTACAGTACTGGTGAAACCCTGGAAGCGTTGGCTCCGTCCCGACATTGCTGAAAAATTGTTGACTGGGATGTTAAGCCTCAACACACACAAACAAACAAACAAAAAATTCAATTTTTACAGCTGAAAAAAATCTCTGTATATTGCATGGGCAAGTTTTGGTAATGAACAATTCTCTGTATCAAAATGAGCTCTGTATGATCCAAATGAGCTGCAAGCACAGATGCTTTACTTACATCATTGTCTGTTCTGTTGTGTATGAAATGACCTTCTTCTTTGAACCATTTTGTTTCAAGATATTTTTGCAGATCTAAGTATCTTTGCAGATGAGACATTTGAATGTTTTTCTCATCAAGATATAATTTACCTACACTGCACAGTTCAATGGTTCCCTGTTTATTGTTTTATCAGAATCTGCAATATTTTAGCAGCTTTAAATGAGCCGCCCCATGGGAAAACCAACAATCTGCTTAGGCGAAAACAAAGGCGCAGATCAGCTTCGCGGTAACCGCGAAGCTGATCAGCGCCTTTGTTTTCGCTACATGGATAGTGCAATTCCTCTAGTTTCTAAATCCAAAATTTCCAGTCTCTAGCCATCTTCTGTTCTTGTACAGGCCGGTTTGTGTCGGACCTGTTCGGAAACCACATTGTTGGTTTTCCGACAAGGCGGCTCAAATGTTGTCTGATTTTCATTGTGTGTGCTCTAGATGGGTTGCCAATTCTACAGAATGTCAGCTGATTGGCAGGAGAGAGATGGTCTTTATATCATGATTCAACTGAGTGTCATTGCTAGGCTCAGGTGCTTCTGGTACAGTTTCATACCATTTTGCTTCATCCATCACGAAAACTTGCCCGTGCAATGTATATAGAGATTTTTTAAGTTGTAAAAATTGAAAATTTTCAGTAGAAATATTTTGATATTTTTCTTGTTTTTGCTCAAAACATAGATTGTGGGTACTCGTTAGAACCGCCGGGGAGGCGGTTCTAATGAGTACCCACAATCTATGTTTTGAGCAAAAACAAGAAAAATATCAAAATTTTTCTGCTGAAAATAAGTTCAAAAAATCTTTGTATATTTCGTAATGATATCATGATTCAACTGAGCGTCATTATTAGGCTCAGGTGCTTCTGGTATGGTTTCATACCATTTTGCTTCATCAATTCATAATTGTACCATATCATTACAAGTAATTAATTTGTGATGATTTTTTTTGTCCTTTCCTTTTCTATTCCTTAAGATAATAATGTTTTAGTGTGTGTAAAAAGCATTTGACATGATCCTTTTCATGTATTGCATAATCTAAAATTCTTAAGAAAAAAGCGCAAAAAGTTGAAGTTGAGAAAGTAAGTATAGGCATCTCAAGAGAATCTGTACTACCATTTATTTCAATACACTCAGTTCCTGGAGATATTAGCGGCTAACCATACTGTCAGAGACTACCAGTGTCTTCTACTTTCAACATGTCAAAGTTGGCCATTATTTGATTTATGACTATATTCCCTGTTTGTTCCAGACCTAGTTTAAGATTCTTCTCTTAAATATTTAATGCCGGATAGATATTAAAATGTACATGAAAGACAATTTCCTCTGCTTCTCTATTCTTGATGCTCTTGGTATTGGAAAAAGAAAGCTTTAAGGTGCTTTCATGTGTGTGTAGGATTGCTAACAGTTTGAGGACAAATTTTTTTTCTGTTCACTTATGTTCTACCAAGCAGTTATTAGGCTCAGACACAAGCAATTCATTATGGTTATTGTGCATGAAAGACAATTTCCATTACTTCTCTGTTCTTGATGCTCTTGGTAAGGCAATTGTATTGGAATAAGAAAGTTTCAAGATGCTTAAATTATGTGTGTGACGGATTGCTAACTGAAGATAGAAGTTTGAGGACATTTTTTTTCTGTTCACTGACATTCTACCAAGCAGTTATCAGGCTCAGACACAAGCAATTCATTACGGGTATTGGTAGGCTCATGTTGACAGTATGGGTAAGGGAAATTGTTTCACACCTGGTTGTTCTACCCAATTTGCGGAAGGAGTAAATCTCTGAATCTGTATCTGGCTTTGCATCTTTATCCACATTATGAAAACACGTCCTAAGTTGTAAGAATTGAAAATTTTCAGTAGGATTTTTTTTTTTGATATTTTATTTTTGCTTGAAACATAGATTGTGGGTACTCGTTAGTTCTAACGAGTAACCACAATCTATGTTTTGGACCAAAAAATAAGAAAATTATGTGTACCGCTGCATATCCCAGTTTTGCTATATAAAAGTGGGGTTTAGGGGGGGGGGGGAATATATTACACAGAAATGTTATCCTGATGACAATCAGCTTATTTCTTTAGTGTTCTTTTTGCAAGTTTGATCATATCAATAGTGCAGATGAACCTGCACCATCTCATTATGTTGGGTTGCAGTACATGTAATTAAATTTTTCTCATCAATAATTGGATTACATTAACATTCATTAAACATGAATCAGTGTCGCATTGTGTTGCAGCGACAAAATTTCTCTTTGTGATGAGACAACCCCATCTGTCGGGAAGATTTACCATAAATATTCTGTTTCATCACTAACAAAGACATGTGTTTTACTTCAAATTTTCTGACATTCCCCGAATGTGTTGTACTTAGTCTTAACATAGTATAAACAAAGATGTTTTATCTCAGTGTTAATTAGATACATATACATGTACCACCAGAAGCTGTTGAGGTGAATGTGGACAGTGAAATGTGACAACAACAGATAATGTTCTTCTGTGAGCAGCAGTCTCTAAAATTTTTAACAAATGACGAAAGCAGTGTAATTCTGAATCATACTATAAATGCAAATAGTGCATTCAGAATAAGTATGATGTACATGTACTTTGAAAGTGGCCTTTGGTGGAGATACCCTATGGTGGAGATACCCATCCAGACAATGCAGACAGAAAGAGGTGAACTGTGGACACTACCCTACTGGGAATGTAATTGATTTGTATTTGGTCAATTTTGGGATAATTACAATATTGGAGTCTGAAGCTGATCCCTATTAGTTTCATTGTAATGTTGACATACAGTGTCCATAGTCGATTATTGTGACATTCATAGTATTTTCTGCTTGGATTAGATTATTTTGATAGGTAATTAAGGCCATGTAAAAGGTGAGAGTGAGGGAGGTAGGCAGGGGCCATGTTTCTGTCCATGTTTCTTTGTTGGTTTGATTTTAGTAAGTAAGTAAGTAAGTAAGTAAGGAAAGACTTTATTTAAAGAGGGTAACTACATTTAGAATAATATACATATACAAATGAGAATACAATCATGCAATTATGAGCTAATCTTTCATGAGGCCCTCATTATAAACATATAAACAGAAAATTGATCAGTATATACAAAGAATAAACAATAATTACAATACACAATACAAAATACAGATCATAGACAGACAGAAAATAACAAAATATAAACAGCAAATACAGCCTAGCATTACAGCCGTGCTCTTGACAGAGGCACATCAGCCTTTCAGTCACTTCTTGGGTCAATGTAAGGTGTTACAGTCATCATCTTGAAAAGGCTTTCATGGTGAATTATGTCATTTCTTTGTGTGGCTTTAAGTTATGGATGCCCTTTTTTGTCTGAAATAAATTACATTTTGTAATTTTAAAACTTCTATTTTCTTGAGATTTTTTAATTTCGATCTCTTTCTTTTTTCTAAAACTTCCGAGAAATTAAGATCATGAATTGCTTGTGAGTCACTAAAATTGTATTGATTTTCAAGAAAAAGAGACAAAAACATGACACTTTTATTGTTTGACAAGACTCCAGAATTAAACTCATTGAGTCAGAGCAGTAAAAAGTGAGTCAAATGCTTAGGAGCGTGAAGAAACAAGAGCATCATTTGTTTGTCTGATGCTCATTCTGAAAAAAAAAGCAGAATGGGTCAACTTTTGAGAATGAAAAGTAAGGATTGAAAAAACAAGAATTGGTACAATTAAATTTCAAATGAGCCGCCACATGGGAAAACCAACAATCTGCCTAGGCGAAAACAAAGGCGCGGATCAGCTTCGCAGTAACTGTGAAGCTGATCAGCGCCTTTGTTTTTCGCTACTCGGATAGTACAATTCCTCTACTTTCTAAATCCAAAATTTCCAGCCTCTAGCCATCTTCTGTGCTTGTACAGCCTGGTTTGTGTCGGACCTGTTCGGAAACCACGAGGTGGCTCATTTAATAGTGTGGCTCTTTCCCAGCAAGGTAGCCAGTCTAAGGATAGAGAACCCCAGGATTGGTACAATCTAAAATAGTCCCAACAAGAAGATAGCCATTTGGCTAATCAGCCCAAAACAAAGTATCCAATCTGAAACTTTTTTTTTTTTTTTTTTTTTTTTTTTTAAGAAGAAGAGTTACACCATGATTTTGAAGTGCAGCCTGGTCAGCCTAACTCCAATTGAATTGTTATTGATGCTGTACCATTTGAGCCGCGACGCGAGAAAACTGGTCTTCGGGGTTTCCAACCAGGTCTGACACAAACCAAGCTGTACAAGCACAGAAGTAGGCTAGAAGCTTGAGATTTCAGATCTAAGAAGAAGAGAAATTTTACTATCCGTGTAGCGAAAACAAAGGAGCTGATCAGCTCCGCAGTTACTGTGAAGCTGATCTGCGCGTTTGTTTTCGCATATGCAAAAATCCGGTTTTCTCACAACGTGGCTCATTTAATGCATATTTCTGGTTATTATTGTGAGAAGCTGCAATGGTGTCAGATAAATTGTCCATATAATTCCTGTCTGTATCAAACATTGCCTATTGATTTACAATATTCTGACAATTTGTGGCACTTTTCTCATAATTAGTCATCTATTACCATGATACAGAACAAGATCAAGAGGGAAAATTATTGTCAGTGTAGTAAACATTTAATATTCAGCCAGTGTGAAAAAGCCAGGGAGTCATCTTCAGTTTCAGAGGAATTTTAACAATTTGGAGCCTACTTTCATTCCTATCAGAGCTTGTAGTATCTGCAGATTCGAAAGAGGTAAAAATCCATATCTTGTAGTTAGCACCAGGGTCTCTGCAGAGACCCTGTTAGCACCTAGATTGGTTTAATGACACATCATTGGACCAATCAGGGTCTAAATTGTTTAACATTTTGAGTCTATTTCTGAAAGGATGTTTTGAAATGCATAGAGGACACTGCAAAATTTAGTAATGCAGTGAGTTAATTAATCATATCTACCTTCTTTTGAGAGTGACAGTGTAATATCTTTCAATGTTCCAGATTTTGTTCTTTTAGATGAGCCATAGCAGAACCCAGTTGCAGAGATTGACAGGTTGCCTGAACAAATGAATGCTAATAAATTATAGAGAAATACATGTATTTAAGCTGCTTATTTTTCCATAAAATATATATCATATGGATTTATTTGGTGCTTGTGCATATATAATTAAGGCTGAAAAGAATTGTATGTGTTTTGTATGTTCAGACATGTTTTTGGTTGCACTCTTCCAGTTGGCCTTTAGAAATCTCAAATCTTTGCTGACATTCTCAACTGCAATTCATCTTGATGTGAAATGAGCAGCAATGAAACAGTTTTTTGCCTATGCGAAAACAAAGATGCAGATTAGCTGTGTAGTAACTGCACAGCTGATCAGCGCCTTTGTTTTCCCTACACGGATAGTACAATTCTTCTTCTTCCTAAATCCAAAATTTCAAGGTTCTAGCTTTCTTCTGTGACTGTACAGTTTGGTTTGTGTTGGACCTGGTCAGAAATACGTAAGACCAGTTTTCTTGCTAAGCATCATCTAACAGCAATGAAACGGACTTCCACTAAGCCGGCATCAATCGAAGGGATTTTAACAGTGTCTAGATACGACATTATGCAAATTTCCTTTACGAAATTCTCTGTCTGATTTCTGGCACTTTATTTCTCTTGATGTCAATTACGGCCAGCGGCAAAGAAAAACTATTGCTTGATACTGGCAGTGAAAAGGAAGCCATGTTCAGAGTTTTACCATGCATAGCCTAAGGCTAAAATGAGCCACATCATGAGAAAACCAACAATTTGCATATGGGAAAACAAAGGTGCCAATCAGCTTCGCAGTAACTGCGAAGCTGATCAGCGCCTTTGTTTTCGCTATACGGTTAGTACAATTCCTCTACTTTATAAATCCAAAATTTCCAGCCTCTAGCCATCTTCTGTGCTTGTACAGCCCGGTTTGTGTCGGAACTGGTCAGAAACAACATTGTTGGTTTTCCCTTTGAGGCGGCTCAAATGTTGAGCTGAGAGACCACCAGGAAGATGTCATATTTTGAAGAAGTGGCAAGTCAACATTATATTTTGCCAGAAGATCTAGCTCAGGCCTACACCCACTCACCCCCTGCCCCCTTCTTCATATCCCCCCTCCCTCCACTTCTCTTTGTCTATATTGAAATTTGTGGGATGCGAAGAATTTCAAACGTAACAGTATCCTTTTAAGTTATCCCATTTTCAATGTCATTTCAGTTGCCCCGAATAGAAACCATTTTGCCCAAGTTTTCCCAGCCTGGCTTGATTAATGTTCAGCTACAATGAGATTGAAAAATTGTCCTCAATTCTTGAATGTTTCCCTGAAGAATTAGGGTGTAGAGAAGAATCAATTCCAGGCTTGTTTGTAATTAAAGAGTTTTCTATGTAAGATGACTTGGAAGTTAAAATGTTGTTTGTGGTTCTCCACATTGGGAATTCTTCCCATGTCTTGGATTGTTTGGGAACGAAAGCAATTTCAGATGAAGAGCTATCTCACTGACAGCATTTAGCTGACTCGGCAGTTCAAAAAGGGCTTGGAACAACATACAAACCAACCTAGCAGTCTTATTGAGCATTTAGCTGAGATGTGAGCTTCTGCCTGTGCTGTTTGCAGTTCTTCCTGATTGTCATGTTATATTTGAGCCATAACGTAAGAAAACTGGTCTTTGGGGTTTCCGACCAAGTCTGACACAAACCAGCCTGTACAGTCAGAGTAGCAGGCTAGAGGCTTGAAATTTTGGATATAAGTAGAAGAGGGATTATACTATCTGAGTAGCGAAAACAAAGGTGCTGATCTGCGTCATTGTTTTTGCTTAGGCGAAAATAGGTGTTTAATTTGGAGTTTTCAACCAGGTCTGTATAATTTGGAGTTTTCAACCAGGTCTGTATAATTTGGAGTTTTCAGCCAGGTCTGTATAATTTGGAGTTTTCAACCAGGTCTGTATAATTTGGAGTTTTCAACCAGGTCTGTATAATTTGGAGTTTTCAACCAGGTCTGTATAATTTGGAGTTTTCAACCAGGTCTGTTTAATTTGGAGTTTTCAACCAGGTCTGTATAATTTGGAGTTTTCAACCAGGTCTGTATTATTTGGAGTTTTCAACCAGGTCTGTATAATTTGGAGTTTTCAACCAGGTCTGTATAATGTGGAGTTTTCAACCAGGTCTGTTTAATTTGGAGTTTTCAACCAGGTCTGTTTAACTTGGAGTTTTCAACCAGGTCTGTATAATTTGGAGTTTTCAACCAGGTCTGTATAATTTGATTGATTGATTGATTGATGTTTAACGATGCGTCAACCCTAATGGGTCATTAGCGTCCTGTTTAATTTGGAGTTTTCAACCAGGTCTGACACAACCAGAATATTCAGCTATAAAATATGGATTGAGATACAAGTATTGGAGTCTTCAAACTATCTATGTAGCTGATCTGCACCATGCAAACATGTTTTTCAATGCATTGGCTCTCATTTTTGTTTTGCTGCTGCAGCTGGTATTTAAAAAGCTGTAAAATTAAATTCTAAATCAGCTTAGCTTGGCAAGCAGACATCTGACATAATTGATTGAATAATTCTAGCCTATCATAGATAATTGGCAGTGATTAGGCACTGTATTTCAGCCAGAATTGTCAATGGGTGGTCTTTATGCTTAGGTTTGATAAGTAGTGATATGTTTTGATATGCTTCTATCAGTCATGATGAATAAGAAATGAAATAAAGAATTGAAAATTGGAAAAATAATCATGGGAAAGTCTGTCTGTTTGAAAATAAAGCAGTGAATCAGAATCAGTAAAGTATGATTGGTACAGCTTTCGTTCACTTCTTAGGCTGGACAATAGATCACCAGTGGTTTCTGTATGGTGTACAGCGAGCAGCCGCGCAGGAAGGTCCGAGTCTTAGCCTGTTCAGAAAACCCAAAGATAGGTTTTAAACAGCAAAATGGCATTCAATCTGAGAAAAATGGGAAATAAAAAAAAATAATTGAAAATTGTACCTGTGATACTTTTTAATACATTTGAGCCACGTCTTGAGAAAACCAACAATGTTGTTTCCAACACCGATCTGTACAAGCACAGAAGATATGGCTAGAGGCAGGAAATTTTGGATTTAGCAAGTTCGATCCATGTAGCGAAAACAAAGGCGCTGATCAGCTTTGCAGTTACTGCGAAGCTGATCTGTGCCTTTGTTTTCGCCTATACAAATTGTTGGTCTTGTGATGTGGCTCATTTTATATTTCTTAATATAAAGCATGATAGTCATCTTCACTCACATTATGTAGACTGATCAATGGATCATTGGGTGGAACTGTAAGAACATTCCAGTTTGTTTTCAAATTCACCATACTTTTCTTCTTTAATGGAATTGTAGATGATGCTCCAAACTCTTTTTAGCTCAACTTTGGTTGCCTATACCTTCACAATGAGGAAAACTGTTACAAAGTCATTTAATACACGAAAACTAGCCAAAAATAACTAACCAAAAATCCGCAAATGGGTGACACATCAAATGTTTTTCAAAGCATTTTGACACAAGGTTTGTTGCGCCAACTTGCGGAAATACAAGGACATGTATTTATTGGCATATACCAGATCTCAGAGAACATTGGTCCTCAGGTTTGTGCATGAAATCAGTTGCACAGCCTAATAATACTATGTATTTTTCACCATTTCTACTTTTGTTTGGCAAAGTTTTACCTTTGTTTTTTGCCAAGATAATCAGGAATCTGGTTATGTTGTTTTAGCACAGGAAACATTCATGTGAGCAATGACGCGAAAAAAAAACAATCTTTAGGGTTTCTGACCAGGTCCGACACAATTTGCCCTGTACAGTTACAGAAGCAGGCCAGGAGCTTGAAATTTCAATATTAAAAAGAAAAGGGATTGTACTATCAGTGTTGCGAAAACAAAGGCGCTTAGATCAGCTTGGCAGTTACAGTAAAGCTGATCTGCGCCTTAGGTTTCGTCTATGCATGTTGTTGGTTTTCTCATGGGGAGGCTCAGTTATTTAATGTAATAATTGTAAAAGCAAGAAGTTGCTTCATTTTTCTGTTGTAGCTGACATAAAGATGCCATAGAACGAAGTGGGAAACAATAATCTAAAGTATATGTCTAGTAACCTACCATTAGCTGAAAGTCTCCCAGTTCCTAAATCTTCTACCACAGACCATATGAGGTTGATCCCTATTGTGGTTATCCATAAGAATCAATCTTCAAGATACCCTCAACAGGAATTAACTGGGTATACATAGGGGAAAAAAAAAACATTCTTTTCATTTCTTTAGTTCTTTTTGGGGCGATTTTTATGATATAAAAGTAACTAAATAAATGAAAAAAGAAAGAAAGAAAAAACACACACAAGCAAACAAAAACGTTTATAAGTCTGACGCTGATATTGTTGCATCTGTTTTAGCTAGACATGAGATATAGATGTTGCTTTTTTTTTTCTTATATTTGTTTTTGCTATTTCATTGGCATCATACTACCTGAAAGTTATTGTTTTACAAGGCAAGATCAACCTCATGGATCAACTGTATAATAACTTAATACATCTCCATGGGTGTTACCACACAAATTTAATTGTGGCCTACCTGGGTTAGTTTCAACGTAGCCCTGAGGTTATAAAACTTTTTTCATGCTCAACGCAGCTGAGCATGAAATTTAAACTGCTCATAAATACTGAAATAGCCCAAATAAATTGAAATTGCAGGTTTATATCACCAAAACCTGTAATTTATATTGCTTATAAATGTTAAAATGCCAACAATTGTTGGCATTTTAACATTTATGAGCAGGATAAATTTTAGTCTCAGCTGAGCTGAGCATGAAAAAAGTTTTATAACCTCAGGGCCTGATGTTTGGCAAACCTCCTTTTCACATTAGTTTGCTAGTTTGGTAGCAGTTCTCCACTCTGAAAATACTAGGTGTAGTACTCTTTATAAAAGGAAGAATTTGCATCAACCCACTATATCTTTCTTCATCTATAAAGTCAAAAATACTAACCTTTCAAGAAATTATGGTCATGTAAGTATTAAATTATTAACAGTGAACCAACATTAGAAATTATGGTCGTGTGGATAATCAACATGTAATCCACTTTAGAAAATATGGTTGTGTGAATAACTTACAGTTAATAATTATTAGGAATTGTGGTTTTGAATAATAAATATTAGAAAATATGGTTGTGTGAATAATCAACCGTGAATAAACTTTAGAAAATATGGTTGTGTTAATAATAACTAGGAATTGTGGTTTTGGATAAAATACATTAGAAAATATGGTTGTGTGAATAATTAACAGTTAATTATTATTAGGAATTGTGGTTTTGAATAATAAATATTAGAAAATATGGTTGTGTGAATTATCAACAGTGAATAAACTTTAGAAAATATGGTTGTGTGAATAATAACTGAAATTGTGGTTTTGGATAATAAACATTAGAAAATATGGTTGTGTGAATAATTAACAGTGAATAAACATTAGAAGTTATGGTTGTGTGAATAATTGACAGTGAATCTATATTAGAAATTTTGGTTGTGTGAATAATTGTCAGTGAATAAACATTAAAAGTTATGGTTGTGTGAATAATTGACAGTGAATCAATATTAGAAATTATGGTTGTGTGAATAAATATCAGTGAATCAATATTAGAAATGTGTGTTGGTAATCAACACTGAATCAACAATAGAAAATATGGTTGTGTGAATTATTAACAGCGAAACAACATTAGGAATTATGGTTGAGTGAGTGAATAAACATTAGAAATTATGGTTGTGTCAATAACAAACTGTGAATAAACATTAGAAATTATGGTTGTGTGAGTTATAAACATTGATTCAACATACACAACATTGGTTTTGAGTAGAATTGAAAATACAGTGCCTTGACATTAGGAATTGTGGTTGTGTTGATAATCAACATTGAATGAACTTAGTTAGGAATTAAGGCATGTGGATAATCAACACTGAATCATCATACGTAATAGTGATTGTGTGAATGAATTAACACTGAATGTACATTAGAAATTGCAGTTTTGTGGATATTCAACATTTGAAACTGCACTAGAAAATGTAGTGTGTGGATAATCAGCATTGAATCAATATAAGATAATATGAGTGAATTATACATTGAATTAACATCGAAAATTCTGGTGGTATGGATAATCAACATTGAATAAACATTGGAAATTCTGGTTGTATTGATAATCAACATTGAATCATTATTGGAAATTTTGGTTGTATTGAAAATCAACATTGAATCAACATTGGAAATTCTGGTTGTATGGATAATCAACACAGATTCAAGACTGGAAATTCTGGTTGTATGGATAATCAACAAAGATTCAAGACTGGAAATTCTAGTTGTATGGATAATCAACATTGAATAAACATTGGAAATTCTGGTTGTATGGATAATATAATCAACATTGATTCAACATTGGAAATTCTGGTTGTATGGATAATCAACACAGATTCATGACTGGAAATTCTGGTTGTATGGATAATCAACAAAGATTCAAGACTGGAAATTCTAGTTGTATGGATAATCAACATTGAATAAACATTGGAAATTCTGGTTGTATTGAAAATCAACATTGAAACAACATTGGAAATCCTTGTTGTATGGATAATCAACACAGATTCAAGACTGGAAATTCTGGTTGTAACGGTAATCAACAAAGATTCAAGACTGAAAATACTGGTTGTATGGATAATCAACACTGAATCAACAATAAGAATTTTAAAAATCCTCATTACTATTGAAATGTATTAACAAGAAAATCAACAGTCAATTGTGGTTGTGTGGCACTTATTTTTTTTTGTGACATGGAATGTGCATTGAAATATTTTTCTTTTGCATTCAGATGACTCAGCAATGCGACAACAACTGTCTTTTTCAAGGGACTCTAGCCATAAAAATCTAGAAATGGCATTATCAGCAAAATATACTTTTGAAATGGTTATATCCAAGCAACAAAGACTAATTGGAACTATGATGTTTAACCTTTAGCATGCTGTAGGCGACTGCGGTCACCTGTGGAATACCTATCTGTGCCAAGTAGAGGCGACTGCGGTCGACAAGAAAAACCGCTTTCAAATTTCCCGCACTTTTCGCCCACTGCCTACTTATGAATATTAATGAGCGATGCCCAGACAGTTGCGCATGAAAACAACATGGCGGCTTGTGGTTTTGGGACCGATTTGTCGGCCGATTTTGATCGGATTTTCGTTATTTTTGCATTAGAAATGCATTTTCAGCGCTTTTTTCGCTGGTAAATGGAAAATTGGGTGCATTTACACCCGAAATATGACATCGTAACGGTACGTATGATGAATTTTTACGCTAGAAATCGGCGTAACAAAGACTTCCGAAACCGAAAGTAGATTTGTTTACTGCGTTTGTTGAATTTATTCAGCTGTTTTTATGGCTCAAAAATTAAGAAAACACGGAAAAAAATTGGAAAAAACGTCAGTGGGCTGCCATATTGATTTCACTATATTGCTCAGCATGCTAAAGGTTAAGAGAATAAAGGATTTTCATGATGCAGCTCATCTCAACTTAAAAAGGAAATTTTCCTTGATGTCTGTAATCAGTCTTTCAGTTTATGCTTTGTTTTTATCTGCCAATTAGGATGGTAGATGGTTTCCATGGTAATCAAAGAATTTAATTATAAAAGCAGCTAATCCATAGAGCCCTAGCTCTCTGATGACAAGCAGAGGACTCGCACAGATCACAAAAATGGAATTTATCATAATTTTTTGTTGTTTTACAAAAAACAATATACAGAAACATACATTGTGGGTACTCATTGAAATTGATGAACTCGGAAGGCTTAAAGTGACCTAATTAGTTTGTTTTGAAAGAAAAGCTAGGGATCGGAATCCATAATGATTGTAACAAGTTCTGCTTTTATTCCACATTGAAATAGAATTCTTTCACTGCTGTTACGTTTTATTGATGTAGATTTAAGGCTCTAATTAATCGCCCAGGCAAATAATGAATATCGACTGGAACAATTTAAAATTTGATTGTTGTTGATGTACACTCTATAACCTTGCCTTTCAATTCTTTTCATCTAGTGCAAACTGCATTCATTGCATGGGCTTGGTAGGTTGACAAGTCAACAAAGGTGGCATGGGAAGATGAAATAAAAATAGGATTGCCTTATGTGGAAACATCACTATTGTTTGTTTGCATGCCATCAGGAAAACATGTCCGTGTATAGTTTACCCCATCAAACCCCACTTTTATATAGTAAAACTGGGGTATGCAGGGGTATACCTATTTTTCTTATTTTTGCTCCAAAACATAGATTGTGGGTACTCGTTAGAACCGCCTCGGCGAGGCGGTTCTAACGTGTACCCACAATCTATGTTTTGAGCAAAAAAAAGAAAAATATCAAAAATTTTCAACTGAAAATTTTCAATTTTTAAAGCTAAAAAAATCTCTGTTTATTGCATGGGCATGTTTTCGTAATGTTTTAGCACAACAATGACGTTTAGTATGTGCATGTTAGGTGTACATTTTTAAATCATTGCTTTATTTTGATTTCTAAAATGATGTTGTGTAAATTTGTGCTGGTTTCTGCAGGCTGTCGAATCTTGTTCCGTTTGTTTCTGGAAATGAGTTTCGTGAGCCCCATACCCCTCTCCCACCCCCTCCCCACCTTCCAACATTATTTCAGTTTTGGTCCAAGGATACATACATTTATCTTGAAGTATGTGAATTTTCATGAAGATGAAACACGAAAAATCCAATAGTGATGTTTCCCTTTAACTGCACAATTAATAATATTACTAACCATTCCCAGGCAGAAGTTTTGTTGTGGTTCACTTGGCTTCTCTGCTTTGAATTATTTTATTATAAATATACAGATTATATTTGGTTTGTTCAAGGCTACCTTTTGGGAAAAAGCTGTTTCCTCAGTTCACCATTATGATCCTTTTGTGTGTTACAGTTTTTGTATTTTTCATTATTTTCCATTTTGGTTACAATGTCAGCTGTTTGGTAATTTGTTTGTGCCAGTCCCTGGTCAATGCTTGAGCTTATTTCTTACTTGGCATGTACCAACATGTTTGCATGTAGACATGCATTTGCATGCAGACATGCATTCTAGTTTCATTGGCAAGTGCTCAGCTGCAGTAGAGGTTTGATGATGTTTTATGTCAATATCAAAATATTGTTACAATGCAGCCTTTGATCTGGTGACAGTTCTAAATAATTGACACAAATTGTGACTTTTTGCAGACAACATATGTTTGATCTGTTGTAGTGTTCTTATATTAAAATGTACCATAACTTTATTTTAATGGCTGTGGTTTGAGTGAAGTCATGAAAATCATTTTGCAACCAGGTCTCTGTGTACAGACGCGGTGGTGTAATGGATAGCGTATTCGCTTAGCAATCTAGAGGTTGTGGGTTTGAAACCCAGCTGGTACATATGCCTGTCATGTTGGTGACAAATGTTCACCCTGACGTAATAAAGGCAAACCGCCCATAGGGTGTGTTCTAGTGTGTTTTTTTCTGACCATTCTAAGGCCCTTTTTTTGTGAGAAGACCACACAAGAGGGAAAGAGCTGACACTTGTGCTTCTCATAATTATTGTGTCTACTCACTACTGTCTGTTTCTCTCCTCATCAGGAAAACATGTCCGTGAAATGTATACCTCCTTTTATATAGTAAAACTGGGGCTAGTAGAGTTATATCTATTTTTCTTCTTTGTGATCCAAAACATAGATTGTGGGTACTTGTAAGAACCACTTCGGTGAGGCGGTTCTAGTGTACCCACAATCTATATGTTTTGAACAAAAATATTCAAAATATCAAAATTTTTCCAATGAAATTTTCAATGTTTGTTTCTGTATGTTGCATGGGCAAGTTTTCATAATGTCTTGGAGTCTGTGATGGGATTGATAGTGTTTTTATTCTACTTCCTGTGTTTCCTGCTTTCCATGACAAGTAGCCACACTCTTGAATCACTTTGTGCTCTTTTACCTAGATTTTATTTACTATGCAGTTTCACACGTAACGAAAATATCTGTTAGTTTCTCACATAGTATTGTCAACATCGCACCTATAAATGGCAACAAAGAATTCATGCTAATGGACTCGCCAAAATTTGTGCAGCTGCACTTTATTCCATATTTACAAAGGCATAGAGACTGATGTTAATCAAGGAGCATTATCAAATTATCAGAAAAGGTTTGAAATTTTAATATTTCCCATATTTATGCAGTTTGATAAGACCTCATTAAAGATGCATTTTAGTTGTTATGTTAACTAGTTGAGTTGAACTTTGATAACCAACAATCTCTTGTCATCAAAGACTTGATCAAACCAATAATGTGGTTTCCAAACGGGGCTGATACAAACCCAGCTGTACACGCACAGAAGATGGCTAGAGACTGGAAATTTTGGATTTAAGAAGAAGAGGAATTGTACTATCCGTGTAGAGAAAACAAAGGCGCTGATCAGCTTCGCAGTTACTGCGAAGCTGATCTGCGTCTTTGTTTTCGCGTATGCAGATTGCTTGTTTTCTAGTACGGTGCATCATCTATTGTCATGGAAGACCTGTTCAAAGGGAGACTAGAGCATTGATATTGTTGTCTCGGTTGGAATCAAGTTACCAGTAGTGTGTCAACCATTGATTTCTGTCTCGTTTAATACTGCATGGGGTACAATGTAAGAGGCTATAGTAGACAATTTTTCTGAAATTATCTTTTGCTTGTTGCTGCATGTACATTTTGCCTATTGGGTGATTTAGAGGCTAGCATTGAATTTCAGGAAACCCTGGCAGCATCTGAAAACCTTTTCTGGAATACAAGAGATGACTGCGTGCCTGTTTATAATTTCACGAGCATCACTCATGTTTCTGAAAAGATTTTTCAGATGCTTTAAGGATGAAATTATGTAGCCAACACATACAGGTAGTGCACTATGTCACTCAACCACGGCAATTAAGAACAATTCAGTTTTCAAACATATATATTGACTGTACTGAAACCGAAGTATATTGTACCCCGTGTTCTGAGGCAGCTGCTGAAAAGACATCTGAGATGACTTGAGCCGCGGTGCGAGAAAACCGGTCTTCTGGGTTTCCGACCAGGCCCGTCACAAACAGGCCTGTACAGTCACAGAAGCAGGCTAGAACATTGAAATTCCGGTTTTTTATAGTAGAAGAGGGATTGCACTATCCGTGTAGCGAAAACAAAAGCGCTGATTTTTGCCTATGTGATAACAAAGGTGCAGATCAGCTTCGCAGTAACTGCGAAGCTGATCCGCACCTTTGTTTTCGCATAGACAAAAATCCAGTTTTCTCACAATGCGGCTCACTTGGTGGTGAGTTTTAAAAGAGATGCAGTCTATTTAACCTTATTTGTTACCCAAGAACATAACCTTTTCCCTATTTTCAACTAGTGTCTCCACCCATAATCAAGTGTAGTTAATGACTTGTGCCACAAAATGTGCCATCAGTGTCTTTCTGCATACTGTAGCACCACTTTTAGTGTAGTTGGCCTGATCGAAAATAAAGTTATGAGTTTGTATGATCTAATTGTGACTCCAGAATAAATGTAGGTCATTATTACCGGTGTCATGGTTCAGTGAATTCTCCAAGCACATGCATATGCATAAGTTTTTCTTTTTTCTTTTGGAGTTTGGAGAAAGTTCATTTGCAAATGATAATAATTTTGGTTGCCAAAATATGTCGACTAGCTTTTCAGAAAATATTCCTAGAGTAAATATTTGTGTTTTGTTGCCAGATGTAGAATTATGATAAATGAGCCGTCTCATGGGAAAACCAACAATCTGCTTATGCGAAAACAAAGGCGCAGATCAGCTTCGCAGTAACTGCGAAGCTGATCAGCGCCTTTGTTTTCGCTACACGGATAGTGTAATTCCTCTTCTACTTAAATCCGAAATTTCAAGCTTCTTCTACAGGCCGGTTTGTGTCGGACCTGTTCGGAAACCACAATGTTGGTTTTCCCACGAGGCGGCTCAAATCTTGCAGTATTATGTAATTGTCACTAGCAACAGGTTGTTGCAGCTATAATCATCTGTATGGTTCAGAGTCATTATGAAAGCATGTCCATGCAATATACAGAGATTTTTTTCAGAAGAAAAAAATGAAAATGTCATTTGAAAAAAATTGATATTTTTCTTATTTCTCGCTGAGGCAGTTCTAACCGTACCCACAATGTATGTTTTGGATCAACAATAAAAAATTACACGAACATGTTAACATGATGTGTCAGGCACTCAGTATTTGACGTTTGTCAGATCATCGTTGTGGCATCACATCAGTGTGAGTCTGTTTGGCTGCAGTAGATGAACATCCATCTAGCTCTTCCGCACCCCTCTTCCACACTGAGCTATTGCATTTCACTGAACAGTGGAACTGATGCACACACAAAAAGACCTAATTTCTTGGTTTCGAACAAAAAGCGCATTACGAAAACATGCCCATGCCATATACAGAGATTTTTAATGTTGCAAAAAATGAAAATTTTCTGAAGAGTGTTTTTGATATTTTTCTTATTTTTGCTCAAAACATAGATTGTTGGTACAGTGACGTTAGAATAGAATAGAATAAACTTTATTGATAAACACAGTACTCCAGCCACACAACATGCATAGAACCGCCTCACTGAGGCAGTTCTAACAAGTACCCACAATCTATGTTTTGGAGCTTAATTGAGAAAAATAGGTATACCCCTGCATACCCCAGTTTTGCTATATAAAAGTGGGGTATAAGGGGTTATATATGAGCCGCCTCATGGGAAAACCAACAATCTGCATATGTGAAAACAAAGACGCAGATGAGCTTCGCGGAAACCGCGAAGCTGATCAGCGCCTTTGTTTTCGCTACTCGGATAGTACAATTCCTCTTCTACTTCTAGCCAAAATTTCAAGTCTCTACCCTGTTTCTGTGCTTGTACAGCCTGATTTGTGTCGGACCTGTTCGGAAACCATGTTGGTTTTCCCACGAGGTGGCTCATATATTTCACGGATATATTATCCTGATGAGACTGTGAAGCCACAGAAGAAGGGAATATAGAATGTATACCACATACTACATGAGCCGCGACGCGAGAAAACCGGTCTTCGGGGTTTCCGACCAGGTCGGTTACCGCGAAGCTGATCTGCGCCTTTGTTTTCGCATAGGCAATTATCCGGTTTTCTCGCGTCGCGGCTCGAATGCAAAAAAAAAATCAAATTCTATAAAATGTCTTGGTTTGCCACATAAAAAAAAAAGCTTGAAAAATTCCAATTTATTAAGTTATTTGCATTTATGATGAATTCCATGTCTGATAAATAATTTTCACATGCATCTCAGACAATGGGTTGGCACTGGCTCCGTCATCTTAACATGACAAAACATAACCAAATCAAGCATGCACCGGGGTTAGACCATTCCATATCTTCAAGTCTCATGGCTATGCAGTGGAGCAGCTAAGCATCGGGCGAGGACTAAAAGCAGATTAGGGCATGAGGCAAGCTTCGCATTGAAGGCATTGGGGATTACTCTTCTCAGAGTGTATTGGTACCTGCAGACTGTTCCAAGTCACTCAGTTCAGTTTTTTTTGTCTTGCACAACTGTTGGGAAGAAATTGACCATGGACAGATGCACAGCTTGAGCTGAAACTGATCCTGGTTGGCACTTTAATTTGAGCCTGTGCATGAGAAAACCAACAATTTGGGTTCCAACCAGGTCCGACACAAACCGGGCTTAACAGTCACAGAAGATGGTTAGAGGCTGGAAATTTTGGATTTAGAAAGTAGAGGAATTGTACTATCCGAGTAGGAAAAACAAAGGCGCTGATCAGCTTCGCGGTTACTGCGAAGCTGATCTGCGCCCTTGTTTTCACCTATGCAGTTTGTTAGTTTTCCCATGCGGCGGCTCATTTGATTTTAACATTTTGAGTAAATCATAAGCTGCTCTCATAAATAGAACACTATCATAAACAATGTTGAGTCTAATGCAGCATGTTGCCACTGTATGCAAAGTTAAAATTGGTCATGCTCAATGTCTTTGATAATGTTTGTGTACAATTTACTTTTTCTTGGAAACTGGATATACTCTGAATGGACAGGTCGGTGGCATTTGATAATTTAGAATTTCATACAGCTAATTATTTAAATGTGGATTATTCTTGGATTACCTTGACCTAATTTCGACCTCCTGACAAAAGGTGCCGAATAGTCCTCATTCCTATTTGGAGTGAAAACTTAGCCAAGGTGCTAGGGACAGCTCACTGCATGATTGTCCAGCTTCCACACAGTAGAGGATTCAATGGTTTATGACCATGACCTATTTGTCAAGGTCACAGTCAGACACTGATGCTCCTTACTGGTAAAAGTGCAAATAGGTAACATAGTGGTAATATTCTTCAGTCTTTCATTGAAAAGAAACAACCATATTTCATACCTGATTAATTCTAGACTTACAATGCACTGTGAAAAGAAAGTGATTGTTTTTCCTTATGTTAAGGAAATGCTACACATTTTACAACTTTTTGTTTATGTTCTCTAAGAAATATGAAACAATTCTGTCTGAAATGTTACTTTCTTCTCTCATCAATGTATACTGCTGGAAAAAAAGAAAGGAGAAGCAGAGATTATATTATATTTTGAAGAATTCTGTAAAAAATGAGCCGCCACATGGGAAAACCAACAATCTGCATAGGCGAAAACAAAGACGCAGATCAGCTTCGCGGTAACCGCGAAGCTGATCAGCGCCTTTGTTTTCGCTACTCGAATAGTACAATTCCTCTTCTACTTAAATCCGAAATTTCAGGCTTCTAGCTCTTTTCTGTGCTTGTACAGGCTGGTTTGTGTCACTCCTGTTCGGAAACCACATTGTTGGTTTTCCCACGAGGTGGCTCAAATATAGTTTGCCTCATGATGTGGTTGATAATGCTAAAATAATGAAGTAATAATTCAACATCAATCATGCAACAGCAATTGAGCTGCGATACCAGAAAACTGGGCTTCGGCACAAATCTGCCTGTGCAGTCACAGAAAAAGGCCAGAAGCTTGAAATTTTGGATTTAAGAAGAGTAATTGTATGTTTCTATTTAGTGAAAGCAAAGGCGCTGATCAGCTATGCAATTACTACAATTGTTTTGGTATAGGCAAAATTCTGGTTTGCTCTTGACGCGGCTCAATTAAAAGGAAGCAAAGTTTGCATTTGTTGCTTTGTCTTGTGTGGGATTTATGGCCATTCAACACTTTCATGTCATATCAGGTAGTCTTGCTACCAGTCCAGTGTAGATGACATACATGAGCCAACAAGATACTGCACTATATAACGGGGCACATGCAGCTGATTCTAAACAAGTTTACAGCCATTCAACACTTTCATGTCCAATCAGGTAGTCCCGCTGCTAGCCCAGTGTGCAGAGATTGAAGTATATATGGCGTACCATTACGAAAACATGCCCATGCTATACAGAATTTTTTTTTGGTTGTAAAAACGAAAATTTTCACCAGAAAAAAAATGATATTTTTCTTATTTTTGCTCAAAACATAGATTGAGGGTACACGTTAGAACCTCCTCACCGAGGCGGTTTTAACGAGTGTTCACAATCTATGTTTTGGAGCAAAAATAAGAAAAATAGGTATACCCCATACCCCAGTTTTGCTATATAAAAGTAGGGTTTAAGGGGGTATACATTTCACGGACATGTTTTCCTGATGATGAGCTTCCAAGATATTGGCACGTGCGGCTGATTCTAACTGTTTGTTTGAATTTGTTTACTTTTTCTACTTTCAGGTTATGTGATTTAAAAGACTGAGTGATAGAATTTTGTGCAAAAAAAAAAGTGTTTGGATTATTTGTTTGTGGAAAAACATTCCATTGTGAAGTAACCAGGGTAAGTGTTTTCGCATTACATGTACATGTATTTGCATTTCAATATTGAGCCGCCTCATGAGAAAACAAGCAATCTGCATAATGCGAAAACAAAGATGCAGATCGGTGCCTTTGTTTTCACTTCACCGATAGTACAATTCCTCTGCTTTCTAAATCCAAAATCTCCAGCCTCTAGCCTGCTTCTATGGCTGTACAGCTTGGTTTGTGTCTGACCTGTTCGGAAACCACATTGTTGGTTCTTGGCTTTTTTTCCTTAGCTCTTGAAGGGAGCAGTCATGCTTTTTTGTGCTCTGATATTCTGTGGATTTATTATGGATTAAAGGATACTACTAGGATAAATTTTATATCAAAGTGAAGAGCATGATTTCAGCAGTCTAACTCTGGATTTACTTTAGTGAAATTTTGTTCTTAAAAGGAATAATCTTGTAAAAAGTTTAAAAATTTAATGGATTATTTGCTCTGAATCAAACAGTGAATCTGCTCAAATCTGGGATTAATTAAGTCACAGCTGGACCACATGAAGAGACAAAGAGATTACTAGAAGTGTTCCATGTTGTAATTTGTGGCTAATGATCCAATACCATCTTGCATTGTCAAATTCTTAATCAATACAGAGTGTTCCTTATTGCTAATTAACCATTACAGTCTTGCAGAGACCACAATTAATTAGCACCCACATCAAAGAACAAATCAAAGTAGTCCTCTTTTAATGATTTAAAAATCTAAGTATGTTTGTAAACCAAGGAGGAAAATAAACAACAAAACAACAAGCTATGATATAAATTTTAGAAAACAAAAGAAATACAAGAGGAATTCAAATGAGTAAAATGGCCACCTTCACTAACTCTGTAGATCTAGCAATGGAAGTTTCATCTATAAATGAAAGTGACTTGACGGAAAAATCATTTTCACTCTTGCCACAGGGAGAAAACCAAAATGGGACAAATGTGTATCAGAATATAATCACTGTAGAAGAAAGCTCATTTGAATTTTCTGGGTACTCCAATGTTATACCCTCAGGTGGTGAATATGCCTCTGAAACTGGTGACCCATTTAACAATATGTTTTACCGTGTCATACCATCTGAGAATGCAACACATATTCACTTCTTTGCTGAACCATTCTTTAAGAGCATACTTTCAGTAATGGAGAAAGAGTATCATACACCAGGTGCTGAGATCAAAAAGTTCCTACTAAAGACTCATATTGATGGCAAAAGATGCCATATCTACATTGACAGAGGTGATCTAACAATTGTAGCAACAGGGCCCGCTCATGCATGCTGGAAGGAAAAGAGCTTTCGAAAAATGACTCGTACCAATATAAAGAAACTTGTCGAGAAGGCTGACTCATCCCCAATCAGCAACACAGTAAATGGGGTCACACCAACAGCCACTGGCGAAACTGACAATTCATGTTCAACTCACCAGGGTGACAGTGTTCTTCCAACTGAAGCAAATATTAGAAATAACTCTATGACTTCAGATCCATCACTTCTGCACAGCATCACCACTCTGATGGACAAAATACATTCATTACAAGGAGAAATGAATAACCTAAGAACTGAGGTGAACAAACTTGTCATGCAAGCCAGTGCTTCCAAGTCTACAAATGAAAAAGCTATTAACAACAACCAGCACCATCAGAATTCTCAGGCAGACACTGTAAATGATACAACACGTGAAGATTTGATAGCAACAGGGGAAACGCTACAACAGACCTACATTGTGCCAAATGATACAAGACTGACATCAACACCCGTTGTGCCTAGGCAATGGTCTCAGGTTGTAGAAATACAGCAACCAAAACAATCCCAGCCTAAGTCAAGGCCAGAAACAACTATTCAGCCTAAGCCTACAAGCAAGAAGATTCTTCTAATGGGTGACTCGATAATATCAGGCATAAACAAAAATGGCCTGAAAGAAAAAGTCTACAAGCATGGAATCTCAGGAGCAACAATTGACACTTTGTGCAAAGAAATAGAAGTATATGATCTTCAGAATTTCTCTCATGCCATACTGTATGTTGGTGGAAATAATGCCTCCAGTAAAACGGACTGCGAGTACTTTGAAGAAAAGTATGATCAACTGATCTGCTTTATCAAGGAAAGAAATAAAGACTGTAAGATCTTGTTGGTCAACTCGTGCCCTAGAGGTGATGCTGATGTTTCACAGATTAATGAAATCATATCAGGACTAGCCGACCAACACAATGTCATACTGGTAGATGCTTATAAAGCATTCTTCCACAAGAAAGGACAATTGTCACAGAACTACTATTCCAATGACAAAGTACATCTGTCCGACTCCGGTACGAAGCGTTTAGTTGGAACAATAAGCAGTCAGTTAGATATTGCTGAGGACTACTCGAGACTAGTGTTTGGTAAAAGGAAACAAACAACTAGGGACCCTACATCACATGGACGGACTAGACCCACATCCGGGACCCACCAGCGGCAAACTAATGGAAAGAAGTCACCATGTGCAAAATGTGGTGAAGTGAATCACGCGACGAAAGACTGCAGACATGCATCGCCATTGCAATGTCATGGTTGTGGATACTTTGGCCATAAATCCAGAAGATGTCAACCTCATTAGGGACTCGGCAACGATGCCAATTCTGATGAAATGAGCATGTATGTAAATAGATTTACAGTTTTGAGTGACATATGTACAAACTGTAATTTTTCAGTATGTGATTGTGTGTCTGATGAACAAAGTGCTTTAAGAAATTATGATACATGTATCTTTAGTGACTCTGATGAATATGTTCACTCTGAAATGGAAGTGAGCGGACATTCAAGTTCTTATATTTCAAACCATTCAAATTTTGATGTTATTTGTTATGATACCATGAGGCCCTCTAATAGTGTGCAAACTACATTACAGGATAATTCATATGATTCTTCAGTTCAACTTATGTCTGTGCATGATGAGGTAAGAATTTCTTCAAATGATCAGTCAGTCATCCATAGATCAAGGCCAGAATACACAGCAGACTGGTAATCCAGCTGCTAACAATTTATCAGAAGAAAACAGTCATGTCAACTTAGGCCTAAAAAGCAAGGGCTTAAGAATAGGACACTTGAATGTTCAAGGTTTGGGTAATAAATTTGATCAAATAAAGCTTTTACTAAATTCTAATCATACCCAAATCCAAATTCTTGGCCTGAGTGAAACAAAACTAAATAATATTCACCCTAGCACATTTTTTGAAGTAAATGGCTATCAAAAGCCTTTTCGCAGAGACCGGCAAGAAAATAATGGAGGTGGTTTGCTAATTTATGTAAAAAATGAGGTTAATTGTAAGAGAAGAGAAGACCTTGAAAGTGAGCAGTTAGAATGTATATGGCTTGAAGTTAATCCAGTCAAAAGCAAATCTTTTCTGGTCGGTCATGTTTATAGGTCACCAAATTCTGGCATTGCCTGGAACGAATTATTCGAGGAGTGTCTCGAAAATGTGTTGCAAGAAGAGAAAGAAATGTATATACTTGGAGATATAAACAGGGATCTTTTAAATAATCAAACTAGGAAAGCATGGTCTGATTATATGGAGCCATTTGGCTTAACACAGCTTGTTTCAGAAGCTACAAGAGTAACTCCCAGTTCGTCAACGTTAATTGATCATATATACTCTAACTGCCCAGAAAATGTTACTTCTATAAATGTTCCTAAAATTGGACTAAGTGATCATTTTCCTGTGTTTTTTACACGCAAGCTGCATGGCCAGCCTGCCAAAAGAACTCATTACACTATAACTTATAGGTCATTTAAAAATTTTGATGAAAACAAATTTTACGCTGACTTGCAGGCTGTTCCATGGGACCTTATTCATTTATTTGATGATACTGATGATGTCTTAGAGGCATGGAATGACCTATTCTTACAAGTTGTTGATGACAATATACCTCTCAAGGAACATAGAGTAAAACACAAAAATCAGCCACAATGGCTTACTCCAGACATTTTAGATGCTATAAAATGCAGGGACCGACACAAAGCATTAGGTAATGATGTCCAGTATAAACTATGGAGAAATAAGGTGTTAAGCCTAATCAGAAAAGCCAAAAAAGAAAAATATGAAACATATATAGACAACAATAGGGGTAAGCCAGGTAGTATCTTCAAACTGTTTCAAGAGGTAGGGGCTGGTAAAGGAAATAAAAAGCAATCAAGTATTTCATCTATAAAAGTCAATGAAGACACAACTTCAGAAGATCCAGCAGAAATAGCTGAGACATTTAACGACTTTTTCGTTAATGTTGCAAGTAAGATTAAAGAGCCAATAAGTAACTCTACTCATGACAAGCTTAAAGAGTTTTGTCAGAACAAATTGGCTGAAGGTACCAGATTTGAAATCCCTTGTCTTGATGTTACAAATGTTCGCAAGTATCTATCAAATATCGATGTGACTAAAGCAACTGGAACTGACAATATTGGTCCACGTTTACTCAAACTTGCAGCACCATATATAGCTACTGAAATTACATATATTTGTAATAAAAGTATAAGTTCTAGTTCTATTCCTACAAAATGGAAGGAAGCAAAAGTTTCGCCTCTGCATAAGCAAGGACCAAGTGACGATATAAACAACTATCGCCCTATATCAATTTTGCCTATCTTGTCCAAGATTCTAGAAAGACATGTATCAGACTGCCTTTTACATTATTTAAATGAAAATGATCTGCTTCATGTAACACAATCAGGATTTAGGGCTCAACATTCTTGTGAAACTGCTCTTACTCATATGATTGATTCATGGTTGGAAGCTTTGGACCATGGGCAGATGGTAGGAGTAGTTTTAGTAGATTTTAAGAAGGCATTTGATTTAGTAGATCACAATATACTGCTTCGCAACCTTAAAATGTATGGCATTGATAATGTAACACTTCAATGGTTTACCTCTTACCTAACGGAAAGACAGCAGCATGTGACAGTTAACAACAGCAAATCTTCTTTTAAGCCTGTTTCATGCGGTGTGCCACAAGGTTCCATTTTAGGACCCCTTTTATTCCTCCTTTTCATAAATGACCTGCCTCTTTACACATGCAATGTATTTACGGACTTGTATGCAGATGATACAACCTTGTATTTTGTTCATCCTTCTCAAGATGTAATTGAGCAAAATTTACAGACTGCATTAAATGAGCTTCAAATTTGGTGTAAGAATAATGGTATGGTATTAAATTCAGCTAAGACTAAGGTGATGTTTGTAACAACAAATCAAAGACGACAGAGACTGGTAAATGACAATCTCGAACTTTTTTACAATGATAATGCTCTACACACAATTACTAATGACAAGATACTAGGTGTTTTTGTAGATAACAATCTCACATGGTCTGAACATGTTAAGCATATATCAAAGAAAATTGCATCTAACATTTGGCTTCTGTCAAAAATCAAAGCTTTCCTATCAAAGGATCATCGTGTTCAATATTACAAGTCCTACATTCAACCTCACTTAGACTTCTGTAATGTAGTTTGGGGAAGTACTTCAGACGCAAACAAACTGAAAATTTTCCGATTACAAAAACGTGCATGTCGAGTAATTCTTGACTATGAGGTTGAAGACTCCGAAGAAGCTATGAAATCTCTTAATATTCAATCTATTTATGACCGTTTGATTTTAAGGAAAGCCAAATTTATGTTTAAAGTATTTCATGAAAAAGCTCCTAAGTATATAACTGATAATTTTACCTTGCGCAGTAATGTAAATACATCATTTGTTTTAAGGTCAGCTTCAGCGCAATGTTTTGTTCCTCCTAAGCCTAGCACTGAAGCTTTTAAACAGAGTATGCGTTATTCTGGGTGTATAGTATGGAACAGCCTTCCTGAAGGAGTAAAGACTGCCAATACCTTAGGATCCTTCCATAACAAATGTCTAAATTGGCTACAAGAGTCAAATCAAGTTTCATAGAAAATCATCACTTAGTCCAAATGCTCACACTACATCTTTTCTTTTGTGCTTGTATTATATATTGTGTTTTTTTATTTAACTGTTTCTTAACATCATCTTTGTCATTTCAACACAATTTGTGGTCATATTATGTGCACATATTGATTTTATTCTTTAATTTAATCATATGTATCATTATTGATATTACATATGTTAATTATTGGTACCTTTTTTCATCTACGTTTTTGAGTTCCTTCTCATTTCGTTTCGGTTAAGGTGCAACTAAATGGATATGATGTCAAGTAGAAATACAGTGATGCATATCACTACTGTAACTTAGTATTACTTCTTGCCTCCTTTCAAATTAACTGTCATGCTGAGGTTGAGTGTACATATTCTAGTAGTTGGATATGATTATTGTACATGTATCTGCTTGTGGTTTCATCATTAGTTACATCTAGTATTAATTGTGATACATTTGAATTTGAATTTTTACTTGTTAACTGTTTTGTTTTATATCTTGTATTACATTTGTATATATTTGTATATATGAGGGCCTCATGGAAGATTAGTTGTAATACTAAATGTTGTTACCCTCTTTAAATAAAGACTTTACTTACTTACTTACTTACTTACTTACTTACTTACTATGAGGTGGCTCAAATGAGAGGCCTTGTTAGAATGTAAGAATAGAATGTCCAAGAATTCTGATCCGAACCGGTCACCAGACCTCACACAAAAAGATTAATAACAGATGACTAGCTCTTTCCTAGTGAGGTAACAGAAAACCAATAATTCCATTATATAGCTTTGATTGTCAAAGGGAAGTGAATAGAGCAAGGATATTGACTCAGCAGAGTAATGTATTGTCTCTCTTTGAAAAACACCTGACATGCAGATTCAGGATAAACAGCAGATGATACGTCATGGGAGAATGATCAGTACATGTACATAGTGTACACTCTTTTGCCATTCAACAAAATTTGTTTACTTGAAGAGGATGGAAATGGCTGTAGAAATATTTGAGCCGCATCGTGAGAAAACGGGATTATTGCCTATATGAAAACAAAGGCGCAGATCAGCTTCGCGGTAACCGCGAAGTTGATCAGCGCCTTTGTTTTCGCTACACGGATAGTACAAATTCTCTTCTTCTTAAATCCCAAATTTCAAGCTTCTAGCCTGCTCCTGTGACTGTACAGGTCGGTTTGTGTCAGACCTGGTCGGAAACCCCGAAGACCGGTTTTCTCGCGTCGCGGCTCATTTTCATAATGGTTTCAAGAGAGAATATAATAGTACTATGTGCATGGTTGATTGGCTTTCACTGAGCTTCTGTGCTGATCAGACCTGGTCAGAAAATAAAGATGGAGGAAACCTCGTCTATCTGCGGGGACAGCACCAGACACACACTAGCCTCATGATGATCACCATAGGTGTGTTCTGTAGCTTCAAATTTTAATGTGTTGGCCATCCTTGCTATATTATGATGTAATCTTGCTCATTGTTAAATGATTTAAGATTTATGTTTTATTTTCACATTAAACTTGTATAATGAATTAAGGTGAATATCCCAGTTTTCATTGACTGGCTTGAATTATAAAGCCTAAAGATATTATTTTATGAATAAAATTGAATACCAACATTAATAGGGATGGTATAATGAATAATTGTGAACGATATGAGCCTTGTTCTAAGAAACCCTATCTTCACACCAGTTATCAAGAGACAATCAAAGCCATTGAGAACTACCAACTAAAATAGGGAGTAAATTTTTGGCTGGGAACAACTTTTCATGGCTCATTATGATCTTTGGTGTTGTTTCCATCTGCAACCGTCTTATTATTGATTTAATCTGTGTTGTTTGTTCTCACTAGTGTTGGTTGTCTCTGGATAACTATACTATATGAGCCGCATCATGAGAAAACTAGGTTTTTTCCTATACGAAAACAAAGGCGCAGATCAGCTGTGCGATAACCGCACAGCTGATCTGCGCCTTTGTTTTCGATACACCGATAGTACAATTCCTCTTCTTCTTAAATCCAAAATTTCAAGTTTCTAGCCTGCTTCAGTGACTGTAGAGGCCGGTTTGTGTCGGACGTGGTTGGACACCACAAAGACCGGTTTTCTCGCGTCCCGGCTCATATTATTCTTCTTGGACAGCCTATGGCACTGGACGGCTGTCAGGGTGATTTCTTACCAACAGCTTAATCTATATTGAGATACATGTAATGGTTTGTTTTCGCATTTCATGTCCCATTCAACAGCTAAGTCATATGGAGACAACCTTGGCATAAAGTATCATTTTAAGGATGTTCGCTGCTAACATTTGACATTTCGGAACTTCCTGTTTTTCTTTTCTTGAATATCTCGTAAACGGCTGCATATATTTTCCTAATATTTTATATTTGGATACATATTGATGATATGCATTGAATGAGCCATGAAAATTGTCAATATAAGAAACTTCATTTTTTCAGCCCATTTTCTGCAACTTTTCAGAAAATTTTAGTTGACGGTAAAATTTAGGGGGTAGGGTGGATTAAACTTGAATATTACACATCTTCAAATTAATTGCACTAGTTCGATGTTAATTTTATTTTTTTATTTTTTTTTTTTTTTTATTCAGTTTTACGTCCCTTTCAAGCTTTTTCACTCATATCGAGACGAATCAATCGGTAGGTGGGGCGAAAACCGGAGTACCCGGGGAAAAACCACCTGACACACCCGCAAGCAGAACATGGCTTGTCTCACATATGAATTAGTGCCCCGTGCGAGGCGCGAACCCACATCGGTGAGATGATCGAATGATAAAGAGCACTGAAGTCAGTGACCTTAACCACTCGGCCACGGGGGCCGCCAATGTTAATTTTAGCAGCAGTATATGTGTACATGGTCTTCTGAGTCATTCGTTGTGTCTTTGGTGTACTGGTTTTAAAATTTTAGGTGGTTTTATGAAATGGGCTTTTAGAAACAAAACAGCCAAAGAAAGGCTGAAAATGGCTATTTTCAAGTTGTTGGCTCTCTCTTATATGCTCACTACCCTATATATTTCTTTCTTTTATTCGAACAACATTACCAAGTTCTATGTTGTGTGAAAATACAAGAAAAAGTTTGAATCAACAAATATGGGTTTGGCACATTTGAAAATATTGATTTTTTCCTACTTTTCAAGTATGGGGGTAGGGTTGGAAAAGGAATCGTAAAATTTTGTCATCCACTTCAAGTTGCAAATTTTTCTATGCTTTTGGTCCAAAATAGTCTGCGTTACATAAATATTATGGCTTTTGAAAGCATTCTAAGTGTATTTTTGTTCAAGACAGGTATGTTTCAAAGAATTAAAAATTAAATAAATTTTACCGAATTTAAAACATGGTGCTCAGAGGTCTGATTCAGAGGCCTGTAGCTTGAAAAAATGCACACTACCCTATATTTATTTTGTTTTCAAATGTCTTGTGTTGTATTTTGGAATCAAACAAGAGTGGTTAGAAAAAAAGTTTGAATACTTTTTCATTGGCAGCGAACATCCTTAAAGGCTGGAGAAGCCAGCTATCAAACCCATGATCCATGATTTCAGGAGGTCTTCACAATACATTATGAAACTTGCCCATGCAATATACAAAGATTTTTTTCGGCAGTAAACATACAAAATTTCATTGGGGAAAAAATGCTAAATTATCATTGATTGTGGGTACATGTTAGAACTGCTTCGCCAAGGCGGTTCTAACGAGTACCCACAATCTATGTTTCGGAACAAAAATAAGAAAAATAGGTATACCCCTGTAAACCCTGGTTTTATTATTATATAAGTGGGGTATGAGGTGGTATGCATTTCACGGACAAGTTTTCCTGATGCAATAGCTGTGTCTTTATGGTTTCCATATATAGGTAAAAACATTTTTCTCATAATGCAGCTTATAGAAATGAAAATAAAATACAACAAAAAGTAGGATAAATTTTCAGACAGGGTCATAAAATGTCATTATGAAAATATTTGGGTCTAACCTGTAAATACCACAAAAATGTGTTAGCCTAAACATATCACCATCAGTCATATGTAATTTACTAATTAAACCAGAATTTAAAATATAAATAAACACTCATTAAACAGAAGAAATTCCCCCCTGCCCTCGGCCCCCATCCCCATCCCCTAAAACAGTTGAGGACAAGATAATATTAATGGCTTTTACCATAAATATTCAATCTTTATCAATTGAGCTGCGTCAAGAGAAAACCTACAATTTATCTCGGATTCATGGATTCAACAGATCGGAGATTTCATTATTGAGAGCATCGGTTCTGGCTTACTTTTGGCTTACTTCAGTGCCTTGTATGAACATGAACTAAATAAAACAAGAATCTTTGTGACTTGCAATTCCTTGTCAGCCGTTGATCATCACTTTTTACAATGCACCAGCACAGGTAAATTTATGAATGAAAATAGATAGTAAAGTAGGTATTGTAGTATTTTTTGTGTAACTACATGCCTAAAAGATGACCTCTTGAGCTTTTGAGGCAAATTTATTTTGCATTTGTCGTGGATGTATTATGGTTTGAACATTCATGTTACTTTTGTGATTAGGTACATTGATGTGCCATAACTATATGTAGTATGTTGTCAGAGTAGGGGGCGAGATTACTGGGGCACACAAATCGGTTTACCGCGAAGCTGATCTGTGCCTTTGTTTTTGCCCAAGCATTTTCTTATGCAGTGACTGAAATAAAATTGACATGATCAGGTATTGGCACCTATTTTTTCTTCTTTAATACAGATATGTAAGCTTTTTCTGATCATTTTTATTAAATATTCAAACGCAAAAAGATAAAGTTAAATCCCTATTGTAAAACATGAAAAAGAAAAATCATGGTGATTTCCCATAGACAATAACCCTGCTGTGGGATGGATCTGGGTAGGAATTCTTTTCATTCACTAAATTGTTACTTCCCCGGAAATTCTATGTCACATTTAATGAGTAGAAATGAGGATATTTAGTGTAATCATCATCCGTTAGTAAGTGATCAAAAGAAAAACCAAGTGCAGGAGACTTGAAGCTATCAATTATTCATTAACAATCTTTGATCGTTCCATGCTTTCTTCATTTGCTGGTGTGGAATGGGTGTGTTCACGTTATTCAGTTCATGTAGCATGTTACAGAGGAAATATGAAATAAATATAATCCCCATCCCCAGTAACTTTTTTGCATGATCAAACAAAAAAATGTATATATGTATACTTCTTATAGAAGTCAATTTTGCCCAATTTTTGCTTGGCAGCGCCAGCTGCCAAGCAGTTGAGACGGAATGGGAATTTCTTTTCAACCTGCGGGGTCTTTTCCTTCAATCTGTGGGGTTTCCCTTTGACAGCCAGGGGCCTGGTTTCAGTCGTAATTTTTTGCTAATCTTGTTCCAACTTCTGGCCTTGTAGGTATGGTATTTCACAGGTAAGCACTCTGTGTGCTTTGAAATTTTCTGTCATTTTAGAGTTTCTTCCCTTTGCTTTGTCATCCATAAAGACCAAAAGGTAGATGTAACCTGATCTCTGATTGGACAAAATTCCTGTGTGTAGTAATTTCAATAGACAAGTTGTGTGTTCTATTGTCAACTGAGTGCTGTGACACACTGTCTAATACCAATACACTAATCTTGAAGAAAAAAGTTTCCAAAAAATGTGAAATCTTCATTTATTGGAGTTATTGTGACACTTTATTTTTGTTTTTGTGCAAAATTGGATAAAAGAGTAGTAAGTTTAAGAGAATTAAGTGGTGGAGGGTGTCATTTATTGGCTTTTCAAACAGAAAGTTGACAACTTTTCGATAGGACATTTGAAAGTTTACCATTTCTCAAAGGCACAAGTTAATCAGACTTTATTGTATCATAAACTTTAAAAGATACATGACCATAAAATTGAATTGGTTTTGATCAAAAGAAATAGAATACGTAAATAACTGTCAATTAAATGTGTCAATTTACCTGTGATTTACCTGTCAAATTTACATATGTCAAACTTTGTGTACCTGTAGGACATCACATCAAAGTGAAAATTGGATTAATTATAGTAACAGTAGACTAAAATAATAGTGAAATGGATGAATAACATAAACATGGGATTCCTATGGTTAACAAAAGTTTGTTTTTAAACTAGATCTACTTCCAAAAATTAAAAGCCCTTCTATCGTTTCATTGCTTTTAATGTTGTAGATGCATGTCATGTTGTATTTCTTTTCATATATTATTTTGTAGCCATATGATTGATATCGCAGGCCGGCATGAGTCTTTGCTAGGCATAAGTGCTAGTGACTTCATGGAACCAACTTCTCCATACTGGCACAGTAAATATTCAAATACCCAGATGGAATCCTTGTTGGTGAACATTATATCGAGTCGCAGCCAGAATTTCAGTATAACTGCTTTAAATTTTATTTGCATGTACCACTATATCTTTTTGTTTATTTCTGTATTCTTTTCAGACAGAACTATCATCTTCACCTATATTAGTTTTGCATGTTTCCAAGTTCCTGTTGATGTTTTGATGATGCTTGTACTTCTGGTTGTCATCGTAAATGCTGCTTCAAAACACATTAACCTTAAAATACCAAAAGAAGCACTTGCACATGCAACAAAATTACCATGCCTTTAGAACCCCCGCTTGTAAACCTGGGGCCAGTTGTTCAAAACTTAGCTTAACGTTATCATTAAGACATCAACTTGACTACATAAGCAAATACACTGTTATTTTTGTTGATAAAATGTGAGAATCCTTTGCAATGCAAAGGATTCTCACATTTTATCAACAAAAAATAACAGTGTATTTGTAATATTGCCATTTGAAACAACTGGGCCCAGATTTAGCACAGCCACACAGTGACAGAGACATATTCCATGTAAAACTGAAATTTCAAGCGTCTTGTCAGACTGTCACAACTGATAGATAATTTCATTTGTATTTGCATGATCGTGGATATATAAATAATTTCATTTGCATTTGCATGATCGTGGATAGTAAAGGAAATCTACAGATAAAGACTGCACATCACTGATCTTTTGCGTAAAAAGATGTTCCCTTTAGCTTTAAATTGAGCAAGTGAAAATCAGGTTGGAAGATGTATGTCTAAGGTGCCAGCCTCAAAGCACATACATCAGGAAAACATGTCCGTGAAATAAATACCCCATAATACCCCACTTTCTTACAGCATAACTGGGGTATGCAGGGGTATACCTATTTTCCTTATTTTTGCTCCAAAACATAGATTGTGGGTACTCGTTAGAACCGCCTCGGTGAGGCGGTTCTAACATGTACCCACAATCTATGTTTTGAGCAAAAATAAGAAAAATATCAATTTTTTCCAGTGAAAATTTTCATTTTTACAACTAAAAAAATTTCTGGTTATTGCATGGGCGTGTTTTCGTAATGGTTCTAGCTAATGCCTGTGCCAGTCCCTAAACATACTGTGTGAATATGGCCATTCTTTCTCATCTGCTAATCTAATTAAAAAAAAAGAATTAAAACAATAATAAGTTAGTGGTGAAAGGGTGAAAGAAATGAGCACTGAGTACTGGCAACCTGCCTCTGGTAGGCTTGTCCAGGAACAGTGTGGTTACGATAGCTAAACATCCCAAATTCCCAACATGACCTAAGCTGTTGACAGTGGATGTAAAGCACCAAGTCAACCCACCACTCATATAAAATCCAGAAGCAGCACCTAATACTGTGTTTACACTATGTTCCCGGCGGCCCCGGCAGCCCCGTTTGCTCGAAACGTAGCGTGCAGTGGAATTTTGGTCAAATATTTCTCTGTTTTCAAGATCTATTACGTCTTGTTAAGTTTTCTTACGTTGCATTATGATATCCGTAACTAGCCGTGGTA
This sequence comes from Rugalucina vietnamica, assembly GCA_964017185.1. Classification (NCBI taxonomy): domain Eukaryota; kingdom Metazoa; phylum Mollusca; class Bivalvia; order Lucinida; family Lucinidae; genus Rugalucina; species Rugalucina vietnamica. The sequence goes on from OZ024873.1 coordinate 62,042,215, forward strand.
GTGATAAGCCGGTGTGTCACGGAGGCGCTAAGGTACGTTACGGTTGTCCACGATCTATCACGATTATTAGCACGTTCTATTACGGCCTGTTACATTCTGTTGCGGTCAGTTGCGTTTTGACCAAGGTGTAACACGTTTTTTTGTTCTGTCAAGGTCAGCTACGGACGAAACATAGACACCATGCAATTTAAAGCATTTTATGTGCCTTTTATATAACAATAAGCCATTTGAAATAATAACAACCACGCTCATCTACAACCGACTGCAGAGTTGATTAAGAAAGTTCGGAATTTTATTTCTCCTTCAATGGCATAGTGCAGCGCATGGTCTCTATTGTTCACTATAGTGACTGCTCCAATATGAAGGAACCTGTCCCAATAATATGTCATTTTATATCTTTCAACTCCACGCCCCGTGACAACCGTAACATAACGTGACATACGCAGTAGAACGGGATCAACACCGTCAAAGACCGTAACGCACCGTAACTGAATGCAACAAAACATGTTGAGTATTCCGTAGGAAACGGGACAAGACGTGAGACGACGTGAACAAACGCAGCTGAATGTGGAAGATCCGTAGCTCGCCGGGCTATTCACTAGCTTCCCCTTGCACTACGGGTGGCCTCCAAGTTTCGCTACGTACTGTTACGTTCTGTCACGGTGTGTTACGTTCAGCCCGTTTTATGACGGCACATTACGTTTCTCATTTCTGCCTTGACTGCCGTGGCAGATTTTTAAACTCTCAAAAAATTTGCCACAGTGCCCACGGTTATCTCGGCGTGCTACTTTTGCCCATCCCATTCCCCTGCGTTCCCTCACGTTTATCCCGTTTTGATCACGGTTGTCTGAACGCCGGGAACATAGTGTAAACGCAGTATTAGGTCCTAGGATATTGAATATCCTTTATTAAACATGTCTTTTATATGAATGGGAATGCTACTGATCTAGAGTAGCTAATATTTGAGCCAACTTGTGAAAAAAACAACAATGTGGTTTCCCAACAGGTCTGACACAAACCGGCCTGTAGAAGCACAGAAAAGAGCTAGAAGCTGGAAATTTTGGAGTTAAGTAGAGGAGGAACTGTACTATCCGAGTAGCGAAAACAAAGGCGCTGATCAGCTTCGCGGTTACTGCGAAGCTGATCTGCGTCTTTGTTTTCGCCTATGCAGATTGTTGGTTTTCCCATGGGGCGGCTCATTTCTCTGCATGGTCAGGTTATGTCTGCGAAGGAGACTTATTTTGGTTAATATGATTGTTTATTCGCAATACCCTCAAATTTTCATAACTAAAGACTTGTGATTTGTAAACTTTGAAGCCATGTCTAGCAAACATACAGATTATCAATTAAATGCACGCATAGAGCGTGTCACATAGACACCAAAGGTGCACTGAGGGCATGCTCTTGTGTTCATCCCATAATTTCATTAACTAAGTTCTCGATTAATCCTTAAATTGTCTATATGCAACAGTTTAATTCCTTCATTCAAGCTCTCTGCAGTTGGTCTAGGACTTTCCTGGATTGTGAGCCTGGGATATGGATTAATTGATGGAATAAAATGGGCATAAATTGGAAATTTAAGTTCTTTTCCGTTTTATGCTTAAGGGAATCCAGAAATAAAAAGCTGGAATTCATTATATGATTAAGTCCCATGGCAATGAAAATTTATTTGTTCATTATCTTAATGAAAACTTGGAGAAAATATGGTTAAGGTTTCAAAATGCAATTTTCAAAGTGTCCTACTCTGCTTTGGTTGTAGATCTTTTTATTCAGTTTGCAGCCTTAAGGTGCAATGCAAAATATAATCTCTAAAAACCAAAGCACTGCACACAAAAAGAAAAGCATACTTCACAAAATACAAAATGACAAAAAAGAAAAATTGCTTATTTAGCATTACATCATAACTTTGCATGTTTGTATGTCTTTCATCAGGTAAACGACCAAACATTACACTTCCTTCTCATTCTAATTTGGTGACTCATAAAAATACATATCTAGATAAATCTCTATATCATTAACATACCTTTAACTTTGTCATGTTCAGTTATGATATACAAGTTTATTTTTGCACAAAGACCAACCTCCAGTCAAAAACATTGTACTCTTGTCTAAAGTGCATGTCATCATATACCAAGCTCAAAAATAGCCAAAATCACAATCGCTGTAGACCATGTGCATAGAGGCTTCTTGTGAATACTTGCCTTGTAAACCAGTACAGGGATCATGGGCTCGATCCCAGGCTTCTCCAGTCTTTCGGATGAGACTTTAAACCAAGGTCCTATCTTCATAATGTGATCTTAGCTGTTGAGTGGGACATAAAACACATAATTAACCAACCAATCAACTGTAGAGACAGATGAGATTTCTCAGCATTCCAGTGTCCTGTGGGGTTTTAATTCTTTTATGTTGTTCAAGTGTACTTGTATTTGCATGTTTGCATCCTCATTTTCTTGATTTGCCAAAAATCTTTTCTTCATTGTCAGAAAATATTTTAAATAATCCCTTCACATACATTTCCCATTGAACCTGGCAGATACAACAAAATATTGGAATCAGAAAACTATAAAGACAACTTTGGTGATTTTATAAATGACACCGATACGGAGGACACAGAATATTTGACAGCCTGAGAATCATTTGGATTACTGTGGAATACTCTAGTACAAGCTGGATATTACTAACGACAGTTACCACTTGTGGAACTAACACATACAGGAGAAGAACAACGCTGAGACTTAGTGGCTTCATATCACTAAATACATGTTTTGATTTTTCTTCAAGGAGCAGACAGTTTTAACACCTTTGTTTACCAGGGGTACCTCCAGAGTACACAGGATTAAACAGGATTAATACAGGATTTATTTATAGCTTCTCAAATGGTTTGGTATCAAATTTTATTATCGTTTATTTTTATTTTTCTACAACCAGGTAAAACATAGATGGAACTAATGCAGAGAGTCAGATAACATTCACCAAAAATGAAGATATGTTCCTATTTGGGGCTCTTGGCAACTGTTGCCATAACAACCATACACGCTCAGGGTGAAATCGGTGAGTAGAATTCTATTTTTAGCTCTTAGATAATGCTAAGTTCTGAAGTACGCATTTGGTACCAACAGTATGTACACAGGGTTTTATCTCCAGCACAGTGCAGATGATTATGATTATGCTACAGATTCTTTATGATTTTAGAGTTGTAGCAGATATTGTAAAGAATCTGTAGCAGAATCATAAAGAATCTGTAGCATGCATTTATATAACGAATCACCAGCACCATTACAGGAGTTAAAACCCAGTGGTAACAGTGCTCAGAAAGTAATGTCACAAAAACACCCACAGACTGCATTATGGGAGACAATTATCTGAAAAGAAATGTAAAGCAAAATGATGAATGGTTTGAAGATACAAGATCTTACTTTAGGTGGAGTCTATCTGCATTAAATAACATAATGTGATATCTTAATTTTTCGTAATAATGCTTTAATCATAGATCAAATTTTCCAACTGCATTATCATATTTTGACTTATTGTGTCGAATACCTTGTACTGCAACTGTAAAATTGTCTTTGAAGGCAATAATTATAAAGTCATAAAATACAAATTAACAGTTCTTGTGCATTTTGGTTTGTAGTCAGCTTTGAAATTGTATTGTTGAAAAAAAATTCTGTACTGAATGCATACTTCTTTAGTTAGTTTGTTAAGGACACATAAAAATATAAATGTTTGTGCTCTTTCATTCCTGCTTGTTATGTATTAAAAACCAAAACCAAAAATACAACAACATTTATATGTACAGATACATCGCTGATCAGCTCTTTATAATGGTGCAAATCACGAAAGACAACTCATAACCTGAACAAAGAAAAAAAAAAAAATAAATAAATAAAACAAAACTGAACATGACTTTGACTCAGTCGCAATCGGCAACAGTGCTAGGTTTTTGGTAGTCTCTTTTACTTGTTGTCAGTTACCAGTTGAAAGGATGTGCACTGAATTCTCATAAACTGCTTAGCCTGTCAAACCAGTCTAGTTGGAATAAGTGACAAAACTAAACTGACTTCTGACAGTTCAGCAAGGTATGCAGACAGTTTGCACAGTGTGGCTCACCACATACCTACCTAGCCCTGATGCGGTTTACAGATGCAACTTTCTAAGCTTGAAAATCTCTTAACCATTGATCTAATTGTATTGAGTTTGACCTAGCTGGCAGATTATACTGCCCACCCTTGGGCAAAGGGCACTTGGTTTGATGGTCACAGAGATCAAAATCTCTTGTGTTCTTCCTAAGATTTTACTTGATAATGGTCACCATCCAGATTTACTTAACCTTCTGTGTTGAATGGAATTACCCATCATTTGAGTCCACTTTCGTTTTTAGGGGTGGTATAGGGCGTGATTTTCAATTCTTATTTAAGTTTTGGATTAAATTCCTTCAAGCACACAGTATAGCCCCAGATGGGATGACGCATTTTGCGGTGTCACATCTGGGGCTATACTGTTTGTCTATGTCCCATAGATAGGATTCCAGGATAAAATTAGTTAACACAGTAATATGCCAGAAAGTCCTGGTCAACCTTTGCTGTCAAACGGCCTGTAATGTGTAGACCAAGCATTACAACTTGCAACTGAACCAGAATACTAGAATCAAGCTTGTACTAATGGCTTTCGGCCACAACTTTGGTTAGATACGGTCAACTGTTTTTTTGCTTGTTTGGGTTTGGTATCCGGTTTGCCAAGCTGGCATTACCCTTGCAATCAAACTGTACTGAAAATGTACAGCAGTTAAGTCTTGAAGAATGATTGATTTCTGAAGTAGGTCAGTGACCTAACTGACCTACATTTCTCATAAAGTAGGTCACTTTGAAGCACAAACTTAGTTATTATAAAATTATATAAAAAAAAAAACAAAAAAAAACAAAAACGTCATTTAGCATACATCTGGAGCCAACTTCTGTTGTCATCGACAGATTTAAAATGATAAACAGATTTACCACCCTACTAAGTGTAAATTGATTTCCTTCTCTGTTGTGTAACATTTGGTAATTAATTGGAGCAGATAAAGTTTAAAACTATTTTATATTGTGTGAATGATTCATTATTATATAAGTTTGCATCAGTGTACAATATGTCCTTCACTTGTCATATTGGTCAGTCTAGTGATTTATTCGTGTCTTTAGGGCCTTTGAAGTATTTATCAGTTCATTGTACTCATGTGACCAAATTAACTGAAATTTCCTTTCTTTTTATATTTCCTCAAATTCCTTTAACACACAGCAGTAAATATATACAGTAACACTACTCCTAATATTGGTAGAATCTTTTTGCACACTGGTGCTCTGTTGTCTTCTTTCGCAGCAAGTTTGTGAGGTTGGTCATTCATAAGCCCTTCAGCATTTCTTTCTACGTCTTCAAGAAATTGGTTAAAGTTGTTAAAATGAGTATAAATGAGCCGCCTCGTGGGAAAACCAACAATGTGGTTTCTGAACAGGTGCAATACAAACCGGCCTGTACAAGCGCAGAAAAGAGCTAGAAGCTTGAAATTTCAGATTTAAGTAGAAGATGAATTGTACTATCCGTGTAGCGAAAACAAAGGCGATGATCAGCTTCGCGGTTACCGCGAAGCTGATCTGCGTCTTTGTTTTCGCCTATGCAGATTGTTGGTTTTCTCAAGGGACGTCTCATTTGTTGAACTTGGCTGCAGATTGATTTGAACTCTCTTGCTTCTGGCATTCCATAATAAGGGTTTGGTCAATACATGTAATGTGGGTTCAGGCCTGGGGTAACATTGTAATGTAATTGTAATTAATTACATTTTTAAAGTGCTGGAAGGTTATTTGTAACTGGCTATTTGTTTCTTTTACATTGGGTTTGTTTTCTTTGGAAGCTTTGAAGACAACTGCCATGTATAATATAGTAGTATTCATGGTTGAAAAATACAAAATATACTTTTATAACTAAAGCAGTAAAACTTTGCAACTGTTCTGTCTTTCATAATTTGTTTCCAAACATTTGATATGGATGTGCTTTTCTTGATTCTTACAAAGGCACTTGACATTTAGCGTCTCTTCCGTGTGTTTTCAGCCTGTTTTTTGTTCATGAATAGGTTTAATTATTTCACCTGAGTTGAGTCACAGGTGTTGCAGTTTTATAAAAATTGAATGTGAGACTGTTAATGAAAAAAAACAGCCCTGTTAATTAAAGCACACTAGTTATCCAAAGACAACCACAACGACTGAGTGCAACAATATGAGGCTGTATAATGCAAATACTGGTCATGAACCACAATGATCTGTGGCAAGTTGTTTTCATAAAGGTATTTATTCCCAATTTTAGCTTAATTTGATGGTTGTTCTCAGTCTCTCAGGTAGTCTCTGGATAACCGGTGTGAAAAACTGTTGTGCAAAGTAACATACCAGGGATTTTTTTCAAGTGTCTCAGGGGCCGAAATAAGGCCCCATTCCCAATGCAAATTAGGTGACTTTTTTCCCAATTTGAAGAAAAAAATTCCCAATCAGGCAATCACAGCTGAAAATAATTCTCAACAGCTCCTAAACATTGTCAAAATCAAACTCTGCTGTTTGAAATGATGTTAAACTTTGATTTTAAGCTATTATTTAATAATTTAAAATGATTAACATTAATTAATTGGAAAGTATCATCAACTTTGAATGTTTTGAAAATTTCCCAAATTCTCTCTTCTGTGTTATGTCGCTAATTTTCCCAACCAGAAAGGCCCTAGGGCCCCTTCCCAAAATTGTAGAAAAAATCCCTGCATACAGGTACAGTGATGCATTTTAGCAGGACACAGATCTGTTTGAAGGCACAAGAATAGGCAAGTTGATGGTCTTGGATATGTTACCAAAGATGGCACATGTTTGACCCGTTTTGCCTGTTTGTCAGTGAAAAAATGAAAGATTTGTTGACAACAAATATTGATCCTTTGGAGGACCATGCTTGCAACCTATGATGTACAAAGCAGCTTCCCATGCCACAAATACATCTTATTCCAAAAAACAATTTGCCCAACGTAATCCCCAAGATAACAGCACAGTAAAACAAATGAAAACATTAAGACATCAAAATTTCATGAGGTAATTTTGTGCAGTTTCCTGAAAATTAGATTAGGGAATCCTCAACCCAGACAGAATTGGATTCCTCGGAAATATCTAGGACGCGAGGATACATTACATAGTCAGGGCCTTCATTCGCGCTATTTGGGTCAATTAGGGGATAATCAATTTCATGATCATATTCTTTTGGAAATTTTTTTGTATAGTCATGCAACAATCAGAGCTTCTGATTGTGTATCTGATATCCAGCATTATACCTCCCAAACTGAAACAGTTTGAATATTATTGGCTCACCTGAGCCGAAGGCTCACAGGTGAGCTTATAGTATTACCCAGGCTCCGTCGTCCGTCATCGTCGTCGTTGTTCACACTTTTCAAACATTTTCTCCTCTGAAACCGCTTGGCCAATCAAAGCCAAACTTCATATGGAGCATCCTTAGGAAGGGGGAACGAAAGTTTATATATATGGTCCAGGTCACATGACCAAGATGGCTGCCATGGCTATAAATAGCAAAAACCTTTAAAAATCTTCTTCCTAAAAATCTTCTTCTCCAGAACCAGAAGGCCTATGATTGTGAAACTTGGCATGAAGCATCAGGCACTGGAGCTCTACAAAGTTTATATAAATCATGACCCTAGGATGACATTGACCTATTTTACGGCAAGGTCAATATAGGTCGACCATGCATTTGAATGGGGAAAATTGTTAAAATATGATTTGAGGGGCAAAACTTGCAGGAAATGGGCGGATGGACAGAATATTTATGTTTATGAAAAAATTTTGTCCCCAGGGGGTTGTCTTTTGTCCCTGCCCCGGGGCTATATATATATGTATATGACCTTAATATTCAAACATCTTCTCCTCTGAAACCGCTTGGCCAATCAAAGCCAAACTTTATATGGAGCATCGTTAGGAAGAGACAGTGAAAGTTTATGTAAATGGTCAAGGTCACATGACCAAGATGGCCGCCATGGCTATTAATAGCAAAAACCTTCAAAAATCTTCTTCACCAGAACCAGAAGGCCTATGATTTTGAAACTTGGCATGAAGCATCAGGCACTGGAGCTCTACAAAGTCTGTATAAATCATGACCCTTGGATGACCTTGACCTATTTTAAGGCAAGGTCAACATAGGTCGCCCATGCATTTGAATGGGGAAAATTGTTAAAATATGATTTGAGGGGCAAAATTTATGTTTATGAAAAAAGTTTGTCCCGAGGGAGTTGTCGGCCCCTGCCCCAGGGCTATATACATGTACATGACCATAATATACAAACATCATCTGCTCTGAAACCGCTTGGCCAATCAAAGCCAAACTTTATGTGGAGGATTGTTAAGAAGGTGCAATGAAATTTTATATAAATGGTCAAGGTCACATGACCAAGATGGCTGCCATTGCTATAAATAGCAAAAACCTTTAAAAATCTTCTTCTCCAGAACCAGAAGGCCTATTATTTTGAAACTTGGCATAAAGCATCAGGCACTGGAGCTCTACAAAGTTTATATAAATCGTGACCCTTGGATGACCTTGACCTGTTTTACGGAAAGGTCAACTTAGGTCGCCCTTGCATTTGAATGGGGAAAATTGTAAAAATGTCATTTGAAGGGCAAAACTTGCAGTAAATTGGCAAATGGATTAAAGTTTTATGATTTGAAAAAGAAATCGACTCCAGGGGTTGCTCTGTCCCAGCCCTTGGGTCATATACATGTATATTAACAAGTAATTGGTATATATATATGTATCTCAGGTTTCAGGTGAGCGTTTACAGGACCATTGGTCCTCTGGTTACTCTTTTTATGGTGCCACCTGAATGTCCATTTTAACTTTCAAGCAACGTGGAATAGCAGTTGCTGGGTGCAACAGGACTACCGAGTGAGATATCACGGTTCAATTCAGTACCTTGGCCTTGAAGTTTCCTTGAGCGAGACACTAAGCTTTCCACTGTACTGGTTAACACCCTTAAATCATTGGGTGTGCCTCGACATGAGTGAAAACCTGGTGACTGGGACTTCTAAGCATCTAAGCCAAACCAAACCAAAAGAATTTCCAGATAAAAACAAGCATTGACTAGGAGACTTAATGTGATGGCATCATTGTTTGTTTGAAAAATCAAATACTAATTTCAAATCATCAAAGACGATCGATACTTTGACTTCATTTGCTTAATAAATTATTAATATGCACCTACAAAACCCATTTTTACAGGATTATACACTAGTGAAGGAGCGTTTAAATAATGAATTTGTACTGAGTCATGTTCGTTATCGAAAAGAATTGTCTGGATCCAAACGGTTTGATGAAAGTCACACAGATGTTATTTCTAAAAGACTTGCATTATTGCTTACAATGGATTTTAAGACAAACAGAAAAAAATTTTTGCTTAAAGTTAAAAAAAAAGGCACAACTTATGGCACAGTACTTGTGCAGCTGAATAGAATAGCACATGAGCTTTTAAATATTCACAAGCGTCTAGCCATCGTCTGTAGCTGATCAGTCTGATGAAACCACGAAGAAAGGTTCTTTATGGTGTGGCTCATATTAACCCATATTTGACGAATTGTTTTTGCCATCATTATCATTTGGATGTGTCCACTTTCATTTTTAGGGGGTGTTAGGAGTGATTTTTATTTTTTATCTTATTTTTAGATGAATTTTCGTTAAGGAAATAGAATAGCCCCAGATGGGACGCCGCGTTCTGCGGCGTCACATCTGGGGCTATTCTGTTTGCCTATATCTCATAAAAGGGACGCCAGGCTTATATGAGTTAAAAGTCTGTCTCTTGTTTATAGTGGTCCTCTCTCAGATTTGATTTGACGCTACATGCTTTGGCACTCACAGATTGTTTTTCATTATGGTTAAAATGGTGACACATTATGTCCAGTCTCTTTGTACATAGCATGAATGATGGAAAACAATTTGATAATGGAATGATTTATTCATTTGGTCTGAGGGCGGGGGAAGTTCCGCCAAATATACATTCATCCTTTTGAATTTCGTTTTGAACATACTGGGATTACCAATGGAAGGACTGAGTGCCTGTTCTTTTGGCTCAAAAAGGGCTTTGGGATCCATAAAAATCAAGGACATTTTGTTTGGTAACACAAAATGTAACCCAGAAGTACAATTTTGTATACAGTGTATGCCTATAACTGTTACAAAAGCTTCAACTTTGTTTCTTATGCGCTCCTCCTATTGTCTTCTTATTTCGAACCATTAAACAATGTTGTTGTCATTGATTTCCAGTTGTAGCCCTTCTCGATCCGATAGTTCCTTGGTAACTGATCCTTGTGTGATTAGAGGAGATTTGGTAAAGACCAAATTCAGTTACGGTTATGCAGATTTTATGCAAATGTTCTCTGTTGTCAGTAATGGGAAACTGCTGAAAACAGAAGAACGGAGACTGAAAAATGAGCCGCGTCATGAGAAAACCAGAGTTTTGCCTATAGGAAAACAAAGGCGCAGATCAGCTTCGCAGTAACCGCGAAGCTGATCAGCGCCTTTGTTTTCACTACACGGATAGTACAATTCCTCTACTTTCTAAATACGGAATTTCCAGTTCTCTAGCCATCTACTGTGCTTGTACGGCTCAGTTTGTGTCGAACCTGGTCGGAAACCCCAAAGACCGGTTTTCTCGCGTCACGGCTCAAATAGTGTGCATGCTTCTGTGATAATTGAAAGAAAAAAAAAAAATTTTTGTTTAAACCATATGTTGTTGGTGCTCTATAGAATCACCTTGACAAGGGGATTCTAAAGAGTACCCACAATGTATGCGTTGATTGAAAATTAATGAAACTTATTCGAAACTTTTCTGAAGATGTTGTACATTTTCAGTTCGGCATGGAAGCAGGAGTTCTAAGAGAAAAGACAGGAGAAGTATATGAGCCGTGACATGAGAAAACTAAAAATGTGTTTTTTTAACAGGTCTGCCACAAACCGAGCTGTAAAAGGACAAATGGCTAGAAGCTTGAAATTTTGGATTTATGAAGAAGAGGAAGTGTACAATCTGTGTAGCGAAAACAAAGGCGCTGATCAGCTTCGCGGTCACCGCAAAGCTGGTCTGCGTCTTTGTTTTCGCATATGCAGATTGTTGGTTTTCTCATTGCGCTGCTCATATGTTTAGTTTAGTCATGCCATTTAGCGAAGAGAATATTTTGTCTTGCTAGACAGCTGCATCAGCTGTGTGGGCTAAAATCTGGGCATATTTATGCAAAAATTATTCCGTTACTTCAGTTTTGCATGATTTTCACGTAAAACAACTAAGTTGTCTGCCTCAGTTGCCTTCTCCTTGGAGAATCACTTATTTTGTTCAATCGTGGACATATGCACTTAACTATACTGCACGGCAAAGAAAATGCTCCAAAATGAAGTAATGAATATTGTGCTTTATGTGGGAAGTGAGTTCACATTACAGTTAGCCTGGTCTGGTATAGTACAATTACCTTGACCATGCCGGTTGACCTCATGTGAAAAGGGGCACCTGGTTGTTTAACTTGTTTTATATATTTTTTCAGTACCATGTGAAGCACATGTGGTCACATATTGTTTTCCATCACAGAGTCACATTATCGAAAGGCGGCCCCCGGGGCCGAGCGGTTAAGAGCACTGTTTCTTAATCACTCGATCATCACACCGCTGTGACTGGTGTGGGTTCGAGCCCCGCTCTGGCCACATGTGAGACAAGCCAAGTTCTGCTTGCGGGTGTGTCAGGTGGTTTTTCTTGGGGTTCTCCCGTTTTCACCCCACCTACCGATTGGCCCGTCTCATATGAGCTGAAATAATCTTGAAAGGGACGTAAAACTGAATTAAAAAAAAAAAAAAAAAAAAAAAAAAAAAACATTATTGAAAACATACTTAAAATATTTGAAGCAGTCAGATCAACAAATGCATATCTATGTCAGAGGTAAACCGGCAGTGGAATATAATTGTTGCGTTTCTTTTTTTTTTTTGTTCAGTATATAACAGGGGTGAACCGGCACGGTAAAAATTGCACTTTACGGTACAATTGTTGTCATGTTTGACTTTGTAATACAAGATCTTTGACATGATTGTCCCTGTAAAGGTCTCCTGTATTGATTCTTTGCAGGAATATTATTTCCAGAACTGCTGAAGGAAATTTGATTATTCCGGTAAAAGATATATAGCTTAGATACATTGTCACCAACCTTTGCACTGGAGCCGTGAAGAAGATTAGATGTATACTAATATATACTGAATAAAAGTGAAAACGCTACACATACATTAGAACCCAAATAAATACCACTTATTTTATTAAATCGAAATTCCTTTAATGACACATTTAAATTTCATCCTTTGGCTACATTTTGCACTGACGTCAGTTTCTGTCCAAGCACACACAGCTGTGTAACAAGCATTTTAAAACGATAGGGTCACAAAAATGACCATGTCAGTTTAGTAGCGTGTGTAACCACCTCGCGCCGATATAAGAGCTTGACAACGGCGGCGCATAACGCCAATCAGTCGTCTCACTGATCCTTGGGGAAGGCGTTGCCACTCAAAAACTAAGGCGTTGCGAAGTTCATTCAACGTCTCTGGCGTTGATGTCCACGTCGACCCAACATGTCCCAAAGGTGTTCTATTGGAGACATGTCTGCCAAGGAAGGACATCGATATTCTGACGTTGCAAGAAGTCAATACACACACGGGCGACGTGGGGACGATCGTTATCTTGCTGGAAAACCCTGCCATGGCGTCGAATGAAAGGAACAACGTGGCGGGTAAGAATTTCATCATGATATCTTATGCCCGTTAGCTGTCCATTGATAAACACTAAATCAGTTTTATGTCTAGAGTCAATCCCCGCCCATATCATGACTCTTCCGCCACTGTAAGCATCACGATGTTCAACAATCATCAAGATAACGTTCTCCCCTTCTACGGTATACACGTCACCTTCCGTCAACTTCCTTCAACATGAATCGCGATTCGTCGCTGAACAACACGTTCCACTGATTTCGACGCCAACGTAAATGAATTTGTGCCCAATTTAAGCGTCTCTGTCTGTGATTGATCGTCAATGTTGGTCCTTTGAATGGGCGTCATGCCCGTAGTCCCACGGCACGTAGTCGATTTTGAATTGTTTGAGCACTTACTCTGCGACGCCCAGGCAGAGTTCGTGCTGTTACCGTGGCAAACTGAAAGCGTTGACGTAAATGTAAACGTCGAATATAACGATCCTGATGTGGGTTGTTGCTTGACGTTGACCGGGCCGGGGACGGTCATCAGTTGATCCAGTGGTGTTAAACCGACTCCACAACCTTGCAATAGTGGTTCGATGCACCCCTAACCGTCGTGCGACGTCAGTTTGCTTCAATCCACCTTGCAGCATACCAACAGCACATTCTCTGTCAACTTTGGAGAGTCGCGGCATTTCAACCGTTTATCACAAAACGTCAAAACTTTGTTTTTTGATCCCTCACACAAGTGGTTCAACATTCAGTGCTTTTTTTCGATGTAAACATCAGTGTACATATGCATGTAGCTGCAAGAGTATTCAATGTATAGACATTTATAATGCTTGGTTGAGTACATATGCATGTAGCTGCAAGAGTATTCAATGTATAGACATTATGCTTGGTTGACCGGTCATTCTACCACACTTGAAAACCATGTACAGTGTAAACTGTAGCTGGAAGCCTGGCAAATCTTTTGCGAAAAACGATTATGAAATAAAATGCGTTTTTCGAGGTTTTTTGCAAAAAATACAAGTGTAGTTTTTTCATTTTGCTCAGTATATGTTGATTATTTCATTTGGGATTGGTTTCTGATTTTCTGTAGAAAAAGTTGTCTCTGGTGCCCATTTTTCTCTTTCAAAATTTTGTATAAAAATCGGTGTGGTTTGGCTGAGGCCCTATCCAAGAAACTGCAATAATAGCTATATCAGTTGAGCTGCCTCGTGGGAAAACCAACAATGTGGTTTCCTAACAGGTCCGACACAAATCAGGCTGTACAGTCACAGAAGATAGCTAGAAGCTTGAAATTTCGAATTTAAGAAGAAGAGGGATTGCACTTTCCCGGTAGCGAAAACAAAGGTGCATCTTTTGTTTCGCATATGCAGATTGTTGGTTTTCTCATGGGGCGGCTCAGTTAGGGTTGCAGGACAGATAACTCTTGATAATAACAAATTTTGGGTTTCAGGCTTTAAAACATTGTTGATAGCCCTCCTCATGTAGTTGAAAACTGCAAAACAAATTCTGGCTTTGCTTGTTAGCTCTCCATCAGGTGAACCATTGTCGCATTTTGGGCAACTTGTTTCAAGTTGTTGTCTAGAAAGCCATTTATAGTTTGCAACAATCTTGCTCAGGTTGTTTGCATGCAGATTTCTATAATCAAGTTGCAGCAAGAATCGTAGCTGATTCTGGATTTCCTGGATTCCTTGATTTATGGTCGTAATTAAGTTGCTCAGTTTAGTCTTCAAAGATCTTTACAGTTTTCTGATCAATTTCTAGTAATTATCTTTATTTGCCTGGGAGGTGTCAACTAGCAGGCTGCGGCTTCTTAGACATCTATGTTACTCATGAATTTTTAACCATTTTTAGCGTTTGGCTTTTACGGTTTTGCTCTTTTGCTCCAATATGTAGTTTACATCAACTGAGTTTTTATATTGCCATTGTTTGTTTTTTTTACACATAAAATGCAGTTATATTACCTTCTCTTAGAACTAAGTGCTTCTCTACTGTCACATGCTTTGTGTTTGCACAGCCATAGAAAAGTTATGCAGGGCTTGAAACTTTTGTGAATATATTAGGCCGGAGAAAATTAATCTTTAGATTCTCACCCCCATCCGCCCCTGTTCGAAACCCTCAAAAATCATTTTTTATTTGGGTATGAAAAGAGCAAAAAATATTTTTCAATAACAAAGTCAAGATAATGTATAAATTACATTTACTTTATTATCTGTGTGGCTTTTAATGTAAAAACCATATGAGCTGCCCCATGGGAAAACCAACAATCTGCATAGGCGAAAACAAAGGCACAGATCAGCTTCGCGGTAACCGCGAAGCTGATCAGCGCCTTTGTTTTCGCTACTCGGATAGTACAGTTCCTTTTCTACTTAAATCCGAAATTTCAAGCTTCTAGCTCTTTTCTGTGACTGTACAGGCCGGTTTGTGTCGGACCTGTTCGGAAACCACATTGTTAGTTTTCCCATGAGGCGGCTCATATAAATTTTACAGAAACTGGGCCTGGACAGTCAATGTGGGTGCCTTAAATGTTTACCTACCCCAGAATTCTCTAAAATTTGGATGAGAATCTAATAAATTTTCTCTGGCCTTAAATTATCTATAAATGAGCACTGTACAAGCCTTAGACTGTTCATCATTTTCATTCGGTAATATGTACTGGACATCTTCATCAAAATACTAAAATTAAAAGTTTTATTGATGAGTTTAATTTCTCTGCTGCAATAATTTATGAGGGCATATGCAATTAAAATCTTTTGCAATTAAAATCATCTTTGACATGCAGGTTGAAACAGTACAGTTTACCCTTGAGGGTTTAGAGGTGTTTTCAGACAGCAACCAAATATTGTAATCTATGCACATAGCTGTTTGAAACCGTTTTTAATTGCTCAAAGCCGTGTTCAAACAGTAAAACTGATGTTCAAATCATGAAATTCATGTGCGGTTTGAACATGGGTTTTGGCCGACGTCATTGGTCAATGCGATGTGACGTCACTATGTTCGGAAGGGGTTTGAAGACGCCGCCTGCGGCCTTTTGTTCAAACGCCTTTCTCGTGATCCATCGAATGTTTGAACTCTGAAAACCATGGTTGATCCCTATATTCTCAATGGTTAATTTTTTGTCAATAAGTGGTGAAAGAATGTGGCAGCTGTGACTGGGTGTCCAGACATGACTTAAGCTGTTGACTGTGGCCACAAAGCACCAAAACAAACTGGTTATAGTTTGTGTATCCCACTTTTGACACCAGAAAATTTGAATGCCTCTCTAAAGATCTATTCGGCCAAATTCTGAGTGAAGCCCTGATAAGAGCTAGAGTCCTTTCATTACGAAAACTTGCCCATGCAATAAAAAGGGATTTTTTGAGCTTTAAAAATTGAAAAGCTGAAAATTTTTGAAATTTTTCTTATTTTTGCTCAAAACATATGTTGTGGGTACACGTTAGAACCGCCTCGCTGAGGCGGTTCTAACGAGTACCCACAATCTATGTTTTGGATACCCCCACTTTGCTATATAAAAGTGGGGTTCAACCGTTCAAGGGGGTATACATGGCACGGACATATTTTCCTGATGTTAGGGAAGCATATGCTTTTCCACATTTCCATCACTTGTGGATTCTCAAGATTGCTGCGTTGGAAAGTTAATTGATTTCTATTGACTTGTACGCCACATTCCTCTTTGCTCTTTTACCATGGCCGAGAGCAAGATTTGCCATGTGAAATCTCATTTAATGCAACTTAATAGCTTTTTTTTTCTACTGAGACCATATCGAATGTAGAATCGCAGAGTTTAATTCGTATCCAGAAGAAATTTTGTTCACTTTGATGTCTTCAATCGATTGACAATATTTGAGCCACCTCGTGGGAAAACCAACAATGTGGTTTCCGAACGGGTCTGACACAAATCAGGCTGTACAATAACAGAACACGGCTAGAAGCTTGAAATTTTGGAGTTAAGTAGAGGCGGAATTGTACTATCCGAGTAGTGAAAACAAAGGCGCTGATCAGCTTCGCAGTTACTGCGAAGCTGATCTGCGCCTTTGTTTTCGCCTAGGCAGATAGTTGGTTTTCGCATGTGGCGGCTCATTTCATAAAAACAATGAATTGGTTTTTATTTGAAAGCACTTTCTTGAAGGCATACCTAACTGTTTACCAGTGTTGTTGTTTTGGTACATTTTATAGGTACAGCTTATATGTTAAAAATTGATAAATGTATTTCAAGAGTGTCAAATATAGTTAATTACAGATTTTAAAGAATCAGAATATAGTTCCATCAAAAACGGCTTCCGTTTAAAATGCCAGAAAAAAAGCCAGGTTAACTCATTTAAGCCTGGCATCCTTTTTGTGGGACATAGGCAAACAGAATAGCCCCAGATGTGACGCCGCAGAACGCGGCGTCCCATCTGGGGCTATTCTGTTCGCTAAACGAAAATTCATCGAAAAA
The DNA here is from genome assembly GCA_964017185.1 of Rugalucina vietnamica. NCBI lineage: Eukaryota > Metazoa > Mollusca > Bivalvia > Lucinida > Lucinidae > Rugalucina > Rugalucina vietnamica. The sequence continues at coordinate 62,059,426 of OZ024873.1, forward strand.
TGGTGCCCCTAAAAATGAAAGTGGATTCTTCCAAATGATAATGATGTGAAAATTCATTCGTCAAAAAAGCCAGGTTAAATTGCTCTCAAAAGTAGTTTGCTAGGAGATTAATGGTGTAGGATGTCTTTTGCAGTGTAATCCGAGGTCTTAAAGAAAGCCATTTTCTCGGAAAATAAATTGATTTGATCTTCGGAGACATTTAAATCAGATTGCAGAGTGCTGCACAGTATGGTGACACATACCATCGGCAATACTCAAAATTCTGCCGGCAATCCATGGTGTCAGTTTCTTCTTAGATTTCTATGAAAAGTATTAATGATATGATGGCATTTTGTCTTGCACACCCACCTTTTCACATTAGAGGCTTTGTCGACAGTGTATGACTCAAACTGAAGGTTGTATCCACAGTAGATGGCAAGAGGAGGTGTAAAAGTAGAGGAATTGTAAGGAAAACAAAGCTGTTGATCACATGCAAAGTAGTATGGTATTTGGGAGAAGCAGATTTTCTCTCAGTAAAATGCAGACAGTGACTCACACGTCGTTGCATATATGGAAATCAGGGGTATTTGGTCTCAAGATGTCAGTGCAAAATAATATTTTTTGAGACATTTGCTAGCCTTTGGTGACAATCTGGTTGTTAAGTGCCAACGATGTGTAATGCTGATGGGCCAACCCAGTCAAAAGAGCCCCAAAAGTACTAGCCATGTTAAACTATGTACTTCTCAGTGGTATACAGATACTTAATAGGTTTGATATACGACAGAATAGCTAACCGTTTGTCTGTTTATATCTGCCGTAATAACAGAGATGTCACCATCTCAGAAAGCTGGGAGGCATTTATTATGGCATGTGTGTCTGCAAGATCAATGATGTCTTGCCGTTTCGGAGAGAGGATGAAAAATGTTTGTAAATATCGCCGATAAAGAGCTGCTTGAGACTGGTCTGCATGTTATGAGACATTTGTACATTTTTTGGCATATTTTCATTTTTCATTACGAAAATTTGCCAATGCAATAAACAGGTATTTTTTTTAGCATTATAAATTGAAAATAATTATTTCATTGGAAAATGTTTTGATAATTTTAGTATGTTTCAGCAGCTTGCTCAAAACATTGATTGTGGGTGCACGTTAGAACCGCCTCGGCGAGGCAGTTCTAATGAGTACCCACAATCTATGTTTTGGAGCAAAAATAAGAAAAACAGGTTTACCCCTGCAAACCTCAGTTTTGCTATAATAAAAGTGGAGTTTAAGGAGGGTATTCAATGCACGGAAATGTTTTTGTGATGTATGGATATTCCACTTGTATTTAACTCATTTATACATGGCCGTAGAGTGAGCTTATTCTCTCAGTGATTAAAATCTAAATCATACCAGACACCCCTTCCTTAACTTGAGATGGGCTCTTCCAATAAATTGGATGAGAGGACAAGCAGTATAGGTTAATTTCTGGTTGCCCGAAGCTCCGAGACTGAGACAACATAATGAATATTTTCGAGAAAATTGCTTTTCTGGCCATATTTGCCATTTGATGTGACAGAGAGATCACATTAGTTACTAAATGGTTTTTAAGAACTTCAGTGAGATTTTTTGCTGAATCCTGAGGGGCTTCTATAATGAGGCATTTTATATGCAAGAATACTTTTGTTCTTTAATCAATAAAATCAATTTTGGTGTCTGTTGGGATTTCCATGTTTTCAGGTTCTTAAGCAAAGTTTAACATTACGAAAACATGCCCATATGATATACAGTAATTTTTTCAGGTCAAAAATCGATAATTTTCAGAGGAAAATTTTTTGATATTTTTCTTATTTTTGCTCAAAACATAGATTGTGGGTACACGTTAGAACCGCCTCGCTGAGGCGGTTCTACGGTTCTAACGAATACCCACAATCTATGTTTTGGAGCAAAAATAAGAAAAATAAGTATACCCCTGCATACCCCAGTTTTGCTATATAAAAGTGGGGTTTAAGGGGGTATTTATTGCACGGACATTTTCCTGATGAGAATTATAAGATTGTTGCTTTTCGACACTATATAATTTATTCTGATGAAAGCAGTCCAGTCATTTTGGTCTTTTTGACTGTTTTGACAAATGCATTCTCTTATATCTGAAATAAGCAATCATTGAGCCAACGTAGTGCAAGATACAGTGTATGACGTAAGTTATTTGAACTTCTATTTAATATGACGTGTCTTTAAAACCTCTGATGTACAAGATCCATAAACCATAGTAAAGCAAGCGCAGTTTTAATGCATATCAAATTAAACAATTGGAAAATTAGAACAAGCGTGGCTGTTTCCTCGTTTCACGCTATTCTTGTTGCCGCCTATACTGAGACTTGACATGCAACATTGTTATTACAGTTGAGTCTCGCGGGTGTCTTTCAGTCCCTCGCAGTTAGAAATACAGTAAAATTGTTAAAAGATTGGACTTCAAAACAGTCGTTGCAACTGCAAAATGATGGGACGCCGGTTTAGTTATACTGTGACAGACTGATCTACGGGAAGTCTGCCCATTGCACATCAGCACAACTGCCCCAAACATTGGAAAACAATTAATACAGATCAATGTCAAAACTAAGAACAGCCACAGCATTTACTATTTTTACATGTAATAATATTGGGTAAACGAAGGGTTTGGCTTGTATTTTAACATATATTTTGTAAAAAAAAAAATGAAATAAATAATAATCATGTTGTTTGGACATTTGATAAAGTTGTAGTTTTTTGTTATCTTGTTGATATGTAGGTTTGCCAGAAGTTATTGCCCTTTTGGGATTTACCCAAACATGGGTTATTAATTATTTCTATCAGTGTTTCTTTTTCTTCAGCTATTTATATTTTATCATTCTGACTGTGATTTGTAATAGAAAACTCAACCATAACTCAATTTGAATCTTGAATCCAACCATCTCCCTCAGATTATACTATTATATGGGCCATGCTGCGGAAGCACAAGGGTCTGGGAGCAGTCTAAGGATTCTCTGTGCCGCTTTTTACATGTACCATTACGAAAACTTGCCCATGCAATATACAGAGATTTTTTTCAGTTCTAAAAATTGAAAATTTCGTTGGAATTTTTTAAATCATTTTCTTATTTTTGCTCAAAACATAGATTGTGGGTACACATTAGAACTGCCTCGCCGAGGCGCTTCTAACGAGTACTCACAATCTATGTTTTGGAGCAAAAATAAGAAAAATAGGTATACCCCTGCATACCCCAGTTTTGTTATATAAAAGTGGGGTTCAAAGGGGTATACATTGCACGGACATGTTTTCCTGATGTTTGTGGACCAATAGGGTTTCTGGAAGACTGGAACCATTGAAAGCTTCCCAAAAATGTCTTCTTTATCGGTCGTCTGTCAGACAGTGATTCCTTACATAACCAGAATGTGCTTTTATTTATACCTGCATCGCAGAGTTGCCGAGAAACATATTGGGAAAAAATGTTTAATTTCAAGATCAAAGCCGCATTTTTGTTCAACTGAAATTTTATGCTTCATCATGCACAAGTTTTCTTCAAAGCACTAGGCAATCATAACCAGTTTCTGCCAACTTGCTCAAAACTTAGAAAACCATTTGTATGCAAATGAGTTTCTTGATAAGAGATCTTATGAATATTCATGAGTTTTGGTTTGAGGCTAAGCTTTGTCATTTTCCCTGTGCCATCAGAAGTTGATATTGTTTCAATATTACCTATATTTAGAAAATGAGCTGCCGCATGGGAAAACCAATAATCTGCATAGGCGAAAACAAATCAGCACCTTTGTTTTCGCTACATGGATAGTACAATTCCTCTACTTTCTAAATCCAAAATTTCCAGCCTCTAGCCATCGTCTATGCTTGTACAGGCCGGTTTGTGTCGGACCTGGTCGAAACCCCAAATTGTTGGTTTTCTCAGGCTCAAATTATACTGAAGGGAATGTCTGGTCAGATGCGCAGGGCCAGATTTCATGTCAGAGTCTACTCTAACAATTTTAAAAGGCTGTTGTTGTCAGACTAAAACATTCATCACATAAGCCAGTGCATAAGTTGATATGGAAAAAGGCGAAAACAATGGATATTTTGGAAACTATTGCAGCCTGAGACTTGAAAAATAGATGCAGACAACTAATGTAGTCAATGAATGTATGTAGTAAATTAAGGTCAAGGTCATTCCTTGTCTTTGACCCCAGATCACTGAAATGTCAAAATTAAGTCACAATTTCAAAGACCTTCTTCTTAGCACCTAGTTTTTCTGGTAACCTGTTACCGCACTTAATTTTATAAGAGGATGTTCTCAGCATGGGCCATTGAAATTCTTTTAAATCCACTTAGATGCAAGATTCAGAATCCATGCTTTCGGTGACAAAGACATTCTTTGGCTTTCATTTTCCTATTGATTTGAAAATTTCTGTTGAATTTATTATATCGTCAAGTTTTACGCCTGACGAAACTGAGACTGTTCCGTAGGGAGGTGTTGTTATAGAATTAATCAGTTCCAAGTTTAGATGAGCTTCCCGGCAGGAAAACTTGCTTTGTGGGTAGCAACGACCAATTCTGAGAGATGCATAATATTAAGAGGCTTAAAAATTTTAAAATAGAAACTAAAAAATACCATAATATATCATGGTAACTAAACCATCAGAGCAGTCAAGTGATGTGAGGGTACAGGACGATTCGAGCCTTTTTTGTCCATCAAGGTGTCTGGCAGGTTTTGTTTGATGGTCACATTGTCATACAGGCATTCTTGTTGCTCTTTGAAAGTCTTGGGGAAAAATAAATGAATTTTGAATTGTCAGACTTGTCAACAGAATTGAAGTGCAATAAAAAGGGAAAATCAATCAAAATTTATAGAATCTGAGAAAGATGAGAATTTGGGATCCCATATAGCTTGTCAGTCAAAAGGAGATTGAGTTGAATTTGAAACCATTCAGAACAGCCATTTGGTTTACATTGAACATTTTGAAGTTTTTCATTTTACAGCCGTGGTAGGAAATTTAAGTTTGGCCACCCTAACCAATGCAAAGATTAAGAAGTACAAAAAAGAACCTTTCAGTCACTTTGCCCATTGTTTGACTTCTTTCACTGTAAATGCCCATGAGCAATTTTGAATGATCTGTTGCAATCACACTTTAAGTAGTCACACATTAACGTGTAAGCCAAACACGCTCTGGGCATGTTGACAAAAATGTATATAAAATTCAACATAGGTCAGGAGCACGTTGGAGACAGGTTAGAAACGTGCTACAAGCATGTTTGTATGCTTGATGCACGTTGGTATATGTCACTGTACATCGGTGCTCGTTCCACACATGTTTGGACTCAAAAGATTTTTTAAACATGCTTAAATATTTCCTAAAAGCTTGCCGTGTCTCAGGCGTGTGTCTTATATGTTTCGAATAAGTTCCACGTGAATACGCTTTATGTACGTTCAGCACACATTTCAGGTATGCCAGTGTACGCTACACGCACTTTCCAATTTTTCAAGATATTGCTTCAATAACGTGCCCCAAGCATGTATGAAACATGTATTTAACATTTGATGCACACCTGTGGCGCTTGCTTAGCGTGTCTGGAACATAATTACACAAACATACTCCATCCAAAATTTTCAAGGCTTTGACATTTTTTATACATCTGGCACACGCCTCTGTCACACACTTATGTGTTACTGCTCAAACGAGTTTAAGAAACGTATCAATTTTATACATCCAAAATCTTCAGCGTGTTATGATTTTTCATACGCCCAGCGAGCGTTTGGGTTATACGCATTTTTAGCTCGCCTGTACGAAAGTACAGGAAGAGCTATTGCAGTCACCCCGGCGTCGGCGTCGGCGTCGGCGTTGGCGTTAGCGTCGGCGTCGGCGTCGGCGTCGGCGTTGCTCAAAATGTTAAAGTTTTTGGTTAAAGTTTTTATGAGTCTATATCTCTTGAAGTTGTTGATGGATCAAGTTGATACTTTGCATGTTGGTAGATATTGGTCTGAAGTTTTATGCTGTACCATCATGACCCACCTGGGTGACCTTGAGGTCAAGGTCACGGACTTAGAAATTTTTTGTTAAAGTTTTTGGTTAAAGTTTTTATAAGTCTATATCTCTTGAAGTTGTTGATGGATCAGGTTGATACTTTGCATGTTGGTACATATTGGTCTGACGTTTTATTGTTTACCATCATGACCCACCTGGGTGACCTTGAGGTCAAGGTTATGGACTTAGAAATTTTGTGTTAGAGTTTTTGGTTAAAGTTTTTATAAGTCTATATCTCTTGAATATGTAGAGGGATTAAGTTGATACTTTGCATGATGGTAGATATTGGTCTGAAGTTTTATGCTGTACCATCATGACCCACCTGGGTGACCTTGAGGTCAAGGTTACGGACTTAGAAATTTTGTGTTAGAGATTTTGGTTAAAGTTTTTATAAGTCTGTATCTCTTGAATATGTAGAGGGATCAAGTTGATACTTTGCATGTTGGTAGATATTGGTCTGAAGTTTTATGCTGTACCATCATGACCCACCTGGGTGACCTTGAGTTCAAGGTCACAGACTTTGAAATTTTATGTTAAAGCTTTTGCTTAAAGTGTTTTGAACTGTATATTGCTGGAACAGATGGATGGATCTAGTTGATACTATGCTGTTAGATATTATTCTTTTATTATGCTGTAGCATCTTGACTCACCTGTGGTCAAGGTCACAGACTTAGATATTAGGTTATAAGTCTATATCAAATATGTAGATGGATCAAGTTGAACTTAGCATGTTGGTAGATATTGGTCTGAAGTTTTATGCTGCACCATCACAACCCACCTGAGTGACAATGAGGTCAATGTCTTTGGTCGTAGATTTAATAGATTTAGTGACAAAGCACAAGTCAGGCGAGCTACGCTGTCCTGCGACAGCTCTTATTATAAATGTAGTGTACCATTTTACGTGCATATCCTTTTTATGTAGCTGACATTTTCTGCTTTTCTTGAATCATTGTCATAAAGAAATTCAAAATGTGTTGGGTGTCGCAGGGGCTCCACGGGATTCCATCCCAAATGCCAAGTCATCTGATCTCAGCTAAATGTAGTTAATATGGCCTGTTGTTGCATAGATTCTTTGAACCTCTGTCTGACTTGGGCTTTAGAGGCTGAGTCTTTCCGATATCACAACTACATGTATCTTGTCTTGTTATACTTGCATCCATGTTTTATTCCAGAAGATTTAAGACAACTAAGCTGCATGTGAGCAGCTGCTGTCTTTTATTTTCAAGAACAGTGACAAATGAGTTGTCTTTTTGTTTTACCAAATAAGGAGAGATGAGCTGACAGGCTGTCTAAAGTTTTCTAAAATTGTTCAACTTCAGGAATACCAAGAATTTTCTCGTATTGTTTGTACATGAGTCATTACAGTGAACCAAAATAAGAAGTGAGCCGCCTCGTGGGAAAACTAACAATGTGGTTTCCGAACAGGTCCGACACAAACTGACCTGTACAAGCACAGAAAAGAGCTACAAGCTTGAAATTTCGGATTGAAGTAGAAGAGAAATTGTACTATCCGAGTAGCGAAAACAAAGTCACTGATCAGCTTCGCGGTTACCGCGAAGCTGATCTGCGCCTTTGTTTTCGCCTGTGCAGATTGTTGGTTTTCCCATGTGGTGGCTCAAGTGTTTAAAGCAGGAATGAAAGAATATCGAAAGAGTCCTTAAAAGTTTTAACCAAATCGCAGCATCTTCGAAGTCCCCTTGATTCTTGATAATGCTGACTGGGATAGCCCTTATTTTCCATAATGCACTAGTCATTTGTAACCACGACACCCCCCCCCCCCCTACCCCCACCCCCTGGAGGAGGGAAGGGATAGCCATGGAAATGACCGGGGCTTTGACCAAAGTTTTGCCATGGCAGTGCAGGGGAAATACCCGGGGTTTGCTTTATATGTGCAAAAAGGGCCGTGAAATGAAAAGATAGCTAAGCAGTCTGCAGGGGGAATCAGCTCTGTGGTTTTGCCAACGAGCAGTCCCAGCAGGATGGGGCGTTTAGCGGGGATTTGCTGGACCAGAACTCAAAGTCCCCGCTATTCCCTTGGGGTGGGGGGGCCATGGTTACAAATGACTTGAGCATAATACCTGCAGTCAGTTTTTATCAGAAGGTTAGACCAGGTCCCGAGGTTATAAAACAATTTTCATGCTCAACTCAGCTGAGCATGAAATTTCAATAGCTCATAAAAACTGAAACAACCAAATTTAGTTGAAAATTCTGGCTTCAATCCCTTAAGACAGTAATTTATCCTCCTTTTAAATGTTAAAATGCCAACAATTGTTGGCATTTTAACATTTATGAGCAGGGTAAATTTTAGTATCAGCTGAGTTGAGCATGAAAAGTTTTATAACCTCGAGGCCAGATAGATTTGTTTGTTGCTCTCCAGTACATAGGGTCTAACCTGTGATTTGCTTGTTCCCATTTTTCAAAATTCACAAAAGAATCTGATCATGATATACTAGTCAAACGTTCTAACTACCCCCAAGGTGTTGTTGATTTTCTTCAATGTCAATAGCACTATAGCACTTTTTGCATCTTTAAAAAGTCACATCTCACAAAATACTGAATTTTGTAATTTTGAAAATGTTGGTACAGTAATGCCACAAGGCTTGCAGGGCATTCTACATACAATGAGAAAAATCTTATAAATGTTTTCACTGATGTTGGTCAAATTGGAAGGTCTGCCTTTCTTTGAGGTTTAAATATTATTCTACAATTATTTTAAGTTTAATCTGTCAGTTAGAACATTTGGCTAGTATACCAACTAGCACTAGTACTTTTAGTAACATATTTTATTAAGAGTGATATTTTACTGACCACTCACATATTATGTATGCAGGGAACATGTCTTCAGAATCCAGTTTTGAATTTTTCGACTACATCGATTACTTAATGCGTAAGTAACAAGAATAAATGCTACATATTTTATCAAAAGTAAATTAAATCTTCTATTTGGCAAAAGTAGGCAAAAAGGAGCCATATCGTAAATTACGTATTTCAGAAACTTTCTCACATTTTGTAAAAAAGTACAATTATATTGAGGGCATAAATGTAAAATGAGCAATAACATCATCTTTAACCTGTGTTTATTTGGTCTTTTTAGTATTTTATTGCTCTTCATAGCATCATAAAACGTGTGATGTAACATTAGAGATGTACTTTTTCCATCATAATGCCATTTGAAATGCAATTCTGGCATCATGTGACAAGAAAATTTTAGAAAATTACCATTCTTATTTTTTTCTAAAATTTAGTAGGTATTATTTTGCTTTCATTTGGCAAAATATCTTTTTGAGGGGTCAGACGAATACTTAAAACACATATTGTACCTTTGAGGTAACCTGAAGCAAAAATTAGGCATTCACAAACGTTCACTAAAATTTTTCCCAAAAGTGCTTTTATTTAAATTCCCGAGTTTGATTTCAGGGAATGTTTCAAGAGTCGATGATACAGAATTTGAATATATCGAGTATCATGATATTTCTTCTCGTAAGTAAAAAAAAAGGGACTACCGCAATATATTTGTTGTAATGTTAGTGTTGTAGATTTTAAACCATCCGCCGATCATCAGCAGATATTCTTATTTCATGGTCCTAAATATTCTTATTTCATGGTCCTAAATTCTCAATTTTAATGTCCTTTTAATCCTCCATTTCCCATTTCCGAAAAACATACATTCTATTATTTGTTTCAAAAGAGCAATCTTTAAGGGTGGGACCTCAGACAGAACTGATGTTTCTATCCTCAGTTGTCAGGCTGTTGAAGAAACTATGCTAAATGTAAAATGTCAGAACATTCGGTTATTACCATGTAAACCCAGTGGGACTATCAAATTGAAATTACCATACTTAATAGGTGTACATAAACAAGCAATTTTGGAAAGGATCAATCAATGTCCTTAAACTAGAGGAAATCTGTATTAAAACTTTTGTCAAAAACAAGAGATTGCGACATATCTTCATGATTTTTGGTATTTTTGCTCTGGAACCGGACAAATTGATTAACGCAAGTTGCAGAGCAATCAATAATTAACTCGGGAGAAAGTATAAAGCCTACAAAACCATCAGAAGCAAACTAAATCAAAGCAACTGATTGGCACGACTCTGGTACTTGTAAAATGACAAGAAAATCCCTAGAGGATTTGCAGATTGATAGAAGCCAAGCCCATAATTCGCTCCCAGACAAGGCCGTGTACATGTAACAAGATGACTTGCATAACTAGAAAGACAATAAGTGAATCGGCGACAGCGCTTCTCTTAGACTTCTCTTGGACACACAAAAGTACAAGTTTTAACCAAAAGGTGCTATTTTACACTCCATTCGGAAGCTGTTAAGTGATACTCAGTTTTTATTTTGACCCTTTAAGTGCCAAACATCAGAAGTTGATGCTCAAAATGACCAATCACATCTGGATCTCCAGTGTTTGCGTTTTCAACATAATTTGAATATAGAAGATTAAAAATTTTGCAGGCATAACATTTTGCGGCTTGATTTCTTGGCACTTGAATGGTCATTTTGTACATCATTACATGTATTTCTTCAAGGGTACCAGTCGTTGGTGGCAGCCATCTTGTTGGAACTACTTTTTCATGGGAACTACTTTTATCTGTTTCAGCTGCCCCAAAGATCACCTACGCACCAAAGAACATGAAAGTCGCCGAGGATCTCATAGTCAGCTTCTTCTGTAAGGCGTCTGGCTACCCCCCACCCACATTCCATTGGGAGAGAGACGGTAAACAGCTCAACACAAAGAAACACAACCGCTACGAGGTGCTGAGCATGCCACATGGCTCCGTGCTCAGGATAGAACCTGTAAAAGAAAGGAAAGATGCAAAAACATTCACCTGTGTAGCAACAAACGAACATGGCGAGGCGAGGGCTAATGCTATACTCACAGTTTATCCAGGGGAAGGTGCGTATAGAAAGTAGTATATGATTTATAACTGTATTTCTATGTCGTAATGGAAACCAAGTCCCAAGACCATCCGTTAAGCGTTTGACATAAATATTAGATATTGTTGTTGGGTAACCTAGTTTGTGTGAAATTATGAAATCATCATTCATATCTTTATTGTCACACGTTATGTGTTACATGCTTGTTTCACATTTAGGGAGCAAGTGGTGGCCTGGTGGATTTGACACCTACGGCTATTTAGTGTCCTTGAGCAAAAAGCTCATCTGGAACTGGTTAACACCCAGGAAACGGCAGCTCCATTCTGACATGACTGAAAAATTGTTGTCTGAAATGTTAAACCATAACCAAAAATCCCTCCACATTAAAATGACAGGGATAAATAGTAAAAACATGATTTTTGTACTAAAAGCGTGACTCACTCATGATATGCCCATAAGGCTGTTGACAAAATACATTGATTGGTCATAAGATCAAACTGTCATCCGAAATTTGTTTGTCGTTGTGGTAAATTGGTTCCGATTTATTTCCGTCCAATATGCAAATGATGATATTACCAATGTCTGCTTGATGCCGATAAACTCTGAGACGTCCGGTCACAATGATAAATACACCACTTATATGCGCTTCCATCAGTATATGACCAACCAGCCTCGTCATATGAAAGCGTTTCTCGCATGCATGCAAAAAAGTCATAGATCAGCTGTACAGAACTGCAGTCACTGTAATTTCTGAATCAGACAATTTCAAGCCTCGAAGCGTGGCTGGTTCATATGGATTTGCATGAGGCATTTTCATGATCATGTACTCATGAGTAAGTAAGTAATTTGTAATCACTAATGTAGTAAGCTACACCGACCTGATGTGAGGGCAGGGGCGGTTTTGTGTATGCTGTTTTAAAAGGCACAGGTCAGGCAGCACCTTATTGATAACTCCTTTTCTTTTTCAGTATAAAGCTATATTTATGGTATATATATAAGGCATTTGAGCCGCATCGTGAGAAAACGGGATTATTGCCTATGCGAAAACAAAGGTGCAGATCAGCTTCGCAGTAACTGCGAAGCTGATCAGCGCCTTTGTTTTTGCTACTCGGATAGTACAATTCGTCTTCTACTTAAATCCGAAATTTCAAGCGTCTAGCTCTTTTCTGAGCTTGTACAGGCCGGTTTGTGTCGGACCTGGTCGGAAACCCCGAAGACCGGTTTTCTCGCGTCGCGCCTCATTTTATCCCTGTCATGCACATCAATTCTGCATTATTCGCGGGACTACTGCAGTTGTCTGTATACAGCAAATTAATCAACGAAGAATCTTCCGCTTATTTTCCACTGCACTGCGACTGGGGTCAATCCAAAAAACGGTCCTACTGATGGAAATTGATTAATCAAAACCTTTGTTGGCATAGCAATGATTGATGTTTGCAAAGCATTAATTTAGTCATAGCGAGTAAACAGAGGCGCATATGGTCTATTGTGATAGACAGGGCTCGGCAAGAAAGTCCTGATATTTTTGCTAAAGACAAAGATAGATGCTTGAAATGAGCCGCCTCATGGGAAAACCAACAATCTGCATAGGCGAAAACAAAGGCGCAGATCAGCTTCGCAGTAACTGCGAAGCTGATCAGCGCCTTTGTTTTCGCTACTCGGATAGTACAATTCGTCTTCTACTTAAATCCGAAATTTCAAGCCTCTAGCTCTTTTCTGAGCTTGTACAGGCCGGTTTGTGTCGGACCTGGTCGGAAACCCCGAAGACCGGTTTTCTCGCGTCGCGGCTCATTTTATCCCTGTCATGCACATCAATTCTCTGCATTATTCGCGGGACTACTGCAGTTGTCTGTATACAGCAAATTAATCAACGAAGAATCTTCCGCTTATTTTCCACTGCACTGCCGCCGAGGTCAATCCAAAAAACGGTCCTACTGATGGAAATTGATTAATCAAAACCTTTGTTGGCATAGCAATGATTGATGTTTGCAAAGCATTAATTTAGTCATAGCGAGCAAACAGAGGCGCATATGGTCTATTGTGATAGACAGGGCTCGGCAAGAAAATCCTGACATTTTTGCTAAAGACAGAGATAGATGCTTGAAATGAGCCGCCTCATGGGAAAACCAACAATCTGCATAGGCGAAAACAAAGGCGCAGATCAGCTTCGCAGTAACTGCGAAGCTGATCAGCGCCTTTGTTTTCGCTACTCTGATAGTACAGTTCCTCTTCTACTTAAATCCCAAATTTCAAGCTTCTGGCTCTTTTCTGTGCTTGTACAGGCCGGTTTGTGTCCGACCTGTTCGGAAACCACATTGTTGGTTTTCCCACAAGGCGGCTCAAATGTTGAATTAGAAACAGTAGTACCAAGGAGCCTGGTCCATACAGGCTGTCCAGCTGCTTAAACCATTTAATGGCCAACTTTCAAATATAACAGGTCTTGTCCCTGTATAACCTTAGCTATTGATGGGACATAAAATGTGACAAATACTCTTGTTATACTTTGCAGACTGCAGCCATGCATGAACGATGTTTAATAGTTTAAGTACACTCAATAGAATGACAGAACAAAATGTAGAAAAACAAAACCTATACCACTAGTGGCCGCTTCTTGGCTTAAATAGGGAATAGCTATTGAAAAAAGTCTATAAGTTGTATGAAGATATAATTATCTTGTCCGTGTTTGACATCGGCCTTAATTAATCTTTGAGTCAGTCTTGGATAGTCATGCCTACAAGGGAAGCAACTCTCTCACATCCTCATTTGAACACTTTATGAGCAAATTATACTGACGTTATTTTCAATGATCACATTTACTTGATCTTTTGATAATTATTAGAAGAGCAAAGTATCCTGATTTCTGCAACAGGGAAGGAATCTAATTTTTTTACTACAAAAACAAATCATTGTATAAGCTAAAATAAAAAGAACAAGAAATGTATCTGTTTTAATTTACAAGACATGTCCTGTATCCTATTGTGATAATTTTTCAGAGTACAAAATATTTGACCGTTTGTCCGACACTGAACTGGTCAACCCAGAACTAGTTGAAATTGAAACTGAACCATTCAATCACAGTAAGTTGTGTACTGTGTAGCTACACTAACAGACTGGGCTGGGTTGCTGGTGCTTACACTGGTTGTCGGGTTGCTAAACCACCTAACATGGTTGTCGGGTTGCTAAACCACCTAACATGCTTACATAGACTAACTGCTTCAACAAATGCTAGTTCTTCTAGTAATTTAATATGTAAAACAGTTTAGGCGCCTTTCTAAATGCTACTTATTAAAAGGAACTCCGACAAAGTTTTCCTCAATGCCAGAGGATCTGTGCTCAGCGGTGTTCTGGACTTGCACTTAATGTGTCATTATCTTATCTTAAAAGAGACCCTGAGGTTGTAAAACCTGTTTTCATGCTCAACTCAGATGAGCATGACTGCACTGCACATAATTATCAGAATAACATTATACTTATGAAATTTAATTTAATTTACATGCTTAAATTACTCAAAAAAGTCTTTATTCCTGCTTAAAAATGTTAAAATGTCAACAGGTGTTGCATTTCGTTTTAACATTTTGAGCAGAACAACTTAAGCATGAGCTGAGTTGAGCATGACCAGGTCTGTTAACAAAAGCATAGCCACAGCTTTAACGTTAGTTTTGGTGGAAGGATTTCATAGTCTTGCTTGTAGATATCATTATTACCTAACCTTTTACAGGAGGGGGAAATCGTGACTGGAAAATATCTTTCCAAGGTAACGGGACTATATCCTGTATTATTTACTTAGGCTTACATCCTCTCGTTACTATAGTAACTGTAGCTATGGTGATGGTGCTGCTGGTGATGGTTTTCCCCTACCCCCTTATATATACTTATTGAGCCATGTAAAGAGAAAATCTGTCTTCAGGAACGTTTTTGACGAGACTTTAAAATTTTTTCGCTGTGTTAGAGATAAGTGGCGAGAAATTCTTCCTTCAAATTTAATGATAAATAGTGCAGACTATAAAAAGACTGGTGTACACAATTGTACAAATTAAGAAATAGTAAAGTTCTAAGCACAGGCTTTCTCAAACTGTGGCTCTTATTATATTTACTATATGCAAACACCCTCGATTCATGTATGCCAAGTTTGAATGAAATCTGTTGAAGGCTCAAGCCTCTTTTGAGCTCACCTGAGCCAAAGACTCGGCTCATCACCTGAGCCTAAGACTCGGCTCACTGGTGAGCTTATAGGATTGGCATGCTCAGGCATCCGTCGTTGTTGTTGTTGTTCACTTCTTTCAAACTTCTCCTCTGAATTCGCTGGGCCAATCAAAGCCAAACGTCATGTGGAGTATCCTTAAAAGTTGTATAAATGGTCATGGTCACATGACCAAGATGGCCACCAGGGCTACAAAGAGCCCAAACCTTTAAAAATCTTCTTCTCCAAAATCAAAAGGCCCAGGATCTTGAAACTTGACCTGTAGCATCAGGGTATCAAGCTCTATAAAATTTACATGTCATGACTCTGGGATGACTTTGACCTATTTTACAGCAAGGTCAACTTAGGTGGCCTATGCACTTGAATAGGGAAAATTGGGAAAATGGCATTGAAAACTTGCTGGGACTGGGAAAATGCACAGAATATTTATGTTTGTGAAAATAATTTGGCCCAAGGGGTTGTCTGCCCCTGTTCCGCGAAAATCCATGTACAGGCCACCTTCGCTATCTCAAACTCGGTTGTCTCGAAAACCCCACTTATGTCGAATTGCTCCCTCATTCCCGAGCATCTCTTCCTATATTTTATTGTATTTCAACCTTGCTTATGTCGAACTCGGTAATGACAAAAACTCGGCTAATTCGAAGTGAAAGTTCACTCGCCACAGAAAAAAGACCATTAGTTTCAAGCTTCCAGTCTCGAACTTCGTAGTCAAAAATCGGTCTTTCCCGATGTGATATCTACTCACAACCTTTCATCACAGGAATTGTTAAAGAACGTTGTGACATCATGTGTCAGGTCGGGGAATATATGTTTGAAATCACAATCAACGGGGTTAACATGGTGGAAAACGATAGAACCACTGAAAGAGTTGAGATTTTTACTTTTACAGTTTTACTTTTTATTTATGAACCTTGGCTGGTCTCAATTTGCTTATCTCGAACTTTGGAAAACTCGAAGTAGTTTCTCCATTCCCCTTGATTTCGAGATAGCGAAGGTGGCCTGTATATGGTCATCTGTACTTTAAGCATCTCCTCTGAAACCACTTGGCCAATCAAAACCAAATTTCATAAGTAGCCTTCATGCAAATGTATGTTTCTATAAATGATCCAGGTCTTATGACCTGAGGATGGCAGCCAGGGCTAGCCTATAATAGCAAAATACTTCAGAAATCTTCTTCTCAAAAGCCAGAAAGTCTGTGAATTTGGAACTTGGCTTGAAGCATCAATGACTGGAGCTCTACAATATCATGATCATGGGATGACCTTGACCTTTTTTAAAGCAAGTTCAACTTAGGTCACCGAGGTCATTTGAATCGGGGAAAATGATAAATGCCATTTCATGGGGAAACATTGCAGAAATGGGCAAATGGATTATTTGTAAGTTCTCTGCCCAAGATTGATCCAGGGCAATGCATAAGGATATGGATTCCAGTATATAGTAGATCTCAGGTGAGCATTTACAGGACCATTGGTCCTTTGGATTTTCTTCAGAACACATCTTTTGCCACAGTGACCTTAACCTTTGTGCTTGAGTGTCGATGTGATCAGCTGATTTCATTCAAATTTTAGCTAGGCATCCCTCTTGCTTTTTAACATTTACACTCAGCTTTTAGCGATCAGCTTCATATTGTCATCTTTTCATCATTTTCTGAATGTTTACATTATTTTACTAGCTCACCTGAGCTGAAAGGCTCACCGGGTGAGCTTATAGTATAGGTATCCTCTTGAGTCCTCTGTTGTCGTTTACATTTTCAAAATTCTTCTTCACGGAACCAGGTCAAATTACCATAGTCTTCTCCAGAACTTGTGGACGCATCTTGATGAAACTTGATATATAGCATCATCATCATGGCCTATCATTACCTTTGGTTTGACCTTTACCTATATTAAAGCAAGGTCAGATTTGGTCACATAGGCTTTCTGATAAACAAAAAAGTGTAAACGTTCTTCTTTTCAGAAAGTTTTGTAGCCTGTGTTCAGAAAGATGGTAGATTCAGACAAATAATTGAGAAAATGAAATTATGTGAGCAATCAAGGTCAAGGTCAATTCTTGACCTTGACCCAAGTTTAATTTCTTTTTGGAGGTGGGGCTAGGGTCACATTTCCAAGATGGCCACCATGCCCATATCTGGTAAAAATACAAATCTCTGACACTTGAACAGGTGGACTAATTTACTTCAGGAATTGAGGCCATCGTAGTTTATATCAATTTTGGGCTCTGGTTGACTTTAACCTGGCCCCAAGGTTATAAAACTTTTTTCATGCTCAACTCAGCTGAGACTAAAATTTATCCTGCTCATAAATGTTAAAATGCCAATGATTGTTGGCATTTTAACATTTATCAGCAGGATAAATTACAGACTTTGATGATCTAAACCTGAAATTTCAAATAATTATGAGCAGTTAAAACGTGCTCAGTTGAGCTGAGCATGAAAAAAGTTTTATAACCTCCGACCCTGTTTAACAACAAAATCTGCTCACATGAGCTTTTCAATAGTTTTAGTAGGTTTTGAAGCATGTGACGTGAAAGTTGGTAGATACATACAAGGTCAAGGTCATTTATTACATTGACCAAAGGTCAGTTACATTAAATTTTATGAGTCAAAGTTGGTTGATATATATTAAACTTTACTTTTACTTTTTCAAAGACCAAGTGTCAGGTGAGCGCTCTCGGGACAATTGATCCTCGTTTTTGTCCCCAAGTATCATCTCATGTACTTGCTTTACAGCTTTTTTTTGCGCTGATTAGAATAGAATAGAATAATTATATTGACTAATGATTTAATGTAGTTTCTATGCACAAGGAGTGCTATTATATGTTTTAAATGCATAAAAGTCCCCGATTGTAAGAGTACATCGAGACATCCTTATATGCATATGCAGTCTGAAAGGTGTTTTTGTCGTTTGTAAATATAACATGTATCCTACATTGCAAAAGTTTGCATCCGAAGATGTAAAATCTCCTGGACAGATTTTTTCTAGAACATGTTCATTTAATGTCTCTTGCTGACTTTTATGCTTTCCCCTGCACCTCCTGCTTTCAAAACACCTCTATGGAAACTCTTTAAATGAGACGCTACACGAGAAAACAGGTCTTTGGGGTTTCCGACCAGGTCAGACACAAACTGGGCTGTACAGTCACAGAAGAAAGCTAGAATCTTGAAATTTTGGATTTAAGTAAAAGAGGAATTGTTCTATCCATGTAGCGAAAACAAAGGCGCTGATCAGCTGTGCAGTAACTGCGAAGCTGATCTGCGCCTTTGTTTACGCCTATGCAGATTGTTGGTTTTCCCATGTGGCGGCTCAAATGATAGTACACCTCTTTTGAGTGTGATAGCTCGATGCCTCGTGTAATTGATTGGTAACCAAGCATCCCAGTGGTCGAGCCTCATAGCGCGGTGGCGTAGTGGTAGAGCATCAGACTCTGAATCGAGAGGTCCTGGGTTTGATCCCCACAGGCGGCACCGTATTGTGTGTCCTTGAGCAAGACACATTAACACTCTACAGTTCTGGTAAAACCCAGGAAGCATTGGCTCTGTCCTGACATGACTGAAAAATTGTTGTTTGGGATGTTCAGCCTCAATACAAACAAGCAATCATTTTTGACACATTTCTTTCATGAAGATTTGGTCATGGAAAATGTTTGAGTATAATTTGAGCCGCATCGTGAGAAAACTGGATTTTTGCCTATGTGAAAACAAAGGCGCAGATCAGCTTCGCAGTAACTGCGAAGCTGATCAGCGCCTTTGTTTTCACTACACGGATAGTACAATTTCTCTTCTTCTTAAAACCGAAATTTCAATTTTCTAGACTTTTTCTGAAACTGTACAGGTCGGTTTGTGCAGACCTTGTCGGAAACCCCGAAGACCGGTTTTCTCGCGTCGCGGCTCATTTTAAATTCGCATAGGCAAAAATCCGGTTTTCTCATGACGTGGCTGATGTGTTTTCTGGAAGCTTCTGGTTAGGGTAAGGACTGTGGCTGTAATGCATTTATAATCAGTGCATTTTGGATTTATGTATATTATTTACATTGTTTGTACAAAAAATAATGAAACTGACATTATGGGAAGCTCCAATTGCTGTAATGACATTTTGCTATAAGAGCCTTGTCATGAGAAAATCGGATTTTCGCTTATGCGAAAACAAAGGCACAGATCAGCTTCGCAGTAATTGTGAAGCTGATCAGCGCCTTTGTTTTCGCTACTCGGAGAGTACAATTCCTCTTCTTTCTAAATCCAAAATTTCCTTTCTCTAGTCATCCTCTGAAGCTGCACAGACCGGTTTGTGTCAGACCTGGTCGGAAACCCCGAAACCCGGTTCTCGCGTCGCGGCTCATAATATTCACAATATTGTACATGTAATTTGCTTTCCGGATTTTATTAATCTTTTGATATTACACAGAGGAAAATTAAATTTGAAATATTGAATCTGTTGCTATGACAGTTTTGCTCTTATAATAAGAACTTCAGGAGAAAATGCATTCGAAGTGTGCAATGCTTTCAAGTTAAAAATAGAAATATTAGTATCTAATTTTTTTCTGACAGATCAACACAGATCAGACTGTACAAGGAAGTGGCAGCACAACTGACATTACGAAAACTTGCCCATACACATGTACAGAGAATTTTTTCAGCTGTAAAAATTGAAAATTTTTGATATTTTTAATATTTTATGCTCAAGACATAGATCGAGGCGGTTCTAAGGAGTACCCACAATCTATGCTTTGGATCAAAAATAAGAAATATAGTTATACCCCTGCAAACCCCAGTTAAATTGGGGTTTAAGGGGGTATTCATTTCACGGACATGTTTTCCTGATGAAGTGACATCACCAGGGGTTAGAACTATTTGAATTTCAGAACTTTCCTGGTCAGTGCGTACCTTTTTGTTCTACAGTAAAACTATCCCCGAGGTGATAAAACTTTTTTCATGCTCAACTCAGCTGAGCATGAAATTTCAACTGCTCATAAATGTTGAAATAGTCAAAAATTGTGGAAAATTTAAGTTCAAAACTCAAAAACTAGTAATTTATCCCGCTCATAAATGTTAAAATGCCAACAATTATTAGCATTTTAACATTTATGAGCAGGATAAATAGTCTCAGCTGAGTTGAGCATGAAAAAAGTTTTATAACCTCAAGGCCTGGTTGGCAGTTGAAAATTTAGGACATTTAAGTTTGTATGTTATGATGTTTGGGGACGTGTTGGCCAAGTGGTAGTGTGTCATACATTAGTGGGAGAAGTACTGTGTACGAAAACTACTACCTCAACCAAAGCCTTTGTTATTCTGTATAGTTTTTTTTTTATATAATTTGTTGCTAAATTGAAGCATTCAGTGTGCTTTAGCAGATTAAGTGCCCTATCCAAAACCAATGATTCCTTGCTTGAAGCTCCAGTTGGTCATCCAATATAACTTAAAATCTATTACCTAGAAACTTAAATGTTTTCTTTGAATCTTTTTCAGGCATTCCACAAGGCTATCCTCGAATTGTAGAAAATCCCAGACTAAAAGCCGTTCAGAAAGACCATGAAGCCATCTTAATGTGTCGAGCCACA
This sequence comes from Rugalucina vietnamica, assembly GCA_964017185.1. NCBI lineage: Eukaryota > Metazoa > Mollusca > Bivalvia > Lucinida > Lucinidae > Rugalucina > Rugalucina vietnamica. The sequence continues at coordinate 62,080,073 of OZ024873.1, forward strand.
GTTGAGGGTTTACCCAACCCCCCAGATATTTATTGGTTAAAAGACTACAGACCTGTGGATGTAAACGATCCAAGAATACAGATGTCAGAAGACGGTAAAATTTAAAATGTGTCTTTCATTTAATCTAAATATTCCTTACATGTGCTCCTTTTTGTTGGAAGGGGAATAACTGTGACTGAAATAATTATTTTCTGTTCCTGTAAAAGAGATATAACTCAGTATGAAGGAGTTATTATGAAATGATTGCATTGCCTCCCTTACACTAAGATCAAAATCATCATATTTTTTTTGAGCGGCCACACGAGAAAGCCAACAATCTGCATATGTGAAAACAAAGGCGCAGACCAGCTTTGGGGTTACCAAGAAGCTGATCAGCGCCTTTGTTTTAGCTACAAGGATAGGTCCTCTACTATTTAAATCCGAAATTGTCAGCCTCTAGCCATCTTCTGTGCGGTTTGTGTCGGACCTGTTCAGAAACCATGTTGCTTTTCCCATGTTGGGACTCGGTTCTTATTGGATCAAGCCGCTTTATTTTTAACATGGTCAGAACCCTTGAAGGAAGGCTAGAAATTAAAGGCATAAGTGCATCTTATCAAGAAAATGGTCCTAGAATATTTATAAATGAGCCACGTCATGAGAAAACCGGTCTTTGGGGTTTCCGACAAGGTCTGACACAAATCGGCCTGTACAGTCAAACAAGCAGTCTAGAAGCTTGAAGTTTTGGTTGTTAGTACATGTAGAGGAGGAATTGTACTATCCGTGTAGCAAAAACAAAGACGCTAATCAGCTTCGCAGTCACTGCGAAGCTGATCTGCGCCTTTTGTTTTCGCAAAAATCCGGTTTTCTCATGACGCGGCTCAAATTTAACTTCATATTTTCCAGGTACATTAACAATAGAAAGAAGTCAAGAATCTGACATTGGAAAGTACGAATGTGTGGCCGAAAATGAAGTAGGCGTGGCGTATTCCTTCGCTGCCATGCTGTATGTTAAAAGTAAGTACTTGAACATCGACAAAATGTACTAGTGAAGCCTTCACGTCTGAGTGAATAAGCCCGTCTTATAAACCAAGGGTTATGGGTTTGGTCAAGGGCTTCTCTACATTATGAAAACTTGCCCATGCAATATACAGAGATCTTTTTCAGAAGCAAAAATTGAAAATTTCTTTGGATAAATTTCAATTTTATTTCACATTTTCGCTCAAAACATACTTTGTGGGTACACATTAGAACTGCCTGGGCTTGGTGGTTCTAACGAGTACCCACAATATATGTTTTGGTTCAAAAATAAAAAAAAAATTAGGTATACTGATAACCCTGCAAATCCGAGTTTCTTTTCTATGTAGAAGTGGGGTTTGAGGGGTTATACATTTCATGGACATGTTTTTCTGATGTAGAGTTTCAGATGAGATTAAAATCATTTTAGGCCAAGGTCCTGCCCCCATTGACCTTACCTATTGGGGTGTAAAACACAAAATCAACCAGCCAACCAACTGAGACATTGGCAAAGTTACATTTGCAAGGAATATAACAATGCATGATGCTGTTTTCTGGTTGAAACTGGTTTAACTCCCTTATAATATTGGGCTCCAAACTGGTAAAGTGATAAGGGGGTGGGGGGTGATGATTGATGCAAAAAATACACATAGAAACTGTGGTGCTCAATTACACTCAAAATACCTCAAAGAAATCAGCAAATAAACAGCAAAAAACAAAATATCATGCTCCAAATTCTTCTTTTATGAAGTATGTTTTCGGTTGTAGATAGCTGTTTTCTAATTTACTTAAATTTAGATAAACCTGCTGATAAGCCTTTCCTAATTTACCTGCATTTTCACTTGTTAACCTGTATTTTTCGTGGGATTGAACTCACGTTTTGGCAGATATATATATACTTGTTATTAATTGGAATCATCTTCACCTGTTTTGATCCATGTCTGATCACACAAGTCAAAACATGGCCACTGGTATTTTAAATAAGGAAAGTGAAGTCCATTCACAATGTTGATTACTGAAATTCCTGAATTGTCTCCCTTAGTCTGTGGACAAACTGGCTTGATCCAACAAAGCTAAAAAAGCAGAACTGACCCAAAAGTTAGGCTGGCTGAAACTCAGATCAAATGGTGTTAAACTGACTTTCATTGGAAGACAATTAATGACATAAAATATGAGCTGAAAAATCATACCAAAAGCTAGATCTTTATACATATGAGCCACCACATGGGAAAACCAACAATCTGCATATGCGAAAACAAAGACGCAGATCAGCTTCGCGGTAACCGCGAAGCTGATCATCGCCTTTGTTTTTGCTACACGGATAGTACAATTCCTCTACTTTCTAAATCCAAAATTTCCAGCCTCTAACCATCTTCTGCGACTGTACAGCCCTGTTTGTGTCGGACCTGTTCAGAAACCGCATTGTTTGTTTTCCCACGAGACGGCTCAATAGTGTTGATTAAGTCAGTCACAATCTTCAGGATTCCAGTATGTTTTCTCAGTTCTGATAAGTATATATAGATGATAGATAAGGAATTGGCAGGCCTGCAATACCAACAGAAACTATAACCTACTTTTAGAGTTAGACAGTCATTCTGAGCCATTTTTATATGAAAGAAAACGAGAACAATAAATTTGTCAACCATTTTGTCTCAGATACTCATCAAGTTTAAAGATGTTGGTTACTTGTGAAAGAATGAGCACTTAATACAGGTTAACTACTGTAAATTCGGAAATTTTCGCGTGACTTTTATTTCGCGAATTTTCTATTTCCGAATTATTAGCGAATTCTTGAATTCGCGAGTGAGTGTACATGTATTCTATGAAGTTTATAGTGACTCTTTATTAGCGAGAACTTTGAATTCGCGAGGCAACCGATTCGCGAATATTAGCGAAAATTAAGTTCTCGCGAATATTTCCGGATCTACAGTATCAAACTGGCTGCTTGTCTTTTTCAGTTTTCATCACGAAAACATGTCCGTGAAATGTATACCCCCTTGAACCCCCTCTTTTATATAGCAAAACTGGGGTATGCAGGGCGGTTCTAACGAGTACCCACAATCTATGTTTTGAGCAAAAATAAGAAAAATAGCAACATTTTTCCACTGAAAATTTTCAATTTTGAAAGCTCAAAAACTATCTGTTTATTGCATGGGCAAGTTTTCGTAATGTGCCTGCAAAAGATGCAAGTATGCTAATCATTGTCAGCATTCTTGCAATCTTTACATCAGAATTTACTGTAGAGTTTATGTTGAGAGAGGACTTCATGAAAAACTGGCATTCAATGCCCTTCATACAAAATGCATTTAACCTCTCAAAAGAAATGAGCCTGTGCATGAGAAAACCAACAGTTTGGGTTCAGACCAGGTCCGACACAAACCGGCCTGTACAGTCACAGAAGCAGGCTGGATTCTTTAAATTTTGGATTTAAGAAGAAGAGGAATTGTACTATCTGTGTAGCGAAAACAAAGGCGCTGATCAGCTTCGCGGTAACTGCGAAGCTGGTCTGCGCCTTTGTTTTCGCATATGCAGATTGTTGGCTTTCTGATGCAGCGGCTCAAATCATAATGGCATAGGCAGAGGATGATTTGCAACTAAATATTTTGCAACACATTCTTGGGGGCCTATTTCTTGCAGATGCACATCCAAATCTATTTTCGAAAACTTCAGATTGCAATCTTGGCATCAATATTTACTGTAGAATTACTTAATCTTCTAGTTGAAATTTTCAAATTGGTATCTATACATTTTTTGTTAGTTGAATAAAAGCCCATGATAAGGAAGTTAGTATGACATTAAAATAAATGAGATATGTTGTGTCTGTCTGGCATGAATCGGAAACTGGCAGGCTGAAAGATGCAATTTCCTACCTGAAGATTTTATCAAAACATGCAGTTGCATTGAATTCTTCGTGTTTGATTATTTCCCTGTAAGTTTTTTTTTGGATAGATGCACAATCTTTTATTTAGCATCATAGATATTTACGTGAAATTTAGAAAGATAGAAGAGAAAAAAAAAAACATTAAAAGTCATACAGTAATGAATTAACTTACCATGTACATGTACATATTCAGGTTTGTTTCGAGCCGTCTCATGGGAAAACCAACAATTTGCATATGAGAAAACAAAGGCGCAGATCAGCTTCGCGGTAACCGCAAAACTGATCAGCGCCTTTGTTTTCGCTACTCGGATAGTACAATTCCTCTTCTACGTAAATCCAAAATTTCAAGCTTCTAGCTCTTTTCTGTGCTTGTACAGGCCGGTTTGTGTCGGACCTGTTCGGAAACCACATTGTTGGTTTTCCCACGAGGTGGCTCATATGAAATCACTTTAAGAGAACCATTTTTGCATTACTTCTGGCATGGGGACACTGCAGCCTCATCAAACGATTCTGGTCCTGCACATCAGGATACACAGGCACTAGGCTCCTACATTGTCTCTTCTATGACATCGGAAAGCGGAAGTATTTATTGATGTCATGCCATGGTTTACATGTAAATCAAATTTCTCAGTGTCAGCATTATAGAAAACTGCAGAACTCTGACAGAGTAATCAATGTTTATTCATTAGTCAAACACTGTTTTGCATAAAAAAAGAAAGAAATTAAGTGAAATTCATGTCTGTGGAATCAATGTTTGGAATGAAAATAATTGAAACAGTACACCATTGAATTAGAAATTCACAGCTTTCATGATTTTCATGAACATGAAGCATTAGCTCAAACAAACAAACCTTAAAACAGTAGATTATTAAATGTATGAAATACAGGTTGTGTTTTATGACCGTATGTTATGCAACTGGTCATTTGTATCCACAGCCCCCCTGGCACTTTAGCCCCGGTGTGTCCCCGCTATCCCCAGCCCTAGGGGGCAGGGACAAATGACTGGTGCATTAGTCTGTCATGCCTAAAATTTATATTTGATACTTATTCATCACTTGCAGAAGTACAGAACTTGAATTGAGAAACAGCATCCCAGCAGGCACATGACGTCAAAATGACGTCATATCAACGTCGATGCGACGCGACGTCATGACGTCGCATCGACGTTGATATGACGTCATTTTGACGTCATGTGCCCGCTGGGATACAACCAAACTGTAGTATGAAATAAGAAAACAGTAGCAGAAAAAGTTGGCCATTATCACAGTTGTTATCAAACAGAAGGCAGTAATTCCTTATCAGTGATTCGGTTCAGTAGGACTACTTGCTTCTCAAACATTTGTCTTCCAAACCATCAAACCTTATCAGTAATCCTACAAAAAACTACCTGTGCAGAATAAAGATAGACCAAAATGTGAAGTAAGAAAAAAAAGGAGCAAAATTATTAATAATCATGAAAAAAAAGAAAAGAAAAAGAATTATGTCAAGGTTTAACAATTAGACTAGAAAAAATATACCATCTAGGAGATAATCCAGAGATAATCTTGGATTATCTGCCCATTAATCTGTATGTGTGTGTTTGGGTGATAAAGAATAATAAGAGACAAGGAATAATAAACTGCCAAACAGGGTGTTTTAAACATAGATAATTATAACCATTCTGCTTTATAAACCCAAAATGTCAAGCCTTTAACCATTTTTAGCTCGACTGCACGAAGTGCATAGAGCTATTGCAGTCACCCCGGTCGTCCACGTTCCCGTTCCCGTTCCCGTGCGCGTTCCCGTGCGCGTGCGCGTCACACTTGCGTTAAAGTTTTCTAGAAGTCCATATCTTGACAACCACTCATCAGAAAGCATTCATACTTGGACCATAGATACCCTGTAGGGTTAGCTTTCATTCCATGGCATCAGGTCCCTGGGTCCAGGCCAGGGGGTGGGGCTGGAGGTTAAAATCTAGAACACCTTCAAAAATGGCAATTCTTATGTTAAAGTTTTCTAGAAGTCCATATCTTGACAACCACTCATCAGAAAGCATTGATACTTGGGCCATTGACACCCTGTATGGTCGGCTTTCATTCCATGGCATCAGATCCCTGGGTCCATGCCAGGGGGTGGGGCTAGAGGTTAAAATCTAGAACACCATTAATAATAATGGCTTTTCTGTGATATAGTATTCTAGAAGTCTATATCTTGAAAACTTTTTATCAGAGGGCTTTCATACTCGGACCATAGGTACCCTGTAGGGTTGAGTTTCATTCCATGGCATCGGGTCCCTGGGACCATGCCTGTGGGGTGGGGCTGGAGGTTAAAAACTAGAACACTAAAAATAGATGTACTGCTGTGTAACTTTTACAAGGAGGCATATCTTGACAACAACTTATCATAAAGTATTCATACTTCATACTCTTTAGGTTCCATGACATCGGACCTCTGGGTCGGAGTCAGGGGGGTGGGGCTAGAGGTCAAAATCTAGAACTCCCCGATTTTTTTTTCTTTTTATTTCTTAATAGAAACAACTTAGGAGGATGGTTGGTCATTCATCTTTTGACTTTGTGACACTGACTTGTGTGTCATGACGGTAAGGGTCGGTTGACCTACTTTCCATGGTTCAGTGATTTTGCCTTATATCTTGACACTCAATTAGTATATTTTCTTACTTCTTTCAGATTATGAGTTAGTACGACCAGGCCTTTGACCCCAATATACTTATAGGTCACTGTGACCTAATTTCACGGTTCAGTGATTTTGCTTTATATCTTGACACTCAATTAGTATATTTTCATACTTTTTTCAGATTATGAGTGAGTATGACCAGACGTTTGACCCCAATATACTTATAGGTCACTGTGACCTAATTTCACGGTTCAGTGATTTTGCCTTATATCTCTGTACTCAAATGGTTTATGAACAAACTTCTTTCAAAGTATGTTTGCGTATGACAAGACCTTTGACCCTGAAGTAGTCCTAGGTCACTGTGACCTAATTTCACGGTTCAGTGATTTTGCCTTATATCTTGACACTCGATTAGTATATTTTCATACTTTTTTCAGATTATGAGTGAGTATGACCAGACCTTTGACCCCAATATACTTACAGGTCACTGTGACCTAATTTCACGGTTCAGTGATTTTTGCCTTATATCTCGGTACTCAAATGGTTTATGAACAAACTTCTTTCAAAGTATGTTTGCTATGACAAGACCTTTGACCCTGAAGTAGTCCTAGGTCACTGTGACCTAATTTCACGGTTCAGTGATTTTTCCTTATATCGTGACACTCAATTAGTATATTTTCATACTTTTTTCAGATTATGAGTGAGTATGACCAGACCTTTGACCCCAATATACTTATAGGTCACTGTGACCTAATTTCACGGTTCAGTGACTTTGCCTTATATCTCGGCACTCAAGTGGTTTATGAACAAACTTCTTTCACACTATGTTTGCGTATGACAAGACCTTTGACCCTAAAGTAGTCCTAGGTCAATATGACCTAATTTCACGGTTCAGTGATTTTCCTTTATATCTCGGCACTCAATTGGTATATGAACATACTTCTTTCACGATATGTATGAGTATGACAAGACCTTTGACCGTAAAGTATTCCTGGGTCACTGTGACCTAATTTCATGGTTCAGTGATTTTGCCTTATATCTCGACACTCAGTTGGTATTTTTTCATACTTCTTTCTGATTATGAATGAGTATGACCACACCTTTAACCCAAACATACTTATAGGTCACTATGACCTAATTTCATGGTTCAGTGATTTTGCTTTATATCTCAACACTGAATGGGTATATGATCATTTTTCTTTCACATTATGAGTAAGTATCACTAGACCTTTGACCCTGCAATACTTATAGGTCAGTGTGACCTTTTTTCATGGTTCAGTGATTTTGCCTTGTGTTTTGGCACTCAGTTGGTATATGAACACACTTCTTTCACAATATGAGTGAGACCTTTAAATCTTAGGTAGTTATAGTTAACTTTCATGGTTCAGTGATTTTGCCTTATTGCATCAAGGCAAAAAGATGTATGAGCATAATGCTTTGGGTTACTGGTCGGGTTTGGCCTTATGTTTGACAAAGGTCAGAAGCAGTCGAGCATGCTGTCCTGCGACAGCTCTTATTATCGTTGTTTAACCATCAAACCAGGTGGTGTCAGACCAGATTTTAATGGGTTATAAATGGCTTGGACATGTTTTCCTGATGATTTGGAACCACAAAAGTCTTTCTTTTGGCATGTGCACCCAGCCTCGACAATATGTTCAACCTAGTTCCTTTTGCCGACATGCAGGACTGATCATACTCAGTTAATACACCTGGCCCCGAGGTTATAAAACTTTTTTCATGCTCAACTCAGCTGAGACTAAAATTTATCCTGCTTATAAATGTTAAAATGCCAACAATTGTTGGCATTTTAACATTTATGAGCAGGATAAATTACCAGATTTTGAGGTATTAACCTAAATTTCTCACTTATCTTGACTATTTCAGCATTTATGAGCAGTTGAAATTTCATGCTCAGCTGAGCTGAGCTTGAAAAAAGTTTTATAACCTCAGGGCCTGGACCTCTTTATAACATGGTTCATTACAACAGGGTTTTGGATATAACACTGATCACTGTTGGACCCCAACTATTTTTGCTATATGTATATACATTTTACTCTCATTATAACACAGATTGGATAGCCAACATGGAAATTGGCATGGCCCCCAACAATAGTGTTATAAAGAGGTTGAGGTGTAGTTAGTGAAGACTCGAATAAGGCATCAATAGCTCAAACTAATCAGAATATTCTGACTTAGAGACTTTGTACAAATGTACCGTTCCAGAATGTTCAGCGTCTTTAATACAGCTTTGATGCACAGACAAAAAAGCAATAAGACAGAACAACATAATACTTAGTGTCATAATTTTTTGCAAGATTTGCACAAGAGTTTTTCTCAAACATTAATTAAGTGATTTTTTTTCTCTATTAATTGCAACAACATCATTGCTAATTGCTGATAATTGCTATGCAACATTATTTTTGTAAAACATGTGCGCTTTGGCAAGACAAAATTTATTCGAGCAATTTTCCTATAGAATGATAGAGCTCGAACAAAGTTGTCGATGGGTCATACATTATGTATGCGTGTTGGCCTGCCTCCTACGGTACACGTGCCTTAAGTCCACATATTCTAGTATCGCGCCCTTGAGCAACACACTTAATTCTTCCAGTGGAAACACATAAGAGAACTGCCATCAACAGACATGGATGATTCTCCAGTCGTATGTCAAAGAAATTAAAATAAAACTGCCATCAACAGACATGGATGATTCTCCAGTCATATGTCAAAGAAATTAAATTTTTAATTTCTTTGACGTAGGACTGGAGAATCATTCATGTCTGTTGATGGCAGTTTTTAGCTCACCTGAGCCGAAGGCTCACAGGTGAGCTTATAGTATACCCATGCTCCGGCGTCCGTCCGTCGTCGTCCGTCCGTCGTCCGTCCGTCGTCCGTCGTCCACAATTTCAAAGATCTTCTCCTCTGAAACCGCTTGGCCAATCAAAGCCAAACTTCATTTGGAGCATCCTTAGGAAGGGGGAAAGAAAGTTTATATAAATCGTCAAGGTCACATGACCAAGATGGCCGCCATGGCTATAAATAGCAAAAACCTTTAAAAATCTTCTTCTCCAGAACCAGTGGGCCAATTTCCACGAAACTTGGTATGTAGCATCAGGGATGTGGGCCCATCATAGTTTATATAAATCATGACCCTAGGATGACCTTGACCTTTTTAACAGCAAGGTCAACTTAGGTCGCCAATGCATTTGAATGGGAAAAAGTGGTAAAATGCTATTTAATGGGTAAAACTTACTGGGAATAGGCAAATGGACAGAAGATTAATGTTAATGGAAAATTTTGGCCCCTGGGGGGTTGTCTGCCCCTGCCCCGGGGCTATATACATGTATATTTCCATAATAATGAAACATCTTCTCCCCTGAAACCGCTTGGCCAATCAAAGCCAAACTTCATGTGGAGCATCCTTGGGAAGGGGGAAAGAAAGTTTATATAAATGGTCAAGGTCACATGACCAAGATGGCCACCATGGCTATAAATAGCAAAAACCTTTAAAAATCTTCTTCTCCAGAACCAGTGGGCTGATTTCCACGAAACTTGGTATGTAGCATTGGGGATGTGGGCCCATCATAGTTTATATAAATCATGACCCTAGGATGACCTTGACCTATTTAACGGCAAGGTCAAGTTAGGTTGCCAATGCGTTTGATTGGGAAAAAATGGTAAAATGCTATTTAATGGGTAAAACTTACAGCAAATAGACAGAAGATAAATGTTAATGGAAAATTTTAGCCCCTGGGGGGTTGTCTGCCCCTGCCCCGGGGCTATATACACGTATATTTCCATAATAATGAAACATCTTCTCCCCTGAAACCGCTTGGCCAATCAAAGCCAAACGTCATATGGAGCATCCTTGGGAAGGTGGAAAGAAAGTTTATATAAATCGTCAAGGTCACATGACCAAGATGGCCGCCATGGCTATAAATAGCAAAAACCTTTAAAAATCTTCTTCTCCAGAACCAGTGGGCCGATTTCATCGAAACTTGGTATGTAGCATCGGGGACGTTGGCCCATCATAGTTTATATAAATCATGACCCTAGGATGACCTTGACTTATTTAAGGGCAAGGTCAACTTAGGTCGCCAATGCATTTGAATGGGAAAAAAATGGTAAAATGCTATTTAATGGGTAAAACTTACAGCAAATGGACAGAAGATTAATATTAATGGAAAATTTTAGCCCCTGGGGGTTGTCTGCCCCTTGCCCCGGGGCTATATACATGTATATTTCCATAATAATGAAACATCTTCTCCCCTGAAACCGCTTGGCCAATCAAAGCCAAACTTCGAAAGGAGCATCCTTGGGAAGGGGGAAAGAAAGTTTATATAAATGGTCAAGGTCACATGACCAAGATGGCTGCCATGGCTATAAATAGAAAAAAAAAAAACTTTAAAAATCTTATTCTCCAGAACCAGAAGGCCAATGATTTTGAAACTTGGTGTGAAGCATCAGTGACTGGAGCTCTTCAAAGTTTATATAAATCATGACCCTTGGATGATCTTGACCTATTTTAAGGCAAGGTCAACATAGGCCGCTCATGCATTTGAATGGGGAAAAGTGTTAAAATGTCATTTGTAGGGAAAAACTTGCAGGAAATGGGCAAATGGACTAAAGATTGATGATTCTGAAAAAATTTGGACCCCAGGGGTCAGTCTGCCCCCACCCTGGGGCAATATACATGTATATTACAGTGATATTCAAAGATCTTCTTCTCTGAAACCGCTTGGCCAATCAAAGCCAAACTTTATGTGGAGCATTCTTAGGAAGAGTGAATGAAAGTTTGTATAACTGGTCAAGGTCACATGACCAAGATGGCCACCATGGCTATAAATTGCAAAAACCTTTAAAAATCTTCTCCAGAACCAAAAGGCCTATGATTTTGAAACTTGGCATGAAGCATCAACAAAGTTTGTATAAATCCTGACCCTGGGATGACCTTGACCTTTTTACGGCAAGGTCAACTTAGGTTTGCCCACACATTTGAATAGGGAAAATTGTTACAATGTCATTTGAAGGGCAAAACTTGCAGTAATTGGCAAATCGACTGAATCTTTATGATTTAAAAAAGAAATTGACTCCAGAGTTTGCACTGACCCTGCCCTGGGGTTATATACATGTATATTACCATTCTAGTCAAACAAGTTTTTTGGTATATATCTCAGGTCTCAGGTGAGCGTTTACAGGACCATTGGTCCTCTGGTCTTCTGTGTTTCCATTAAGAGTTTACACCAGTTCCTGCACCTTAAGTCACGTCATGATTATCTTATCATTTCCCATAATGCCGTTCTTGATTCAAAACACATCCTTCACCATTATCTCTAAGTCATTCTAATATCATCAAACTTTCGAAATTATCAAATCAGTATTGGAGATCATTCAAAATACAACAGTTTCATGCCAAAATTACATTTAGGGAAGCAAAAAAAATTCAACCCTTTCAGCAGTACAACCCTCTAAACACGTAATTTCTACAACTTATGTATTATTACCTGCGTAATTTTTCCGAGAAAACATAAATCTTTATGATTTCATCTCATTAATTGAAAACCCCAAATGCTGACAAGTGTTTGTAGATCTAATTATCATTAATTAATACTCTGCATGTTATAACATGAAATATCAGAGTTCTCTTAGTTCATGATAATTCAGATGAGTATTGTTTGTTTGGTTTTATTCTTAATGTTCTTGTTGACAATTTATAAATCAGGTCCGGACATAGCCAACCATTTTTTTTTTGCCTACGCGAAAACAAAGGTGTAGATCAGCTTCGCAGTAACTGCACTAACTGCACTCATGCGAAGCGGATCAGTGCCTTTGTTTTTGCTACAGGGATAGTACAATTTCTCTTCTTCTTATATCCAAAATCAGCTTCTGTGACTGTACAGGCCAGTTTATGTCGGAGCTGGTCGGAACTGACCGGTTTTCTCGCATCATTTATCCAAGGTGCGGTGTACCCTTCTGGCCTTGTTTTTAACTCGCCCCCACCACCAGCAATAACAACTTGTAGACAAGAAGGATCCAGTTGTTCATAGCATCGTTAGCTTAACGATATCGTTAAGACATAAACTTGTGAAGCAAATATCAGCTAAATTAACAAATACACTGTTGGATTCTCACATTTTTTCAACAAAAAATAACAGTGTATTTGTAATATTAATGTTTGAAATTTTAACAAAACATTAACTAACGACGTCGTTAGTTTTGAACAACTGGGCCAAGGAATTTGGATTTTTTTCATAACAAATGTTCTAGTGATATGGAATGGGAAGCATGTTACTTTCACACAGTTTGCATATATTATTCAAGTCTACCAGATGTTAGGGCTCAAAATACCCCACCCACTGATTTGACACTGACAGATAATGTCAGATAGGCCTAAAGATGAGCCGCTTCATGACAAAACCCCTTAACCAGCATTTTTCATATGCGAAAACAATGGCTCCTATCAGCTTCACTGCGAAGCTTCACTGCGAAGCTGATCAGCGCCTTTGTTTTCGCTACACAGATTGTACAATGAGGTCTACAATATCTCTTCATTCTAAATTGAAAGTTTCCAGCCTCTAACTTGTAAAGCTCGGTTTGTGTCGGATTTGTTTGGAAACAACATTGTTGGTTTTCTCATGACGAGGCTCAGATAGAGATTCACTGGGATGTTTTACAGTTGGTCTTAAAAAATCAGGAAATCTGATTTCACTTGTTGTATTTATGTTTGCTGAAATATTTTTATTGTTTTATTTGGCAGTTAAAGTCAATCTACAGGTCTATCAGAACAAAGATCTGCTTTTAAGAGTAAAATCACTTTCTAAACTCTTTTAAGGTATACTGAAAGAAAAAACATAAGCATCACCTTCGTTATCAATTTGAATTGAAACAAAAATAATAAACAGCTCTCCTTTTGAAGTTTTGTTATTACAATTACATGTACAAGTCATTTGCCACAGATGGGATAGTAAATAGCTGTGATGTTAGTTCTCCTACTTAGGTAAAATGAAAGGTATGAATCCAGCACTTAGAAAGGTGTGAATCCAGCACTTACAAAGGTGTGAATCCAGCAGTTAGAAAGGTACGAATCCAGCACTTAGAAAGGTGTGAATCCAGCACTTAGAAAGGTGTGAATCCAGCACTTATTGCGCTACAAGTCACTCAACAAGCATCAGCCTCACAGGAAAACCAACAATGTGGTTTCCGAACAGGTCCGACGCAAACCGGCCCGTACAAGTACAGAAGATGGCTAGAGGCTGGAAGTTTTGGATTTAGAAATAAGAGGAATTGTACTATCCGTATAGGGAAAACAAAGGCGCTGATCAGCTTCGCAGTTACTGCGAAGCTGATCTGCGTCTTTGTTTCCGCATGTGCGGATTGTTTGTTTTTTCATGAGGCGGCCCAGTTATGGTTACGATATACCAGCTATATAAAAATATTAATAAAGGCAACAAACCCCCCTTAATTCACGTTTTAGGTGATTTCAACTTTAGAGATATTGTATGGCCGGACAGACTCAGCAAATCTGGGTCATCATTGAGTCAGACGGAGGGTCAGATTTTGATAGATATCATGAATGACCACGGTTTGGAACAATTAGTCAATTTCCCCACCAGAGAAAGAAATACTTTGGACTTAATTTTGACCTCTCTTCCTGGTCAGTTTGCAGATATTCATTCCCCGGATAAGCTAAGTGATCATGACATTGTTTCTGGCACTTTGAAAATTGCTATCCCCCCAATAAAGAAACCTAGGAGAAAAGTGTATCGTTATCAGAAAGGTGATTATGAATCTATGAGAGCAGAAACACTTAAATTTGCAAAGGAAAGATACTTCAACGGTTACTCAGATACTCGGTCGGTCCAGGAAAATTTCAATCTCATTACATCGTTTATTCAGGAATCGGCAGATAAACATATCCCCTCAAAAACTAGTCGCTCGGTTTCCTCTGTCCCTTGGATAACACCTGAAATAAGAAGGAAGATTCGCAGAAAAAATGCAACTCATGCAAAAGCTAAAAAGACTGGTAGTGCAAAATTTAGATCTAAATTTGAATCTTTACGGAAAGAGATCAAAGCTGATATCAGGAAGCAGCATGATCTTTACGTGAACAACTTGGTAGGAGATGTTAAGGCTAATCCTAGAGATTTTTACAGGTACATAAACAGTCAGAAAAAAGATACCCAAGGTATTCTCCCGTTGAAAAAGAGAAATGGAAGTGGAATTGCACAATCCGAATTTGAGAAGGCGGAAGAATTTAATGGTCAGTTCTCGGATGTTTTCACTAAAAGTGAATACAAACAGGTCCCTCTTATGGATAGATCTGCCCCATTCATGCATGATATTGTGGTCACAAAGGAAGGGGTGACCAAACTTCTCAAAGGTCTAAACCCGTCTAAAGCCTTAGGGCCTGATGAGCTTCATCCCAGAGTCCTAAAGGAACTGGCTGTGGAATTAGGGCCAGTATTCGCCCATCTCTTCCAGCAGTCAATTGATACAGGTGAAATTCCTAAAGAATGGTCTCTTGCTAATATTTGCCCCCTGTTTAAGAAGGGCGACAGGTCACTTGCCCGCAATTACCGCCCTGTTTCTTTGACATGCATTCCTTGTAAGCTTCTTGAACATATTGTATGCTCAAATATTATGGCCCATCTTGATGAACATGAACTCTTGTCGGACAGGCAACACGCATTTAGGAAATGGCATAGCTGTGAAACTCAGTTGACTACAGTGATAAATGACTGGGCCAAAAGGCCAGGTCGACACTTTTATACTCGATTTTGAAAAGGCTTTTGATACTCCTCCCCATGAACTCCTTAAAAGCAAATTGTTTAGCTATGGAATAGGTGGAACAACACTGAATTGGATAAATGCTTTCCTTTGTTTCCGACAACAAAGGGTAGTGGTTAATGGTATTAAATCGGATTGGGCACCAGTTGTGTCAGGTGTCCCTCAGGGCACCGTTCTCGGCCCCTTGCTGTTTTCCTTGTATATAAATGACATCTCGGCAGACATTGAGTCTGAAATAAGACTCTTTGCTGATGATTGTGTTTGCTATCGTGAAATCAAGAATGAAGAGGATACATTGAAACTTCAGAGAGACATTGATCGTTTAGGCAGTTGGGCTAGGAAATGGGGAATGAGATTTCAACCTGTCAAATGCAACATGATGCAGCTGACAAATAAACGGTCTAGTAAGATACAGGCTAACTACACCCTTGAGGGCACTGTACTGGAAAACGTTGAAAGCATAAAATACCTGGGTGTAACTATCACAAATGATTTGAAATGGAATACTCATATTTCCAATGTCTGTACAAAGGCTAACAGAACTCTCGGATTCTTAAGGAGAAATTTGTATTCTTGTCCCCAAGATGTGAAAGAAGCAGCTTATAAAGGACTGGTGCGGCCGGTCTTGGAATATGGAAGCTCAGTTTGGGACCCTCACACTCATTTTAGGTCAACTGAAATGGGAATCTCTTAAGAAAAGGAGGAAGGATAGTAGACTTATATTGCTATACAAAGGTCTAAAGGGTAAAGCCAGAATACCCACAGATGACCTTATCCCAAAGAATAGGCGTTGTAGAAATCAACACTCTTTGGCTTTTCAGATACCTTCAGCTAGCAAAGAAGCGTACAAAAGTAGTTTCTTTCCACAGACTATCAGGGACTGGAATGACCTCCCTGATTCACTTATCTCCTCTGCTGAAATGTCTGATGACTGTGTGTCCAAGTTCGCTACACTCGTGCGTTCAAGGGACTAATTTCTCCCCCATCCGAACCCCCTGGTGAAATAATGTCATTTGGCGTGTCACCAGTAAACTATTCAGATTCAGATTCAGCCCAGCAATTACCGTATTCGTTCTAATTAGCGCACAGTGTGCTTAACTTTTCAAAATAGGTAACAAAATATCGTTCTAATAAGCGCACACTAGGAACGGAAACAACACATAAAGGGCTGAAACTACCATGTCAAAACTACCAATGATGATGTAATAAAAATTGATTGTTCCAATCATTGCAAGTTCCAATCATTGCAAAACAGAGTTTGGTCCTCTAAACCTGAGTTTAAACGTAATTAATGCTGTATAAATGTATAAAATTGGCATAAAATACCAAAATGCTTGTCAAGCAGTGTGCGCTTATGCACATGATTTTCGGAAACGACCGGGGTGTGCGCTTATTGGAGTATGTGCGCTAATTAGAACGAATACGGTATATGAGGATATCATTATCCACACTATATTTTAGAATAATTTCTGTATGTAACTAAGGTCATGTTTTTTCTGTTTCAGCTCGAAGAGTTCCACCTCATTTCACACAGCCTCCAGAGGACGTGGAGGCTGATCCAGGCTCCGACGTTAACATCACGTGTGTCGCCGTCGGGTCTCCTATGCCCCGTGTGTTGTGGCGGGAAGGGGCCAGGGACCTTCACTCAGGAGAAATTGCTGACATTCCTATTGGACGGAATATTCTTATGTTAAAAGATGTGCGGGAGAGTAAAAATTATACTTGTGTTGCGTCGTCGACGTTGGGAAATATAGAATCGGACGTACTGGTGAAGGTCAAAGGTAGGAGCATGTTTTCTGTTGTCAATTTTTTCCTCACACTGTCTATGCGGCAATGCGAAACACATGATTTTATTCAAAATTGCGTTACGGACTGCCAAAAATGTGTTTTAGATTGCCAAATAGCATGGGTAGGGAATCGAGAATGTTCAATTTACAATCTACATCGTCATTTTGGCAATCCAAAAACGCCTTTTTCGGCAATATAGAACTCCTTTTATTTATCAAATTGGTTGTTCGCGATTGCCGCTAATATGGTGTGGTCCTGCAAGTTCGTGTGTCTGTCAGGCATTAGTATGCTAGTGGTGTCACATAGAATGAGTGTGATGTATATTCAAATTGAGCCTTCGCATGATAAAAAAATTTGGGTTTCCCACCAGGTCCGACATAAACTGGCATGAAAAGGCTAGAAGATTGAAATTTTGGATTTAAGAAGAAGAGGGATCGTACTATCCATGTGGCGAAAAAACAAAGTTGCTGATCAGCTGTGCAGTTACTGATCTGCATCTTTGTTTTCACATATGCAGATAACTTTCTTGTGCGGCGGCTGAAATGTTTTATCAGTGATAGAATGTCTTGCGTTTGAAGTATTAACCGATTATGTGATAATTTTGAAATTGTTTTAGTGACGTTTTTCCTTGGTTTCAAGTGCATCTTTTAGCATATTGGTTGGTCCTATTCCCAGGCTAAAATGGGCCTCGACGCGAGAAAACCGGTCTTCGGGGTTTCCGACCAGGTCCGACACAAACCGGCCTGTACAAGCTCAGAAAAGAGCTAGAAGCTTGAAATTTCGGC
This sequence comes from Rugalucina vietnamica, assembly GCA_964017185.1. NCBI lineage: Eukaryota > Metazoa > Mollusca > Bivalvia > Lucinida > Lucinidae > Rugalucina > Rugalucina vietnamica. Next base: position 62,097,920 of record OZ024873.1, read on the forward strand.
TTTAAGTAGAAGAGGAATGGTACTATCCGAGTAGCGAAAACAAAGGCGCTGATCAGCTTCGCGGTTACCGCGAAGCTGATCTGCGCCTTTGTTTTCGCCTAGGCAAAAATCCGGTTTTCTCACGATGCGGCTCAAATGTGATAATGCATGCATAACTATAAACACAGAAGAAGAATTATCATGGAAAGAAAAAATCATGGCATCATAGCATATTTTGTGTCATTCATCATGTTTTTTTTTTGTTGTTTTTGTTTTTTTGTCTCATTTTTAGGCAGTCAACAAAAAAAAAAAATATGTCACATAAAAATAATCTTGAGAGACAGATCCAGTGATGCAAATGTTAGTACATTTATAAGATTTAGCATGTGTCGTTTGCAGCTTTGTATCCGTCTTAATAATATTTTCTATCATTCTACATTGTCAATTTCAAAGGTTCATTTTGCTTAATGATTTTGATATTTTTAAAATCAGGGATAATTTTTGAAGGGGCCATGGGCAAAATTGCCCCATAATTTTCAAAATGGCCCCTACATTTTGAAATAATGGGCCTGTTTTATAATGTTAAGAGATAGGCAATAATGATTCTAGCTGAGCGTTTTCCGTAAAATGGTCCCTTTCATTTTCAAGCCAACAATATCCCTGATTTTTGAATATTCATATTCACTAAATATGTTTTTCTAGAATGTGCATCATGGCAGTATTTTTTTCTTTGCATGCTTGAAAATATGACTGTATCAATTGAAGCAGTAGAGCTCAGATATGTATAAATGGAGACCCTCAAGACTGAGCTGGAGTCTAAAAATTGTTGGAAGTTTTCTTTATATGGGTTGATTGAATTTCCAAGAAAGGGTGAGGATAACAAGTTTTGACTTTACATGTACGAGTAGTTAGAGAAAGAGAGAGAAGAAAGAGAGAGGGTAGAGAGCGATGGGGGATACAGGGAGGGTAGAGAGAAGTGGAGAATAGAGAGAGAGAGAGAGAGATCAGATCTGGCCCAGAGGTTATAAAACTTTTTTCATGCTCAACTCAGCTGAGCAAGAAATTTCAACTGCTCATACATGTTGAAATAGTCAAAATTAGTAGAAAATTCAGGTTCAGAACTCAAAAACTAGTAATTTATCCTGCTCTTAAATGTTAAAATGCCAACAATTGTTGGCATTTTAACATTTATGAGCAGGATAAATTTTAGTCTCAGCTGAGCTGAGCATGAAAAAAGTTTTATAACCTTGGAACCTGGTCATATCAGGGAGAAAATGTAGAAATAGCATTTGAGCGTGACGGGAAACGTTTACAAAGAACAGAACATGACAACAAATGGATGACTTAATGTGTCAGCTATAGAGCTCATGTAGTGTCTGAAAGGGTCTATAGGCGTACTAGTGTCAATCGTCTTCGAAGAGGTGTTGTTTTGTTTTTTGTTTTGTTTTCCTGTTACTCCCATCAATCAATTTCTGATTATTCTTGGGAGGTGTACATTGTACACTCCGGTGTGTATGCAGGATGAGCCTACATGCATGAGGATAGAACCTGTGTAGGGATCTTTAACCTGCACAGGGGATGACTGTCCCTGCACAGGGGGCCTCCAGTTAACGTCCCGATCCGAAGGACGGCGCACTGTATCATGTCATTCCTGCAAATGACACGAAGGGAAGCAAGTTCGGACCAACAAATTTTCCTCGCCGCCGGCGGGGATAGAACCCGGGACCTCTAGCACAAGAAGCCAGTGCGCTAACCACTCGGCTATCTCGCTTCCCCCGAAGTGGAGGCACTAATGACAGCTATTAACTAAACGGGGAACAAACAGGACAACAAATGGATGACTTGATGTCTCAAAGGGTCTATAGGTGTACTAGTGTAACTGATTGACTTGTGCCAGTCTTCGAAGAGGTAGTGTTGGTGGCATCGATGAGAGCTATGCAGGAGCATTCCTAATTTCCTATATCTGGAAATAGATATTTTGTTGACGGTTATGGTATAAATGCTTCACATGCTACGAGTCCTCCAGAGTCTTGAAATGGTGAGGCTTTTTAGCCAATAGGATTTAGCTGGATACTCATTCTTATTTTTTTCTTCCCTAAAACATGATGCATTCTATTATTTTCATTATTATTTTTGATGTTGTGTTGTTTTGCATGCATTGTCATATTTTATGCTCCTCCCTTATTGAACTTACACTACGTTTCCAAATGAGCCGCGTCATGAGAAACCTGGATTTTTGCCTATGCGAAACAAAGAAGCAGATCAGCTGTGCAGTAACTGCACAGCTGATCAGTGCCTTTGTTTTCACTACTCAGATCCTCTACTGCTATAAAAAATTTCAAGACTCTTACTTTCTTCTGAGCATGTACAGGCTGGTCGGAAACCCCGAAAACCGGCTTTCTCCTGTTGCGGCTCAAATAAAGCCGGACTCAACAGCATGTCCTTCCTTTTTAGCAGGTTTCTGTTTTTGTTGCTAAAACGTAGAACAACCAAAACGAAAACAAACAAAATGAAAGTTTCTTTTGCTTTTTGGCTGTAGAATGCTTCCTGAAATGCATTCTGTAGACCATGTACTGAGGTTATAAAACTTTTTTCATGCTCAGCTCAGCTAAGAATAAAATTTATCCTGCTCATAGAATAGTAAAATGCCAACAGTTGTTGGCATTTAAACATTTATTAGCAGGATAGAATACAGGCTTTGGTGATGTAAACCTGAAGTTTCAATTTATTTCAGATATTTACATATAAGCAGTTTAAATTTTATGCTCAGCTGAGTTGAGTTTGAAAAAGTTTTATAACCTCGGGCCCATACAGAAGCTGACACCTTTCAGAAAAAAGCAGGATTGATTATGGATCATTACTCACACGCTGAGAATTGTGCCTGTATAAGGCCAAGAAATTGATCGGTTTCAATGATTCAACTCTTTTTAAAGTCCTGTTTTATTGAATTTTCTTGGCAGTAAAAACATCTAAGACTTAACATAGGAAAGAATGTTCACTTAGCCCAGGAAATTTTTTTGACCAGTCATACTGTTCTCTTTAAATGTAAACCCATTTTAGACATTCATTTTAGTTTAACAAGAAGAATTTAATATAATGTGAGACCACAGCCTCAAAGAATGGCTGAAATTAAGTTTGAATTAAGATCTAAAATTTCATTTATTGTTTGCAATCTTAGAACTGACCAGTTTCTTTTTTTTAACCATTTAATATCTTTTGCTTGACATTCTGTTACTGCTAGTTGTTGAAATCTGTAATTTTCCTTACATTTCAAGTTAACACTTCACTGTCTTTAGCAATCAGGGGCGTAGTTGTGTGTACCCATTATTTCATGTGTGCATTTTTTGCACCAGAAAAATAAAGTTTTTTTTGCCAAAAATCATGAATTGAAAAACAATTCTTTGACTTATATCCACTCTACACAGTGCAACAAGTTTGGTTAGGTAAAAAAATCAGGAAACTTACAGAGCATGTTTTTATCCGATTTTAGTTTTGACATATTCAAAAGAGAACTCATAACGTTAGATAATCTGAGTCGCATCATGACGAAAACAAAGGCGCAGATCAGCTTCGCAGTAACCCCAAAGCTGATCAGCGCCTTTGTTTTCACTACTCAGATAGTACAATCCCTCTTCTTCCTAAATCCGAAATTTCAAGCTTTTAGCCTTTTTCAGAGACTGTACAGACCGGTTTGTGTCGGACCTGTACGGAAACCCCCGTAGACGCGGCTCACCTAGAATGTCTCAGTTACTGTCATATCATGTGGTTTTCAAGTTGATGAAGCAGTTTTTGCGCCCACTCATTCGGGCCTTACGAAATAGATGCTGCTTGATCCAGTGGGAAGGGTCATGCAAACATACCCACGAGGCAGTGCACCTGAGTAGAGTGCAAGTCTTGAGTAGGCGATACTGACGGTTCTAATTGGAGTACCATAAAGAAATCTTAGAACCAAATGATGTCATTTCAAACATAATTTCAAACATGAAACTACAAAGTACAAAAATTGACTTGAAAAACTGCTGTAAGCCGTGCATTCCACTATGCCACAAAGCTGTGCAACAGTTTGGGCAACACATTTACTTTACTTGCTGACCGATATAACACCTGAGCCAGAGCTTTAAAACTATAGTGATACAATGCTTACTGGCTTTAGTGTACAGTGTAGCCAATTTGCACAACCAGAGTATAAATTGTCTCATCGCGAAGCTCACATGGTTTTTACCTGAAATTACAGACGTAGTGTCGCCTATGTGACAGCTTTTATAACAGGTTATCAATACTTCTGGAATATCTTTTCTGAAATTAAATTGTTTTTGTACAACTTCATTCAGAAAATATTCTATGCTGGCTGGCACCCACGTATGGTATGACAGTAGCGCACCTTGTAGAGTCCTTGAAGCATTTTATGTCTTAATTTGATATGATATTTCTAGGCGTAAAGGATGGTAGCATTCTCCCACCAGAAACCTGCTTTTTTAGCACATTTAGAAGTCCTGAAGTCCAAATATTGGGTTTATGTTCCAAACAATGAACGCTACATCCCAACATGACCATAGCTGTTGAGGGGACATTGCACAGCAAAAAAGACAAAAACGAATGAGCGTGTCAAAGTTGATTCCATCCTTTAAGCTTCCTCATATTTATGTTGTACTTGTTGTTTTCAGTTGAAAAAGCATTCTGATTCCGATTCTCACCTGTTACATTGACAAAAAGTGTGGATCAAACTGTGCAGATATGCACAGCAGAGTTTGTTCTATCTCTTTTTTCGTTAAGCGAATATATAACCAACTTGGGATGAGGGGTCACGAACATGCAGACTCACAAGTAAATTGGAGAGAAAAATGAATGCATTTTCATTACTACAATGTTCACTGTTCATTAGACTTTTTCTGTTTAACCAATATTGGAATGAGTAGCTTTTACTTTCTTAAAAAAATGTTTTCCCATAGTATTTTATGTGTTTCGTTGAAATTCACCCTAAATAGCTGTGCTCTATTGCATAAAAAAATCCCAAAAAACATAAAGACTTATTTTGATTTTGTATGAAAAACAACAATAAAACAAAACCGAAACAAACAAAAAAGTTCTACAGGTCATATGTAAAACTACAAAAGAGCCAGTTAACTTGGGTGATTGTAATCTTGGTTAAAAACCTCTTTTTCAGAATGTTCAGTTTAGAGTTCCACAAACACATATCAAAATTTTAATTTGGCATTATTCATCAGGAAAACATGTCCGTGTAATGAATACCCCCTTAAACCCCACTTTTATATAGAAAAACTGGGGTTCGCAGGGGTATACCTATTTTTCTTATTTTTGCTCCAAAACATAGATTGTTGGTACTGGTTAGAACCGCCTCGGCGAGGCGGTTCTAACGTGTACCTACAATCTATGTTTTGAGCAAAAATAAGAAAAATATCAAAAATTTTCTACTGAAAATTTTCTACTGAAAATTTCCATTTTTTGCAACTTCAAAAACCTCCTTATATTGCATGGGCATGTTTTCGTAATGATAAGCACAAAAGGGGAATTGGGTTTCACACTTTTTAGCTTTCTTTCGGAGATATCAGAAAAAAGTCTGCCATTTAAAAACAAATAGATAATAGTTTTTTTCCCAGTTTTTGGAATTCTTTAATACTTTGTGTGTTTTGTGTTTTGTATGAGCCTGTTTGTTCCAACATTAATTTACTGGCATGAGTTTTATTTCCCTTTTATTTATTTTTACCGAATGTGAATACCCTCTTTAGCAAACCAGTGTTATGCTGTATGTATGGCAGTAGAAGAATTTTATTTTGTATTTTGTGTGGTCAACTTTATTTTTCTTTTAGTGGTACTCCATTAAATTTTCTCTAATTATGCTTTTAGTTCAGAACACGTCTGCCATTTGATTCAGTACTTGATGTTTTTTCCCCTCTTCAAGTTTTGCTTTATGGCTTCAGAGAGCATCATGTTATTTTTTTCTAATGATTAATTCCACTTCCAAGATTTGGATTACACATTAAAACATCTTTTGATATACAATCTTTATGCCCTGTATACCAAGATAAGCATTTCCATAGCAACTATTTTTATCCTAAATCTCCAGCAGGGAGGTGTTTATTTATACTTAACCAATCAACAGGCAGCTTTTCTTTGATACTGGTACCCTGCTAATTATCCCAGAATTAATGGGCAGACTGGTGCCAAATCTGGTTTGCTTCCAGTTTCCACATCAAAACAAATTGAATAGAGACCCAGTCTGTTATACCTGTGTTATTTGTGAGATTTCTGTATCAACTCATAGAAAAACAACCAAGTGGTGTTTCTAATGATTTTCTGAGCTGGATTATTCACCAGAACTATGTGGGAAGTTGTAATTACCTTTTAAAAGCTAGATCAAGTCATCTTGCTGCTCCAGAGTTTGTCTAAGTGTCAAGAGAGCTGTCAATACAGCGCTCTGTCCGTTTCTCGTTCATATTGCGGCAATTTTGCTGTCACGCATTGTGTGATTCTGAAGTACTCAATAATAAATTGGAATAAAACCTGAGAATCGAGAAGAATAGTGCCACAGTGGCTGCCACTGTATATATAGATTATTACATACTTGGCTAATGGCATTTTAATTAAATGGATTTAATGAATTATTGAGGGAGGTTTTGTTGTTTTCTTTCATCAGGCGATCTCAATTTGTGATTAGAATTTATAGAGTTGGTGGAAGGTGTTGCTCGACAGTAATTTGATATTGTTTAAATTTGGTTTAAAACAAAAAGTGTTGACAAAGGTTGTTGGATTTACATTCTTCTTGCCATGCATACAGCAGGGACTTAACAGTCATTTATTTACAGTTAGAGCTGGAACCCTGGAAATTATTTTAGAAATTTTGAATTGTCGAAATTAAAAAATATGGCTCCCGATTCAAGAGGATTTTACCTAGAGACAAACAGGGGCTCATGTTTGTCCTGTGTGTTTCGTGTTTGGTGCTTTCTTGCCATTTGTCTTTCTAACGGAATACACTTTGCTACAGCAATGCCAAACCCGCCGGTCAAGTTGACGGCCTCGGACATCACCCCATCGTCCCTGAAGCTAGCCTGGAAATCTGGGAATACCGAAAATGTCCAGTCCTACATTATTCAGTATAAGTTGAAGCATGACCCCGGGGACTATAGGCAAATTATCGGAATCCGAGACACAGAATACATGATCGAACAGATGCTTCCGTACCAGCAGTATGAGTTACGAGTGATTGCCGTTACGAAACTAGGCCGCAGCATGCCCAGCGCGCCTATTGAGATTGTGACTGGGGAATTAGGTTTGTATAGAGTACTATGGCATAGATTATATAGCTCAAAATTATGCTTGAATGGTGGGGGGTTCAATTAACACTGCATAATATAACCCATTTGCTGCATATTATATCATAATATATTCATTACTAATCTAGAGTGGGTATATGTAGATTATAGTTTGGGAATTAGTACAAGTAGTTAGTCTGGTGCCAGGAATCTTAATGATTTAATGCTTATGTGTAAACATGCTTCACTTGATTATTATGTTTATAAAGTATCTTTTTTCCAGCCGTTTATAAAATTTCTGAATCTATGAGCTTAGAAGCTGAGTTTTAGTTTCAAAAAGGAAAGTAACATGAAAACTTCTTTGCTTTACAAACCAACATTGCAGGCTGTCACAAGAAGCAGCGTAGCACCTCAGGGAGGTGTCTATGTGAATCGGAATATGTGGCCAATTTTCACTCAGGAAACTAGATCAAAAAGCGTGAAATCACAGCAGTTGTCTGAAAGAAAGACCCCAGACTGTCTTATTATCACTCAGTGATTCTTTAGATATGCAATAAAATGCCCATCAAGTTTCAAATTAAACCTGGAATTAAAGTTTCAGTGGATTAGATTTTAACAGGTTTCAGTCAAATGTTAGATAATTCAGAAACTGGAGTTGAAAAGATAAAAATGAGCAAGGCAATTGAAAATTATGTGTTTGTGAGCGAGGTCTGTATCTAAGCAAGATGTCTATGCCGATTCTTAGCACTGTCTCTAGGTAGTATTATAAGAATCTAACATGAGTGTCAGGTATGGATAGACAAATCTGTCCCGAGGGTCACATTTTGGCATCACGAGGCTCGCCGAGTGATGCCAAACTGTGACCCGAGGGACAGATTTGTCTATCCATACCTTACACGAATGATGGATTCTTTTTCTTGCACGCCGTAATGTGGCGAAGCTTGATTTTTATACTATTTACCTAGAAAAATGCTACAATCGCGACGTCCGCCATTTTGAATTAAAACGTCTTGACATCATCGTGACGTGTGCGCTTAGCGACGAAATAATGTGACGTCCTTTACAACCAATGTTAAAAAAGAACACTTGAACGCAGGGTGCGACCGGGGTGAGATAACCAGGGTTGGATAAGAATTTCTCACATGGGGTAAAACGTAGGATTTCTCTATCTGCAAGAAAACCTGTGGCGGCACAGTCACTGCTGGATTTGGTCGGAAACCCTGACAGCTTTCTTGAATGTTCTAAAGTACTCAGGAGTGTGTCACCTAAAATGAAAGCAAACTGAAATGCATTTCAAATGAACAAGCATTGAAAACCATCCAAGCTCAAAGCATAGCATCAGTTACGTTTTAATTAATGGGAGATATGTATGGATTGCTGTTTTCTGAAATTCAATTATAACAATGGGTATTTTTATTGAAATTTATATAACCATGAGAAAAATAATTCCATTTATTCTTTTTATGAGTTATTTATGTGTTCTACGAATGTTTGATTCATGCGATAAAAACAAGGCATTGGACTTTGCAATGAACAAAGACTCTGGTCAGCCACATGGAAATCTGAGAAGGGTTAAAGATGGCATATGCTGAGACTGATCTGAATCTTGGCTGTCTTTGTTGAGCAAGACCTGTGTAGAATACATAAGATTAGGAGGGTTTTATTTTACAGGATATATATATACACATGGAAATAAGTTAGGGAACACCTGTAATAATGTGACTACCACCTTTGGACTGTATATATCCTTCTTTGTAAAAAATATGAAGAATGTTTTGACAACTTGTCAGAATCTGTAATATCCAAAGTTGGTTCTATGTGAAAATGGTTAGCATCAAACATTATCTGTGGCCGACAGCGGCCATATTTGATTCAGAAATTTTTTGCTAAATTTAAGAAACGCACTGCTAGTCGTTGCCATAACTTCATCATTTGAACTCGCATTGTCGTAATTTTTCGCAAGCATAAATCTGAGACATTGCTTGTTGAACACTGATCACAAATTCTTTATTTTCTGACCAACTGTCGGCGGTAGGTCCATACTTTCCCCGGGGTAGGTTTCTTGGTCACGTTTTGTTCTTTGGGTATACATTTTGCAGGTTGTCAATGTTGGGTCAGATATTCGATATGACCCTTTAGGAATCCAAACATGAACGTTCTGGTTATAGTACCCTAGCGGAATTATTCTTTTACGGCTTTATTTGCAAAATATCCAAGATTTTTGCTTTCCATAGACATCAATGCAAACAGTAGATTTTGTATGATTAGCTGGTTTAAAGATGACGCATGAAGTTTTAGGTCCGAAGTCATTTCTTCATTCAGAACGATCAGATTCAACATTTTATTCCTGTTTTGCTGTCAAAAATTGAGTTTTGCGGTGTGCAGAAGCAAAATGGCAAACTTGTACTCCGAAAAAGTGAAGTTTTTCACATATGGCATATTGTATCCTCCGTAGTACAAAGACAAAATGTTGTGAATTTACATAAATTGGTCTGTAGCTAGGCCAAGGTATGAAATATATGTGATAAAAATTTCAGTATCGCCAGAAAAAAGGAAAACGGATTTTTTCAAACTTTCCCCAAGAGCTAAAAGTGTTCCCTAACTTATTTCCATGTGTATATAATATGTGCCATTCAATTTTAAATGCAGTTCCAGCTTGTTAAAAACTCCATCATTAGCCTCACTTTATGCCAGTTCTGTCGAGGTTAAGCGGTTTTACATATTTAGATTATTTACTTTGTTAGGGTTTATCCTTCTGAAAAGTAAACAAACCATCTAAACACACATGGTATAAACATGAGCCGCCTCATGGAAAAACCATCAATCTGAAAGGCGAAAACAAAGACGCAGATCAGCTTTTGTTTTCGCTACTCGGATAGTACAATTCCTCTCCTACTTAAATCCGAAATTTCAAGCTTCTAGCTCTTTTCTATGCTTGTACAGGCCGGTTTGTGTCGGACCTGTTCGGAAACCACATTGCTGGTTTTCCCACGAGACGGCTCACATGTTCTGTGCCTCATCACTGGAGCTGGGTTAATGACCCTCATCAACCCCCTACTGGCAAGATCATCAACACTTGGTTAATCAGCTCAAACTTTTGGCAGCAAACTGTACTGCTCCTGACTACAGTTGATCTTCAAAAGTATTTGTTGTAATTTTAGAATGGGGCGAAAACCGGAGTACCCGGGGAAAAACCACCTGACACACCCGCAAGCAGAACATGGCTTGTCTCACATATGAATTCGTGCCCCGTGCGAGGCGCGAACCCACATCGGTGAGATGATCGAATGATCAAGAGCACTGAAGTCAGCGACCTTAACCACTCGGCCACGGGGGCCGCCACAAAGACGCAGATCAGCTTCGCGGTAACCTGTAAGGTGATCAGCGCCTTTGTTTTCACTACTCGGATGGTACAATTCCTCTTCTTCCTAAATCTGAAATTCCAAGCTTCTAGCCGTCTTCTGTAGCTGCACAGGCCCGTTTGTGGCAGACCTGGTTGGAAACCACATTGTTGGTTTTCTCACGGGAAGGCTCATTTGTCTCCAAGTTGCTGATGATGCCCAGCAGACTAAGCCCATCATAAACTCCCAAAATGGAAAATTCTGAGCAATATGTCTGAGAGTGTCATAAAGATTTGACATCCATAAAATTTTTATATCATGCATATTTGCTTATCTTGTCCTTTGCGTTGGTGACAATAATAAACAGAATATTTAATTGTCGGCATCAGGCAATCTGGGCCCAGTTGTTCAAAACTTTGTTAGCCTAACGCTGTAATATTGCCAATTGAAATTTTAAAAAATTGTGAACTAACAACATAGTTAATTTTGAGCAACTGTGCCCTGGACTTTGGTCTTCTTGATGGGCAGCCATCTTTGTTGGTATTTTGGGATCTGACTGATCTGTAGTCTACGTGTTTTGAATCCATCCCGACATGACTGAACAATTGTTGACTGGGAAGTTAAGCCTCAACACAAACAAACAAATACTTGTTTTGAAACCTGTCTTTACAGTAAGAAGGGGTTTCTTCTAGTGACCAGGACCAGAGGTTATAAAACTTTTTTCATGCTCAGCTGAGGTGAGACTTCAATTTATCCTGCTCATTAATGTTAAAATGTTGGCATTTTAACATTTATGAGGAGGATAAATTACAGACTTTGGTGATCTAAACCTGAAATTTCAATTTATTTGGACTATTTTGTCATTTATTAACAGTTTAAATTCTTTGCTCAGCTGAGTTGAGCATAAAAAAAACACAAAAAAAAACATTATAACCTTGGGACCTGAGGTCACAGAACCTATTCCTTGTGCACAAATTGCACTACACTGAACAGAAGACATAACTGAGTATATAGAATATAGAGAAACAGACTCTAAACTGCATCATTTTCCTCAATTCCCCTGTGATGTTATTAATTAATGGATTGATATTGCACTAATCACTTGCAGCAGTCTATATTATCTTTGACCTGTGGATGAAAACTGCATCCTGAGGCATTACATATATTACTGTATAAATATCTTATAGATTCTTGTGTATCAAATTGTGTAAGAGAAAACTTGGAAACACCAAAAACTTGAGATTCATATGTTAACCACAATGGAAGGGTGTTATTTGGGGATAACTTGAATATTTCCAGTCTTATTTATTTATTTATTTATTTATTTATTTATTTATTTTTTTTTTTTCATTTTTTTTGGAGGCCACACATAATTAATTTTAAATCATGCTTTTGAAAGTTGTAAATGAATGGCCTAGATCAGAAGCAAACTGAATTCAGGCCAACCAAAATCTGAACACTTATGAACATTCTGGTGCCAATATATTCTGTACATGCAGATTATCCTGTGTGTAAATCTTTAGATCATGAGATCATGGTACTTATGCAAATGAAAACCTCCTGGTCCAGTGGTAGGGGGTCAAGATAGAGAGATAGACTTACTTATGTTCATGTTGATGATAATTGGCTAGTCACCAGTTTACTGAAAACAGATTAGGCTTATCTGTCTTATCTGGGTTTATCAAAGTAAACAGTGGCTTATCAGTTGAAGAGTCTGCAAATAGACCAACCTGGCAGCATGTTCATTATAGACCATTCTACAAGTTGAAGGGCAGACTACATCAACTGCACTGACTTGGACCATCTTTCAACATTTTTGGAGAATTCAGTTTCATCAGGAAAACATGTCCATGAAAAGTAATACTGCCTCAAACCCCACTTTTATATAAAACAACTGGGGTTTGCAGGGGTATACATATTCTTATTTTTGATCCAAAATATAGATTGTGGGTACTCATTAGAACCGCCTTGGGAAGGCGACCGCCTTGGGAAGGCGGTTCTAACATATACACAAAATCAATGTTTTGATCAAAAATAAGAAAAATTCCAACTGAAAATTTTCATTTTTTATAACTTAGAAAAATCGGTATATTGGGCATGTTTTCATAATGCAAGGAATTTGTCATCTATCATGCTGATGATTTTAGTCATTTTGTCTTCGTTCTGCACAAGCTACATGTACTTCATCTTTACACTCAGTTAAAGCTCTGACAAAATTGCATGACTATAGAGACTTTCCTGATCTGAGTCTTCACCAGTCCCCTGTTGCCATATAAAGAGCCATAATCTCCAGCTGTCAGTTTCAATATGTTCATTAGACTAAAACCCAAGAATTAGACTGATTAGTCCTACAGAAATTAACTAATCACCATTTCAATACCTTATTTGAACTGCAGTGGTAGAAAGTCTGCTTTTGGGCTTTGGCAAGGTCTCACACAAGCCATGAGGCTGTACAACGGCATGAGATTGCCATAGGCTTTAAATGGGAGATTCAGGAAGTAAAGGAATTGTATTTTTAAGTAGTGAGAACAACTGGGCTCATCTGCTATGTTTACTTCAACATATGCAAAAAGTATGTTTTCTAATGAAGTTGTTTTATTTTTTCTTCATTTTCCAACACTCTGAATATGCATTTGGACTGGAATTATTTCCGTAACATTCATTATAAGACAAATCGTAGATGATTGGCATGTTCAGCTAAAATCGAATACAAGTATAAAATGCGTAGAATCTCCTTTGCAAGTCATATACTTGTAAGAACAGGAGAAACATGCAGTGTTAACCAGTTAACCTATGATGACAAGGTTATAGGTTTGATCCCTCAGGATTGAATGCCTTCTCAAGGTTATAGGTTTGATCCCTCAGGTGTTGAATGCCTTCTCAAGGTTACTTGTTTGATCCCTCTGGGTTGAATGCCTTCTCAAGGTTATAGGTTTGATCCCTCTGGGTTGAATGCCTTCTCAAGGTTATAGGTTTGATCCCTTTGGGTTGAATGCCTTCTCAAGGTTATAGGTTTGATCCCTCAGGATTGAATGCCTTCTCAAGGCCATAGGTTTGATCCCTCAGGATTGAATGCCTTCTCAAGGCCATAGGTTTGATCCCTCAGGATTGAATGCCTTCTCAAGGTTATAGGTTTGATCCCTCAGGATTGAATGCCTTCTCACGGTTATAGGTTTGATCCCTCAGGATTGAATCCCTCTCTCTGATAATCAAAAAACTGTTTCCCAGCACACATTCTCCCTTGCACTTTCTGTCACATGCTTCATATGGTGTTTATTTAGGGGAAGTTTTGATAAAATCTGTGGAGCATATGGTCTGCATGTTCCCAGACTGATATAGGTATCCATATCCTGGCCTATAAAACATTTTCTTTGATGTTTTATTTGCCAGAGCAGCACATATGCAAACTTGCATAACAAGATACTCAAGCTTTCTGAGAGCACTAGGTGCTCTGAGAAAAATGCAATGCTGACAGACTCGATGCTGACAGACTCGGTAGTCTTCACGAAAAGTCGGTCTGAAGGTCAAAGCCAGCAAAATTTCATTCTGTCTGACAAAATGTTATTCTGTCAGTCAATTACCAAAATTACAATACTGCCCTACAAAATTGGGTTTCATCTTGCAAAAAAAAAAAAAAAAAGTCCTGCAACTGAAAAAAGATTTTGTGAAGAAGACTGGGTAGTAATTGAAGAAGAGTGTACATTCTCTGACACTGACCGGACCCTGCTGCCTGGTAATCTTTCTTACAAAGTTGGAATACTGGGCATTTGTAACTGTAAACTTTTGTCTGAAAATGTTTGGAATGGGGAAAATGTAATTGCTGCTCACCAGAAATAGTTTTGTAAATGAACCATGACAAAAAGCAGTATCACCAGCTGGACTTCCCATTCTGCCACTCTTTAATTATCTGTTAATTAATTTACAGTTTGATAGACATGAACATCTATGCATGGTCTTGCAAGATCTTGCTAGACATGGAGGTTATGAATCTTCTAAATGCTCATCTCTGATGAGCATGAAATTTTTAGACTGAAATTATCAAAGGGAGTCTCTGAAAACTCATACTTGATAAATATTGAAATGTCAGCGACTTGAGACGACCATGATCAAACGCAGCTGAACGTGGAAGATCCGTAGCTTGCCGGGCTATTCAATGGCTTCCCGTTGCTCCCAAGTTTCTCTACATACTGTTACGATGTGTTACGTTCAGCCCGTTTTATCACGACCCATTACGTTTCTCATTTCCGCCGTGACTGACATGCAGATTTTTAGAGCTTTTTGATTTGGACATGTAAATTTTGCATTGGGCATTACTTATTGAATATGTCTGATATGATGAATTGTGGACATGCTTAAATCATGATGGATTTACCCAGTGGAAATAGACTACAGAAATAATTAGACAGGAACTGACAGAGAGCTGTATAATGGGTCATTTAGACATTAAATTTGCCACTGGGGGTTACCTTTTCACTCCCTGTATCAAAGCATTGGGAGAAAAATGACTTTACAGTAATGAACACCAAAATCATTTGAGCCGCCTCATGGGAAAACCAACAATCTGCATAGGCGAAATCAAAGACGCAGATTAGCTTCGCGGTAACCGCGAAGCTGATCAGCGCCTTTGTTTTCGCTACTCGGATAGTACAATTCCTCTTCTACTTAAATCCGAAATTTCAAGCTTCTAGCTCTTTTCTGTGCTTGTACAGGCCAGTTTGTGTCGAACCTGTTTGAAAACCACATTGTTGGTTTTCCCACGAGGCGGCTCATTTAGCATCAAAGCTATCACACCAATAGGCTGCAGGTCAGCTGATGCATAACTACTGCAGATCAAAATGTTTCTCTTGATGTTGAGCCCATGTAATGGAATTAAATTTTTCATATAGAACACCAATCCCACTGGTAGTCAAGCCTAAAATCGCAGTCACACTTTACTATATAAGACAAACGCACGCTGGGCATGCTGAAAAAAAGTGAGCAAAATTCAACAAATGTCAGAAGCATGTCGGAGACATGTTAGAAATGTGTTGCACATGCATTGTGTGCGCTTGGTGTATGTTGATGTTCATCCTTCGGTGGGCGTTCCACAGTTCCCATCATGTTTGGTCTCAAAAGATTTTTTAAGCAGGCTTCAAAAATTTCTAGAAGTGTATGTCTCATACATTAAGAATAAGTTAAATAAATTAAATCCACAGGTCATTCTGAGAGCATTAGATTTACAGAAAATGACCATATGGTGGTCAAAAGAAAATATGCAAAAATTGATAAATGACCCATTGTCAGAATACCATGAAATTAGGAAAATAAATCACCCAGAACTCATTGTTGGTATGCACTCTCAGACACCAAATACAATGAAATTTGGCAGCAAAAATGCATGACCTGTCAGCAGCCTCATGCACACTCACATGAGCTAAGCTGCAAGAATACCTGTTTTAGGTGTATGGACACATACAACTTTGTGATCAGCATTTTTGCTAACATTCTAATAAAATACATGGGTAGATTGTCTGGCTTATTAACTGAATAAGGGATTTCAAGCTCTTCAGTTGAACAAGTTTTTATCAGACACCAACATATGCTTTATCAGAGTCCACTTTGGCTTTCAGAAATGTGATATTTGATGAATGACCCTTCACTTCCTGGGTCAGTTGATGTTTGAATGACCCTTTTGATGTAAATAGCAGGCATACCCAGACTGTTCCAGTATGAAAGGAAATACAGGCTCTTCAACCCTCAAGACTAGTCTGTTGGAAGCATCTGTGTGCCATCATCAGGAAAAACATGTCCGTGTAATGTATACCCCCTTGAACCCCACTTTTATATAGCAAAACTGGGGTATGCAGGGGTTTACCTATTTTTCTTATTTTTGCTCCAAAACATAGATTGTGGGTACCCACAATCTATGTTTTGAGCAAAAATAAGAAAAATATCAAAATATTTCTGATGAAAATTTTCAATTTTTACAGCTGAAAAAGTCTCTGTATATTGCATGGGCAGTTTTTCGTAATGTGATGGCCCAAACCTCTCAGACAATGCCAAGCAGTCTTCTTGGAAACATTACCACAGGCAACTGGACTAATTGCTGGAAAATTCAAATGATGTCAACAGGTTACCTTCCCCCATGTTCATATTCAGGGTACATACGAAATGAAAATGAAAATATATTGACCAAGGCTTGGTAGTCTTTGAGATGGACCATCTTTTACAAGCCCAACAAAATAAATCAGATTCTTGTGCTTGTATCATTTATTTTGCTCTGCTGTTGTAGTATCTTTTTCACACCTTGGCAATTATAAGTGTCATGAGGGTTGTTAAAACAGTGATTGGCATTATCTTGTGTATCAGCCAGGTTAGAAAAACAGGGTCAGGCTAACCACAGAGGTGTGAAATTGTGTTTTATATCCCAGACCCAGCATGTCCAAATGGTTCTGCCATTCAGAATTTTATATAGACAGACAAAAACAACAGAAGTTGTTGTCTTTTCTTTACGTTTATTGTTAATTAGTGTCAGCAATTTTTCTTTTGTTCCTATCATTAACTATTTGAATTTTTGAATCACTAGCCATGAAGAGTTTTTAGTGATTTTGGCACCAGTTTCTTCCAGTGATCTTTACAATTTACTATTGGTTGCACTTGTTTACTATGCAATGCTCAGAATCAAGTGTGGAATGCATGTGATGTTTCTGAATTTCACATTGCTGACATTTCATGCACATATGGCTGCATTAGTTTCTAATAGAACAAAATAACTTCCTGAAAACATAGAACTTTTGCCAAAAGGATTGATAATTCTCCTTCATGCCTCAAAGTAACATTTTCATCTCTGTAACCAGAAAGTTGAAGCACTCTTCATAGATGATTCAGTTTTGTGTGCCAAAAGGGTACCAAGCACTATACAAATCTAAAATTATATCTAAAATGAAACTGTATTTATACCCAGGTTTCATCTGTAAAACTGAAATATTTACAGCCAGTAAGTGAAATATTTACAGCAACTAGGTAGCCTCTTGGGGCCAGTCCTAGCTGTTGGGAGATGATGTGATACCTGTATGACTACTTTATTGCCATCATTATCATTCTTTACCTGATGAGCTACCCAGATATTGTCATAAAAATTCTACTTTACTGCTTCTTCCTCATAAATGTATCAAGGCAAAGAAGCTGCTGAGGAAAAAATAGTCCCAATTTGCTTCTGTTTAATCACTGAGAAAATGTTTTTGCCCAGGGAGATAAGGTTATGACATTAAAAAAGCAATGAAGACAGGTAAAATTGATGGAATTCATACTCTCTTGGTGTCGCATGACCAATATCAATGCCCACAGCCATCATGCTATATTGTGCCAGACCCAAAACAAATGGGGTAAGGGGCAGACCTGTCAACTCTCCCGGGTATCCCGTTATTCTAACGGTTTTGCCATGGACTTATGACCTCCTGTCCGATTTCAATTTAAAACGCCAAACTAACGGATTTCGGGCTGTCTACCGGTTAATTTTAACATCCGAAACAAAAAAAGAAAACATATCCCGGTTTTTCCGTGTTTACACAAACAAAGTCAAGGTCATTGCAAATTTCCGGTTGAGTTCGGAAATTTTCTATCGTTCTGACTTCTATTTTTAGCCTATTGGGCAAGTCTCGGGTGTATTCGAGGTTCTCCGATCTATTTTAAGCATGAAATCGGTGAAAGATAAAACAATCTTTGTGATTGGCCATTAACTTTTTAGACTGATTTCGGAACCAATCAGATTGCATGTAACAAATGATCGTTGGGAAAACTACCAATATGGCCGCGCCCTTGGTAGAAATAATGTAGAAACTGATTTTTCGATCGAATTTCATCGTTTCTTCGCAGTTTTTGCATCATAGGCTTTATAGAAAATTGCACAAGCAAATTTTCAATACCTAAGGTATGACACCGTCTCAATTTTTCCTTGTTTTATGGGTTTAGTATCGGTAAATGCTAGCGGTATACTCCTTTTTTTTTTTGCCAATAACAAGTATTGTCTTTTTGAAAACCTGCAAAAATATCTCCCTCCTGAAGAAAAAATCTCCCTCCTTGAAATTTTATAGGTCTTAAAGCACTCGCGTAAGTTGCATGCTAATTTGGTCGATACATCGCTGTTTCACGCAATCTCCCTCTTAGAATTTTCAGGAGGTTGACAGGTCTGGTAAGGGGTCAGTAAGGAGTGTTTCAATTTCAAGTGCAAGCTACCCTCATTCAACAACTGATTCACAAAAAACAGTTCTCAATCAATGATGATGAATAAATGGTACAGTAGTGGTACACTGTCTCCCTGACAATAGTTAATCTAACAATGCCTTCTCCCTTTCTTTTTAAAATGTTGGTTTGTTGTTGTTGATTCTTAGAAATCAATTATTCTCCTGTCAGAATTTGTGAGATTGCCCATATTGATTATAACATGGATTTAAGTCTGGCAGTTAAAGTCTGAACATATTCAAACATGAGCTAATTGCTTCTTCTGCAATAAAAAGCATTTTCATGTTTACATCAGTTTATGCTCATTAACACGAATGATGAAAATTCCTCATCCTTAAGCTTGATGTTTGAAATATCAGGAATGTAATTTCTGTTGAGAATTGTCAGTTTGTCATTAATTGGTTCCTAGATGTTATTTAGGTATTGCTTAACAGTAGAAATGCTTCAGAACTGACAACTCAGTGTTGCTAATGTGACAGTAACACACATAACAAAATAAAAGAATAGGCTGATTCTGTTTGACATATCCAAGCATTGTCATGAATTATAACTTGGTTAGCATATAACAGAAGATGTGCTGAATCTACTATGCCATCAACCTATTTGTTGTTCTCCATTTTGGCAATGTAATATCTTAGAATTTGTATCCAGATATTTAGTCCTGAATCTGGCTGACGAGTGTACAAAGCTTTTGTTATAAAATCTTGTTCAAATCCCAAAACAGGTTTGCCTAAGACAGTGGTCCATCATGTGTTCTGGTATGTATTTCCTAGAATCTTGTAACATTGTAAAGGTGGCTGCAACATGATGTCTACATGATTTCCTGTTGCAAACTTGTCAGTAATCATTGTCTAAAAACTTATGTTTCTACATACGTCTGTTATATCATGTTTCTAAATGTCTGTTATATCATGTTGCTCCTGGGATTGTCTGCTTTGGCTTTGCTGCCAGTTCTCGAGGCAGATTATTTTCAGGTTGATAATTCATACAGTCCTCATTGTCAATCTTTAAACTGTTATATGAGACTATTTCAATTTACCCTGTATAAATTCTGCGGAACTTATAAAAATGACTATTGAAATGTTTGGCTTAGGTGCCAGTTCTCGTAGCACTTACATTTGCACTCTAATTTTTCTACAGGTCTTTAGTACAGATACTAATCTGATATACTGAATGTGGTTCAGTAAAAAAATGCCTTTCAATTTCTGACATGGTTGTGCCATGGTTTGGACATCTTTGGCTTTGCTACCAGTTCTCGATGCACTTGCTGTTGTACTTAAATTTTTCACAAACATTTAGTACAGAATCTAATCTGATATACTGAATGTGGTTCAGTCAAAAAGCAAAAATAAATAAATAAAAAAATGTCTTTTATTTTCTAGCATGGTTGTTCCATCTTTAGCTTTACTGCCAGTTCTCGATGCACTTACTTTTACACTCTAATTTTTCTACCGACATTTAGTACATATATTCTAATCTGATATACTGAATGTGGTTCAGTAAAGAAAAAATAAAAATGTCTTCTTTTTTTCTGGCATGGTTGTACCAGGCACCTGCAGCTGCTACTGTTTTCAATGTTGCGTGCCAAAGTCTTGACCTCAGTTTGAAAGGAAGCCCATTTTATCAGACTTTTATCACATTTTAACTGTTTGATGAGATTAGTTTGCTGAACATTTCAATTATGCATAACAAGAGATTCATGTAGCTTGGTCCTTGTAGAGTTTTAGAAAAGTTGTGATGCAAAATATGCCGTTTTTTGGCTACTCCACCTGCCCGCACAAAGCAGAATTTTACAGGAAATCTATGACAGAATTCTCCTCATTGAACTGCTAAGGGATTTCTGATTTCGAAGAAAGCAGACTTAATATGATAAAAAATAATTCAGTTTCAGAATCTTTCAAGGTTGATTATCCTGTTGGTAATGGAGCTAGCTCTCTTGAGAGAAAGAAGGCATCAGAAAAAGCCTGAAATAAGAAAACAGATCTCAGTATTCATGTTGCAAGATATAACTTTGCAAAAAGTAGATTTCCTTGCAGTTACTTGAGTCTGTTTTTGTGTTGCATGAAAAAAGAATCTGCAGTTCTGTGGTTTGAGTCATCTTGGTTGAAGTGCAAATAGATTGAATCAGCCTAGTTTTAAGCTCAAATAAATTGCTGGTAATTTTGTATCTTTACTGGTATTCTTTTTTCGAAAATTACTATTTCCTGTTTATTTGGGTATGTGTTAGTATTTTGTCGTGAACTCAGAAATTGAAAAAAAAAATGTTAAAATTAGAAACTTTAGCAAAGTCTGTATGGTAAATTTGTATACATACCTTTGCCAATAAGTTTATCAAGATTGATGAAAAACTACCTTCTATATTTATGCTAGATAGGAACTGGAAGAAGTTCTGTAGGGGGTAGGCAACTTTCTGACAGAGATAAGATTATCTACACCATTTCCTTGAAAATCTTTTAAAGTTTCCAAGTTCTTGAAAGATAAAATGTTTTTCAACTCAAGTCAAAGTACATTTGAAGAGAGTCACGTAGAGCATTGGAGACTGTATGTGCTGCAAAGCATGCTTAAAACTTAAAGGCATGTGGAGATAGCTACTAGAACTGTGTAGGGAGATTAGTTTTGATCCTATGGTTTAATGAAATATAAACTTTATAAACATTCTCATCATTCTCTGATGTCTGATAATGTGTTTTTGCATGATTGGTCCAAGACTTGTTAGGTAGTAGGGGTAAACATTCATTTCGTTAAGCAGATTCTGACCTTTAACACCAGATTCTGACCTTTAACACCTTTAGAAGTTCTTCACCCAGATGGACGGAAATATAACTTAACTACAACTGTCTTTTATTCAACATAATTCTGTTTGTGGTTGTCTAGTGGTAGAGTACAGCACTACACAGCGAGAGGTCCTTGGTTTGATACCTACCTATGTTGTGTAGTGCCATTGAGCAAGACACAAGCTTCCAATAGTACTGGTTACTACTTATGAATTGGTGGCTCCATCCCAAAATGACTGGCACATTTAGCCATAGCCAAACCAAATTCTGTTTCTCTGAGACAGTTTGTTTACTATAAGTTTACCTGTAAAACAACTAAGTTGTAGATGCAAACAAGAACTCTTCAGACTTCTGAAGATGGTTTCAATTATGCCTAATGATTTCTTCAGTGGGTTAACTTGGCCTAGTCAGTCTGTGATTTAAGGTGCAAAAAATCCTGCCAAGAACTGCTGGGATACAATCATCAGCTTGTTTCTAAGAATTTCTTGTTTTTGCTACTATAACTGTGCTAGTGTCTAGTTTTGATTGACCTTAAGTTTATCCATATTCTATCAGTCTACTGTAATTGACCCCTTCTCTATGATTTTTCTCATGTTAATTATCATCCTAGGAAAGAAAATGTTTTATGCCAATGAAAACTCACTTGAACTCTGTTGAAACACTCCTGCTGGCATCATCAGTTAATTATGTCATTGTGACATATATTTCATGGTTCGTTGATTTTGCCTTAGGATTCTAAACAAAGTCAACACTTCTCTGCACTGATTTGTCAACATGTTTATGCCCTATATCGTTAAGGACCAGTTGGGCGACATTGTCTCTCAAGTTTTCTAACATGCAGAACGTTGCCCATCTAACATGCAGAATGTTGCCCAAATCCTGTTTAATGGACTGAGGTCATTTTGATTGCATCCTATCAAGTCCAGCTTGGACTGATTGTCCATTAATGGTGCTAGATCTGACATTTAGACAATCTAACTCAGACTTCAACAGACAACTGATTCCAGTCAGAGAATCGTGATTGACAAACATTGAAGGGTTTTGGAAGCCATATATGGGGGACTTAACTACTGAATCATTCTGTGTTTAAAATAGGGTTTATGGCATTGGTGTTCTTGCAGCCGTTGTCAGATATAGAGCTGTATTCTTTAATATTTCTCATTTCTACAGCCATTCAAGTTGTGTTTTTTTTTTTGTCTCCAGGTTCATATTTCCTATTGATTGGCCACAAAAGTATTCTAAAATAAAATGGCATCTGAGCCCTACCGTAAACATGAAAGATCAAATATCAGCTTTTTAATATTCAAGTCTGCAAGATGCCATGTCACCCACGCATGTGTATTGATATGGACATTGTGGGAGCATCTTTGTCAGAAATGTATGCCACACGTAAGCAATGTAAGCATTGGCAACAACAGAACAGCAGTATAATAATTGCATTTGCTTGTGTATATGTCAATAGCTACATGTACGCGGGTCCGATATTATAGATAGGTTTATTAGTGGAGAGGGTGAGCCTATAGATCTTTCATATTTGGTCCAAATCTCAACAGCAGTTTTTCTCTGATGTCACATCTTTGTATGCCTAGACTATTCCAGGCTGCCAGCAGTTGGCATGCTGGGTTTCATTCATATGAACCAGTTTTCTTGAGAGAAATGTATTGATCCAAGATAGAATGAAATACGTTCTGCCCATGCACTTGAGCATGTTTTTGCTTTTAATTCATTAAATTAAATCATAGTATGATAGGCTTAGTCTTTTTTTTTTTCAAAAAAATATCTGTAGTTGTCATACTATACACATTGACAAAGTAGAGGGTAAGCCACCATGGCCAAAGGCATCAATGAAACTTTAATTTTTGTTTTTCCAAATGGTATTGATCATGTTGTGAAAGCAATAATCATGCTCAACTGATTGTATAGGTTTGGACAATGACACAACTGGAGTTGGTTCTGGTTGGTTCTTGGATACTTTCCTGAAAGTTATGTAACTAGAACCATGTCATGGAATTCTGTTTGAGACAGTGAGTCAAAGCCTAGTAACCTAGTCATAGCCTAGTATTCTAGTCAAAGCCTAGTAACCTAGGGCCTTTTGATACTGTTGATCTTGACAATATAAAAAGTGACAATAAGCTGCCCAGTTTGACAGTTAGAGGCAACAGAAGATCATGGTTTAAGTTTTCTCACACAAATTAAACAACCATATTTATCGAAGTTGCCTAGCAACAGATAATTAAGACTTTCTCAGGATGAAATAATGCTAATTTCTACAATAATATATCATTTTGGTGTCTTTAATGATGGCCTTTGAAAATATTTAGTTCTTGAATTTCACTAGAACAGGTAGTTTCAGCCGGTGTGAGGCAGAATTTCACCAGAACAGGTAGTTTCTGCCGGTGTGAGACACTCCCAGAATCTTGTCTATATATGGAATAACTGGTCCGTCTTACTCTGCACTATCATTTTAAATTGATAAAAGTTCAGGGCAGTCATCTTTGGGTCCCATACATGTAAGTGAATGGCATTATAAAGCATAATCTCCATGTATGTACTAAGATGACCATGTTAAGAGCCAAGGCCTGAGAAGTTGCAAAGGTAATCAAATTGTAAAGCTGTATAGTATTGATAAATTGATGGCAAAATACATGTACCTTGTTTGCTGTGGATGAAAAATCTTTAAATGTTGATGCCACTTGTGATGATAACACACCTTTTTCTTCTTTACTTTATGATCATTTTGATTGGTTAATCAAATGGAAACAAGTTTAAATGGTGTGTAATAATTTGAATTCATATGGAAAGGTTCATGAATTCATACAAGGGTATGCAGTACATATCATGCCTGGCAGGGGTACAGATCTCAGAGTCCAGACTTTGAATGTGACCTAGACTGTAGCCATTTTTAGCTCTCATAGTTAGGGCTGAAAATGCTGTAATTTTCTCTGTCTCTGATCATTTTACTTCATTCCAAACCTTGTTTATTTCTTGCCTTGTAACCTTTTGTTCAAAACAACCTGTTAAGTTCATCAGACATACCTCCAAAAGAAAATTAACATTCTGATGATTATCACACATCATTTGCAGTTTTTCAGGTACAATGTGTCATTTAATCTTTCTTTTCTGCACACAGAAGCTATCATCAGGAAAACATGTCTGTGTAATATAAACCCCCATATACCCCACTTTTATATAGCAAAACTGGGGTATGCAGGGGTATACCTAATTTTCTTATTTTTGCTCCAAAACATAGATTGTGGGTACTCGTTAGAACTGCCTTGGCCCCCTCCATACCCCAGATTTGCTATATAAAATTTGGGTTCAAGGGGGTATCCATGTCACGGACATGTTATAGTGATGATTCTTTAGAAATCTCATAAAGCTGTCTTGAAAAATGCAGAGTGCCAAAGATCCATCCATCAGATCAACATATTGTCAAATAGTTGGAAGTTCTTGCAGTTTTTGACATAAATACTTCACTTTAGGCCACACCAAATAAATTAGTAGATGCTCATCCAATTTTTATGAAAAAATGGGGCGGGTGGGAGGTTTTTATTTTTTATTTTTTATTTTTCACACCTTCAGTCGATATTGTCAAACACCTACCAGTTTTGCATGTCAAATGGAAATAAATGATTATAATCAAAAACGTGTTGTTGTTTATTAACACCAGTTGTTTTGTTACTGCAAGTCGTTTCGACCCTGGTCCATTGCAACACCCCAAAAAGATTTTTTTTTTTTTTCCAAATAAAAAAGTTCGGGGCGGGGGATTTTTCGGGGGGCGGGCGGGGATGAGCATCTACTAATTTATTTGGTGTGGCCTTAGCTTAATTAATAAACACATACATAAACTAAACTAGCTGCATGTAAAAGTAAGGACGGGAGAATCAGGTTATATAACTAGCTGTGAAAGCGCTGAACAAGACTTTGAACTCTGTTTTGTCACATAGAACTACCGACTGGCAACAGTAGTACCTTAAAACTCTTGAGTGCCGGCATCCTCCTTGAAAACCATGTGTCATTCTATGTAAGTCTTGGTAGAGCTGGCATTACTGTTAAAGGGTTTAGATTTTATTTGCACAATCTTCAGTGCCATTTGTGCATCATTGAAAATTAAGATAAGGAAGTCCTGTGGAACAATTTTCTTGCTCAGATCAGCAGAAACTGTCAACAATAGAGCTACCACAGAACAAAAACGCCATGACCATCTTTGGTTGAATGCAGTGTCCTAAGCTGTCTGCATGATGCATGATATCTAAAGACAGTATGAGGTCCTTAGCACAAGCAATGACTCCTACCCTGATTACCAAGAGTAAATGCTTAGACTGATTTGGGCCTTGTTTATGGCTGAATTACAAAGTTAAGTAGCAGAATGCCATGATTCATTTGCTGAGATTACACTAGGTGACATTTCCAGAGATCATATTCTAATCACCTGGAAAGCTTGTTCAGCTTCTCTACTTATACCCTGTTTAGACTAGAGTTTTAAATCGAATCGAATCCGAATTCGCTTCGAATTAACTGTTTACATTAGAAGTTCTAATTCGAATTAAAAAACTAATTCGAAGTAAACTAATCCAGCTTAGCACCTCGGATCGAAACCGAATTAACTTTTACTTCGGTATTAAAGTCATGTCTAATCAGTTAACCGAAGCGAATTCGCATTAAATGTTATTTCTATACTGACCTTTCGCATGTTGGGGTTATGTTTACATTTACACATGCTTCTTTTCCCGCGAAATATTCTGAGTCAACACAACAGATAAAAATGGCGAAAATGGCTGTAGCAAAGGACAGTGACAGGGGATTAACCTGGACTCACGATGAGACGCGGGCCCTAATACGATTATGGGCGGATAGCGAGATACAAAAGGACTTTGAGACTTGTTGAAGAAATGCTTCCATTTATGAACTGCTAGCGGCACGACTCAGTGACAGCGGATTTGAGCGCACAGCGAGCCAGTGCCGTACAAAAGTAAAAAGCTTGAGAGCGGATTATAATGCAACCAAAACAGAAAATTAAAAAAATTTCTTCAGTTTTAACGGAGAATTTCAGATGTGTCTAAACAGACAAGTGGATTCGATCCGGATTACCTTACAGCGACGTAACTTGCATCGAATCGAAAACGGTTTAGTTCGTTTTAGTGTAAACAGGGTATTACTTTAGCTCACAAGCTACACTTCTGAATTTTCTTCAACTAGAAGCATGAAATTGATTGTTTACACAGATTAGTGATAAGATCACTGTGGCCTGTTAATGGCCTCATAAAACTGCCCATTGCTCCAAGAGGATTCTTTTAGCAGGTGGTGATTTCTACTTTCTGAAAAATTTATTGCCGGTCAAACAAAAATGGTACTTGATGTCATACTTTTTCTAATGGTTAATACCAGCCTGCACATATGTTAGCAATGAAATGTGTTTACATATATACTGCATTATGCCTTTCTGTCAGGATATAAGTCAGACTACTGAACACATTGATAAAATTCTTGCAACTACAATCCAGTACCATTTTGTTTGATTTTCCAATGCCATGTTGCAGAAAATCAGTGGGAACATGAGAAAACCTTTGTTGCGTATGAGAAAACAAAGACTCCGAACACAGCAACTGTGTTGCTGGTCAGTGCCTTTGTATTCCTATTTAGACAAAACAACCCCTGTGCTGTCTAAATTCAAAATGTAAACACTCAAGCCATTTTTGTTCCACCATGTTCGCTTCGGATGAAAACCACAAATACAAGGTTTCTAGAAATGGGGCTCATTTTAGAGAGCTAAGTATTATATTCAGGAAACACAGTGCACAATATTTTGGTATATGAGTTTATAAAACTGGAAAATGCATCCAATGAAGACTATGACCAGTAGGTCCGGTCTGGTTCATCATACAATAAATAAATTCAATAATACTTGCATGACTTGGGCCATTCAAAAGTAATAAAATGTGAATAATTTTTATAATTTTTAGTCCAACGCCTTATTTAGATTTGAATTATAAGTAACATAAATTTGTTTCATCATATGACTTCTAAAAAGGATTGCATCGCCTTGTTTAATGAAAATTTACATTGTTGTTATGGACGTTGTCAATGACGTTACGTATTCCCACAATAGGCAGCCCCCGTGGCCAAGCTTAAAGCGCCGCTCTGGCCACATGTTCTGCTTGCGGGTGTGCCAGGTTTGTTTTTCGCGGGGTTCTCCGGTTTTCGCCCCACCTTCTGATTGGCCCGTCACATATGAGCTGAAATAAACTCGAAAGGGACGTTAAACTGAATAAAAAAAAGTGTTAACACACGTGAGGTCATAACAATTTTTATTACATGAAGTTATCCACTGTATAAAAAGCTATGTCATATGAGCCGCCGCATGGGAAAACCAACAATCTGCATATGCGAAAACAAAGACGCAGATCAGCTTCGCAGTTACCACGAAGCTGATCAGCGCCTTTGTTTTCGCTATACACGGATAGTACACTTCCTCTTCTGTGACTGTGCAGCCTTGTTTGTGTCAGACCAGTTCAGAAACCACATTGTTGGTTTTTCCACGAGGTGGCTCACCCAGGGGGGGTACTCTCATATTTTGTGGATACATAGGCGAGGCCCCAGCTTCTACCCCCAAACCCAAAAAATTACCGAGATTTGCTGACCACCCCCAAAAAATACCAGTCCTATCAGGCATACCCAAAAAAATACATGAACTTTTAGCTTACCCCAAAAAATTACATGTATTCATCTTTTTTATGCCTATTGATAAAATTTTATCACATCCATATGATCTAAGCTGTTGGTGGGACGTTAAATCCCAAATCAACCAACCAACAGAACATGTCACACTACAGTTAGTAAATGTAGGAACTAGGAAGTAAATACCAAGTTGGATAAAATTTAAAGATTTTATTTATTCTCAAAGTGTAAGTCTTATGATGGTTTTGATTCCATTTGATTTGCAATCCAAACAACATCATCATGATCAAGCTTCCAAAATTTCACCGAGACCAGTCATAAGGCATGGTCGCAAACAAAATTGAATCTTAAGGCCGTGTAAGCCACTCTTATCTTTATAGAAATAAAGAGATTTCCCAAGAAATGTGCAAAACCCAAAAAATTACTTACCCCAAAAAAATAATTCAGAAAAGGCATGACCCCAAAAAAATATCAATAAAAAGCTCACTACCCTAAAAAATAACTAGTTTTTCTGAAAACCCCCCAAAAATACGGAAATTCAAAATTTTGACCCCAAAAAAGTCAGCCTCGCCTATGTATACAGAAAATTTCAGAGTACCCCCCCCCCCCCCCCCCCCTGGGGTGGCTCATATGATAATAATAATTTTAACTTCTTATTTAAGTTTGAATTAATAAATTTAGTCTGTTATCTTAGTAGTAGGTTTGTTCCTGTTTACACTTTGCAACTTGGTTTATGCATATACATGTAGCATCAGTTATGATTCCATTTCAACAATGCTGCAAATGAATCAGGTTATGACAAAAACTGATTTTGTATACATGTGAAAACAAAGGCACAGAACACTACAAACCTGATAAGTGTCTTTGTTTTCGCTACATAAACTGTTTAACCCTTTTTTTTCTCTTTTTCTCAAATTGAATCCAAGCATGTTGCATAATCTGCAAGTGCACATCCCGGTTTGTAAATTTTCTTGAGACATGGCCCCGATATAAATGGGGTTATAAACTCTTTGAATGGGAGGGAAGATATAGAGTGACCACTGCAGCCAGTTCACAGCTGGAGTTTATTTAGTTAATGTTCTGTGAAAATCTGTAACTGTACAAGTGCCATTTAGTGATTAGATAGGGTAATTTGAGCTCTCCTCAAAATGAGGGAATTCTTGAGCTTGTGGTATATAGTATACTATCTTGGTACATCAGATGCCAATATTGTTGATCAGCTGTTAGAGAACTTGTCAATAATTGCCAAGATGACAGCTCATTGATTTCACAGGGATACTGGCTCTCAAGACTGAAAACTAATGATAGATTATGATAAAACCATAGCATAACTGCACAGAATTGCAGTATTGGATAATTGCACAAGTTTCATCCAAATCTAGCTTTTGACATGTTGCTCATACATACACACATAGCTATCACCCCTAATGTAGCAGTTGGCAATGCCCAAAAGGAGCCCAATGCTCTAAAGGATTGTGCTACATAGCACATGGCACTAAGAAATCTTCTTTAGTAAATGACTTAAAAGATTAATACATTTGAATTGTCTTGACAAAAGGCTTGCTTCTTGCTGTCTCCAACTATGCAGCATGCTATTTGGAAAGTAATTCCAGGTTATATGAATTGACAAAGGTCAGTTGTTCCACAGCTTTCCAGTAATGAGCATATATCACGTAGACAAGAACCAGATGCTTTGGGAAGACTGAACTTATTAATCTAGAGCAATTTGCTGGAAGATTGATGACAGTATACTGTGCTACTGTTCTCATGTATCTCCAGACTGCCAGAGCTAGGATTTGAGGTACGACTGAGCAAATTGGTCTTCGGGGTTCCCGACTAGCTCTGACACAAACCGTTGTGGACAGCTACAGAAGATGGCTAGAAGCTTGAAATTTCGGATTTACGAGGAAGAGGGATTGTACTACATGTATAGCGAAAACAAAGGCGCTGATCAGCTGTGCAGTTAATGCACAGCTGATCTGCGCCTTTGTTTTCGCTTAGGCAAAAATCCGCTTTTCTCCAGGCTGCCAGAGCTATGATTTATCTGGTTGTTCATGATCTGACACAACATCTTGCAGAATGGAAAATGTCATCCATGTTATCTCCATCATCTGTGCTTGGTCAAAACTGTTGTAAGGAAATAATAGAATCATTATTAGACTGGCCCCCGTCCTATGTTCACTATCATCCTATCATACCATGTTCTATAACCTCCATAAATATTTTCTTGTATGAGTTACCCCTCTTCTTAGGCTCAGAACATAGTCAAACTCAGCCATCAGAAGATTTTGTGCATGTTTTTCTGATAAAAACAAAAGTTTGACGACGGGAGCCAGTCTAAATCATTATCTACATGTATTAGGTTCACTCACTCTATAAACTTGGTCAGTCTTGACCCCTATACACCATAAGTTGAAATTTACAGGTTTTAAACCTCACTTGATTAAACCAAAAATGTTTGATAATTAATTTCATCGTTATGATCATATTTAAAAAATCTTCCACATGGGTTGAAAAGAAAAGAAAAGAAAAAGAGCCCTAAACATAGTACATGTATATAAACATAAGAACCAGGCTCCCAGCATCCAACTTTGCCATTAGGAAAACTTGCCCATGCATTATACAAATATTTTTTCAGGTGTAAAAATTGAAAAGTTTTCATTCGAAAATTGTTGATATTTTTAATATATTTGCTCAAAACATAGATTGTGGGTACAAGTTAGAACCGCCTCATCGAGGCGGTTCTAACGAGTACCCACAATCTGTGATTTGGAGCAAAAAAAAAAAAAGAATAAAAGGTATACCCCCGCAAACCCCAGTTTTTCTGTTTAAAAGTGAGGTTTAAGTGGGTATACATTTCACTGACCTGTTTTTCTAATGGCTATCAGACAGTATCACCATCTTGCATTGCCCGGGGATTTTGAAATGTCTCGACCATTTAAGCACTTGAATCAATTGAGACACTTCTGTTAACTGTTTGTTTTACAGACTTTTTATGATGAGATGCCATTAGCTTGGTCTCAGTTGCTAACCACACTCATAAAACTAATGTCATTGTAACTGATAAGGGTGGATTCATATTCAGAACAATAATTCTTAATATGGTGTTTTGTTTTTCTCACCAACACAGCTGAGCTTTGATTCCGAAATTAAACCGAAATTAACCCGTTTAAGATATTTATAACAGAATGAGAACATGAATTTTTTGAAAAAATGAAAAGGAATAGGTTAATTATGAAGATAGTAGTAGCATATGAAGTTAGGTTATGAAGTGAAAAACAAGTTACTGAACTTGTTCTTATCAAAATATAACTATGAAATTTGATCATCATACAGGCATTATCAAAGTCTAGTGAAAAAGCAAGCAATCAGTCACTGACCTCAATTATAAACATAAAAAAGATACATAAGAACTCAATGCTGGCAGTAGAGATAAAGAATAGGGTCTAGGATCTGACAGATTCTTGTAATTCACCATAACAGGGATGTTGCAAAACAATGAGCCACAATAAAAAACAATCTGGGTCTAATATTGAACACGTGTAGCCAGAACAAACAGTAGCCACACCAAAAGCAAAAATGACATTGCATTACGAAAACATGTCCATGTAATATACAGAAAATTTTTTGGTTTTAAAAATGAAAATTTTCACGGGAAAAAATTTGATATTTTTCTTATTTTTGCTCAAAACATAGATTGTGGGTGCACGTTAGAGGCAAGGCGGTTCTAACGAGTACCCACAATCTATGTTTTGGAGCAAAAATAAGAAAAATAGGTATACCACTGCAAACCCCAGTTTTTCTATATGAAAGTGGGGTTTAAGGGGGAATACATTTCACGAAGATGTTTTCATGATGGTATTCTAGTACCATAGCATGCAAAATAAATAGATGAAACGGGTACACCTGATAAAGCTCTTATTGCAGACACTGACACAGATCAAACTAAATATCCAACCAGGTATGCCACACCTTGATAACAACCTATCACCAAGCTAATCACCATACCTACATTTGGTATGTGTATAGAAAAAGATACATTGCCATCTGACATCTGCATAGTCTAGTCAGTGCCCATGATATTCAAGGTCTGAATTTGAAAGCCAAAGTTCAAGTCTAGAAATGAGGCAGGCAGTTCTAGGTTCCACCAAGGTAGGAATCAGGAAGACATGTAAAACGTTGTGTTCTGCAAAGGCTCAAAACATCAGGAATTTGAAATCAGCACAGTAGGCCATTTATAAGATAGCATGCTGATATTTTTTTCATCTTTTGCCAATATTTCACCATAATAAACATGTTAACAGTCAAATGATTTAGATTTCAGGTGCCAAGTTTTTGTTAGGTTGCAACAAAGAAGTTTTCAGGTATTACAATTAAATGATAACATTTTTGTTATTTTTTATTTTTAGAATCATGTTAGTCTGGTCTATCTCTTAAAGGCTTTGTAAAGAAATATTCTCACTGGAATTGTATTGTATTCTCAGAACTTTCATGGCTTGAAAATCAGTTTGTTTTTGTCCCACTTGCAAAAATTTTCATATGAAGTGAGCCCCAAAGATTGAAGAACAACCATAAAAACCGAAGCTTTCCCTAAGACCGAAGCAACCCTTGTGACTGAAGCAACACATAAAAGACTGTAGCAATCTCCAAGGCTGAAGCATTCCCTAAGACTGAAGCAACCCTTGTGACTGAAGCAACACCTAAAAGACAAGCAATCCCTAAGACTGAAGCAACCCTTGTGACTGGAGCAGTACCTAAAAGACTGAAGCATTCCCTAAGACTGAAGCAACCCTTGTGACTGAAGCAATCTCTCTAAGACTGAAGCAACCCTTGTGACTGAAGCAACACCTTAAAGACTGAAGCATTCCCTAAGACCGAAGCAACCCTTGTGACTGGAGCAGTACCTAAAAAGACTGAAGCATTCCCTCAGACTGAAACTACCCGTGTGACTGGAGCAGTACCTAAAAGACTGAAGCATTCCCTAAGACTGAAGCAACCCTTGTGACTGGAGCAGTACCTGAAAGACTGAAGCATTCCCTTAGACTGAAGCAACCCTTGTGACTGGAACAGTACCTAAAAAGACTGAAGCATTCCCTAAGACTGAAGCAACCCTTGTGACTGGAGCAGTACCTAAAAGACTGAAGCATTCCCTAAGACTGAAGCAACCCTTGTGACTGGAGCAGTACCTGAAAGACTGAAGCATTCCCTAAGACTGAAGCAACCCTTGTGACTGGAGCAGTACCTGAAAGACTGAAGCATTCCCTAAGACTGAAGCAACCCTTGTGACTGGAACAGTACCTAAAAGACTGAAGCATTCCCTAAGACTGAAGCAACCCTTGTGACTGGAGCAGTACCTGAAAGACTGAAGCATTCCCTAAGACTGAAGCAACCCTTGTGACTGGAGCAGTACCTAAAAGACTGAAGCATTCCCTAAGACTGAAGCAACCCTTGTGACTGGAGCAGTACCTAAAAGGCTGAAGCATTCCCTAAGACTGAAGCAACCCTTGTGACTGGAGCAGTACCTAAAAGACTGAAGCATTCCCTAAGACTGAAGCAACCCTTGTGACTGAAGCAACACCTAAAAGACAAGCAGTCCCTAAGACTGAAGCAACCCTTGTGACTGGAACAGTACCTAAAAAGACTGAAGCATTCCCTAAGACTGAAGCAACCCTTGTGACTGGAGCAGTACCTAAAAGACTGAAGCATTCCCTAAGACTGAAGCAACCCTTGTGACTGGAGCAGTACCTAACAGACTGAAGCATTCCCTAAGACTGAAACTACCCCTGTGACTGAAGCAACATCTGAAAGACTGTAGCCACCCAAAACAAAATATATATGGAAACAACCTCAATGATAGCTAGGTAATGCATGAAATTTAGGTTTTGATATGTAGGTATAAAGTAAAACTTTTCTTCCAAAGAGCAATGCAGGAAGAAACAGGTTGTTGATAGTTTACATGCCAAAAGTTTGTTGTGGATCAGGTTTTATTAGGTTAATAACATTCTGAGTATATAAATGTATACTCTGTAACCTTTTCAACTGACTCATTAGGATTTTATGGAGAGAAAAAAACAGTTGGCCTGATGAGTGATGATGATCAAAATAAGTTTAATAACTAATAACAAACACAGGCTAATACCTGTCATTGAAAAATATACCCCCTTGATCCCCACTTATAAACTGGGACTTGCAGGGGTTTTACCTATTTTTCTTATTTTTGATCCAAAACATAGATTGTTGGTACTCGTTAGAGCTGTCGAGGTTGTAACGTGTACCCACAATCTATGTTTTGGGCCAAAATATTAAAAAATATCAATTTCTTCCCAATTTACAGGTGAAAAAATCTCTTAATATCGCATGGTCAAGTTTTGGTAATATGTATTGAAATTAGCCCCTTAAATCTGGCCCTACCATTGATCCAATATGACTCTGTTGCAATGTCCCATGGTTTTGGTAGATTTGAGGCTACATTGGAACAAGTTCAAAGAAAGTACTCATTAATGTGGAGTGTTTGCAAATAGGATGCCATAATTAAGTAATGTTTTTCTTTAGCCAAATAGATGTCCAGTTCATTACATACACTTATGTTTGCCAATAGCATTCCTTCACAGAGTAGGAATTTCGCTCTTGTATTTGTCCTAGAAATGCTTTTGTTGATTATACAAATCTATACTGAGAAGTCAGGACATGGTGCTTTGTTGATTGTAGTATCACAAATCTATCCCTGGAATTTTCAAAATGTTCTGATTGAAGACAATGACAACTGTAATGCTTCTTCTTATCTCAATATTCCTGATTCCAAGAACATGCTTTTGTCCCCATGGGACCTGACTTTAACCTGGAAATGTCACAGAAAGACAGATTAGCTCTGGGAGAATGGCTGCATGAGAAACTGTGAAGTAAATTCCATGCAAACTGAAGCTCAAACCATGGATAGCCCAGGGGGATGGGGGACAGAGTGGTACTGTGTGACGACTGTGATCATGGTATGAGGTACACAAATACTGTCGGACAGGCAGAGCCAGAACAGAAAATAGGTGTAGAATATGTTGCAGTGGGGCATATAAAAGGCCTTTCTGGTGGATTGGTTTGCAATTTGACCATTTCATAACTTGCCAATGTTTCTTCTTTCACAGGTAATATATTTTCTGAGCAATATTTGTTAGCTACTTGCCTTTGGATGTTTGTCAGCTACTTGCCTTTGATTATTTTTTTCTGCTCTTTGTTTCTTGAACAGGTAGAGATGGCACGGTGTTCTCATCTCTGATGATTTCAAAGAGGGACATTTTTCAATGTTTTTGTAACTAGTATAGTTTTTGTTTCCACAACAACTGTTGCTGCAAAGCGGTTGTTGCATATGTGATGCATTTGTTTTTTGTTTTTTTTTAGAATAAGAGATAATTTTCCTTTTTACCTGTGGAAAATGTTCTAAAGGTTTCGACACAATTACCCCGTCTTTCTTAGAAAAATGAAAGTGCTCATTTCACAGGGGAAGGGGATGTGTGGTGTACAACTATCAAAGGTTTATAGGAATACAGAAGTTTTAGAACATATTTTGCACTCTATTGAAAGCAAACAAGTATGTTCTGGAAATGTTCTGCAACAAATTTTTCACATAATTGATAATATCTTCCTGTTTTTCCCATCATGCTTGATAAAAGACATCTCCCCTTCATGCGCAGTGGAACATATGTTGATGTAGTTGATTTTCAGGGCATAAAATACATTCTCTTGTAGTTTGGCATATGAGCTGCCGCATCAGAAAACCAACAATTTGCATATGCGAAAACAAAGGCGCAGACCAGCTTCACGGTCACCGCGAAGCTGATCAGCGCCTTTGTTTTCGCTACACGGAGGGTACAATCCCTCTTCTTCTTAAATCCAAAATCTTTAGCTTCTAGCCTTTTTCTGTGACTGTACAGACCTGTTTGTGTCAGACCTGGTCGGAGACACAAATTGCTGGCTTTTTCATGCGAAGGCTCATATGTTTTGGCTTCAAACATAATCCAGAGTGATATAAATTTCATCATAATTTAATACTCATCTGATGAAAGTAGCATTCTTGATTGCTTTTTCTGCAATCTGAACTTGGGAGTTGGGCTTGTTAGATATTTTTGTCAGTTATACCAGACTGATCCGCAACAGGTTCTCATCACTTAGCAGGACTCCAGACTTTGATATTGGGTTTTATGGAGATTATAAAAATATAAAACATTTGCATGAAAAAGTATTATTTTTAAGATGAACAAGTTGAAATTCAGAAAATGCTTCCATAACTCAGTCACTTACTCTTTAGTCCACACTATTTATGACTGCATTTTGCTAGATTTAGCAAAATGCATGCCCCACCTTGCAAGATGCAATCAGAAATCCCAAGTTTTGTTTGTATATGAACATAGACTTGTTATCTTTTCAGAACATCTTGTCTTGCAGGGCAGAACCATATGAGCAACTGTGCAAAGTTTCATTAAGATCTTATCGAACAAAGAGTTTTCAGCAGTTGTTAGGGCCCCCCAGAAAAAGGTTCTGACAAATAGTTTACATGGGTACTTGCCTTGAACTTTTAATTCTGAACATGTGATTCAGTTGCTGTGCCTTTATGACAGGTCAGTTTGGTGTCTCTTTGCTGCAATGATAACCCAACAAAATGTTATAAATGGGTTTTGCTTTTCATGAGATGCAATCCTAAAGCAAAGACAAGATCTTCAACTGCTCTTAAAAGTTTCTTTGAAATGCACTTTGAAGTGCTTCTAAAATCAGATATGCAAGCTGTATGTTTTATTAAAAAAAGGAAACGGGCTATTTAGGTGATGATACATTTGCAGGTCTGATAATCTAAGATAAATTGAACCTCTCATCTTGATAAAACATTTTTGGTGTTTTGGGTCAGATTTACAAAACAAAAAACACTCAAGTGAGCTCCCTAAAGTGCCAGAGATTTTGGTCCGTACAGGCTTGAAATTTTGGATTTAGAAGGAGAATTGTTGAATGTATTTTGTGCAGCAAACACAAATGCAAAATCAGCTGCATATGCTATAAGCAATTTTTCTGATGATGCAGCTCAATTATAATCAAGGGTGCACATGCACAGTTCATTAAAGCATATGTGCAAGACTATATGGCTGTGTTTATTTAATCAATCAAAATGTCTGTGGGGAGGTAATATCTGGGCTGTATGATGGACAGGCACTGATGCTGCATCTTGATGCAACTGTAGATTCTGATGCTATCTTCATTTTTGGTGATGCACTGTTGATAAAAGGCAATGCTCAGGAGCTAACACACTCATGTGTAACTGTCCAGCCACTCCTGTGACCTACGGTATATATCAAACATGTTGACAGTAAAATCTATATTATCTGAATATGTTCAACTCCATAAGTATCTTCTGTTTTGAAGAAGTGGGGGGAAATGATAGAAGATCTTCATATTTAATTGAGATGTTAGTGCTTCTCAGATCAAGAAATAACCAAAGAAAAAGATCTCTTGTTTTAGACACGCTTAACATCAGATATATAGGGATCGACTCGGATCAAGAGCTTTTCACCCTTTTATATTCCTATGAATCACTCCAACATTTTAAGCCATTGATGTGTTTTAGACAAAAGAATTATCTACTGACTTTTAGATTTCTAGTTAATCAATGTCCCTAGCCCAATCACACTCCCATAGCGGACTTAAAAGTGACAGTTCCAGGAAAATTTCAAGTTGAAATTTAGTTATAAATAGTATGAATCGGTTTTGATTAGCCTGCTTTTCTTGGTTTCATGATGGATTGTGCTCATTGTTTAATACTATTTTGTCTGTTCGCGTACTTGATCATTTCTGAGAATTGTGAGACGTCATGGAAGTGTGTATGGGAAAACAGTCCGTTTCCGCTGCGGTCGTCCGCATTACACTTCAACACTTGTAGTTAGCGCTAAGTGTGACATGATTTCTGGAAAGTCGAGTAATGATTAACCAGTGTAATCAATAAAGCCGCTGGTAAAGATGTCATATGAACCGCGTCATGAGGAAACTAGATTTTTGCCCAAGCGAAAACAAAGGCGCAGATCAGCTGTGCAGTAACTGCACAGCTGATCAGCGCCTTTGTTTTTGCCACTGGGATAGTACAATTTCTCTTCTTCCTTAATCCGAAATTTCAAGCTTTTAACCATCTTCTGAGACTTCACAGGCCGGTTTGTGTCGGACCAGGTCGGAAACCCCAAAGACTGGTTTTCTTACGTCACGGCTCATATTGTCATTTGCAGAGCCTAATTCTGAGTTACTAATTTCCTGCATTTTCCCATTGTCGGGTAATGAGTGTATTGTGTCTCTGAATGCTGAGTTTAATGTATTGTTTCTGAAAATAGCAGTTCCACACAAACCTACCGTCTTTGGAGTTGAATCTTCTGTTTGATAGTAATGCACTTAAGAAAACAGGTACAAGTAAGCAATGATCAGGAAATGGCGCAATCAGAAAGAAATTCCCACTCCATAAACCGAGGGGTGGGAAAAAACTAAAACAACACCTAAGTACTTATACCAAGAAAACACATACTGAGTGAGCAGCTATTCCCCAATAGGTGGCAACCCAGTTACCCAAACTGAACTAAAAATATGAAAACATACATAAGGCTCAAACAACACAAAAATTCAACTCCAAAACACAAAACAACAAGAACCACAACAGAAGTATCGCCTTTGAACGATCAGTTCTTTTGCAGTCTGATTCTGCCTTCAAGGTTATGCTGTTTGGCTTAGTGGTTTAGGACCAGACTCTTTGCCAAAACCTTTTATGTTTGAAACCTTAGTCAAACAAATCTAACATGATAATCTGCATCTAGACCTAGACATTTTGAAAGATTTCATTGACTCAATCTATAATTCAACAACAATAATGCCATGTTTGGTTTTGAATGAACTAAGAAATAGTATGCATCTTGAGGACTTGTCCTAGACAATAACAAATAAAATGCCAATATCTACCCTTTGATGGTGATATTTTGAAAAGTTCAGAACTGTAACAATTTCCTGCCATATAAGATTTCCTGTTTGTCAATTCATTCAGGATCGACAAAGTGTCTACTCGGTGCAAACAGCTTAGATTGAGAACTCCTGTTTATGGCTTCCAACATGAATAATGTGATCAAAACATATGATTGGAAATCTAACCCATGACAATTGGCAATTACTCTGAATGAAAAAAACGACATGACTTTGGTACTGACAAAGTAGACATTGTAGACCAAGTTGGTCTGTTCTTGCCAATTTTAAGTCTTCGTTTGCAGCCTGATCTGTTCTGTAGGTAAAAGAGCCGATGTCATGATGTCACCATTTCTGAATAAAGCGGCTCTGTCATTGATCAAAGCCGATAGGACTCGTAATCCGCCTCTGCTTCAAACATGATCAATTCAATATTGCTGTGTGGTCGCTACGACTTAATGAATGAAAGTTCACTTACGTGTTCTAAGGTTGGTCTTTTGCAAGGGGGTTTTGTGTGGGATTGTATTGGTTGGTTTAAAACTTGTGGTTCTTTACGAGCCTAGCCCTTCTGGATGGGTGCAAACCCTTGTATACAAGTATCTGCTTTTTATAAAGAAATACAATAAGATATTGTAAAGCTGTGACAAACCACTGCATCTTTAGAATTTTACAGTGTTTTTGATTGCTGATGGTCCCAAAATTGTAATAAATAGTAGAAAATATTGTCCATGATCTAGAAGTTTGTCAAACTAATCATCTTGTAGAATGCATGTATGATTGGGTTAAACAGATGCAGTATGTTTGTTTGTTCAACTAAATGAAGTTCATGCAGAGTTATTCCTGTAGAAGCAATATTCCTGTTGCAGAGGAATATTTCACCTGAGTGCATCAGTTAGAGATGGTCAGATAAGTCTGATCAATGATTCTCTGTCTGAAAAAAAAGTACATTAACATATGCAAAAGCAAAGATGGATATCAGCTGTGCAGTGACTGCAC
Organism: Rugalucina vietnamica; assembly: GCA_964017185.1. Taxonomy (NCBI): domain Eukaryota; kingdom Metazoa; phylum Mollusca; class Bivalvia; order Lucinida; family Lucinidae; genus Rugalucina; species Rugalucina vietnamica. The sequence continues at coordinate 62,138,144 of OZ024873.1, forward strand.
AGCTGATCTGCATCTTTGTTTTTGCTGCAGGGATAGTAAAATACCTCTTCTCTATAAAGTCAAAATTTTAAGCTTCTAGCCACTCTCTGTGGCTATACAAGCTGGTTTGTGTCGGACCTGGTTGTAAAATCTGAAGATAAAAAGTTTGATGGAATGATTCACTGTAGATAATGTAGGAACAGGTGAATTCAATCAAACTAATCAACATTGATCTAGGAGGGATGGATTTGAAAAATATTGGTGCAGTCAGATTTTTCCATGATTTGTGAATTTTATCTATTCTATTTTAATTCAGAGCTTAACTTCAGTTTTAATTTCTTTTATATGCACAAGCACAGGACCTGTTTTGCATCTCCTGATAAGATGCCCTGTTTAGTAAACTTTACCTTTGAAGTGCTGTCTGATTGAGAAAGATAAGGTAGTTGAATACCTGGTAAAATGTGTGGAAGGATGTCTTTGATATAACGTTGAATTTTCTCATTTTCACTCGTTCTTGTTTCATATATTGTAGTTATTCATTCTGAGTAGTTAAGTTAGAATTATTAACAAATTCATTAAAATTCACTTTACAGTTTTCATTCATTTCATTTATATCATGTCATTTTCATTTTGGTTTGTTTTGTCTAACTAAAACTTCACCAATCATTTCTGTTTCATTGCTGCTAACAGTTAGGACATTGGACACCCACAAACCCAAGTACCCCAAGAATCACCCACCAGTTACTAAAGACCGAGACAAACAAAGTAACAAAACTCTCTCGGTGTAGCTTATAATGTTGTTAGCCTCATCTTTGCAATTCATGATTCTCTCCCTTAAAATCTAAAAATAACTTTTGCTTTATCTTGTACATGTACTTTGTACTTTATATATAGTATGTTAACCATTTTGATGTGATATACAGTGTTACGGGCGGTGGCCTCAAATTAGTATATTTTGAATTTTTGAAAGCAAATCATCTCCCGCAGACATAGTTTTTTTAATCTGACAAGGGGAGAGAATCATCCATCTTAACTGCAAACCAAATTTAGTACAATGCACATTAAAAGGGTAGGTAAAAGCACCTAGGATTATCTCCCCTACACTTTGAGAAAAAAAAATCAATGGCACAAATTGTCTCCCCTGCTTTATAGTAAATTTGCCAACTGTGGTTCTAGCTTTATGTATTTACAATGGACCCAGTGATGAGTTTGCTTTTCATATTGTATGTGGCAACCAGAACATGTGGAAGAAATTGGAAGCTATTACCAGTTTCAGGAGAGCACAACCAGTTTTCTCTTGTATAGAATGAAGTACATGTACCATTAAGTTCTCTCTTCTTATTTTTGACAAGCTAGTAGCTTCCCTTGAGGTAAATGCCTTTAAGGAAAGCAGATTCATAATTAAAACAATATGAAAAAAGAAATGTCTTTGTAAATGCAAAGTTTGTCATAATTATGTTAACAAAATTTTATGATGGTACATGCATAATGCATTCAAGAGAAAAGCTAGGGTATTGTCATATTCTCAGCATCTTTGAATGAATCATAGTGAGACCATAGAACTGACAGTATGCTTTGTAGAAATTGAAATTGTCTGTACATTTATGTTAATTAAGTAATGCATGTTGTTTTATTTATTATGTAAATTTACTTGGGAACTGGTGTAATCTGTGTTGTGTATATATGTCATTGCATGCTTTGACTCAATTCTTTTCATTGGCATGAATGTAGTACATGAAGTTAGTATTGTCAACTTTGAATTTATTAACTTTTAATTGTATTGTCAACTTTGAATTTATCAGCCTATGTATATGTCTTCTTAGAAAAAATATGTTTTAAGGTTTTTGACTAACTTCAAAATGAATCGGAAAATAAAAGAATAAAATATAAAATAACAAATTAGTAATATAAAAATTTAATTAAATTGTGTATAAAATATATAATCACTTTTTCAAGACCAAAATATCTTTTTCTCTTTCTAGATTAAGTTAAAACCTTTTGATTTATTGAACTTTCAGATTGTAATAAGAGATCTGGAATGACAACTGAATTTTGCTTGTTGTCTCTAGACCTACCCTTCTGCTGTTTTCTACCAATATGATTCCCTATTTCAGCTCCAGGATCTGCTCCGAGAAACGTACTAGCCCGACCTCACAACCCCCAGACCATCATGATAGAGTGGGACGAACCTGAGATACCTAATGGAGCTATACAGGCAAGTTGTTCATTTAGAAGACATTTATTTCATAGTCTGTTTTCTCTACACGAGGTTGGATTTTTTTCTCACAGTTGAGGGTCAATGAAATCTATTTCAGGCTTCTTTTTGTCATCTTTCAATACTTCATTTTAACTCATTTAAGCCTGACGTCCCTTTTATGGGACATAGGCAAACAGCATAGCCCCAGATGTGATGCCGCAGAACGCGGCGTCCCATCTGGGGCTATTCTGTTTGCATAGAGGGATTTTAATCGAAAAATTGAATAAAAAATAAAAATCACTCCTAGCACCCCTACAAATAAAAGTAGACTCATCCAATTGATAATGATGGGAAAATCCATTTGTCAAATATGGGTTAAGTTTTCTTCACCAGTTGGTCTGCCCAGCAGAAGACAAGATCCATAATGCAATTTTCAAGTTGACCTGCATGAAACATTCTCAGATATTAAATATTCATGACTGAAACTTTGTGTAATTGCTTCATTATTTGTAAAGGCAGGTGTTTTAAGTGATATTACTTTGTTAAATCAAGATTTTATGGTAATTTCCTTTTCAATGACAGATACTTAAATTAATGTACTAGTAATTGATATTGTAACTCCTCAGAAATAGCCTTAATGAAGAGATTCATGAATTTTTCAGAAGGGCATTTGTATTTGGAGCTTTCTTTTGAAATCCAAAATAAATGTTGCATGTACTAGGTGATTATGTTCTGGTTCAGGACATATTTTTTTTTTTTTTTTTTTTTTTTTTTTTTTTTTTGGAAATAGTTTCAGAGTGGTTTGCAGCATTAATAAATGTCAAAGTCTACTTGAGGACTTGCTCAAATAACTGGTTTAGTTCTGTCTAATAATAATGAAAGTATTTTGCTGCCATCAGTGTCTCAATGAATCAAACATCATTATAATTAAAGTATCATTTCATAGAAAGTATTTTTATCAATACCTAGAGCAGCCTGTCTGTACCTCGGTGACACTAGCTATTATCGGTGACACTAGCTACATTGTATTATCTCCTATCCTTATTAGGATTATCATATGAACCAGCAATTACTGTGGATATTAAATTAGCTCAGATCAATGTTAATGATATTGTGCAGGCTGATCAGTATTTTTTATTTTTCATTGCCACGAAAGGTTTTCTAGTATCTATACATGAAATTTCAAGTAGCAGTCCAGGCGGATTTTTGACTGGACACAGTGGTAGTCTCAAAAGGAATTGTTCTTATGATCTGGCTTATGTGACAAGTATGGGAATAAGCATCAATCTGAAAGACAGCATTTCTTATGACAAGTGAAAATAGTCTCAATAATTGATGATTTCAATTCCCTTTGGCATGCTCTACGAGAACTGGCACACTCAATGGAAAAGAGCAGCATTTCCCTAGATACTGCAAAAAGTTATAAGTCCCTGCAACATGCTTTATGAGATTTCCGACAGCATAGAGCAAAAAAAGTTACAGATAGAACTGGCTATGATTATGACTGTCTGTGACTTGCTACAATTTTAATTCCCTCTGACTTGCTCTATGAGAACTGGTTAACTTGATGGCAAAGAGCAGGGATTACTGAATTGTTACACAGGGAACTGGCAGTGTTTATGGTTTCCTCTGACATGCTGTACGGGAACTGGTCCACTCGATGGCAAAGAGCAGGGATTACTGAATTGTTACACAGGGAACTGGCAGTGTTTATGGTTCCGTCTGACATGCTCTACAAGAACTGGTCCACTCGATGGCAAAGAGCAGGGATTACTGAATTGTTACACAGGGAACTGGCATTGTTTATGGTTCCCTCTGACTTGCTCTACGAGAACTGGTTCACTTGATGGCAAAGAGCAGGGAATACTGAATTGTTACACAGGGAACTGGCAGTGTTTATGGTTCCCTCTGACATGCTCTACGAGAACTGGTCCACTCGATGGCAAAGAGCAGGGATTACTGAATTGTTACACAGGGAACTGGCAGTGTTTATGGTTCCTTCTGACATGCTCTACAAGAACTGGTCCACTCGATGGCAAAGAGCAGGGATTACTGAATTGTTACACAGGGAACTGGCAGTGTTTATGGTTCCCTCTGACATGCTCTACGAGAACTGGTCCACTCGATGGCAAAGAGCAGGAATTACTGAATTGGCAGTGTTTATGGTTCCCTCTTACATGCTCTACAAGAACTTGTCCACTCGATGGCAAAGAGCAGGGATTACTGAATTGTTACACAGGGAACTGGCAGTGTTTATGGTTCCCTCTGACATGCTCTATGAGAACTGGTCCACTCAATGGCAAAGAGCAGGGATTACTGAATTGTTACACAGGGAACTGGCAGTGTTTATGGTTTCCTCTTACATGCTCTACGAGAACTGGTCCACTCGATGGCAAAGAGCAGGGATTACTGAATTGTTACACAGGGAACTGGCAGTGTTTATGGTTCCGTCTGACATGCTCTACCAGAACTGGTCCACTCGATGGCAAAGAGCTGGGATTACTGAATTGTTACACAGGGAACTGGCAGTGTTTATGGTTTCCTCTGACATGCTGTACGGGAACTGGTCCACTCGATGGCAAAGAGCAGGGATTACTGAATTGTTACACAGGGAACTGGCAGTGTTTATGATTCCCTATCAAAAGACACACGGAACTGGCAGTGTTTATGGTTCCCTCTGACATGCTCTATGAGAACTGGTCCACTCGATGGCAAAGAGCAGGGTTTACTGAATTGTTACACAGGGAACTGGCAGTGTTTATGGTTTCCTCTTACATGCTCTTCGAGAACTGGTCCACTCGATGACAAAGAGCAGGGATTACTGAATTGTTACACAGGGAACTGGCAGTGTTTATGGTTCCGTCTGACATGCTCTACAAGAACTGGTCCACTCGATGGCAAAGAGCAGGGATTACTGAATTGTTACACAGGGAACTGGCAGTGTTTATGGTTCCCTCTGACATGCTCTACGAGAACTGGTCCACTCGATGGCAAAGAGTAGGAATTACTGAATTGGCAGTGTTTATGGTTCCCTCTTACATGCTCTACGAGAACTGATCCACTCGATGGCACTGAATTGTTACACAGGGAACTGGCAGTGTTTGTGGTTTCCTCTTACATGCTCTACGAGAACTGGTCCACTCGATGGCAAAGAGCAGGGATTACTGAATTGTTACACAGGGAACTGGCAGTGTTTATGGTTCCGTCAGACATGCTCTACGAGAACTGGTCCACTCGATGGCAAAGAGCTGGGATTACTGAATTGTTAAGCAGGGAACTGGCAGTGTTTATGGTTCCCTCTTACATGCTCTACGAGAACTGGTCCACTCGATGGCAAATAGCAGGGATTACTGAATTGTTACAGAGGGAACTGGCAGTGATTATGATTCCCTATCAAAAGACACACGCTATGAGAACTTACCTGTTTGATGGCTTAGAACAGGAACGACAAAGTTAGTAAGAGATGAGGCTTTGATTTTAATTTCCTCTGTCTTTTTCCACAAGAACTGGCCATCTCTGTGGCAAAGAGCAGAGATTACAAAATTGTTACTATTGAACTGGCACTGATGATGATTCCTTCTATCTTGCTCTATGATAACTGGCACACTGGATGGCAAAGAGGACGTGTTTCACAATTGCTATAGAGGAAACTAACTGACTATGGCAAAATTTCACTCTCCACAATTCTTTTTGCTTCTTGAACTAGCCAAGCTATCACTGTTCGCTGTTAATTACCCTTTATTATGTTCTATTTTCAGGGTTACAAGGTATTCTACACCACCGACCCCTCTAATCCCATAGTGCTCTGGGAGATACAAGACGTCAATACAGACAATAGGATGGCAACCATCACAGGTCTCATTCCTAACAGTACCTACACTATCTGCGTGTTGGCATACTCAGCGACGGGTCAGGGTCCTCTGTCTGAGCCAGTCCATGTTGTGACCAGGACAGGAGGTAGGTTGAGGAACCACTACTGGACTTTTGGTTTTGGATCTGATCCTTTCTGATTTCACAATTTTAAAGATTTGTCACTATATTTGTTGCCATTTGATCTGGAAACCTCTCCTTTGGGAAATTTTTAGGTAACATCTTTTAGGACTGGAAAAGTAGTTTTTGTCATATTTTATGGCTTGAGGAATTTTAGAATGCCATTTGGTTTGGAACAGCTCCTTTGTAAGCTTACATCTTTGTAGGTTGTGGTAATACTGCTGCCATTTGGTCTGAAAAATGCCCATCCTTAGCTGATATGTTTATATGTTGAACAATTGTAAACGGCAGTTTCCTTAGTTACCTATAGGACTTACGGCTTATCAGTTACTAGCATCTAGTAAAGATACAACGTGAAGTAAAATCCTGTCCACTTTTGCAAACTCTTGGCGTGAGTCTCTATGGTATAGTGAACTAAAACTTTGTTCAATGTTGGTTTAATTGGTATGGGAACTGCTCCTTTGAAACCTCACATCTTTGTAGGCTGTGGAAATACTGCTGCCATTTGATTTGGCCACGAAACCCGATTTATACAAATTATATCTTTGAAACGTTAGGAAGAACTCTGCCATTTTCTTTTGGAGATTATCATTTTGGGTCCTCTTCATGGAGTGATTGCACCTTTTGCAGGGTATAGGTCATTTACTGGAGAATCAAAATTCTTCTCTATTGTAGATTGCAGATGATTGGGACTTGTGATTTAACATTGGTGTTAATATCTGTTTAGTCTCTTACTTTATCTGGGATATAATGTGTATAAATTCTGGTTGCTTTATATCTCTGCTAGATTTTCTAAATCTAAAGCACAAATATAGATTTATTATGGTGATGGGTATAATCAACATTTTAGACCTATATGATATTAACTCACTCAAGCCTGGTGTCCCTTTTATGGGACATAGGCAAACAGCATAGCCCCAGATGTGACGCTGCAGAACGCGGCGTCTCATCTGGGGCTATTCTCTTTGCTTAAAGGAATTTAATCGAAAAATTGAATAAAAATTAAAAATCACTCCTAACACCCCTAAAAATGAAAATGGACTCACCCAATTGATAATGATGGGAAAATCCATTTGTCAAATATGGGTCATTTTAAAGAAAATAAGTAAAACTGCTATATTCTTAATAGGATATCACTCTGCATGCGATGAAATTTGCGCATGAAGCTGTATTAGCACAATAGCAAATGTTGCGTGGTCGCATGAATGTAATTTGCGGGGCAGTATAAATGCCAAGGCTCACCAAGCATGCATAACCTAAAACATATTGTGCAGCCCTAGTGCGATTCTGTGAATTTAATTGTTGCGTGAAGCGTTTGCGAGTGTTTTACACCTTTCACTTGTTTCAGTGGACGTTAATTTCAAACTGGAAGATATTTTTTTTAGTTCCAGATAATTTTCATTCTTCCTTTAGATCATGTTTTAGTATGAGAATACTAAAAAGTCTGTTCTAAACTAAAGAATAGAGAAAAAAGTTAAGATTTTCCAGTAGCCAATATTTTTTGAGTTGGTTGCAAAATATTTGAAATGAACATCTTGCACTTAAATTGAAAAAAACAATACAGTTGTTTCTTTGAAATGAACAAATTGATATGCCTAGTGGTTATGGAGCATGTATATGTGATAAGTTTTAGTGAGCAGGCTCTCTTAATTACTGTACATTTAGTGCCCTGCAAGTGGCATATAAGCATATGCCACTTGGTGCCCTGCTAATGTAGAATGTAATGAGCCTGCTCAGTTGTGGGGAATGCTGTACATAGATAAATTTTTTGTCATGTTGCATTTTCAGTAGGATCTGAATGACATGCTTGTCTTAATAATCAAGCTACATGTATAGTAGAAATATTAATCATGTATCTAGTTTATGCATTTAAATACAGATATTTTGATGAAACATATCATTCAATAGCCAATAGTGCAAGTTTGAGAATTTGTAATTGTATAAATTTTGATATTTATCGTAATTTTCTTTGTTTATAAAACCAACTGTATAAAAGGTTTGCATGTCCCTTTTTACACTGCAGAGTCTCTATGTAAATTTATGAATGACAAGGACTGCAAATAAATGGTAAAGCAAGTGTATCTAAGTGTCTGTATTTAAATGCTGATATATATTATGTAGCCTTTATATACATGAAATAACATGAATGTATTAAGTGGTGATTGTATAAAGATGACATTCTTGGAAAGTTTTATAATTTAAGATTTTGAGATTTAAATAGTATTCAATAATAATGTTAAATACTGGTTTGCCTTGGTTAAAATGTTTAAATGCATTATTAAAGGAGTCTTTAAGTATTCTTTATTCAAGTATTCTTTATTTAACTGTAATTTCACGTGACTCCCAACTTTGTCATCTTTATAAAGAACAAAAATTTAGTGCTCTAAAAGGCTTCTTACATAATACTGGTACTTTGATATCATAGTTTGGGATTTATATGGGGAAATACATCATTAATATCACTATTAATTATGAACATACTGCTTTTTGATTCAACTTATTTGAACAGTACAATCATGTAATAGCTTTATGATGGTGAAACAAGATGCAATCAACAGTTTCAATTCCTAAGGAACAAAGCATTAATTATGCAGACTAAAGACTTTGAGTTTATGTTGGGTGCCTGTTTTGCAGTGTTGGTTCTTGTTGGTGAAGCTCTCAATGAGTCAATGTGAAGGACGACTTTAGCACATCTGGAAAACATGTCCATAAAATAAATACCCCCTTATACCCCACTTTTACATAGTAAAACTGGGGTATACCTATTTTTCTTATTTTTGCTCCAAAACATAGATTGTGGGTACTCGTTAGAACTGCCTCACCAAGGTGGTTCTAAGGTGTACCCACAATCTATGTTTTGAAATAAGAAAAATATCATTTATTTTCATTTTTAACAACTTAAAAAATCTTTGTCTATTGCATAGGCAAGTTTTCATAATGATGTAAATTTTTGTTAACCCATTTAGTTGTCTATAAAGGAACATGAATAAGGGCAAATACATGTCTATCATTGAATAAAATTTGTTCTTTCATAGCACAATCATGCTTTTGAGCACTATATTTTTGTTTCTTTTTTAAACTTGTACAATGCAAGGATCTACACAATCCTTCATGATTTCCCTTTCATTTTCTTTTTCACAATAATCTTATCAACTTTTTTCTTTTGCAAAAGCCTACACACTTCACTAATCTCAACTTTTATGTTTCTATGGGGGTTGTAGATTTTCTACACTGGGCATATGCGAATAAGTACTATTTTGTTAGGTTTATCATTAATAAAGTAGCAGAATAATTTAGGTTAAAGAGTAGATCCTTGACTGATGCCTGCATTAGCTGTAAATAGTTTAGATAGAGTTTGAGATGCATTATAATATGTTTCCAGATTATGAAGGGGTCAGTAGGGGCCGCTTTAATGGTAAGTGAGACCCTGCTGAAGTTAGTTCCTTTTGAGATTTTCCATGTTCCTCTCAGAAAAATCTCTGTTTTCAGTGCATGCAGGGTCAAATCTTTCTGCATTTTGGTCTGAAGTATTATTATTCAGCTCATCTGAAAGAGCATTTGACTGATTCTGAGAAAAAGCTTCCTTTATTGTGTGACTTTGCGAAATGTTTTCCTAATGCGTGAGACATTCTGCTAAAAAATTGTCAATAGCGAAGCTCCATTGATGTTTGAACAGGTCTTTACTTGTTAGATTTTTAGATATGCTGATTGTCTTTTCCTCACTTAAAATGCATAGGCATATTAATTTTGTCTGCTTGTAGGTTTAGCTGAATGTTGTTATCTGTTAGAAAAAAAAATGTTTTGTCAGTCTCTGTTGAGTTATCTTTTGGTCTGTTGTCAAAATTTCTATTTCAGGAAAGTTTACATTTACATGTATTAGTTCCCACTTCCACTGCTACTTTGATACTGTTAGATGCTTTACTGAAATCATTTGCAATCTTATCATACTGTGTTCATATTTAATTGAAGAAAACACAGGTTATGTTCTGCAAAGAAACATTGCTTCTAAATTAAAATTAATTTTATTTGTATTTTGTTTGATTTCTGGATCAACCCCTTGTGCACTCTTCAGTGAAATAAGTTGTTTGATAGTCAGGTCCGCAGGACTTACTGTATGCAACTTATTTCCCCCTTTTTTTATTGTACTCCAATTTTCCTAAATGTTTTGACTGATAAGAATGGCCAACTATTGATGGCCCACTTTAAGCTGGAACTGTCTGATCAGTGTATCCACTGTGCTATCATTTGATCAGAACTCTTTTTTGATGCGATGGCGTAGTGGTAGAGCGTCAGACTCTGAATCGAGAGGTGCTGGGTTTGATCCCCACAGGCGTCACCATGTTGTGTCCTTGAGCAAGACACATTAGCTCCCTACAGTTCTGGTTAAGCCTAGGAAGAGTTGGCTCCATCCTTACATGACTGAAAAATTGTTGACTGGGATGTTAAACCTCAATACAAACAAACAAAAATATTTAGGAATTTTGTGGTACTGAATTTTGATTTCAACTGCCACCTTCTTTGCACATGTTGCATATTGTCATCTGCAATTAACAGATTTTAGATCTATTTACTATTCAGACAGTTTTACAAAGTGACATTCATTTATCATGTAATATGAAAATGAGAAATCACAAAGCACTTAGGAATTTGCTTGCTTTTTAACTAACACTTACTGTATCCATAAACAGCTTTATGTGACAGTATTGCTGGCATTATCTTTTCACATTTCACAATTAAACACTATATTTTTCACTGTCACAGCAACTGAATCAGCTTGTTTTAAGTTTAACATTATATGTGTGTTTCTTACTAACAGTTGATATATTAACATGCATTATACTGTCTTTGCCATGTTTTTAATCATGTTATGAAAACTACTAATACTGTGTTTTTTCTCTCCTTTTTGTCTTCCCCTCAAGCAGAAATCGTTGGTAAGAACTGGTTGATAGATGATCAACTTCTTTCATTATGTCTTCCTTTTCAGCACTACTCAGAACTTCTATAGAAAGATTTTTGTACATTTCTTTTTAGCTGTTTTATTGTCTCTACATTCAAAGTTTGCTTACCAATATACAAAATGGTGATGGTCATAAGAGGCATCCTTGCATGCTGCCAGATAGTGAAACTAAACTATTAGCTAGTGTTGAATTTATTTCTTTTTATGTATATTTTGTTCTTTTCATTTATTTTCAAATTATTTCGTACCCATTAAACTATTCTAATTTATTTCTTTTTAGATATTTTTCTATGTGGCAATATAATTATTTTAAGTTTGTTCCATTTTTGTTTGTTTTAGATTATTGTTCAATTTAGATATAACAAATTATTCACTTATTTTATATTGATCTCTTTGTTATTATTGCTTTTGATTAGATACTTTTAAAGACCCGGTTAGAGGTATCTGGCTTGCATGGTTTGTTTTAGTAGTTGTTTTAATATATTTCAGGATGAATATGTGATTTGGAATCCTTGTTTGATTGATTTTGGTTCTTTGTTTTGATTCAGTTTTTAATGTCATATTTTTGATAAAGACAATTGCTGTGTAATATTCTGCTAAAAGCAGTGCGCGCTAAATAGCTACGGCTTGCTGCAATTGAGCAATATAAATGCGCAGAGCTGCAGCCAAAAAGAAAGCGCATTGCTGATGTCTAAGTGCATGCAGAGAGCTTCGTGAATTTTCTATAACTGAATTCTGTTCCATTGCTGTTGATTCAAAATCTAAAATGACTGATGATGTTTAGCATTTTGATTATTTGAATGTTTTCTCTACTATCTTTACAGCAAATTGTCTGGATGACATTTTGTGTGTTTCTGATTCAGAACTTCTTTCTCATTAGTGTGTGCTTCATCTTCTTTGATCTGCACAATTTTAGAATGTTTCTCCTTGAAATTATTCAAAATTATTGTCATTTTTTTTTTATTTAAGCAATATTTCCAGAAGTTAATATACTTGAAAAACGCAGCAAAAGCAAATTTTAATTTATCAGGATTTTATCCTTTAATGATGCATCTGGTCAAAATATCTGAATAAATATTAGTTGTATGATTTTTTAAAAAATAAATTAAGGAATTTGCTTGCCACATTCCTTTTAAAACTTGCAGTATCAGTCAGTGAATTCACTTTATGCCTAAGCTCATTTATTTCAAAGTATATGTTGTTCTGTTTTTCAGTTCCTCTGCAACCAAGAAACCTCATTGCACGGGATCTCTCTCCGAATGAGTTAGAAATCACATGGGCTCCACCTGAGGATGTTGACAAGATCATCAGCTACACTCTCTTCTACAATGACTCCTTGCTCCACCAGAATGCTCAGATCACCATCTACCCACCCACTACCAAGTACAAGCTTACTGACCTTGTCCCTGATACTATCTACCATATACAGTTAATGGCCAGAAGTAAACTTGGAGAGGGGGCCAAGACAAACATAGTCCAGGCCAGAACACCAGAATTTAGTAAGATTTGTTCAAAGCTTCATAGTAAACTTCATTTTGCTGTTGTTTAGCTGCACTGAATTCTAAAGGAAAAGAAAATAAAACTACCGTGATATATTTTGAATAAAGATTTAGACATTGATTGGTCATTGTCATATACCACTTAAATCAGATTCTTCATCATCTTCTTTTCCTTTAGATACAGGATCAGTTGTTAATTTGTCAAAACTGTATCCAGTAGCAGCTTGTGCTATCTAGTTCAAGCCTCCATTTTATACATGTAAAGTTTAACTGAAATTGTTTCCTAGCATTTCACCTATAGATTTTATTCTTGGTATTGTGTTGTGATCACATATACTCTGATGTGTAGTCTTTCATTACTCATCATTCATTTCATCTCCTCATCAACACAACTATTGAACATTCATATCTCAACCTTAGCTGTAGGTTTGATGTTAGAATATCCTATTTAAAGTGTTGAATATATACCCTGGATCAAACATATTCCCTTTCATTTTCTTTTGTTGTTTTGATGGACTTTTCCATAGTAAAAAAAATACATATGTGTATACATTGTGGTATTCATTTATAGTCTAACATTCACCATGTTTTTCCATTTTCAGATTTTCATTTGTGTTTCATCACCACTGTCACTGTCAATGTGTCACTTGTCAAATCCTTTCTATTTCTCTTTGTTTTTTCTTCTCCTTTACTTCTTTAGAACTTGAATCTGTATTGTTTTTACTTATTTCATCATCTAAAAAGAGAGAACTCTGAACAATCACATGAAAAATTCCATTTAATTTATTGGGCATTTCAGAGCTAGGTATCACAGCAGCTGGAAAAAAAACTAAATCAAATGCCTTTAAACGGCCATAGAAAACATGCAACATTTTCTGTGTGATTGTGAGGAAGTTTGTATTAACCATTTATGTTAATTCTGTGCATTCACCCTTCATTTTGTCATCTTAGCCCCAAGCGCGCCACCACAGGCAGTAAGCGGCAAACCAGTTAATGCAGAGACTATAGAGGTATCATGGCGACCCCCACCAGCAGATCAGCAGAATGGCCATATTCAGGGCTATAGAATTTTATTTGCTAAAAATGAAGCTACTGATGATGAAAATCTGCTCAAAGTCGCTGAGAAAAAAGAAGTTGGCAAAAAGGTGCAGTCATTGAACATAACTGGACTGGACATTTGGACAGAATACAAGATCTGGGTCCTGTGTTTCACTGGGGCTGGGGACAGCCCTACTTCACAGTCCATTATTGTGAAGACTGATGAATCTGGTAGGTATAGGGGAACATGTAGCTGACTTTGTTAATAGCATTTAACCCCCCTAACCCAAGAGTTTCTAACAGTTCTTGTAGTGGTTGATGAGAATGCTGCTAATGTGAACCCCAAGGCTGCTGAAATCCTTGTAGAATTGAATGATAGAAACAATGGATGTTGGTCATGTTTTATGTGATGATGATCTGGGACATTTATAAGCTGTTCTGCAAGCCTGAAGGTGATTTTATGAAAGCACTTGTATTTTATCTATTTGGAAGGTAGTTACAAGTTTTTGCTTCGAAAGGAGTGACCGTCTGACTTGATTCATTGACTTGTAAAACAGCTTGCAATGAAATTGTTTTAATCTGTGTATGTTTGTATGCAATGAATTAGATACCTATATAGTTGCACCTTTCTTTCTAACAGTTAACAGACTTCAGACTATGAACATAGCACACATGTCTACATATACAAAGGAAAAATTTAAAACATTATATTTGAATTATGTTATGTTTTTAATAGAGATAAGATAATTGCATTTGGGAGTTAGAGTACATTAAAGCAAATACAAATTACAAATGAATAAAAGTATTTCATCTAAGTTGGTGCTTTTTAAGTCAAATCCTTTTGCTAAAAATTTTGAGTAGCTCTTTTTACAAGGTTATGGAATAACCAGCATGCTTTGAGAGGTTTGGTTTTATCAAATCTAAGATACAAAGGAATATGAATTGAACATCAACTTTAGAATAGTTACTTACATTTTACTTATAATCATCACCATCTTTCACATCATCATCATTATCATTGTGTCATTTTCCTCAAGTGGCTATTTCTGTATATTTCATAAAGCTGTACTTTTGGAAATGAGACTGCATGGTTTTATACAAGGAGGTGCTCTTCTGTGGCTATCATACCTTCATTTGATTAACAAATTTTTCAGCATGACTTTATGCAAAGCCTTAAGAAAAAAGAAAAGAGGCAATAAAATTAATATTATACATTTCTCTTTGAATATTGTGATTATCAAACAAATACATCTTTTTTTTAAGCTGAGCTTGATTTATTTTGAGAAACAGAAATAGCCACTGATGGTTTGATGTTAGATAATTGCATGTTCATGTTGTACTGTATCTTGTTTAAATATTTTCAAGTGAAATAAACAGAATGATAACCCTTTTTTGATCCTTATTTGCTCGCATGTTGACTGGGCTTTATTTTATAAAGTTGTAAAAGCACAGATCTAGTGAATTTTGAATACAGTACTGTGTTTTGAAAATGTTAGTTTAATTTAAAGAAAACAAGAAACCTTGATTTTTACTCAGTTGTCTCATTTCATTTTCAGGAATGTTTGAATTCTGATGTCTGTTTGAGGCATTGAAATATTTACATAAATAGAGAGTAGAGTGTACACAAGATTAGAATAAAATTTCATCTTTATTTTGCCTTTTAACTTCCAAGGATTTGAAAATACTTTTTACATTTCTGGATTATTTATGGATAATTTGCTGCCCATTACATTAACCACAACAGAGACTAAAAAAAAAAAAAAAAAAAAAAAAACCTGAGAAGTCTTCTTTCAATGACCACCCACTTCATTTGTTTGCACCACAGTAAAATGTACCAATACCACTGTATAATGTACCAATACCATTTTAAAATGTATTATAAGGATTTGCCTGCTGTTTTCAGTCCCTGGAGAACCCAAGAAGGTTCAGGCCCAGGCCGTCAACTCTACCACCATCTTTGTTGAGTGGCGCCCACCACGCGCCAGGGAACGTAACGGCATCATCCGGGGCTACTATGTCTACTATGTTGAAGTGGGAGAGAATGGCGACCCTGTTGCATTGACAGAGAGGATGGAAGATACTGGAGATGGGAACCGGAATGAAGCAGTCATTGTCGGGTTGAAGCCCGATACCCGGTACCACATACAGGTGGCCGGGTATACCAGAAAAGGGGATGGAATGAGGAGTTCACCAAAAACTGTCACAACTAAGGGTGCAGGTATTTATTTTCACCACATAAGATCTAATTAATTGGTTACAAAACAGGGCCCAGTTGTTCAAAATTAACGACGTCGTTAGTTAACGATTCGTTAAAATTTAAAATGGCAATATTACAAATACACTGTCATTTTTTGTTGATAAAATGTGAGAATCCTTTGCACTGCAAAGAATTCTCACATTTTTTTCAACAAAAAATAACAGTGTATTTTCTTTTGAAGTCTATATATAGTATATAGTTAACAAATTGAGGGCTTAACGACAGTGTTAAGCTAACAAAGTTTTGAACAACTGGACCCAGAGAGCATTAACCTTTGAATATTGTTAGGAAGTATTTAGATAACAAACAAACATTGTGTAAACAATGTCCTTTATCAGGATCCTGAACATCACAATGTGGCTAATCATGACAAAGTCAGTTTGTTGCCAATGCATAATATTAGTCCTAAATGTTGTTTTCTGTCAGTGAATACAATATATATTGTAGTGCTGTATATCCAATATGTTTTGTGCCTTATTTGGTTCATTTTGTATTTACTGTAATCTGCTTTGAAACTATTAAGAATATAGTACATCCAATGCTGTTAAAAAAAAAAAAGAAAGAAGAAAGAAAGAAAAAAAACAAGAAACAACAACAACAGAATTTTCAAAAAAAATACCCCTATTAATACAGATATATGAATGTAAGCATATCAACTGTGGGTGCTTTAGTTTGGGTAAAGCTTTATCATTTTTTTGGTCAACAAATCTACTAGTTAGTTCATGAGTACAAAGCTTACCATGCATTATCTCTCATTTTCCAGTCCCAAGTGCCCCTCGTCACCTGACAGCAGAACTGACGCAGCAGGATCCACCCCAAGTCCATGTCTCCTGGCAGAAGCCTGAGCATATCAATGGCCGACTGATAGGATACAAGATATTCTGGGCCAGAGAGGGACAGCCCTATGAATATGTCATCATTTCCAATCCCAAACAACAGTTCTTCCAGACCAAAATACTAGGTAAATATGATTGCTTCCTGGATTCATGTAATATACAAGGCTAGGGGTACATTATTCTGTTCTTATTTTCGCTCTACAAGATATTGTGAGCTCCAAGTAGCTTATGCTGTTGGTAAGCTCTAATAGATCTGGGCCCAGTTGTTCAAAATTAACAACAGCATTAGTTAATGATTCAAACATGAATATTACAAAGACACTGTTATTTTTTGTTGATGAAAATGTGAGAATCCTTTGCATTGCAAAGGATTCTCACATTTTATCAACAAAAAACAAAAACAAAACAGTGTATTTGCTTATGTAGTCGGCATTTACTTAACGAGTTGACACAACATTAAGCTAACAAAGTTTTCAACAACTGGCCCTGGCTCTTATAAGGCCACAATTACCTACAATTGGTGTTTTGCTTCGAGGTTTGCCACCTGTTTTTGAAAAACGTATACTTTTCACACTGAAAGCTCAGGTCTTACAGATGTAATGTAAACAATATTTTAGAGTGTTATGTTTTGTTACAGAAGAAAATCGGTTATTCCACCTGTTCTCACCTGCTTCATTTGTAAATTCTGTTATTTTCTGTATAATGATCAGACAAATTACATAAACAATTTAGCTTCAATTTGATGTAAAGTGCATTCTACTATTAGCGGCCAATTAAGGCAAAGATCAGTGGTTTGTACAGCACCTGTTATATCAAAGCCTGGATATGTTTTCGGAGCCAAACAGTTATAAAAGTCAGGTACATATGTAACTTGAGCAGACAGTTTAAAATAATGAGGATTTATGTAACGCAGGATACTTTGACTGCATCAGACTGGCACAGCCCCCAAATTTTTTTTCAAAGTAGACAAAGGTGAGAAACTTCACAATATAAACTGAAGTTGTTGGCCGAGTTTTAATTGAAAATGAACCTGTATTTTCAGACAAAGGAGCCCGGTATGAGTTCCGTGTGTTGGCTAAGAATGAGATAGACTATGGGGAGAGGGCAGTGACCATAATTGACACACCTGATGGAGGTGCGTATAATTGTGCTTTGTCAATAAATATGGCCAGAAAAATTAAGTGTGTTTCTGTGGGCAGGGAAGGAGCTGATATTTCCAAACGAGGGACCATGGTGTCCTGGTGGTGGTTACATGAATTTAAAAACAGCAACACAAACCAATTTTCAACACAAATGATTTGACGCATGTCTGTTACTGTTCAGTACTTCCTGTTTGACAAGAACAAAAAGTTTTGGATCGCTGAAAAATTAGGGTCAGTGGGATAACCAGAAACACAACTAATTTTTAAGGCCAAAATCTACAAAATGTGTAAAATAGCTGTGATTAACCAATTTTTCTGATGAATTTTACTGTATTTCTCAGACACAAAACAAGATTACATCACATTACATTATCACATTATCATTTGTCAGATTTATGCACCAGTCAGTTTGTATCCACAACCTTCCCCCTGACTCCAGGGCAAGGAAGCTAGCAGGGCTTATAATTTTGCAGCCCTGAAATGTAAGCAGTGGAAATGGAGGTGGTTTTATCAGCTGACTGTCCTCTCACAGATTTGTCAAAAGTCAAATCCTGGGATGTGTTGGGACATGATAACAAATGACTAGTGCATAATATGTTGATGTTTACCATTTAAGTTTTTATCATTCCTATATTTGTCAATTATTTCAGTCCCTCAAGGTTCCCCACAGAATTTCTCTGCCGTCGGTCTAAACGAACACACTGTACGCCTTGCTTGGGACCTGCCCGCTATTAAATTACGAAACGGTGAAATTGAAATGTACCAGCTGAATTATTATCAGCTGGCCGATTCAATTAACGTTGAAGATGTTAATATCACTGATACTACATATGATGTCACAAATTTGGAAACAAACACAGATTATGTGTTCCAAATCAAGGCGTACACGTCTAGAGGAGCGGGTCCGTGGAGCAGTAGACTCCAGTATAGGACCTTTGGAAAACGTATGTCAGGTTACGATTAAGGCATGACCAAAAATACTGACATGTCCAAATAACATTGACTGCTCCCCCCGGGTTGAAAGTCACCTGCATAGTAGTCACACAATACCCCCGTCCCTTGATGACTTCATGATTTGTAGAATAGTTAAACTACTGTTTAAAATGGTTTGAATTCTTTATACTAACATCTGATGCAGTCACTATCTACTTCATTACGAAAACACGTCCATGTAATATACAGAGATTTTTTTCAGCTGTAAAAATTGAAAATTTTCAGTAGATATTTTTTCATATTTTTGCTTAAAACATAGATTGTGGCGAGGCGGTTCTAACAAGTACTCACAATCTATGTTTTGGATCAAAAATATGAAAAATAGGTACATGTATACCCCTGCATACCCCAGTTTTGCTATAGAAAAGTGGGGTTTAAGGGTGTACACATTTCACGGATATGTTTTCCTGATGCTATCTACTCTATCCCTGAAAATAACAAACTTCTCATTTGATTTTTTTTTCTATAATTGAATGAAAGAAGTGCATTTCTGTTATATTTTATGAAACTGATTTAGCATGTTTGCATGAGAGTTAAGCATGGCCTCTGCAAGCTGTCATGCAGATTGAATTCAGTGTGCTTTCTTACTATTTTTCCTACTTCAAGATTTTTTCTTGGCAATGTCTGACTGTTCAGGCATAATCTTACCACAAATGAAACTGTTTATTGTTGGCAATGACAAAACTTGTGGTGCAACCATTTTGGTCAGTGATACAGTGCATGCTACAGCTTTTGTAGCTCAACATCGGCGATCTTTCAAAGGCTTGTGCCTTCAGCAAACACAAATTGAGAGACATTGGAAACAATCTGATATTTTAATTCTTGCCTTTCAGACACCTTCCTGCTTTGGTGGGTTGGTTGAAGGGCAAATGTTTTTTAATGGTGCTTCTTGGCTTTAGATAGTCAAGCCCTTGCCATTTGTCACTGTCACACAATCACTGAAAAACATTAAAAACAGCACTGCCTCAAAAAAAAAATACACAAAAATTAGAGTAAAAAATGTGGTCTTAAAATTTGATATTTATACTTTTTTTTTTCACTTATTGATATTGAATGTGAACATTTTTGTATTCTCATTTTTCCTTCATTTCACTTCATAACTGTTGTTATATGCTTCAAAGTCGGTCAATTCTGATCTGTAAAGACAAAGCCTGCCGTGAAAATAATGAGACACTTTTGGTATGGCCCTAGCTGTTAACTGTGGGATGTGATTCAAGAAAGAAAGAGAAATGACTTACTTTGAAGCATATTCTAGTTTTAACCTCATGAGTTCATTCATTTCTTTAAGCATCTTGTGGAATGTTCATTATGTATGTTTCTGTTACTAATAATTTCAGCCAGTGGAAAGTTCTACCCACCGAATGAAGGTACACATTGTCACTTGTGTCATATGAGCTGCATCATAAGAAAACTGGCTTTTTGCATATGCGAAAACAAAGACGCAGATCAGCTGTGCAGTAACTGCACAGCTGATCAGCGCCTTTGTTTTTCGCTAAACAGATAGTACATTTCCTCGTATACTTATATCCAAAGTTTCAAGCATCTAGCGTTTTTCTGTTACTGTACAGGCCTGTTTGTGTCAGACCCATGTGGAATTTCCGAAGACCGGTTTTCTCTTGCCGTGGCTCATATCTGGTGCTTCCGTACCCACTCAGTGCACATGTACCCACACCCTGCACTCAACAAAACTGTTCTTAGTACTTTATATATACTGATGTACAGTCTGTACAGTATAAATATGATTATAGGAGCCATATCAGATTCCATTATCTACATCTAAGTAACTTCCTTCTACTTTCATTATAAACAACTAATGTCTTATGCACTCAGAAAAGTGACACAGTTTAGCATACATGAAGTAAGAAAGAAAGTCTAGGAATTGAAATAACTGACTAATTTAAAATCTCAACCCAGAAACCATGCATGAAAAAACAACAACTACAAAAGGGCATTTGGTAAATTCAACATGCATGAAGGGCTAGATGACAAGCTCTTTCCCAGGAAGGTAGCCATTTGAAGATGCCAATCGCAACAGTGAAGCAGACAGAATAAATACACAGTATAATAAATCACAACACATCCACCTTGGAACAGTCAGTAAAGAAATCAATTAGACCTCACCCCGAGTCTGTTGTGATTTAATAACAAGAATTTGTTCAGTTCTAAAAAAAAAGCATCCTAGCTGGTTAATGAAGCATCACATATGAGCCTGTGCATGAGAAAACCAACAATTTGCATAGGCGAAAACAAAGACGCAGATCAGCTTCGCGGTGACCGCGAAGCTGATCAGCGCCTTTGTTTTCGCTACAAGGATAGTACACTTCCTCTTCTTCTTAAATCCGAAATTTCAAGCTTCTAGCTTTATTGTGTGACTGTGCAGCCTGGTTTGTGTCAGACCTGGTCGGAACCCCAAATTGTTGGTTTTCTCATGCACAGGCTCATATTAAAACAAAAGATTTAAGCACTATATTAAAGCAGAAACATATATCATCTGTACCAGTCATATTTGTATGGTATGTTGTCACTGTAATGTGTTTGTGTATGGTATATGTTGCATATTAAATGTCAAATACATGGAAATATAAAAAAAAAAAAAAAAAAAAAAAAAAAAAAAAAAAAAAACAATTCCTTAACAAGCAAAGGCAACTGCAAAGCACCAGAAATAATGTATTCACAATAATCGGCATACATATTTACCTAAAGGCCTAAAGCATACACCATTTGGACAAATCTCGCACTTCGTTATACACCATTGTTGTAGCTTTAAATGGTTGTTTATGCATAGTCTTGTTAAAGTGGGTGCTTCGTTTTCATCGGTTTGCATTACTTTTAACATATATTTCTTTGTTTTTTTTGGGTTTTTTTCTGTGAAAGTATTTTATCTTTATTTATGTTTAATTTTTTAATGTCGAAATTTAGTTTTTGAAAAGATACATTGGCATTTTTTGGTGACATCTTTTTTTAGAAAAGCAGAAAATAGAAAGAAAATGTAGAATTAATTGGTTAGTTAGTACATTGCATGTGATATAATAAGTTGCTTGAAGTGGGTATGTTTGGATCAAGGTATTGAATTATGAAGGTGTAGCATAAGTTTAGCTTGATTTGTGACTTAAAGCAGGTTTTATGATGATAAATTTCAAAATTTAATTATCAATAATTATGTTCTAGAAGTTCTTTTTGCTTTTAATTGTTACCAGCGTTATCGTTGAAGATTATTTTATTGGTTTCATGACTGTTGCCTACTGTAACATCACATGAAAATGATTACAACTCCTATGATTTCTATTTTCGATTTGTTCTAAAAATTTGTATGAAGCTAAAGGTGAATGGCAGAGCTTATATTTGAGCCCTGTCATGGGAAAACCAACAATGTGGTTTCTGAACAGGTCTGACTCAAACCGGTCTATGCAGTCACAAAAGCTGGCTAGAAGCTTGAAATTTTGGAATTAGAAAGAAGAGGAATTGTTCTATTCGTGCAGCGAAAACAAAGGCGCTGATCAGCTTCACAGTTACTGTGAAGCTGATCTGCGCCTTTGGTTTCGCATAATTTATGTACATTGTTTGTTTTCTCATGAGGGGCTCAATTGTGATATTGCAAGGAAAATTTCTTAGCTCATATAAAGTCTACATGAATCCCACTAAGTGGCGATTGAATTGTTTGCATACGTTTTTCCCTAGAGGGTTATACAGGCAAATTTGGGCTTTTGTAATTTCTCTTATTTTCTGTGTGTTTCAAGATTATTCATGAAAGCATTGATTGATAGTTTCTTTATTTTGCCTTGCTTTCAGAAATGAGCCACATCATGAGAAAACCAACAGTCTGCATATGCGAAAACAAATACGCAGATCAGCTTCGCGGTAACCGCAAAGCTGATCAGCGCCTTTGTTTTCGCATATGCAGATTGTATAATTCCTCTTAATTTCCAGCCTCTAGCTGTCTTCTGTGCTTGTACAGCTCGGTTTGTCTCGGACCTGTTCAAGAAACACATTGTTGGTTTTCCCACGAGGTGGCTCAAATATTTTGTTAATTATCAAGATTTTTAGCTCACCTGAGCCCAAGCTGAACCTGAGCCTATAGTATAGTAGTCGAGCCGGAGTCCATGTGTCCGTGCGTCTGTGCGTCCGTTCACATTTTCAAATTTTAATATCTCTTAAGACAACAAGGCCAATCGCGATCAAATTTTATCTGAAGCATCATTGAGGAGGGGGATCAGAACTCTGGTTTCCATGGCAACAGATAGCTCCCATTGAGTTATAATGGGGAAAATGTTGTGGCCACTCTAGCAACTTCATTTTTGATTGGATCTTCTTCATTCTTGGGAATAACAAGGACAACCATAGCATCAAGGATGAGTTCGAATTTCCCCGGGGATTTTTCCCAACGCTCAAGGGCAGC
The DNA here is from genome assembly GCA_964017185.1 of Rugalucina vietnamica. Lineage (NCBI taxonomy): Eukaryota > Metazoa > Mollusca > Bivalvia > Lucinida > Lucinidae > Rugalucina > Rugalucina vietnamica. Next base: position 62,161,428 of record OZ024873.1, read on the forward strand.
TAACTCTGCAATCTGAGGTCGAACCTAGCCGAAATTCAAACTCATCCTAGCATAGACTTATAATGGGAAAAATGTTGTGGCCACTCAAGCGCCATTATTTTTCAGTGGATCTTCTTCATTCTTGCAGGTAACAAGGATAACTATAATATCTCGGATGGGTTTGAATTTCAGCTAGATCTGACCTCTGACTGTGGAGTTAGCTGCCCTTGAGTGTTTGAAAAATTGTTTTGTGTTGTGGCCACTCTAGCGCCTTCAATTTTGATTGTATCTTCTTCATACTTGGAAGTAACAAGGATAGCCATAACATCTTGGATGAGTTCGAATTTCAGCCAGATCCAACCCTTGACTGCAGAGTTACCTGCCCTTGACTGTGTGAAAAATCAATATTTAGTGTTGTGGCCACTCTAGCGCCTTCATTTTTATTCAGATATTCTTTATTCTTGGAAGTAACAATCTCGGATGAGTTCGAATTTCCACAAGATCCGACCTCTGACTGCGGAGTTATCTGCCCTTGAGTGTTTGAAAAATCAATATTTTGTGTTGTGGCCACTCCAGCGCCTTCAATTTTGATCGGATCTTCTTCATACTTTAACAAGGATAGCCATAACATCTCAGATGAGTTCGAATTTTAGCCAGATCCGACCCTTGACTGCAGAGTTATCTGCCCTTGACTTTGTGAAAAATCAATATTTAGTGTTGTGGCCACTCTAGCACCTTCATTTTTAGCTCACCTGAGTGGGATCTTCTTTATTCTTAGAAGTAACAAAGACATTCATAATATCTCGAATGAGTTCGAATTTCGACCAGATCTGACCTCTGACTGCAGAGTTATCTGCCCTTGAGTGTTTGAAAAATCAATATTTTGTGTTGTGGCCACTCTAGCATCTTTATGTCCCCCCTCCGAAGGGGTGGGGGACATATTGGTTTTGGTGTGGATCCCGTCGGCGTCGTCGGCGTCGGCGTAGCTTTTTGTCTGCACTCTATCTCCTGAACCACTGGATGGATTTAGACCAAACTGGCACAGAAACTTCATTGGGGCAGCCGAATGGAGTGATTAGATTTCGGTGACCTTGACCTAATTTTGAAGGTCACAAAGGTCAATTAACTGTTTGAAAATCCAGGTGTCTTCATTCGTTTCCGCTCTCTAACTTGATTAGTTTTTGACCGATTTTCTTCAAACTTTGCATATGAGTTGATACCGACAAGGAGTGGTTTGGGATTGTAGATGGGTAAATTTCGTCAAATGACCTTAGAGTTAAGGCCCTTGATTGAGGTTAAAAATTGCATTTTGTTCGTTTCCGCTCTCTAACTTGAGTAGTTTTTGACCGATTTTCTTCAAACTTTGCATATGAGTTGATACCGGCAAGGAGTGGTTTGGGATTGTAGATGGGTAAATTTTGTCAAATGACCTTAGAGTTATGGCCCTTGATTGAGGTTAAAAATTGCATTTTTTTCGTTTCCGCTCTCTAACTTGATTAGTTTTTGACCGATTTTCTTCAAACTTTGCATATGAGTTGATACCGACAAGGAGTGGTTTGGGATTGTAGATGGGTAAATTTTGTCAAACGACTTTAGAGTTATGGCCCTTGATTGATGTTAAAAATTGCATTTTGTTCGTTTCCGCTCTCTAACTTGAGTAGTTTTTGACCGATTTTCTTCAAACTTTGCATATGAGTTGATACCGGCAAGGAGTGGTTTGGGATTGTAGATGGGTAAATTTCGTCAAATGACCTTAGAGTTATGGCTCTTGATTGAGGTTAAAAATTGCCTTTTGTTCGTTTCCGCTCTCTAACTTGAGTAGTTTTTGACCGATTTTCTTCAAACTTTGCATATGAGTTGATACCGGCAAGGAGTGGTTTGGGATTGTAGATGGGTAAATTTTGTCAAATGACCTTAGAGTTATGGCCCTTGATTGAGGTTAAAAATTGCATTTTTTTCGTTTCCGCTCTCTAACTTGAGTAGTTTTTTTACCGATTTTCTTCAAACTTTGCATATTAGTTAATACCGGCAAGGATTGGTTTGGGATTGTAGATGGGTAAATTTCGTGAAACTTCAAACTTTATACATATGGAAAGCTGAAACATGTGATATTTTAAAATGTCTGTCGGTATATATTGGTTTTAATTTAAAATGTCTGTTGGTATATATTTACAAAATTAAAAGTGGGTTGGAGCAGAGAGGGGGGACATATGTTTTCCTCTGAAAACTCTTTCTAGTTGTTTTTCAGTGGATCTTCTTCATTCTTGCAGGTAACATGGATAACTACAATATCTCGGATGAGTTTGAATTTCGACCAGGCCCCGAGGTTATAAAACTTTTTTCATGCTCAGCTCTACTGAGACTAAAATCTATCCTGCTCATAAATGTTAAAATGCCAACAATTGTTGGCATTTTAACATTAATGAGCAGGATAAATTACTAGTTTTTGAGTTTTGAACCTGAATTTACCACAATTTTTGACTATTTTAATATTTATGAGCAGTTGAAATTTCATGCTCAGCTGAGCTGAGCTTGCAAAAAGATTTATAACCTCGAGGCCAGATCTGACCTCTGACTGCACAGGTTTTGTCCTTGAGTGTTTGAAAAATCAATATTTTGTGTTGTGGCCACCCTAACATCTTTGTTTTTCAGTGGATCTTCTTAATTCTTGCAGGTAACAAGAATAACTAAATATCTCGGATGAGTTCGATTTTCGGCCAGATCCGACCTCTGACTGCGGAGTTAGCTGCCCTTTAGTGTTTAAAAAATCAATATTTTGTATTGTGGCCACTCTAGCGCCTTCAATTTTGATTGGATCTTCTTCATTCTTGGAAGAAACAAGGATAATCATAACGTCTTGGATGAGTTCGAATTTGAGCCAGATTCGACCGTGGACTGCGGAGTAGCTGCCCTCGAATGTTTGAAAAACCTATTTTTAGTGTTGTGGCCACTCAAGCATCTTCAGTTTTGATAGATCTTCAAAAAAAACAAAAAACAAAAAAAAAAAAAAAAAACACTTTGTCCAGTGACAGTACTTGTTGACTCTCAGGTGAGCGATCGTTGCCCTTGGAGTACTTGTTTTTTCTGGTATTATCCTTTAAGATGCATGCAATTTCTTCATGGAACTAAAAAGAATAAGAAACTCAGTAATAACTTACCTTGTTTTGTTTTGCAACAGAACCACTGACACCTACCAACGTAGAAGTGCAGCGAACATCGCCCAAGACTATCCAGGTCACCTGGGACGAGTCAGGCCAGGAAAACCTCATTGCTATGTACCGTGTCTACTACTTCAACTTCGCCTCGCCGGACATGGAGATCTGGGACTTTATAGACACTGACGGTCCGACCACCGTGGCACAGATAACGAATCTGGAGTCTCACATGACGTATGCTGTCAGGGTGCAGGCTAAGTCGGTGAATGATCGATGGAGTAACATGACGGATGTGAAGATTGTACAGTTCGCTCTGCAGGGTATGTGTTTCTTTTGAGCCGTGACGCCAGAAAACCTGTCTTCGGGGTTTCCAACCAGGTATGACACAAACAGGCCTGTGAAGATGGCTAGAAGCTTGAAATTTTGGATATAAGTAGATGAGGCATCATACTGTATTGGTAGTGAAAATGCTGTGCAGCTACTGCACAGCTGATCTGCGTCTTTGTTTTCGCATAGGCAAAACCCGGTTTTCTCACGATGCGGCTTTTTAGCTCACCTGAGCCGAAGGCTCACAAGGTGAGCTAATAGGATGGCCATGATCCGGCGTCCGTCCGTCGTCGTCCGTCGTCGTCCGTCGTCGTCCACAATTTCAAAAATCTTCTTCTCTGAAACCGCTTGGCCGATCTAGTTGAAATTTTATGTGGAGCCTCCTTGGGTAGTGGCATTTCAAGTTTGATCGCGAAATCCAGGTCACATGACCAAGATGGCCGCCACGCCCATATATGTTAAAAACCGCTCAAAAATCTTCTTCTCCAGAACCGGTGGGCCGATTTCCTCTAAACTTGGTATGTAGCATCGGGGACTTAAGCCCATCATAGTTTGACAAAATGATGACCCTTGGATGACCTTGACCTATTTTACGGCAAGGTCAAATTTGGAAACATAGGCTTTTACATGGGAAAAAGTGAAAACTATGGATTTTTTGAAAACTATTGCAGCCTGAGGCCTGAAAAGTGGTAGATGCAAACAACTAATGGAGTAGATGAAGGTATGTGATTAATTTAGGTCAAGGTCATCTCTTGACCTTGGCCAGTCTGTCGTCCATACACACTTTTCAAAGATCTTCTTCTCTGAAATTGCTGGGCCAATCAAAGTGAAATTTTATGTGGAGCATCCATGGGTAGGGATGACGAAAGTTTGATCGCGAAATCCAGGTCACATGACCAAGATGGCCGCCACGCCCATATATGGTAAAAACCACTCAAAAATCTTCTTCTCCAGAACCGGCAGGCCGATTTTCATGAAATTTGGTATGTAGCATTTGGGACTCCAGCCCATCATAGTTTGATAAAATGATGACCCTAGGATGACCTTGACTTATTTTACGGCAAGGTCAATTTTGGAAACATAGGCTTTTACATGTGAAAAAGTGAAAACTATGGATTTTTTGAAAACTATTGCAGCCTGATGCCTGAAAAGTGGTGGATGCAAACAACTAATGGAGTAGATGAAGGTATATGATTAATTTAGGTCAAGGTCATCTCTTGACCTTGGCCAGTCTGTCGTCCATACACACTTTTCACAGATCTTCTTCTCTGAAACTGCTGGGCCAATCAAAGTGAAATTTTATGTGGAGCATCCATGGGTAGGGGAGACGAAAGTTTGATCGTGAAATCCAGGTCACATGACCAAGATGGCTGCCACGCCCATATATGGTAAAACCACTCAAAAATCTTCTTCTCCAGAACCGGCAGGCCAATTTTCGCGAAAGTTTGTATGTAGCATTTTGGACTCCAGCCCATCATAGTTTGATCAAATGCTGACCATAGGATGACCTTGACCTATTTTGCGGCAAGGTCAATTTTGGAAACATAGGCTTTTTCATGGGAAAAGGTGAAAACAATGGATATTTTGGAAACTGTTGCAGTCTGAGACCTGAAAGTTGCTAGATGCAGACAACTGATGGAGTCAATGAAGGTAAGTAATTAATGATGGCCAAGGTCATTTCTTGACCTTGACCCAAGGTCATTTGAATATCAAAATTAAAATTATAGTTTTCTCAGAAATCACTGGGTTTGGAAACTATTGCAGCCTGAGACCTGAATCTTTGCAGATGCAGACAACTTATGAATTCAATAAAGGTGTGTGAGTATTCAAGGTCAAGGTCATTTCATGATGACTTAATACTCCAGGATCAGGCTTCAGGTGAGCGTTCTCAGGACCATTGGTCCTCTGGTTTGTTAATGTTTCATCATTCATGAAATTTGAAAAAAAGTTGCTTGTAAAATGAAAAAAAAAGAAAAGAAAAGAAAAAAAAAAAAAAATAATAATAATAATAATAATAATAATAATAATAAGATAAATTTAAAAGACTTTAATTACAACATAGTTCAGATGATTTGATCCGTTATGGTTTCTGTGGTGTGTAGTATCTTTAATACTCTTTACCTAAAGGAAACCAAAAATGCTGAGACATTCAGCTGTTTCATTGATGATCATTCATGGTATCTTGTTCTTGTGTTTTCAGATCGCTCCGACACAGTACAGAATTTCCAAGTTGCTATGAAGAGTTCAAGGGACTTAACTCTGTCCTGGGATAATCCAAGAAAGAAGTCGGTCAGCCAGTATACTGTAAGTTTTACATATTTAACTGAAATAAGATATTATACATGTAAATCCAAGCACTTTTCACTAAAACCGGACAGTATTTATACTTCTAAAAACCAGGATTAAAAAAAAATTGCAGAACTTACAAATTTCCTGTAGATAACCAGAAATCAAATGATTCAGAATCTCATATGCTGGACTGCAGTTTAACCCATATTTGACGAATGAACTTTCCCATCATTATCATTTGGGTGAGTCCACTTTCGTTTTTAGGGGCCGCAGGTGTGATTTTAAAATTCTATTCCATTTTTCGATGAAATTCCTATAAGCAAACAGAATAGCCCCAGATGGGACGCCGCGTTCTGCGGCGTCCCATCTGGGGCTATACTGTTTGCCTATGTCCCACAAAAAGGATGCCAGGCTGAAATGAGTTAATACATGAGCCACGTCATGAGAAAAACCAACAGTACAATTACTCTTCTTTCTGGATCTTAAATTTCAAGCTTCTAGCCTGCTACTGTGCTTGTACTGCTTGGTTTGTGTTGGACCTGTTCGGAAACCACATTGTTGGTTTTCCCATGACGTGTCTCGCCTATTGTATACTCCATGCCAAAGTAGCTAAATGTGCATATCAACTACTTGCCTTGCCTTTTTATTATTGTCCAACTTTGGTTTATTACAGTTGACCTATTCAGGAGCTAAGAAATACACCGAGCAGGGAGCACCACAGACAGAAACCAGCCCACGACAGGAAGTGACGATTCCAGGGAAGTACGAGAGTTTCTCGCTGCGAGATCTAACGCCAAAGATGAAATACAACTTCAACATCAGTGCAGTGTTTCAGGATGGGATTACTGGGCCCCCGGTACCACTTATAGTAGAGACCAGAATTGAAGGTATAACATGAGCCGTGACGAGAGAAAACCGGTCTTCCGGGTCTACGACGAGGTCTGACACACACCGGCCTGCACAGTAACTAGATGCTTGAAATTTAGGATATAAGTAGAAGAGGAAGTGTACATTCCATGTATCGAAAACAAGGGCACTGAATTCTGCTGTGCAGTTCCTGCACAGCTGATTTGCGCCTTTGTTTTCGCATAGGCATCAATCCAGTTTTCTTATGACGCGGCTTACATAGTTTCTTGTACTCTGTGTTAAAAATTCTCTGCCGATTGTGCATGCAGAAACATTGCCACAGATCAGATTCATATTAACTTTAGTGTAGAAGCACAGCTATAAAAAAAAGATAATGATGCATCCATGTATATAGATGGGCAGAAATCAGTTTTTCGAATGACAATGTTTATTTTGACTATTTACTTAAAAAGAGTGATGCATCATTTGGAAAAAATAATTACATGTACGAGGGTCATTCAATAAGTAATGCAATATTGATCATAATTTTTGGTTTGAACACCTTATTAAAATTTGATTTAGCTTTCTTGAAACATATATTCAATTCGCCCTCTGCGAGACAATTCAACACCTAGTCACATGCTCGACTTCCTGTTGCCTAGCAACAATAGAACACTGGGAAAAGGCACTTGGCCGCGACTCTTAAAACCGTTGCCATGGTGACAGGAAAACCAAAATAAACGTATTCACTTTAATTTCTTACACCGAACATAAAATAGTCGCATTTAGTGTTCAAATTAATGTAATCTGATTGATATATTTTAAATAACACCCAATCAAAGTTGAAAAAATGACAAAAATTTCTTGATCGAGGGGTGAAAAATGGGGGTAGAGATACAATTTCTGCCATAGTTTGACATCTAGTTTATTTAATCGAATATTTATACGCCTAGTTGTTTCTACCACTGACACTCTGTACACTACTTATTATAAAATGTAATTCTCAGATAACATATTTCGTTGCCTAGCAACCAAAACGTATGGAAAATGCACAAAACCGAAATTGCATAGATTCTGGCGTTGCTAAGCAACAGTTGACGCACGTGTGGCTGTATGAATATCGCCGTTGCCTAGAAAGTTCTGGCTAAGGTGACATTACACAAACAAGTTAATAGATAGCTATTTAAAATACCACCAAAGAAATACCAAAGCTTTATGTTTATTTATTTGATTTTTGAAAAGTAGATTTCGCGGCCACGACACCTTCGCTGCCATTCTATGGTTGCTAAGCAACGTAAAGTGTGTGGTCCGATTTAGTTGATGTTTATTTTCCTGAATGCAGATTGAATCAAAGATTCAGAAATTAAAAACATTACATCTGTCAGATAAAAATACACAAAAATACGCTACATATTGCATTACTTTTTGAATGACCTACGTAGATGTAGATGGAGCTAATCAGGATTTGAGCTGTGCAGCTTTGTTTTGGCATACACAAAATACTTGGTTTTCACATTAATCATTTCATTTTAAGATCTGGTTGATCAGTTTATTATCAAAACTAGAGTTTTACTTGGAGTTAAAAGATGCTATAAGGCTTAAAAAAGCTATAACTTGAAATTGAATTTGCAGGCAAGATTAGATTAAATGAAAGTATAATTTGTTCTTGAATAATGCAAAATTAGTTTTTCTGTGCCTGTTAAGTTTTTTTCTGTTTTATCTGAGGCATTTAAAGCTTCCTCTGTGCTTTTAAACACCGTATGATAAGCAAAGAATTTTAGAAAAGATATTTTTAGACCTGTTTTATTTAAAACAGAAGATTGAATTAAAGATGAATTAGTCTGACTCCGGGAGAAAGTTAAGAATTAACTACATTTCAAAATATTCGAGAGAAAAAAATGAAAATAGAATTCCCATTTGGCTTGTAAGCACTGGTAAAACTATAAACAGAGGGCGTGATCATGTTACTACCGCTGATAAATTTGATAAACACTGTGATTTCCAAAACACTGACAGACAAAAAAACTGGAATCATTTAATATATTGACAAAAAGCAATGTTGGTGGTAAAGTGATGCTCTACATTACAAAAACTTGCCCATGCAATATACAGAGATTTTTTTTACCTGTAAAAATTGAAAATTTCATCAGAAAAAAATTGATATTTTTCTTATTTTTGCTCAAAACATAGATTGTGGGTACACGTTAGAACCACCTCGGCGAGGCGGTTCTAACGAGTACCCACAATCTATGTTTTGGAGCAAAAATAAGAAAAATAGGTATACCCCTGCAAACCCCAGTTTTACTATATAAAAGTGGGGTATACGGGGGTATACATTGCACGGACATGTTTTCCTGATGTAAAAGAATGCAGACAGAACTTCTGTAACAATTCTCTCCCCCCCCCCCCCCCCCACCCCCTTTGCAATGTAAAGGATTCTCACATTTTTTCAACAAAAAATGACAGTGTATTTGTACACGTAACATTGCCATTTGAAATTTTAACGAATCGTTAACTAACGACATTGTTAATTTTGAATATGTTTTACTGGAAACTTGTAAAAGAAATGAGCCGCCCCATGGGAAAACCAACAATCTGCATAGGCGAAAACAAAGATGCAGATCAGCTTCACGGTAACCTCGAAGCTGATCAGCGCCTTTGTTTTCACTACTCGGATAGTACAATTCCTCTTCTACTTAAATCCAAAATTTCAAGCTTCTAGCCTGCTTCTATGACTGCCCAGGTCAGTTTGTGTCAGACCTGTTGGGAAACCACATTGTTGGTTTTCCCACGAGGCGGCTCATATCAAAGATACCTACATGTCAGAAAACATGAGATCATTACAACACATGAACTGATGCATGCATACCTGATCTGTGTTTCACATTGTCAGCTAGTTTATCATGTCATGTTTAGATTGATTGCTATTGAATTACCTGTTGGCAAAACATAGCCCATTGCATGCAACCAAAACAATCTGTCTGTAAAACAAGACACTTTACTTCTTTTGAAGTTTTAAAACAGAATTACAAATTCTTGTTATGTAAATAGAATAATTCAGACTTGTTTTTCTTTGTATTTGGTAGAATAGAAGTTCTAAATTTTGGTACTCTTAAGATATTGTATTAACTCATTTAAGCCTGGCATCCTTTTTGTGGGACATAGGCAAACAGCATAGCCCCAGATGTGACGCCGCAGAACGCGGCGTCCCATCTGGGGCTATTCTGTTTGCTTAGAGGAATTTTATCGAAAAATGGAATAGAAATTCAAAATCACTCCTGATGCCCCTAAAATGAAAGTGGACTCACCCAAATGATAATGATGGGAAAATCCATTCGTCATCTATGGATTAATTGATTAATCATTCCCGAACATTATTACCCACCACCACCACACACACAATCAAAACAGTAACCTACTCGGTGTGCAATTGAAAATTGAAAATAACAAGTTTTATTTGTCAAATGGTGGCCCCCATGGCCGAGCGGTTAAGAGCGCGATTTCTTAATCACTCGATCATCTCACTGCTGTGTCTGGTGTGGTTTTGAGCCCCGCTCTGACCACATGTGAGACAAGCCAAGTTCTGCTTGTGGGTGTGTCGGTTGGTTTTTCTCGGGGTTCTGCCATTTTCGCCCCACCCTCTGATTGGCCCGTCTCATATGAGCTGAAATAATCTTGAAAGGGATGTGTAAAACTGAATTAAAAAAAAAAAAAAATAAATAAATAAAATAAAAATAAAAAAATTGGCAGCATTACAATTCAGGAGAAATAGCAATTACACTATCTTATCATTTTGTGTCGTTATTTTCAGCGCCAAGATCAGTACCCACTCCCAAAGTGACGAGGGTCGGCGGAGGACGTATTGGTCTACAGCTTGCGCCAGCCTCGGAGATCAATGGGCCTCTCAGCTACTACGAGCTGGTTGTCGTACCAGAGGAAAATGCCACGAAAGGACCACAAGATTTTACTATTGATGAGGTAAATGCTTATTTATCATATAAGCCACCTCATGAGAAAACAGGATTTTTGCCTATGCGAAAACAAAGACACAGATCAGCTTCGCGGTAACTGCGAAGCTGATCAGTGCCTTTGTTTTCGCTGCACAGATAATACAATTCCTCTTCTACCTATAGCCAAAATTTAAATTCTCTAGGCTACTTCTGTGACTGTACAGCAGGGCTCAGGAAATCCGATAATTTGTCGGTTTAGACCGATTTTGAATTCATGGGACCGATTTATTTTTCAGAAAAAGCTTTTTTATCGGTCCGAAAAAAGTGCATTTTGGTCGATTATAAACGTATTTTCCTATAGCGTATCATAATAAAATTTGCAAGACCGGTTTTTGTTTGTCTTTTTTTCCTTAATCGGTCCATAATTCACAGGTTTTCCCAATCAACACCCCTTGATTACTCACGTGTCAAGCTGTTAATTGTCCAATTATCAAAACACTGCAGTAAAACTACTGAATCGTGTCCAAACGTTTGTCTCGTTTCGTATCGCTGCACGGCTTGCAAACAAGCAAGTTTCTGATTGGCTCAAGCCAATTACACTGACAATCGTGAGGGCGGAGCTATACGGTAAAGACCGGCAGACGCTTTGATCTTTAATTTTTTTTGTCTGATCCGTTTTGCTCAAATGACCGTCAAAGAAGCGACCCGTTTTAAGAAAATTGTGCTGTTTACAAACTCATTCAAAGGTTACTACTGAAAATGACATAATATGTATTGCATTTTCGTTGATTATGTTGACTATATAAGCTACAGAACTTCGATCCGACATTTAACCGGCTTGGCCGGGGAACCGGCTGTCGGCCTGGCAACCCAACAGACACGCTGTTAGAAAGTCGGCTGCTGAACCGACAGATGATGATATACTCTTTCTATCAGAAAAACGTGACACTGATCCCACATTTATAAGGATGATGAGACAACGGATTTACCGTCAAAAAGTCGGATTAGCCACCCGACGTCAAATCTGTCCAGGCAGAGTGACGGGCCAGCTTAAACAGGTCAGTCCACAAAAACGGAGGAAAAGAAAACGTAGGGGCGAACACTTAGCAAATTTACTGTGGTGGCCAACTGCAACACAACGCACCAGTTTATTCGTCCGAGGTGTGCCAACAATGGCAGAATTTATGCAGTACAATACAATGATGCTGGGTACCAGCATACTTATAAATAAATGCTGGGAAAACCTGATAAAAATTGGATTTGATCACGGAATAATATGAAAGAACAAACTACAAATTTCAAAGTATTCTTGGCATTTTTATTTCAGTTTAAAACAAGCTATTTACAATTAATTCTACATATACATAAGTAAGTAACCCTGAAATAATAAATGTCATTAGTTTTCGTGACTATGTATCAATGTATGACAATGCACGTTCGTATGTCGCCGATGACAACATCACTTGGCTGGACCGATTTGGAAATCAAAATTTCCTGAGCCCTGCTGTACAGACCTGGTCAGAAATCTTGAAGACCGGTTTTCTCTTGTCGCGGCTCATATGGTATAGGAGCTTTATGAGGAGAAAATTGAGCCACATGGTTTCTGACCAGATTCGACACATTTGGGCTGCACAGCCATATAAATGGAAAAGATACTTTAAATTACAGATTTAGAAAGAAGATGCTATCCATAAAGATGCTTTCCATTATGTACTATCCATAAAATGAGACAAGCCATGTTCTGCTTGCGGGTGTGTCAGGTGGTTTTTCCCCCGGGTACTCCAGTTTTCGCAGATTGATTCGTCTCGATATGAGTGAAAAACCTTGAAAGGGACGTAAAACTGAATCCAAAAAAAAAAAAAACTATCCATAAAGCGAAAGTAAAGATGCAGATCAGCTGTGCAATTACTGCACATTCTTTAACCCTTTGTATTTGTAATTGTATGCTGAAGGTACATGCATGTATTAGAATACAACGATTGTGGGTACTCAGTAGGAGGTAGTTATAGTGTGTAGCCTCTTACCCCATTATATAGACAGAATCTAGAAACATTGAAATTCGAACCGCCGCATGGAAAAACCAACTATTTGCATAGGTAAGAACAAAGGTGCAGATCAGCTTTGCAGTAACTGCGAAGCTGATCAGCGCCTTTGTTTTTGCTACACTGATGGTACAATTCCTCTTCTTCTTAAATCCGAAATTTCATGCTTCTAACCTTCTTCTGTGACTACAGGCTGGTTTGTGTCGGAACCCAAATTGTTCGTTTTCTCATGCACAGGCTCATTTCTTCTTGACATATCATGAGTTTCCCTCTATGGCTGGTTTATTTTAAAAAATGCCTTGCCAAGTCTTTTGTTTCATTTTATCCCCATTAAATATGCATAGGGTTGCCTGTAGTACAACTTTAATGAGTCTGTGAATGGGTTTAATTCCATTTGTATGAAGGTTTTAGGTGTAAAGATGCTTAAAACAGCAGGCAACTGTCATGCTAGGCTATTGATTGACAATTACATTGGCTTAAGGAAGTTTTCATCTGGAAAAAAAAGGTCAAATAGAACAGTTTTCATGGCTGGAAAATCAAGAAAAGACTCGAATAACACAAAAGTATGAAAAAGAGCATGCTCTGACATCGGGATGAATAGTCCATGAAATGTATAACCCTTAAGCCCAAAGGTTATGCATTTATTTTTAGCTTATTTTTGTTTCACATGGTAGATTATGGGGTACTCCTTAGAACTGCCTTGGCAAGGCAGTTTTAATGTGTACCCACAAGAAAAACATCAAAATTACTGTAAATCCGGAAATTTTCGTGAGAACTTAATTTTCGCTAATATTCGCGAAGTCGTTGCTCCGCGAAAGTAAAGTTCTCGCTAATAAAGAATTACTATAAGCTTTATCAGTGTTTACAGACTGCACGAGTACTCGCTCGCGAATTCAAGAACTCGCTTATAATTCAGAAATTGAAAATTCGAGAAATAAAAGTCTCGCGAAAATTTCCAAATTTACAGTAATATTTCTCACAGCTGATGTTTGCCTATGTGAAAACAAAGGCGCAGATCAGCTGTGCAGTAACTGCACAGCTGATCAGCACCTTTTTTTTTGCTACTCGGATAGTACAATCTCTATTCTGCTTAAACCAAAAAGTTCAAGGGTCTAGCTTTTTTTGTGTGATTGTACAGGCTGGTTTATGTCGGACCTGGTCGGAAACCTCGAAGACCGTCGCAACTCATGTCATAGGCTTGTTTTCGGAATATATATTTGACAATGTGTGTTTCATTCCAGCTAACTGGAGACAAGATGCCAGTACATTTCCCCGCCTCCAAGCCGTACATTGCCGCTCGCTTTATCCCACGTAGACTGCCGTCACAGTTTGAACTGGGCAGCGGACAGCAGGAGGGAGGCTTCTATAACAGACAGTTAGACCCTGATAAGAGATACAAAGTTTTCTTGAGAGCTTATACTGTGAAAAAGGTAGGTATATCTAGGGTACGTCAGAAATATGACTGTCTTCATATGACCTTAGCCAATCATAGGATGTTAAATCCAAGGCAAACAAACAAAAAATGTCTGAAAGAAGAAATAGGGATATGATACATTTTTCAAAGAATTTCATATTCAGCACTGAAGTTTTTAGCTTGGTACAATTTTGTCTTAAAGGAGTTGTTCAGAATTTGAGTGTACAAGATCTTGAACAAGACCAAAAAAACAACAACAATGAAAGTTGAGTTATTTGAGCCGCATCATGAGAAAACCGGATCTTTGCATATGGGAAAATAAAGGCGCAGATCAGCTTCGCAGTAACTGTGAAGCTGATCAGCGCCTTTGTTTTCGCTACACGGATAGCACAATTACTCTTCTTCATAAATCCGAAATTTCAATCTTCTATCCATCTTGTGTAGCTGCACAGGCCGATTTGTGTCAGACCTGGTCGGAAATCCCGAAGACCGGTTTTCTCGCGTCGCGGCACATGTATGGTCAACCAACTTGTCCTTTCTTTCATGTGCCATCTATCTTTACTTTCTAGACCCTGCATAAGTCCAGTGGGTATTCAGAAACTTTTAGAGTAACTGGAGCTAATGTGAGGCCTCCTGTCCACAATAAACCCGATAATAACCAAGGAGTGGCCTACAAGCCTTTTAAACCCAACGAGGAAGGAATATCTGACCCAGTGTCAGCGACGCCCTCTGGGGATAAGAATCTGATGATTAGTATCATCGTGTGTGCATGTGCTGGTGTTACGGTCATCATTATAGGGTGTGCCGTACTGGTTGTGTATATGAGGTAAACATATTTAGAGATCATAACATTTCTGTCCATTCCTCTTAATAGAAATTAAACAGATTTTGCAATCAATTTAAATTTAAACCTAAAGTGTAAGTTGTTTCAAGAGTAAGAGGATCTTTATTAAGAAGACAGAAAAAGCAAACCTTATTTGAAGCTGCAATTTTCTTTTAATTTTGAAAGAAAATATTCATTATAAATCCTGACCAGTCTTATGATTGAGAAATTTGAAATTCATTTTAACAAAAATCACTTAAAATTGCTCTTTATAAAACAGAAATGCCATAACATTATCTGTGTTACAGGAGAAAGTCAACTAGAAAAGAGAAAGCCCCTGAGCCCACCAGTAAACTGATAGTAGATAATATACCCCCTCACCCCACTGACCCTGTGGAGATGAGAAGGCAACACTACCAAACACCAGGTGAGACATAGTGGAAGTTTACGGGATTGATAATGAAACAGTTGCCTTCATTAAAATGGATGATAATGATTTTGACACATGCACACCTTATTTATGAGACATAATCTTGACTTTGTATATGAGCCGCGACGCGAGAAAACCGGTTTTCAGGGGTTCCGACCAGATCTGACAAAAAACGGCCTGTGCATCTATAGAAGATAGCTAGAAGCTTCAAAGAGGAAGTGTACTATCCGTGTAGCGAAAAAACAAAGGCGCTGATCAGCTTCGCAGTTACTGCGAAGCTGATATGCGCCTTTGTTTTCGCATATGCAAATTGTTGGTTTTTCCATGAGGTGTGTCATATAAGTATTGTAGTCCTTTATCATTCTATTTCTATACTGAGTTCCACAGCCAACGCAACTTGTCTTTAAATTTAAAATAACTTTTTGTGGTTTCAATCAATTCATCCGAAATTCCGCATATATGTTGTCAAATCATTTTCAAAGACGGCCTGTGAAAATCAGACGTCAGGCTGTTTTTGTTCGCCTACAATTGCCTAAAAACTGGCGAAGGGGTCATTTTGAAAAATGAAAGAAATCAGCGATTTTAATGAATTTCTTGCTAAACTGTGCAAACCACCCTAATCTAAAGCAACAAAACACATTGAAAAACGACTTTCCCATAGCTGCAATACGCTTTATTCAATGAGGCTAGGTGGCCAACACAAAATAAAGAATATGGTTGACATCTGCATTGACGTCGACCATGTGACCAAGTGACGTTGAACGCCTAAAAACAAGCATTTTTCAGGTACTGGAAATCAATGCCAATTTCTGGCGTTGAGCCGTGTGTTTCAGCATTGGTATTGCCATACACTCATAGGACGATTGTCCAAGATTTGAATCGTGTGATTTGTTTTGAAAAATTTCGAGCACGCACGCGCAGGGCACGGAAAATGCAGTTTTGTACCCTGGGGCGCGTTCCCGCGCATGCGCACCAAAATCTCAGATTTGATAACACAACAAGATTTTCGAGTCATTTTAATGATGATAGGGCACAAAAGTTTTCACATAATTAACCAATTTAAGAGAAGGGAGGAAAAAATAAAGTTGCGTTGGCTTTGGAACTCAGTATATTTATTTTTGACCCATAATGAAGGTTTTAATAGCTTTTATTCATTCAACTGTCTCTGTAAAACAAAATTTCTGAACGTATCTTATAAATTAACAGAATATCTTAATAATCACAACTTTCCTTTTACAGCAATGATCAGTCACCCACCTATACCCATTCACATGTTAGCGGAGCACATAGACACATTAAAAGGTGCCGATAATCTCAAATTCTCACAAGAATATGAATCCATTGAACCGGGACAACAGTTTACGTGGGATCATTCTAACTTGGAGTATAATAAACCTAAAAATAGATATGCTAATGTGATAGCGTATGATCATTCGCGTGTGATTCTCCAACAAATGGAAGGTATTGCGGGGAGTGACTATATTAACGCTAATTATATGGATGGATATAGGAAACAAAATGCCTATGTGGCAACACAGGTGAGTCACCATAATCAGTACATGTACACCGGGACCTCTTTACAACACGGATCGTTACAACACAGTTTGGATGTAACACTGATCACTGTTGGGCCCCTATTGTACTATTTTGGCTATAT
Source organism: Rugalucina vietnamica (assembly GCA_964017185.1). Lineage (NCBI taxonomy): Eukaryota > Metazoa > Mollusca > Bivalvia > Lucinida > Lucinidae > Rugalucina > Rugalucina vietnamica. Next base: position 62,178,340 of record OZ024873.1, read on the forward strand.
GTCTATACATTTTACTCTTGTTATAACACAGATTGAATAACTAATACAGAAATTGGCTTGGACCCCAGTAATAGTGTTATAAAGAGGTTTAGGTGTATTTGTGAATGATAACACTGATAACATTTTGTCTGATAACATTTTTTCAAAGAGGCTCTCAGTGAATACAGGTGTCACTATTCAATTATTGTAAGGGTCTGTCCAGGGTGAACAATAATTGTATACAAAGGGTAATATGATCTGTGATTTTTTACCCAACAGAATATCACCCTCTGCATGACAAATCAAATTTCACACTTTCAGAAGAACATATTTGCTATATAATGTTCCGCAAGCACGGTCTAGAAAAAGATTTTTTGACATGTGGCATAGGACCAAACCTGTGACCTGCTCCTAAACAATTATCTACCTTTTTACAAGTTAAAAAAAAATAAAAAAAGGAAACAGAAAAAAAATCAGTTTTTTTGTTTTCATTCAATTTCTATCATTTGCTCATTGACAATACATGTTGATCTTATTTCAGGGTCCATTACCTGAGACATTTGGTGATTTCTGGAGGATGGTGTGGGAACAGAGATGTGCTATAATTGTTATGATGACTAAATTAGAGGAGAGATCTAGGGTATGTAACCCAAAATAGCCAGCTCATCTTAAAGTGTTGTCCTAGTGTATAGTTTCGTGAATATGACTTCAATCTAGGGTCCAGTTTCCTAAATCCTGTTACTGAAAAAATCATTCTAATTCATAGGATTAGTGTGTGTGAGCTTGATTGATAGTGTGTGTCTGATTCATAACGAAGTGGACCTGTGATTTATCCTCATGTTCAGCACATTTCTTAAGATTTGGTCATGAAAATATTTCTATGGCCGTTCTACCTCTTTGGTTGATTCAAGAAAAGAAAACATTGCCTGGGAACAATGTGGCGAGAATAACTGATCGTCCCATTATGTGTTAATTGTTCACTGCGGATGTAATATAGTCAAGCCTCAATACAAATAAACTACAGAAAAGTATTTAGTTTCACAAAACGAAATCTAGTTCCTGGTTTCTGAATCTGAAATTTTAGGCTTGTGGTAGGGTCTTTTAAGTATCTATTATTCTGGTGAAACTTGTATATAAAATAACTATTTCTCTGTTTCCAGATAAAATGTGACCAGTATTGGCCAGGACGTGGAGCAGAGACGTACGGTCTCATGCACGTGTTGTTAGTAGATATCACAGAGTTGGCCACTTACACTGTTAGAACCTTCCATATACAAAAGGTATGATATCATAGATCCACCGTCATGCAAATATGCCTTTAACTAATTTAAGCCTGGTGCCCCTTTTATGGGGCATAGGCAAACAGAATAGCCCCAGATGTGACGCCGCAGAATGCGGCGTCCCATCTGGGGCTATTCTGTTTGCACAGAAATTTCATCGAAAAATGGGATAAAAAATAAATGTCATTCCTAACACCTTTAAAAATGAAAGTGGACTCATCCCATTGATAATGATGGGCGAATCCATTTGTAAGGTCCCCAAACAGACTTATTATCTTGTGCTGAGGGTATAGTCTCTGCCTTTCAATTTTGGTATAGAAGCCAGAGAAAACAAACCTGCTGATAACATATTATGCGAGACCCATACCAGCATGTGCACCTATAGAAACAAAAAAAAAATGGACTTGTAAAACATGCGATTGTGAATAAAGATGCAGGCTTTCTGGATTACAGTGGTTAAGACCCTTGTTCATAATATTCCAAATGGCTTATGTCTGAATACGATCCTGTATATATTGAGAATCATAGCCAAAAGTTTAAATCTTACAAATACTATAAAATTATAATCGAACTTTTCTGATTTCCAGTACGGTGTCCCAGAGAAGCGTGAGGTTCGTCAGTTCCAGTTTACAGCGTGGCCGGACCACGGTGTTCCCGATCACCCTACACCGTTGTTAATGTTTATGAGACGTGTTAAAACTGCTAACCCACCAGATGCTGGGCCTGTTATTGTGCACTGCAGGTACATTAACATTCTTTTCCATTACGAAAACTTACCCATGCAATATACAGAGATTTTTAATGTTGTAAAAAATGAAAATTGTCAGCAGAAAGTGTTGCATATTTTCCTTATTGTTGCTCAAAACATAGATTGTGGGTACACGTTAGAACCGCGTCGCTGAGGCGGTTCTAACGAGTACCCACAATCTATGTTTTGGAGCAAAAATAAGAAAAAAGTAGGTATACCCCTGCATACCCCAGTTTTGCTGTATAAAAGTGGGGTTCAAGGGGGTATACATTACACGGACATGTTTTCGTGATGCAACTTTTTTAAACCAAAATTTGGATTGTAGTGTTTTAAGATAGTTTTGGGGAAAGCTAGTTTTCCATTTCTTTTCTAAGAATAGGCACAGACTACTGGTAAACTGCCCATTAGAAGTAATGTTAAAAAACAGACCATGTTGATATATAAAATCACCTGTTTGCTGTGGTCAAGTTTCCAATTTTATAACTTGACCTTTGTAACAAAATAAAACAATATCTAAAAAGGATTCATTCCTTGAGAGGATTGAACTAACGATTCTTTAGTGAGAAAGTCTATACATGTTATAAGCAATATGATTGCAATTGGCATAGAAATTAAGAATGGAAGTTTATAAAAGTGCTTGTTTTCTTGTGTTTCCAGTGCTGGAGTAGGTAGGACAGGTGCTTTTATAGTGGTAGATGCAATGTTAGAGAGAATTAAACACGAAAAAACTGTCGACATTTACGGTCACGTGACCTGCCTGCGGGCACAGAGAAACTACATGGTGCAGACCGAGGACCAATACATCTTCATCCACGATGCCCTGCTAGAGGCGGTGACGTGCGGTAACACTGAAGTCCCGGCCCGGAGTCTGTCCGGGCACATCCAGAAGTTGATGCAGCCGGAACCAGGAGAGACGGTCACCGGCATGGAGCTGGAGTTCAAGGTAAAATGACTGTTATTGGCAGTTCTCATGGTATCCTTGATAGTGCATATCTGTTGATGATAGCTAAATATGACTTTGGTGATCATTTTTTCTGTATCATTTACTGGTTGCATTCACTCTTATCCTTCCCCTCACCGGCCTCGGTAGCTCAGTAGGTAGAGTGTCCACTCCAGGATCGGGAGGTACCGGGTTCAATCCCGGGCGGCGACATACCAAAGTCGTTAACAATGGTACTAGTTGCTGCCCGCTTGGCACTCGGATTTTCAGGGTAGGGCTAGGACTGTTCGCTCCGGTGTCAGTATAATGTGACAGGAGGTGGTATCAGGTAAAAGTGTCTGGGATCTAATACCACAGTGAGGCAGCACTATAAAAGAGAGCATTGAGCTCTCTGTCACAACCAGACATCGTCGTGATATGACAGATAATGTTGAAAGTGACGTTAAACCCGAACAAACAAACAAACAATTATC